>WOXC01004553.1:0-725000 GCA_011680675.1 Gymnobelideus leadbeateri
ACATGTACAACATATACTGATACTTATATACCAAGAAGGAGTGGGTGACAAGGGAGGAAGGAAATGGATCTGAAATTCAAGGTCGTAACATTAAATGTTTCAAATATATATATAAATACTATTATTAATACTCTTTTGCCTATAATTGGGAGATAAGATGTGCAGGCATTGGGACACAAAGATTCATCTTCCTCTAATGGAAAAGTCGATGGGGGTATGGGAGAAGGTATGGGAGAGAGCAGATTGGAGGAAGCGATATCTTGTGGGACTGCTATTCTGGGAGGTTGGGTAGGGGAATAATGGGGGGAAAATGATTGTAACTCAAAATCTGGCGGAAATGAATGATGTAAAACAGAAGTTAATAAAGTATTTAAAAAAAATGTATATTAATACTTTTACTACCTACCCCTCCAGGATTGGTATGCGTATCTTGAGGAAAATTGGCTATAATGCACATTGGGAACCATAAAGTATAATATAAGTGCCAGCTGTGAATAGAAATAAAGACCAATAATTCTATGATTTATATACAAATTTAACTCTAAAGCTCTATACTGTACATATATTTCCTAAGCACAACTCTGCCTTTCCCATAATGCTTCCCCCACCTTTCCTTCCACCTGTCCAATTGTTGCTCATCTTCCAAAATCAAGTTCTGACAACATCCTCTCCATAAATGTCTACCTGATTCCACCAGCTTAAAGTGATCACTTAATCTTCTGAACCAATAGCACTTCAGAGTTCTAGTCTACTACATATGTTGCACATCTTATCAATTTCTATTCTAGTCCAAATTATTGCCACCTATGTATATATATTATCTCTCCTAGTATATTATAAGTTCTTTTTTGTTTTTGAATTTATTTTTGAAATTTTGAATTTATTTTTTTTTAATTTATTTTTGAAATTTTGTGTTCCAAATTCTTTCCCTTCCTCTAACCCTGCCCCAATCCCTTGAAAAGACAAACATTATAATCCCCATTATACATGTCAAATCAAGCAAAACTTATATCTATATTAGCCATGTTGCAAAAAAAAAAAAATAGCAAGAAAAAAGTGAAAAAAAATGCTACAATTTGCATTGAGAGTTCATCAGTTCTCATTCTGGAGGTGGCTAATATTTTTTTTTTTAATCAGGAATCTTTGAAATGATTGGATCATTTTATTGATAAGAGTAGCTAAATCACTCATAGTTAATAATGATACAATATTGCTATTACTTACTGTGTACAATATTTTCCTATTCCTTCTCACTTCACTCTGCATCAGTTCATATAAATCTTTCTGTTTGTTTGGTTTATTTTTCCTGAATCCATACCTGTTATCATTTCTTAAATGCAATAATATTCCATCACAATCATATACCCAACTTGTTCAGCCATCCCCCAACTGATGAACATCCCTTCAATTTCTTGCTAATACAAAAAAAGAGCTATTATATTTTTGCAAAAACAGTCCTTTATTTTTTTCTTCAATTTCTTTGGGCTACATAGTAGAGATATTGTTGAGTCAAAGTTTATACACAGTTTTATAACTTTTTTGGACACAGTTCTAAATTGTTCTCCAGAATAATTTAACTGGTCCACAATTCCACCGATAGTACACTAGTATATCTATTTATCCACATCCCCTCCAGAACTTGTCCTTTTCTTTTTTTGTCATGTTAGCCAATCTGATAGTTATGAGCTGGCATCTCAGAGTTATTTTATTTTGTATTTTTCTAATTATTAGTAATTAAGAGAATTTTAAAATATGCCTATTGATAGCTTCAATTTCTTCTTTTCAAAATGGCTTGGTCATATCCTTAGATTTGAATTGGAGAATGACTTGTATTCTTATAAATTTGACTGAGTTCTCTATATTGAGAAATTAAACCTTCATCAGAGAAACTTGCTGTAACTTTTTCTCTTAGTTTCCGGCTTTACTTCTAATTTTGGCTGCATTTGTTTTGTTTATGAAAAATCTTTTAAATGTCATGAAATCAAAATTATTCATTTTATCTCCTATGATCCTTTCTATATCTATAGGTCTGATAGGTATTTTTTCCCCATTCTCCCCTAATTTTCTTATGTTATCACCCTTTAAATCTAAATTATGTATCCATTTTGACTTTATCTTGGAATGCAGTATGAGATGTTGGTTATATTTCAAATTCTTCAAGAGTAAGGGCAGTGGCATAAAACATCTTTGGCAGAAAATGGCATTACTTGAGAGAGCATAGTTTAGTAAAAAACATTCAAATTTCAAATAATGGTTCTAACACTGGTAGTGTGGCTATTGGCAAGTGATTATGGACTCAGTTTCATCATCTATAGAATTAGGGTAATAATATTTGTCCTGTCTACTTCATAGGGTTGTGCTTAGGTTCCTCAAGTGACATGTACACATATGTGTATATATACACATACATGCAAATAAACAACTGTATTTTTGAAATTTTTTTTGTTTTTATGTCACTTTCATTTCAAAATATATCCATTCCACTCTTCTAAACAAAGATTAAAAATGAAGTTATAAACAAAACAATTCAGAAAAACTAATCAACATATCAAATTAGTCTTATAGGATATGAATTTTTCTAGATCAATAATCTCCTGCTTCTAGAAAAAAAAATACTTTTTTCTTTATTCTTCTTTGGGTTCAAGCTTGATCATTATCATAACACGTTGTTCAGTTTTTCTTTTTTTTACATTTACATCGTTATACTTATTGTGTATATGTAAGTACATATGTAATATATATTTTAATTATATATATATACATATATATATATAATTATTCTCTACTTTCATTGTTTCTCACAGCACACAAATATTCCATTATATTCAGGTACCATAATTATTCAAGTTATTCACATACAATATATATTTCACATTTTTGTAAATTATAAAGAAATACACACACACACACACACACAAACACCTCATACAGCCCAGATTTGTAAGTTTGTCAGTGTAAGGAATTCCAGATGAGTAAACTAATGCAGATTGGCAACTGGTTTATAATTTAAAGAAACATTAAGGGAAACTGAGAGGGTTAAGTGATTTGACCTTGTTCTCTCATTTTTATATGCCAGCAGCAAGGCTTGAACCCAAGTCTTGCTAAGTGTAATACCTGGCCTTTATCTACTTTGGCAACTTCCCTGTCTAAAACATGATAAATTGTAAGTTATTATTATTGTAATTTGCTGTAAGTAGGAGCCTCTAACTTTAGCATTCTATCCAGTGTCCCTTTGGAATGCAGAGAAATATCAGCAAAAAAAAAAAAATCTAACCCTGAAGGATAGGCACAGATGTTAATTCTCAGACAAGGACATGATAGGGAGCTATAACCAAGGAAGTGTGTAAAATAATGGTTGAGACTGAGAATTTCTCCAGTTTGTAATCTTCTGGGACCAAGCAAATTCACAAGAATACTTGATGAAATTCAAAGGTTACCATCTCCAGGCAGGGAAGTTAATTTCATTGAATAACATTTGTATTCATCTCATAGAACATGCTACCCCGGGGACATTATTGAGACAAACAGTTTAGTAAGATTGAAAAATGGAATTAAATCTTTGCTTGAAAAGGAAAAAAAAAGTGAAATTGACTGAAATAAATCTCAAGTCCTTATGGTGATATTAATCACCTGTGATAATCAGGAAGAAATGACTTTGTCTTTTTTAAAATAAAATAATGTAAAATATGATGTCATTATCATAAGAGGGTACTCAAGCAATGACTGTACTGTTGAAGCCATTCAGCCCAAGCAATTATTATGAACTATCTTTACATCTCATCAGGTCATCAGAGGCATTAGCTCTATAAGACACTGAAAAGAGGAGGGTGGCAGCATAAAGCTCAGCCACTCAAAATGATTGTATGCCCATAGAACTCCCATCAGTGGGCAGTCCACCATGGCCATTGGTATTCTGACTGCCTAGCTACTTTAACTGGCTTCACTATGGCTCTGACTTAGAACCCTTTTCTTTTACTAACTGGTTGTTACTTAATCCACTCAGCTCTTAGCTATATTTGTTCTTGTACTTGACACATTCATTACCTCCCCTCACCCAACTTCCCAGTGTTGCCAACTCTCTGATATAGACATAATGAGGAGAACCAACTATCATCAAGTATTTATTAAGCCCCAACTATATTCCTTGTACTGTATTGAGTACTGGGGATAATAATGAGTGAGAGAGAGAGAAGGAAGGAAAGAAGGAAGGGAGGGAAGAAGGAAGGAAGAAAGGAAGGAAGGAAGGAAGGAAGGAAGGAAGGAAGGAAGGAAGGAAGGAAGGAAGGAAGGAAGGAAGGAGAGAGAAAATGAGAGGGAAGGAGTAAGACAGAAAGGGAGGGAAGGAGGAAAAAAGAAAAAGGAGGGAAGGAAGAAGGAAAAAAGAAAAAAGGAAGGAAGAAAAGAAAATACACCTAATCTTAAGGAACTTAACATTTTGGTAGGGGCAAAAACTTATACACTTGTAAGTACATACAGAAGAGGGAACAGCTCAGAAAGTGCTGCTTAAACAGGGTTGTCAAGCATACTGTTCATGAGCTTCATGAAACCCACAATGCTCCAGCGTATGGAGCAATCCAGAATAAAATGTAATTGGGAAATATTTAAATAAATAGACAAAAATACAATAGATCATGTAGCAATACATTTTAAAATGAAGTCAATATGTAGCTTGTGGAAATCCATGTGTGTGAATTAGTGGCCCTCATTTCTATTTAAATTTTACACCACTGCTCTAAGAGATTCAACTGGATCTGACTTAGTGATGTGAGCTGTTCCAGAAATCTGTGATGGTGCCTATACTTTAGCCCTGACCCCTCCCCCCCCTTGATAGCATCACCTGGTGCACAAGTATAATTAGGCAGCACCCAGAGGTACATGGGGAAAGCCATCTAGGATATACCTGTACTCCACAGTGGCATTGGTTCAGATTAACAAAGCCCTGCATTCTCCTATCACTTTTCTCTAACAACATATTCTTTTACATAAACAGTATATTAACATCTAGTTTCAAAATCATTTAAGGATTGAATGCCCTACTTCTTGTTTTTCTGTGCTGGGTATACAAAGTCCCCAGCATGGGAAAGAGGCTGTTATATTCAGCTGAGTTCTTGACTGAAGTAAATGCCTTCCGATCCCCAAAGTTCAGCTGCTTTGCTTTCCTTCAGTGATAAGTTGTAACCCTTGACTCAAAGGGCCAATTGCATAGGACATCATCATTGGTAAAGACTGATTTGGCTGAAAAGATGCAAGTCGAATTCATTCAGTAGGACCCAGCATGTTGGTATTTTGGGGTCTCCAGAGCAACTCTAACCCTCTTAGTGGGTAAGCTCTTCAGCACAATGAATAGAGCACCAGCCCTAGTGAGGAAGATCTGAGTTCAAATCCAGCCTCAGCTCACTTACCAGCTGTGTGACCTTGAGCAAGTCACTTAACCCCAATTGCCCTGCCTTCCCCCCTCCAGAAAGCAAAAAATATTAAAAATCCATTAATTTTAGACATTTTTCTCTTTCACTCATTCAAGTTCATGGATTCATGGAAACACATTGTTCCCCAGAAGAAGTGAATCTTTGTTCACCTTCTTCCACTCTAAATGCTCTCACATACTGGAGGCGGACTACTTATGCACCTTATTCCTCATAGTCACTTGTGTAAGAAATGCTGGCAGTTTGGTTTCCACGGGTTCTATGGGAACAATCGGTGTTTCAAAAGAGATCCTGCCCAGGACATGCAGGAAAGAGGGGCCTGAGCTAGGCTGGCTCAGACCAATTGGGGAATGGTCACCAACTTTTCATTAACATGCAAATTTCATGGGCAGTTCAGGAGAGTTATAATCCAGAAGAGTTGGAGCCAATCCCAGCTCTGAAGGGAGGAAAGGCAGGAAAGTCAAATGAAATGAGCATAAAAAGGGTTTGCCTTTGTCTGATCCTTTGTAGTCTTTTTCAGGAGGCTTCCCATTTATTCATTATAGAATAAATATAAAATAAAGATCATGAAACTTCCTGGATCCTCAACAAGTGTGGTTATTCCCTAGACACAGCACACAGATTTTCATTTATAACACTTGGATACCCTTCCTCTGACACCACCACCCAGCAATCTTTCTCTGAGATGCATTCTAAAGGGAGATAGCACCTGGGTCACATAGGTAGCAGTTATCTGTATGGCCCCAGGGCATTCTGATTCAACTCAATTCAGCATTCTTTCATCTCCTAGGAGTAGAGCTTCAGGTAAGACAATGGAGCTGATGTAAAGTTTAGATACAACAAGATCACAGATCCTTTGGGTTTATAACCTAGTAGACTGATAAGTAAAACACAAATAAATACAATATTTGGATAACAATATAGATTATTTCGAAACAAATTTATTATGCAAGATAAAGATAAAGTAGTATTTGAGTGAATTAGATTTAAATTAAAGAATTAAAACAAAGAGCTGCTGAAAAAGCAGCCAGGTGTAATGGATAGGACCCAAAATGGTCCCAATTACTAGTTATGAGATTGTTGTTATTGTTATTGGTGATCTACTCTTCCTGACCCAATTTGAGGTTTTCTTGGAAAAGATACTAAAATGATTTGCCATTTCCTTTTCCTGCTCATTTTAGAGATGAGGAAACTCAGGCAAACAGGGTTAAGTGACTTGCCCATAGTCAAACACTTAGTAAGCAACTAGTGTCAGAAGCAAATTTGAACTCACATCTTTATGACTCTAGAACCAGTATTCCATCCACTGAGCTGCCTAGCTCACCCTTGGGATAGTGCACTAATCCCATCTCTGCTCTGAAATGTGTATCTATCAGGGTTGTAGTGCCCTTATTTGGAAGTTGTTTTTTCCTGTCTATAAAAGCAGCTGTGCGTTTTCAGTTCTGGGCCATCAAATATCTAACTGAACTGCCTTGGTGTGCTAAATAAAATCCTTTTAACATTTTTTCCTGAGTACAAACTCATAAACTCATTAATCAGGGCAAGCTCCAAAACAAGATATATTTTAACAGAGGGTGAGGAGAGGGAATTTATAGGAATTGATAAAGTAATAGTGAAACCCTGGTAGGTACAGTATAGATTTGAAAGTGTAGACTTAGACCATGGAGAGATTATGAAGCTAGAGCAAGAGATATATAGAGGCCATTTCCCTAGAGGTGATGGTTGAAACTATGAGCAAAGATACTATCACCAAAGAAAATGACAAATAGAGAACAGAAGAGAGTCTAAAACAAAACCCTGATAAAAGCTTAGATTTAGGAAAAGGAGGAAAAAATAGCCAGTGAAGGAGTCAGAAGAAAAGTGACCAAAGTGGTCACTGAAAAACCCAAGATAGGAGCTGCTAGGTAGGCACAGTGAATAGAGCACCAGCCCAGAGTTCAAATATGGCCTCAGACACTTGACACTTACTAGCTGTGTGACCTTGGGCGAGTTACTTAACCCCAATTGCCTTACCTTCCCTCCTCCAAAAACAAACAAATGTATCCTGCCAAGAAAATGGAAAGAGTAGGTAGGACCACTTTATCTTGTATTGACTTTATCCCATCAAGCAAGCATCTAAGTGCCTACTTCCTGCTAGACCCTGTGCTGGTTGCTATTGTTTGTCCTTCATGCTCAAAGAGGACCATGGCATCAGGAAGGTGATGCTATGATCTCCAAGTGAATTGGATTTAAATAAGGGAGGGCTATGCAAA
Source organism: Gymnobelideus leadbeateri (assembly GCA_011680675.1). Lineage (NCBI taxonomy): Eukaryota > Metazoa > Chordata > Mammalia > Diprotodontia > Petauridae > Gymnobelideus > Gymnobelideus leadbeateri. The sequence continues at coordinate 7,676 of WOXC01004553.1, forward strand.
GTCATCATTATATGATGCTCTCACTCTTCCATGCCATTCTATGGTGTTCTCCCTCTTTGTAGCAGCAGGCACTCCAATATCCCCAGGGTGACTGCCAACACAGGTTCTTAGATCTGCTTTTCAAAAGGAAAGCAACTCAAAATCAGTTAACAAGCACACTTTAATCAAACAAACATATATCATTTACCTAGTTCAGGGGAAAAAGGTTAGCACCCCGAACTTCAGAGTATACAGAGCAAATACACTGTCCAACTGTCCAACCATTATATCAATACCAAATCACAGTTACCAGAGAGGGGAGCATCAACATCTGGGTTTTCAAAGCCAGGGGGCTCTCAACAACGGCTTCCCAGAGTCTCATCTGGTCAAATCACATAACACTTCTCAAAGTGAGCCCAAAAGCAAAGCCTCAAATCAGGGATTATATAGTCTTCTCCTGGCTCAGAGAATGTAACCACCCTCTTGACCCACTGCCCAATCACACAGCATCAAGGTGTGGTCATTTCTGAAAACCAAGCCTCCTACCACAGGCTCCATGTGACCACATTCAGCCTATTAGGGGGCAGAGTATACTTTCAAATTAAAGGAGGTTCTCAGAGTCACTTAAGTCAATCAAAGTCTCTTAAGCCAATCAAAGGGCCTAGGGGCAGGGAAGATCTTCAAATCTGCATTTCCATTACACTCTTCCAAGGCCCTCTCCCCTACATGGTGTGAGATGGGGTCTTATATACAGAAGGTTGTGGGAGGAATCTAGGAGTGGTCTAGAGGAGGAGTTTGGGGAGGGTCTTTAGGAGGAGTTAATGAGATCAAGTAGTGATTAAGGGTGGAAAGTAGCTGGAGGCTACAGACAAAGGTGGGCTAGGCCAGTTCAAGGATGGGTCAATATTTTGATAGGTGGGAAGTCTAGTAACAGAGGCTTGGGCTCAGCCACAATGTAAGGCTTATATTATAGCCTCATGCAAATGCCTCATCAAATGGGATGATTTAATCAAGAGTCCAAGGGAGGTTCCCAGAGCCTGTACCTCAAGGACTCAAGGAGAGTTCCAGGAGGCTCCCAGAGCCCATACCTCATCACTGCCCTTGGATGTTTGATAATGACAAGAAGGGGTTCTCAAAGAGTACATTGGAAAGGGAGGCCAGAGTTAGATAAGGACTTGGAGCTGATATACATACAGATGAGTTTTCATTTAGGCAACTGGTAAGATGGAATGGGATTTTACTGGCACAGAATGAAGAAGTACTACTTGATTGACACTCCCATATTCAAGGGCAGCTAGGTGATGCAATGGATAGAATGCTGGAATTAGGAAAATCTGAGTTCAAATTTGGTCTCAGACACTAGCTATGTGACCCTGGGCAAGTCACTTAAGCCTATTTGCTTCATTTTCCTCATCTGTAAAATGAACCAAAGAAGGAAATGGCAAACCACTCCAGCATCTTCGCCCAGAAAACCCCAACTGGGGTCAGAAAGAGTCAGACATGAATAAAAAATGACTGAACAAGCTATACTCAAACAACCTACATTATGATATAGGGTAGTATTGATCCTTTCACAAGCATATAGGAATATTGGGATAAGAATTGGAATAGTAATATTGGGTCTGGTATTCAATACCCTACTCCTAAGCAAGGACATTTGGGTAAGGGGTCTGAATCCTGGTCATTTACTGGAGGTGAGGCCCTGCCATCTGAGGTTCTGGCCCTGGGCTGTGTCCAATTCAGCAAGGACACCTTTGTTCTGGCTCAGCTCAGTAGTTGTGGAGAGTTGTATTCTTGTTACAACAAATGAGAATAGAGTAAGATAGATTAGAGTTAATAGGTTGGCCAGGGAAGAAAGGAAGGAAAATGAGAGTAGGAAAAGTTCTAGGGAGTCCATTCATTGTACATAAAGATGTTGCACCATTGTGGTGATGCACGTCAGCAGAGATCTCACTCGTATATATTCTGAAATATAATATCACCACAATGACGATGATGTCAGTGGTGGCAAGTAACTAGCATTTGTATGTTTTAAGTTTTTCAAAGTACTACTAATGCTGTCTGTTTTATCTCTACAAACATAGGTGCTATTATTATACCTTTTTGTGGTTAAGGAAACTGAGTTTAAGGTAAGTTAAGAGACCTAGTAAATATCTGAGGACAGATTTGAACTCGTCTTTTTTTACTTCAAGTCCCATGCTTTATCTATCTGAGTGACCTACTTACTTTTACAAGATATGTGTGTGTGTATTTATGTGTATGTATGTGTATATATGTATATGTATATACAAACGTATACAACATACACATGCATAATACATACAAACACACATACATAAATATACACATGTATATAAATACCCATACACATATATATGTATATGTATATGAGAGTGAGCCATCTATCTGATCATCAGTTCCAAATAGACAGTTGAAAATAAGCATTTGGATGCCAAAAGAAAGATCAAGAGTGAAGACGAAGCTACATAGAGCTGAAAAGCAGTGACGTATAGTAAGTAAATATATATATATATATATATATATATATACATATATATATAATAAACATACATATATAGTAAATTTACTATATATACATATGTATATATGTATATATAGTAAATTGAGTACTGGTCTTAGAGTTAGGAAGTTCCAGGTTCAAATCTCACATTAGGCACATCCTTGATGAGAAATTGTGGGTAAGTAATTTAACATCTTTAAGGCTCTGTGCCCTAATTGGTAAACTGAGGGGGATGGGGGAAGACTGAGACATATTGGTCTCTTAGGTCCAATCTTAGCTCTGTGTTTATGATCTTAAGATACATAAAGCCAGGAGAGATTTCTTGCCTTTTCTGATGTCAATATGATATAATGGATGGAGTGCTGGTTTGGGGAACCAGAGGACCTAGATTCCAGCTCTGACTTTTTTCTTATTGACCAGATCATCTTGGGGGAGTAACTTCATTTCTCTGAGTCTCAGTGTCTGCGTCTGTATAATGAGTGGGTTGGATTAGATGAGCTCTCAGATCCTTTCTAACGCTGATATTCTATAAAAAACAGTTCTGCCCACAGACAGTGAGGGAGATTGACAACTAGCACAATACCTTTCAAGTCTATGAAGAGGCATTAAGTGGCAGGGAAAGAGTGGGGATTTGGGGGTCAAAAAAGCTGCGTTCATGGGGTGGCTAGGTGGCACAGTGAATAGAGCACCACCCCTGGAGTCAAGAGGACCTGAGCTCAAATTTGGTCTCAGACACATAACACTTACTAGTTGTGTGACCTTGGGCAAGTCACTTAACCCCAATTGCCCTGCTTTTCTCCCTCCAAAAAGACAACAACAACAACAACAACAAAGCTCTAGTCAAATCCTAGTTTGACCACTTAATACCTTGTGTAACCTTGCTCTGGACCTGTTTGCTCATCTGTAAAGTGAGAAGGCTGGACTATATAGAATTTTAGGGCTCTTCCACTTCTGTTTTTTATTAAATGAAAGAAACTATGTTCCTTCAAGGATGGAGGGTGGAGAGAGATTGAGAGAGACAGACAGAGAAAGAGACATAGACAAAGACAGGGACAGAGTCAGAGAAACAGACAGAAAGACAGAGAGAAAGAGTTATAGAGACAGACAGATAGAGAGAGCAGATATAGAGAGGATTTGGTAGAGATCATAGAATTAGGATCACAGATCAGGAGTTGGAAGAAGTGGTGTTCTGGAGCTCACACCTGAGCTAATTGTTAAATAGCCAGTGCAAGGATTTATGCCTCAAAAATTGGCAACTGCTACAAACCAGGGCTTGATTTATTGTTTGATTGATTACCAATAAAGTGTGTTGTGGGTACATTGTAATTATTTTATTTTAAAATTTTCTCATAGAAAACCAGTTGTTAAATACTTACCAGCCCACTTCTGATTGGAAGGTGCTTCAGAAGTCATCTTATCCATTGTTAACCTGAAAGTTTGGTTAAAGGAGACAAACAGGGTAGGTGATATACATTTACATTTATTCCCTTAAAGCTAGCAGATATGTACTTGCATGGAGCCAGAACCTAAGTTACTGCCTGAACAAAAGAATAAGTAAGTTTAAATACATTTTAGAACCATCCCAATTCAGGGTCAAATTTATGATTACAAGGAAGGAATTTTCTTTTTTTTTTTTTTGGAGGGGGGAAGGAAGGGCAATTGGGGTTAAGTGACTTGCCTAAGGTCACACAGCTAGCAAGTGTAAAGTATCTGAATCGGAATTTGAACTCAGGTCCTCCTGACTCCAGGGCTTCACCTAGCCACCACCAGCAATTTTCTTTTTCTTTCTTTTTTTTTTTTTTTAAAGCAGTTGGGGTTAAGTAACTTGCTCAAGGTTACAGGGCTAGTCATTATTTATGCGTGGGTGCTCATTTTCTGAGGCCGGATCTGATCTCGGGTCATCCAAACTCCGAGGCCGATGCTCTTACTCACTGCGCCACCTAGCCGCCCCTTTAGGGCAATTGGGGTTAAGTAACTTGCCCAAGGTTACACGGCTAGGTTTTTTGTTTGTATGGATTAAGTGTTGGAGGCCGGCTCCGAACTCAGGTCCTTCTGATTCCAGGGCCAGCGCTCTATTCACTGCGCCACCTAGCCGCCCCCAGCAATTTTCTTAATAAGAGAATTGACAAGATGTCAATTGTATTTACAACCTAGAACATCTGTGTTTTCTTTATTGTTAATATGCCATAACATAGTATATGCTCATAAATATTAAGATAAGAAAAAGTTCCATTATTCAAGATTGTGTCTCAGGTTCAGGGTCTCATTCTTTTTTTTTGCCTTTTTGGAGGGCAGTTGGGGTTAAGTAACTTGCCCAAGGTTACATGGCTAGGTTTTTGTTTGTGTGTGAGTTAAGTGTCTGAGGCCGGATCCAAACTCAGGTCCTTCTGACTCCAGGGCCAACGCTCTACTCACTGCGCCACCTAGCCGCCCCAAGGGTCTCATTCTTGAAAAAAGAAAGAATGCTCTTCCATTAGCCCTATCCGGGGTTGTTGACATAGAAAGAGATGTTCTCGGGCGGCTAGGTGGCGCAGTGAATAGAGCGTCGGCCCTGGAATCAGAAGGACCTGAGTTCGGAGCCGGCCTCCGACACTTAATCCGCACAAACAAAACCTAGCCGTGTAACCTTGGGCAAGTTACTTAACCCCAATTGCCCTAAAGGGGCGGCTAGGTGGCGCAGTGAGTAAGAGCGCCGGCCTCGGAGTTTGGATGACCCGAGATCAGATCCGGCCTCAGAAAATGAGCACCCACGCATAAATCAAATGACTAGCCATGTAACCTTGAGCAAGTTACTTAACCCCAATTGCTTTAAAAAAAAAAAAAAAAGAGATGTTCTCTGAGAAGCTGTTAGGTCCAGGTTCTTCTTCTAGTTGATTAGTTCAGGCTCTGGCCCTTATTTAAATTGATGTGTTTTTTTTTTTTTAATTTTTGCTTTTTGGAGGGAAATTGGGGTTAAGTGACTTGCCCAGGGCCACACGGCTAGTTTTTGTATGAAATGTCTGAGGCTGGATTTGAACTCAGGTCCTCCTGACTCCAGGGCCAGTGCTCTATTCACTGTGCCACCTAGCTGCCCCTATTTAAATTGATATTAAATGATTGTCACCATTCAGGAGATTGTGACTGGGTCACATTTCACACTAGTAGAAAGCCTCAAAGAATCAGGTTTGAACCAAGTTCTTCAGAGACTAGAGCAGGGTCTGTGGATAGATTTCATGTGGTCCATTTGGATGGGAAATCAGAGACACTTTATTTTCATTAATCTTCAACTAAAATTTAGCATTTCCTTCATTTAACCGAAGCCATTGTTTTGGTAAAGGTCCCACTGGCTTCAGCAGACTGCCAAAGGAGTCAATGAAATAGCAAATATTAAGAAAATTTGCTCAAAACCATTACTCTTTCTAGTGTACCATGAAGAAAAGGAGCCTCATTTTTTTTTATTTTTTATTTTTTTGCTTTTTGGAGGGAAATTGGGGTTGAGTAACTTGCCCAAGGTCACATGGCTAGGTTTTTGTTTGTGTGTGAGTTAAGTGTCTGAGGCCGGATCCAAACTCAGGTCTTTCTGACTCCAGGGCCAACGCTCTACTCACTGCGCCACCTAGCCGCCCCAGGAGCCTCATTTTTGTTGTGGTTGTTTAGTTGTTTTTTATTCCTGTCCAATTCTTTTTGACCGCTTTTGGTATTTTCTTGGAAAGGTTATAGTAGTTTGCCATTTCATTCTCCCACTCATTGTACAGTTAAGGAAACTGAGGCAAATGGGGTTTTAGTGACTTAACCTAGGGTCACACAGCTAGTAGTGTCTGAGTCTTGATTTGATTCTAGGACTGGTGCTGTAACCACTGCACCATCTAGCTGCCCTGTCCCACATTTTAGCATCCTTTTTCTAGGAAAGCACCTTGAGTCAGGAGTTAGGAGGACATTGACTCTAGTTCTTGTCCTGCTAGTAATGTGACCTACTTTAGTCCTCTGGGCCTCAAGGTAGTAGGTGTACAATGGGACATGGTTGTGATAGGTGGTGACAGGATTTTGAAGGTTCTTTAAATCTCTATTTTATGATTCTATGGTCCCTAAAATCCCTCTCAACCCTAACATTCAATGATCCCATAACCTCTTAGTTTCCTTCTGGCTTCAAAATGCCATATTTCTACAAGTAAATATATATGCCAAAAGTTAAAAACCCCTGTGATTGCTTTATTTGTAAACATGAAGAACCAGGAGTAGGTAGCTTACAGATCATTGGTGACTTCTGAGGATGGATCTCTGTGGCTGTTTGCATGAGGGACTCAGGTTGCCTTGATCTCAGAGCCCTCCCTGATTCCACCTGGTTGCTATCATTTACTGAACTGGAACTCCTGGATGTGCTTAAATGCATTGCTGATGTACCTGTGGGTAAACATATTATGGGTGAACAACTGTCAGAGCAAACATACATGGGCCTATTTATGTCCAGTAGTCACAATTCATGAATTCCCAAAGTGTCCCAGTTTGGGGAGAAATCTCCCCAGTTGTCTTTGCAGTAGTGTGAGCCACTAACACAAACACAGCTAGTCATCTCCAGCAGTTCCTAACAGCACAAGAGTATGAATATAATACATAGACACATTGTAACCAACAAGCAGACTTCCTGATGAAAGCATGTTGGAGATGAGCTAAGTTACTTCTTTTAGAAAAGTCTGACTGCTCTGATGGAAAATACTGATTTTCCCTCGCTAAAAGCTTATTAATAAACAACGATCTATTTCCCAAGATTTCTACTCTCAAAAAAACCCCCCAAAACCAATCAGCTCTTTTTGCATTAACCAGGTATGAGTTCTATATATATATTTTATGTTTCACAACTTTCTAATTCTAAAAGGATATTTTGACTGAAAGGGTATAGCTGGGTTCACCTGCCTCAAAGAGTAGAGAATGATGGTGGTTGGATTATTTAATATTTGGTGATTCCATCTGAAAAGTTTGTGGATAACCTGAAGCCAAGATAGCAGAAAAAAGGTAGGGACTCACCTGAGCTTTCTCAAATTCCCCGCCAAACAAATTTATTTATTTTTTATTTTTTTTTTCCCAAATGCTTTATTAACTTCTGGTTTACATCATTCATTTCCGTCAGATTGGGTTCAGGACTCAGTTGTGTTGTTCACATGCAGATCTAGGTCATAATCGTGGGTCACAGTCACAAGGCAAAGACAAGCACTAGCATAACAGAGCTTCCTACCAGAGGGGAGCGGGATGCTGACCATAGTTCCAGAGTGGGAAAGAGTGACTTATGGTCATTCACAGACCAGAGCACAGGTCAGGAGAGCAGTGACTACATCTCTTAGATCATACCACTTAAGAAGAACTGAAAATGTATAGGCAACCAGAACTACTTTTAAGAGAAAGGCCTGAAGCTTAGGATACCTGAATCATGAAAGCAGTAAACCCTCTTTAAAGTTAGAAGTCAAGAAATAGGCTGGAAAAATGAACAAAGTAAAACAACAAGAAAAAAGACTGGCCATAGAAAGTTGCTATGATGACAGGGAAAATCAGAACACTAACTCATAAGAATATAACAAAGTTAAATTTGCTATATCCAAAGCCTCAAAGAAAAATGAATTAGTGTCAGTTCCCAAATGAATTCCTAGGAAAGCTCAAAAAGGATTTAAAAAATCAAATAAGGGATGTAGAAGAAAATTGGGAAAAATGAGAGTGTTACAAGAAAATCATGAAAAAAGGGTCAACATCTTGGTAAAGGAGGCACCAAATATACAGAAGAAAATAACACCTTAAAATAACAGAATTGGTAAATGGAAAAAGAGGTACAAATATTCACTGAAGAAAAGAATTCATTAAAAAATAGAATTAAAGCAAAGCTCAATGAAAAAATAATTCTTTAAAAATTAGAATTAGGGGGCGGCTAGGTGGCGCAGTGAGTAGAGTGCCGGCCCTGGAGTCAGAAGGACCTGAGTTCGGATCCGGCCTCAGACACTTAACACACACAAACAAAAACCTAGCCGTGTGACCTTGGGCAAGTTACTTAATCCCAATTGCCCTCCAAAAAGCAAAAAAAAAAAAAAAATTAGAATTAGGCAAGTAAAAGCTAATTCCATGAGACATCAAAAAACAAGAAAATAAAATCAAAAGAATAAAAAAAAAGAAAATGTAAAATTTCTCTTTGGAAAAAACAACTCACCTGGAAAATAGATTCAGGAGAGATAAATTAAGAATCATTAGAGTACCTGAAAATCATAATACAAAAAAGAGCCTGGACACCATTTTTCAAGAAATTATCAAGAAAAACTACCCTGATATTCTAAAACCAGAGAGTAAAATATAAATTGAAAGAATCCACCCATCACCTGTGAAAGAGATCTCAAAATAAAACTCCCAGGAATATTATAGCTAAATTCCAGAGCTCCAATGTCAAGGAAAAAATATTGTGAGCAGTCAGAAAGAAACAATTCAAATATTGTGGAGCCATACTCAGGATAACACAACATTTAGCAGTTTCTACATTAAAGGAGCAGAAGAATTGCAATATTATATTCCAGAAGTCAAAGGATCTGGAATTACAACCAAGAATCATCTACTCAACAAAACTTGAGTATAATCATTCAGGAGGAAAATAAAAGTCGGGGGGTGGGGGTGGGGGAGAGATTCAATGAAATAGAGGACTTTCAAGCATTCCTGAATAGAAATTTCAAGCACAGCTGAATAGGAAAAAAAATGTTTTTCAAATACAAGACTCAAGAGAAACATAGTAAAGTAAACAGGAAAGAGAAATCATTTGCGATTCAATAAGGTTAAACTATTTGCATTCTGACATGAGCAAATGATATTTTGACTCTTATAACCATTCTCATTATTAGGGCAGTTAGAAGGAGTACACAAAGAAGACATGGGTGTCAGTTGAATAAGATGGGATGATATCTAAAAAATAAAATACAATTAAGAAGTGAGAAAGAAGAATGCACTGGGAGATGGTGAAAGGGAGAGGTAGAATGCCATAAATTATCTCACATTAAAGAAGCCAGGGAAAGCTCTTACAATGGAGAGGAAGAAGGTGGAGGTGGAGTGGGAGCTCTTGAACCTTAATCTTGTCAGAATGGACTAAAAGAGGAAATAACATACACACTCAATTAGGTATAGAAATCTATATTACCCTACAAAAAATTTGGTGGGGAAGGGGATAAGAGAAGGGGGCAGGCTGTCAGAAGGGAGTTTAGACTGGGGGATGTAGTTGTCAGGAGCAAAACACTTGAAGATGTACAGGGTGAAGAGAGAGAGAGAGAGAGAGAGAGAGAGAGAGAGAGAGAGAGAGAGAGAGAGATAGACAGAGATAGAGACAGAGAGAGAGAGACAGAGTGAGAGACAGAGACAGAGAGAGAGACAGAGACAGACAGACAGACAGACAGAGAGAGGGAGAGGGAGGGAGAGGGAGAGAGATGTCATGGTTGTTAAGGAATATTACTCTGCTACAAGAAATGATGAGATGAATGCTCTCAGAAAAACATGGAAAGAAGTCATGAACTGATGCTCCTGAAGTAAGAACCAAAAGAACATTGTACACAGTAATAGCAATATTGAACAATGATCAGCTGTGAATAACTTAGCTATTCTCAACAATACAATGATTTAATATAATTCTGAGGGAAACATGATAAAAAATGGTACCCACCTCCAGAAAATGAACTGATCCAGCATGAATGCAGATCAAAGCATACCTTTTTAACATATCTTCTTTTCTCCTTTTTTTTGGGGGGGGGGAGGATGTTTCTTTTCACAACAAGACTAATATGGATATATGTCTTGGAGGACTATACGTGTATAACCTACAACTCATTATTTGCCTTTTTAATGAGGGTGACAAGGAAGAAGGGAGAGAATTTGGAACTAAGAATTTAAAAGAATGGGGCAGCTAGGTGGCGCAGTGAATAGAGCACCGGCCCTGTAGTCAAGATAAGCTGAGTTCAGATCCAGCCTCAGACACTTAACACACACACACAAAAACCTAGCCATGTGACTTTGCACAAGTCACTTAACCCCAATTGCCCTACCTTCCCCCCTCCAAAAAAAAGGAAAATAAAAAGAATTTAAATGAATATTAGAAATAAATTTTACATATTATTAGGGAGAAGTTAAATATTAAATACATTTTAAAGTTGTGTATTACCATACCAATAACAATAGCTAGAATGACAACAATAACCATTACTAGCATTTGCTCCAGTAGCTCTGTGTTCTCATCAATGTCCTCAGCTCAGATCAAAATTCGGACATGTCATCTGTATCTCATGTTACTACTGTCCATGTCCTCTAGAAAATCCCTCAAAGGATCCACCCAACATATTTGGGGGCCTCCTCCAGCTTTCTTGACATCGTTTATGTAGCCATCATAATCATCATTGTCATAGTCTTTACTAACATTTGATGCTTAGAGTGCCAACCATTAAAGTCATGTTTTTATAGTATGTAAAAACCATGACTCAACATGCTTTGCACACTTTCTATCATCTTCCTCCATCCCTGCAGAAGAAGCAAGCCAAACACAGCTGAAAAAAATGTCTTGTATTTTTCTTCACTGCATTGTTTTCCATGGCCAAAGAATTCATCACATAATACCCAACTTGCTGGTGAGGAGAACAGCCATATTGATCTAGGCTGATGTTTGGTCAGCAGACATGTTCTGTAACTGATATCTTTTAGGAAGTTTTTCCAAGGTCTTAGACCTGCTAAAACTTGTAATCTACTTACATAGCTTTTGAGAATCTGGAGGACACACCCAAGCCTTGATGAATTATTGAAAAGGGCCATTTCTGTCCATATTTTTCAGACGATAAGTGAGTCATGGATTGCTACAATCTAAGAGGCATTATAATTGTTGGTGGTTTATAGGTCATTAGAGAATCACAGTGTGGACACAATTTAGTTATCAAAATTAGCATCAATAGCTCACACACAAGAAATGGCATTAAGGATATCATCTAGAAAGTATGTAATCATAAAAGGTTGGGATCTAGTAAAGGTCCAAGTAGTCAGCCCAAGCACTAAATCAGCATATACAGAAAAGTGAAAACAAACAAACAAAAAGCCTAGATGAGTATTTTTAATTGATTGAGTAGATTGAAGATGGGGGATATATGAGACGATATGGATAAGGATTATAAAGAATTTGAAAAAAAGCAAGTAAACATGAATGGCTTGAGATGTGAACTATTGGAACTGCATGTGGGAGGGATGACAGATCCATTGAACTGAATACATTGAAATGCATTATTATTCTCATTAACTTACATTTATATAGTATATTATGACTACATATTATTTCCTTTGCAAGTGACAACAACCATGTGAGGTATAAGTATTGTCTTAATTTTCCAGATGAGGAAACAAACTCAGGGAAGTTGTGACTTATCCATCATCAATGCAGGAGCCAAAAATCTACTATACTATGCCCTCTGCTTTCACCTATACATAATGCACTTATAAACTCTATCTGTTTTTCTATATTCAATAATTACCAAATTCTGCTGGGTGAGCACATCTGAACATTTTGGTGGGGGAGGGGTGGAGAAGGTATGTTGGAGATCCAGATCTTTAATTTCATTGATCTGTGGAAATTTCCTCTGCCGATGCAAATCACTTTGTCTACATCTTATAGTTTTAGGAGACTTGACTGGTCTTGTCAATAATAGAGGTTTAAAGGTCACAGTCAGAATATGTAAAAGGTGGGGAGTGAATCCAAGGTTACCTAATTCCAAGGGTTGTCCCCTATCCACTGGGTCATGCTGTTGGTTACTAGCTGATTTCTTTAGTTATTCCTGTCATGTTTTCCATGTCTTTTAACAAAATCCTCATTTCTCTGCTGTTTTTTTGTCTGTGCTGGAAGAGCAGACACAACAGTTGCTGATTAGTCAGAATGTAGCCAGCCTCTTTTTCCTAGCATAAAATTGCAAACTGCTCTCCAGGATGGAGCAAAATAAATTGCCTATTGGAAGTCTATACTTAGATGCTCTGGTATTTGGTTTTTACCTTTGAGTTCAGTACCCTTTGTTTGCATTCCTGATAAGGTCTCTGCTATTCTCCCTTAGTCTCTGGTTACTTGGCTTTATTTACCCTCTATTAGCTTTGTGGACAAAGCCTTTGCCTCAGCCTTGTAGCCTCTATCTGCTCTTTCCTTCTGGTGACTTCCGTTAGTGAACTCCTTTACTCACAGAAGGTGATACCACGTAGAAAATGGGAAGGACTATCTCCCCCTCCCCTAAAAAATGGGCTTGTTTCATTTATTATAACCCTGATTCTGAGGGGAACAGAGTCTCTGACCAACTGTATGTTCCAATCAGTTCACCAGGAAAACCCTGAGAAGCCAGTACTGTAAACTGGACTAAGGGGGAAGAAGGTGGGGTTGGATGTGAACTTGCTGAGACTGATGCAAGGCAGGAAAGGAGCTAAATTAGAGGCTTAATCACTTCCTCCTCCTTCCAAGAGACAGGAAAGGGATCATATTTCTGAAGTTTGGTTTATTGAGGGTAAAAGGAAGAATATTTGCATGTTTTTGTTATACCTACTTCTCTCACATAAATTGCTAAATGGAACTGGGGTGTTTAAAACCCTAAAACTGGGGGAACCAACAGAGAATTAAGACTCCTCTAACCTCTCAGGATACTGGATAACCCTAGTAAGAGGGGTGGTATAACAGACCTTGTAAGAGGGACCAGAGTAAATCCGAGGTATCCTGGCCTAAATTTGCAAATCTGTAATTTGCACTCCAAGTTCTTTCTGGGGCCAAATCAAACAAGTATAATTCCTCATCCTCATGTCAACCCTTCACATTCTTGAAAATAATTATCATGCCCTCCTTCTACCCTCCAAATATCTCTTCTCCAGTTCCTTCTATTAATCCTGCTATAGCATGATCTCAAGGTTGTTTTCCAATGTGGTTGCCATCCTCTGGATGCTCTTCAGTTTATAAAAGACAATTGGTGATACTGTGGATAGAGCCCTGGGCCTAAAGTCACAAAATCTTTCCTCAGACATTGAACAAGTCCCTTTACCTCTGTTGCCTCAATTTCCCAAACAGTAAAATGGGGACAATAATAGCAAGCTAATTGATGTTGTGTGGTTAAATGAAACTGGGGTTTTAGTGGCACCTAGCAGAGTGTGTGTGTGTGTGTGTGTGTGTGTGTGTGTGTGTAGCAGCAAACACCCTAGCATACCCAGGATGGCTGCTATCACAGGTTCTTTGATCTGCTTTTCTAAAGGAAAGCAACTCAAAATGGGTTAACAATCTTACTTTAATCAAACATGTATCATTTGTCTAGTTCAAGGGGAAAAAGTCAACACCCTGAACTTCAGAGAATACAAACAGAATCCAAACAGAAGTTACAAGCAGACAGAGAAACAGATCAGCAGATAGGGCTTCCAGCTGTCTGACTATTACATCCATACCTAGTCAGTTACCCAAGAGAGAAGCACCATCATCTGGGTTTTCAAAGCTAGGGGGCTCAATGGCTTCCCAGAGTCTCATCTGACCAAATCACACAACTCTTCCCAAAGTCAGCCCCAAAGCAAAACCTCTTATCAGCATATATATATAGCCTTCTCCTGGGTCAGAATGTCATAGCCCGCTTGACCCACCGCCCAATCACAAAGTAACAAGGTGCGGGCACTCCTGAAAAACAAACCTCCCCCCACAGGCTCCATGTGACCACATTCAGCCTATTAGGGGGCAGAGTATACTTTAAAATCAGGGAAGGTTCTCAAAGTCACTTAAGCCTATCAAGAGGCCAAGGGGCAGGGAAGATCTTCTGATTCCTATTCCTATTCCTATTCCCATAACTACTACAGGGACAGATGTAGCTGGTCTGGATCTGACAGATAGATCATGTTTGCGGCATAAACATAAACATGAACCTTTTGCTTTCAATGAGCTCACAATTTCATGGAGGTTGGAAGAAATGTGAGCATCAATAACACAAGCTGGACAGAGGAAAGGCCCATCCAAAGTTCTAAGAGAAATACAGACCAAAACGAGGGAAAGATCACTACCAACTAGGTTGAAATCCCCTCAATTGTTTGTTATTTTGTTGAACAGAAACTTCTCCCTGTCAAAATCTTACAGGCAGCAACGTCCTAGAGGAACCTGAGTCTTTCATCCTCCAGAATGCTATCAGAATTGCATCTGCCATTTCAATATCTCCACCCCCATTTCCCCAGTGAATTTATGATAAACACATCAATAACAAATAAGTCTCTTACCCCCAGCAAAAGACACATGTTGAGTCTTGGCAAACAAAGGTCATTGAAAAGATCAATTATTCACCTTAAATGGACCACTGGTAATTGCTTTTCTTTGTGTTGGGGGTTAAAAAAGAAAAATGCACTTTCCTTTTTCCTGTCAGTAAAATGGAAATTTCCAGAATCTTTCTTTTTGTGGTCAAGGGAGGATGATAGAAATCATGCCTTGTCAGAATTTCCAAGACATGTGTTATGTAAGATCCCTACCAGGTACTATTAATACAAAACGTGATGAAACTCTCTTGCCAATCCCCAATAGGACTTATATCTTCTGCGCAATGTCTCTTTATGTTATGTCTTTCTTTTCATCGCTTTTCTATGTACAGTTTATTAAATCCTGTGAAATGTTTGCCAGTTATTATGAGATGGCTTTGCAAGGCCATCATTGCAAAGGCCCATCTCAGTTTAATTTATTTCTTGTGCTATCCTAGCCTTCCTGGGATTTAGTATGCTAGTTATTGAAACAACTCAGGTAGCATCAGAACATGGCACAACCATGCATCATAATAGTCCCTCCACATGGGTAGCCCCCAATTTTTAGACTTTATTTTACTTTTGCTGTTCTTGGTATCTATGACTGATAATATCTTATACTTGTGTAATGTTCACCTATAAGTAAATACAACAATAGCAATAACAAGAGTGATGGGGGAGGAATGGGAGGAGACTAACAAGTGGAAGCATCAGGAAGGGCCTCTTGAACAAGGTTGATTTGATCTGAGACTTGGGAGATTGGGGTTACAAGCACTGGGAATGAGGAGGGAGAGATTTATAGGCATGAAGGACAGTCTGTGCAAAGTCAGGAAAGCAGGAGATAGAATGCCATATGCAGGATGAGAGTCATAAATTAGCATTTTTAAAAGGAAGAATATTTATTTATTTTTAGTTTTTAACATTCACATCCATAAGATTTCAAGTTTCAGATTTTCTCCCCCTCCCTCTCTTCCTCCCTCCCCAAGGGGGTATGCAAGCTGATACAGGTGCTACTTATGTATTCTCACAGTGAATGTCAATAGTAACTATTTCTCTCTTGACCAGCAACACTGAGGGTCTTCCCCTCCCAGTTTGATTTTTTTTTTTTAATTAAAGAGTCCTATTCACTGAATATGGCATTGCTTCACTCAAAGTGATGAACTGAAAGGTCTTTAGCCTAAAAGGGCCAGGATCTCCCACTGCATTCTGGGCCATCTCTATTAGTCCTGATACATATCTGGTCCCTGGACCCAGATGGCTCTGGAGGAGAAAGCGAGACTGGTGACTTTGAACAGCCCTCCCTAACTCAAAGTCAATTCCAAGTCATGTCATCATTTCCCTGATGTCATGGTCCTTTTTGAAAATGGGCAAACACATAAACATATTTTTACATTAGCCATGATGTGTAGAAAAATTATAACTAATGAGAGGAACCATGAGAAAGAAGAAACAAAACAAAACAACAAAAGAAAAGGAAAATAAATAGTATGCTTCCATCCACATTCAGACTCCAAAATTCTTTTTCTGGATATGGATAGCATATTCCATTGTGAGCCTTTTGGAGTTTTCTTATATCCTTGCATTGCTGAGAAGAGCTAAGTCTATCAAAGTCAGTCATTGTACAATATGGTTGTTATTGTGTGCAGTATTCTCTTGGTTCTGCTCACTTCACTCAGCATCAGCTCATATAAGCCTTTCCAGGTTTTTCTGAAATTCACTTGCTCATCGTCTCTTTCTCTCTCTCTCTCTCTCTCTCTCTCTCTCTCTCTCTCTCTCTCTCTCTCTCTCTCTCTCCTTTTTGGAAGGGCAATTGGAGTTAAATGACTTGCCCAGGGTCACACGGCTAATTTTTTTGTGTTCCATGTCTGAGGCCAGATTTGAACTTAGATCCTCTTGACTCCAGGGCTGGTGATCTATTCACTGCACCACCTAGCTGCCCCATGCTCATCATTTCTTATAGCACAATAGCATTCCATCACAATCATATACCACAACTTGTTTAACCATTCCCCAATGGAAAACAATTGGAAATTGAGGGGATGTCCATTAGTTGGGGAATGGGACTAAACAAAGAAAAACTGCCCACATTCCAATATGGGAAGATGACATGTGTCTTCTCTGAACTCTATTATCAGGATGCATAGAGGAAATCTAAATAGACAGAAGGCCTTGAAGTAGTTCTGTTATGTGATGATGATCTTAAAAGAAGAATGGAAAGAGAGAAATATCACTTACAGGATTTAATTTTTTCTTTTTTATTATGCATTTGACGAACATGAATATTTCAATACACGAAGAAAAGAAAAACAAATTTGTTATACGAAGCTTCAAATGTTTATTATGTATTTTGTTTGTTGATATATGCTAAATTTAACACAATAGCACCAAAAGAAGTTAAGTGTTTATGAAGTACCATGAATAATACAATTTGAAACCGAACAGTAAACTATCCATCTGGAGAACTCAGGTAGTAGAACTAATGATGAACTAATTAATCTGAGGAGTTTCAATATGTCTCAGTCAGATGGCACATGAAGAAAATTACAGGATTAGAAACATCGCTTGCTTGGTGAATGAGCCGAGGACTGCTCACATGCACCAGTGCATTTATCACTTAACAGATATTTATTAATGAGCTCTCTTATGCCAACCAAGCCTGCGCTGTTCATTGTGGGAGACATTAATGAATGCATGATAAAGCATTTAGTAAGTTCTTACTTACTGTGTATTAAATACCATGCTAAATGCTGTAGATGCAAGTAGGAAAAAAAAAGTTTCTGCTCTCCATGACATCACACTCTAATTTGAAGAAACAACACACATAACTAGGATTCTTCTACTTGCCAGATAGAAATGTCCAGAAGCCCTAAGGATTACTCTCTGTATGACACAGGGAAAACCAATTAACCTCTCTGCCTCAATTTCCTCATCTGTAAAATGTGCCTATCCCATGGGGTTGTGAGAATAACATATACAAAGTAGTTTACACGCCTTAAAGCATTAAATATAAAAGCTGGGGATGATCCTGAGGTTGCAGAGAATGAAGGGCTAGGATATGTTAGAGACAACAGAGAATTAGGAGGTTGGGCATAGACCACAATGAAAGGCTAGTTGAGAGTATTACTGGGATGGGTCAATGCCTCAGGGAAACACTAGAGATTTGACCACTTGGGAATAATTCAAGGAGGGTTCAGGGGAAAGTTCAAAGTGTGTGTGTGTGTGTGTGTATGTGTGTGTGTAGGAGTATTCTAGGGCCTGTACCCCTTCACTTTCATAATTGTTTTCCTTCATATTATTATTACTGTTGTCATATATTATTTTTATCCTAGTTCTGTCTGTTTCACTCACTGTAAATTTCTACATGTCTTCCTATACTTTTCTCTTAATCTATATTTGTCATTGGGTGCAATAACTTACAGTCAACTCACATACCACAATTTGTTTCACCATTTCCCAATTGATGGACACTAATTTTGCTTTCAGTCATTTGCTCCTACAAAGAACTCTGCTATTCCTCTACAGAGGGTTTTTTCCCTTGTGGCAGCAAGTACCTCAGCATCCCTGGGGTGGCTGCCAACACAGGTTCCTAGATCTGCTTTTCTAAAGGAAAGTAACTCAAAATGGGTTAACAAACTTGCTTTAATCAATCAAACATATCATTTATCTAGTTCAGGGGAAAAAGTCAGCACCCCGAACTTCAGAGTATACAGACAGGTTATAAGCAGAAGTTACAAGAAGATGGAGAAACATTTCAGGAGACAGGCCTGCGACTGTCTGACCATTACATCCATACCCAGTCACAGTTATCAGAGAGGGAAGCACCAATATATGGGTTTTCAAAGCCGGGGGACTCAATGGCTGCCCAGAGTCTCATCTGGTCAAATCACACAACACTTCTCAAAGTGAGCCCCAAAACAAAGCCTCACATCAGGGTTTATATGGCCTTCTTCTGGCTCAGAGAATATCACAACCCTCTTGACCCACTGCCCAATCAAAAAGCATTCCCGAAAACCAAGCCTCCCAACACAGGCTCCAGGTGTACTTAAGCCTTTCAAAGGGCCTAGGGGCAGGGAAAAATCTTTAATTCCCATTCCTATAACATCCCTGTGTTCTGAACAATTTTTTTTTGCTTTTTTTTTTTTTGGAGGGCAATTGGGGTTAAGTAACTTGCCCAAGGTCACATGGCTAGGTTTTTGTTTGTGTGTGCATTAAGTGTCTGAGGTCAGATCCGAACTCAGGTCCTTCTGACTCCAGGGCCGACGCTCCACTCACTGCGCCACCTAGCTGCCCCCCACCTAATAGAATTTTATCTTCATGAAAGGGAGTACTCAGTGCTATATAGGAGAAAATATGCTATCCTTGATGAATAAATGCATTTATTAATAAATAGGCATACTATGTAGCAACCACTATTCTAGGAAATTGGGATATAAAGGCGAAAAAGTGAAATAGTTAAAATAGTTGCTGCATTCTGGGACGCCCCCTTTCTATTGGGGCAATTATAGTTATAAATATAAGTATACATAACCATACATAAAACATGTACAATATAATAACACCTTTAAGATTGTTTTGAGAGGGGTGGCTGGGGTGAAGCAGTGAATAGAGGACCAGCCCTGGAGTCAGGAGGACCTGAGTTCAAATCCTGCCTCAGACATTTAACACAAAAACTAGTCGTGTGACCTTGGGCAAGTCACTTAATCCCAATTGCCCCCCCCCCAAAAAAATTGTTTTGAGAAAAATGCCTTGTAGATTTTATAAAGCAGTAGAGGAACCTGAGTTATTATAATTTTTGTTTTAACATTAAATTACATGTTTTTATTAAAAATATTGAAAAGAAGTATCCCTGCAGCCAATTTTCTAACTGATTTAGTCTTTATTTATTCTTTAATTATTAATTCCAATTATTGAGCATCATTCCAATATCTGTAGCTTCAGAAAACTGGCACTGTCCACGCAGATAATTTTGCTTTTTTGTGTTGTGTTTCAAAAATGATTTTACAATATGCCACCAAAACATCTTTCATGCAGTCTGGCTTTAGAGAAGTCTAGTGACCAAGGAACAGAAACCAAAACAACTGACACACACATAGCCTTGGTCATGTGCTTTAATATATTTTTGATTACCATTGATCAGCTATAGGCTATATAACCATTAATGTGAACAACGATAAAGTTTGATGAAAATTGAATATCTTTTGTCATATTCCCTACCAAAATAACAATAACAGAAATGAAATAAGTTTGAATTGAATTTGATTAAATGCACATTAGCTTCTGAATGGGGATCTGGTTGAATAGAGCATGGAATTAGAGAGTAGTTAGTCTTGCTAACAAATAGTAATCATTTTTTTAAACCAATTATCCTATTTTGAGGTATCTGTGTTCTTTGAATTTTAAAATCATTCTGTACTGAGAGGGAAGGAATCATATTCAAATGTAACTCATTAAGGCTCAAAAAGCAGCAAAATAATGTAATAGAGAATGTTAGCCTAAGCTAACCCTAGTCAAAATGACCTGGGTTCTAGGCCTGTCCCTATGTAATTCTCTGCAAGACCTTTAATCCCCTTAGTACCTCCAGGAAATTCACTAAAACTATAAATTTTAAAATAGTTGCCAATCTATACTGGTAAATGGCGTTTCATCACCAGAGGGTTCCTTGCCATTATAAAGATGAAAGTTCTCATTGAAAAAAAGAAAATGAAGTTTGACAAGTTTTGATAGCAACTTATTCTGTATGTGTGACAAGTGTCCTTATCCATGATCTGCATTTTTGTATTGCTTTAACTATCTCAGCAGAGGAAGGTTTATTGTGATTTTTAAGACTGTTATTTGTACTAACTGTCATTTCTCCCAAATAGAATTTTTTTTTAAATCATTTCTCTGTAGTAGTCTAAGACAGTAGCATTATTATTGAATCTCAAGTCTTTTAGGGAGACTATCTCTGAATCAGGGACAAATTCCAAATTGGGTCTCTTAAAAATTCATTAAACATAAGACAGTAATGGTTGAGTCAGTAAGACTAGGATTCAGTTCCTGATTCTAACACATATTGGTAGCATGATCTTTGGCAAATCACTTAATCTGTCAATATTCTAATATCTAAAATCTCTATAACATGGCTATAATTTATAAAGAACTACAAATAAAGGGATTTTTGACATCATTAAATCCAGAGGCCTAGAATTCTCCCAGACATAAACATAACAATTATATCAAAACATATATATATATATATATATATATATATACACACTCATTTCTTGGTCCAAAAATCATCTCTTCCTATATAGTTTATGCTGTTCAACTTAATATTGTATTTATATATAAAAAACAGTTTTTTATATGTAACTATATATATAAAACAATATATAACAATTGTTTTATATATAAAAAACAATTTTTAATATATAATTATATATATATAAAACAATATATAACAATTGTTTTTATATATAAAAAACAATATTAAGTTGAACAGCATAAACTATATAGGAAGAGATGATTTTTGGACCAAGAAATGAGTGGGGGAGCAAAATTTTATAAACTTGAAATAAGTAAGAAGAGCAATCCACACTTGAGGAATAGCCAGGGTGAAATAATTAAGTGAGGTGATAGAACAAACCATCAGCGAAACAAGTCCAGTGTGACTACATGACATGAAGGCAATTAAAGGATAAGAAGACTGGAAAGGTAGGAAGGGGCTATGTTGTGAGGGACTTAAAAAGCCAAAAGAAGGTAAGTTTATATTTGATCCTATAGGAAATAGGGAGCCATAGAAGTTGAGTAGATTAGTGCTTGGGAACAGGGTCAGATCTGCATTTTAGGAAGATCACTATGTCAGCTGAGTGGAAGATGTAGAGAAGCCAGGAGAAACTTGAGGCAGGAGGACCAGCTTAAAGACAGCTGCATTAGTCTAGACATGAGGTGATGAAGGTCTATAACAGGGTGGTTGGCTATGGGAGTTGGGAAGGTAGAAATGATGAGATTTGGCAACAAATTGTATATGTGGGCAGAACAGTTGAGGATAACACTGAAGTTGAGTCTAGGTGACTGAAGTATGGCAGTGCCCTTGACAATAACTGGTCATTTCCAAAGAGGAGATGATTTGGAGATAATTGTCAAAGGAGACAACAAGTTGTGTTTTGGACATAGTTGTCTATATGCAGAGCTTCTTAAATTTTTTCTACTTGTGACCCCTTTGATCATTTCAGCAGCATTAGTTGGCACTGCATGGCCTGAGGACATGAACAGTGCAAAGTACACTTGCTGTGTGTTCAGAACCAAGGCTACAGTGAAAGTTGCATGATACAACACAGGCAAGTACTGCTGGAAACACCTCAGATTCATTACACATTTTCTTTTTTGCTTTTTGGAGGGGGGAAGGCAGGGCAACTGGGGTTAAGTGACTTGCTCAAGGTCACACAGATAGTAAATGTTAAGTGTCTGAGGCCAGAGTAAAACTCAGGTCCTCCTGACTCCAAGGCCAATGCTCTATTCACTTCACCACCTTGCCACCCCACACATTTAATTTATTTTTAATCCAACGATTTATTAACTTCTAGTTTGCATCATTCATTTCTAAAAGATTTTGAGTTACAAATTTTCTCCCCATTTTTCCCCTACCCATCACCCCAAAATAGCTATCCCACTGAATATATCCTCCTCCAATCTGCTCTCTCTCATATTTTCTCCCATACCCCCTACAACTTTCTAGTAGGGCACAGTGGAACTCTATGCCCCAGGATGATTTCTAGGTTCTTTTTTTGATCATGGCTTTCAGGTAGTCCAACACTTTTAAAATTATCTCTCCTGGATCTATTTTCCAGGTCAGTGGTTTTCCCATTGAGATATTTCACATTACCTTCTATTCTTTCATTTGTTTGGATCTGTTTCATAGTATCTTGATTTCTCATAAAGTCACTAGCTTCCATTTGCTCCAATTGAATTCTGAAGGAATAATTCTCTTCAGTGAGCTTTTGAGATTCTTTTTCCATCTGGCAAATCCAGCTTTTTAAGGCATTCCTCTCCTCATTACCTCTTTGAACCTCTTTTGCAGTTTGAATTAGTCTATTTTTAAGGTGTTATTTTCTTCAGTCAGGTTGTTGACTCATTTCATAATTTTCTTGCATGGTTCTCATTTCTCTTCCCAATTTTTCCTCCTCTTCTCTTATTTGCTTTTCAAAATCCTTCTTAAGGTCCTCTATGGCCTGTAACCAGCTCTTATTTTTCTTGGAAGCTTTTGGTGCAGGAGTTCTGACTTCACTCTCTTTGTCCAATTCCATGCTTTGACTCTTTTTGTCCCCAAAATAAGGGTGTAAAGTTGGGTTGCTCTGTTTACTTTGCTTCCCACATTTGCTCATGTTGCCACTCAATTACTTGACTTTTGGGCTTTTTGCCATAGTAGGACTCTGCTACTAGACAGGGGAGCTTTATCCCAAACACTGGGGTTTTCTCAGCTGCCAAAGGTTTTATTTGGTTGTGTCTCTAAAGCCTCCACATGCTCTGTCAAGCTGGTCGCACACTCCATGACCTTACCCTAGACTGCAATTCAGATCCAAGCAAGTTAAAGCAAGAGCAATTACCCCTCAGACTGGTTGCTTGGTCCCCCTACAATCTATAGGCCAGGAGCTGAAGCTGCCATGTGGTGGTGGCATTCCGTGGTGCCTCAGCAGCTTCTCACCCCAGGGGCAGAGGCTGACCACACTCCCAACTACTGGATCCTAAAGTCCACACTGAACTGACCTCTCACTTTGTCCTTGGCATCTATGTGTTGATAATTCTGGAAACTGCCACAGCTGCTGGTGGTTTCTCCAGTTGGTGGCTGGTCAAGCTCTCCCTGAGGCTAAAACCTCAGGCTGGCACAGGAACCGGGTCAGCTCCCAGAGCGCTGTGCTGGCCCCTTGTTGCCAGCCTACCAGGCTGTCCTCAGTGTGAGGTTAGCTTCTCTGTGTCATTTTGTGGGTTCTGTAGCTCCAAAGTTTGTTCAGAGTCACCTTTTACATGAATTGGAGGAGGTGAGAGCCAGAGGCCCACAGAAGTTCTGTTTCTACTCCTCCATCTTGACTCTGCCCACCACACATTTAATTTTTAATTAATTTTTGGTCACTGTACATTTGGAAACCTTTTAGTGTTGCCAAATTTTTCATGATCTTATATGGGGTCATGACCCACCGAAGAAGTGCTGGGGACATCCTGTTTGAGCTGTCTAATAAGCAGCTGATGATGTAAGACTAGAAGTAAGAAGTGAGGTTAGTGCTAGATAAACTTATCTGAGAATCATTTGAATGGAGATGATAATTAAATCCATGGGATCTTATGGGATCACCTTGTAAAGTAATATATAGAAGAGAAGAAGGAGAAGATGATAGGCCAGTTTGGCCATAGTATGGACTATGTAAAGGATTATAATAGATTTGGAAAGACATTCTGGATCCAGATTGTTAGTGGTTTTAAATGTTAAATGGAGGAGTTGGTAATTTATCCTCAAAATAATAGGGAGTTACTAAAGCTTCTTTAGGAAGAGAGTGACATGGTCAGACCTAAATTTTAAGAATATTAATTTGGCAGCTATGTGGATAGATTGGGGAGTGGGGAAAGGAATGGGTAGTGATAGACCAGTTAGGAGACTATGACAATAATCAAGATAAAGGTGCTGAAGAATTCTTAAGTCTTTCAATGAACTTTACAGGGCACTATAGTTAATAGTCTAATGATTCCTGTTTTTAATAAAGAATTTGCAATAAAATTGCAATGCCCATAGGAGAGATTACAAACCAAGTCATTAGTGTGAATGGTTTTGTCAACTACTTTTCTTTGACAGAAACAAAAAGCTTGTCATATTATAATAGGTCCTGAGGGCATCATTCTAACATAATGAATGAACATCAGCTCTGCAAAGACAATGGAATATAGGGGGATATTCAGTGAAAGGACAAGCTAAATCCTGCATACTTCATAATCACTGTCATGTAACAAT
Organism: Gymnobelideus leadbeateri; assembly: GCA_011680675.1. Taxonomy (NCBI): domain Eukaryota; kingdom Metazoa; phylum Chordata; class Mammalia; order Diprotodontia; family Petauridae; genus Gymnobelideus; species Gymnobelideus leadbeateri. The sequence continues at coordinate 32,398 of WOXC01004553.1, forward strand.
AAAAGCAACAATTACAAAACACTGAGTTGTACACCAAGCTTTCCTCACAGCAGTCTAGTGAAGAAGGCAGTACAAATATTTCTAATCCCATTTGATAAATGATGATTCTGAAGCACTGGAAGGGTAAATGGTCTGCCTGTGATTTCATTGCTTGTAAGTAAAGGAGCTGGGACTCAAAACTAAATCTCATAGCCCACAGAGAGGTACTCATTCCATCATGGCACAGTTGATATCTATAATTTTCCTTGGGTTTCAAATATGGAAATCTGGAATCAACTCCAGTGATTAAGACTCTTCAAAGGAACATCCAACCTCCCCCACCCCAAAGTCAACAAAATAATGGGATATTATGTAAATAAATCAGGCAAAATCAACAACCATAACAATAAAAACTATTAGTATATAAGAAAGTCTATGTAGCAACAGTAAAAAGACCCAAGGAAAACAAAATCCTATCTGGGAGTGAAGGAAGAGCAAGAAAGAAAAAGAAGCTGCCAGCCATTCATGGGACTCATCTCATAAAAGTCTACTCCCACTGCTAATGCTTCCCTCTTGGTGTTGTTTATTGGTGGCCAGTAATTGCCCATAATATGCATGCTCTCTCTCCACAGAGTCAGCTAGGAGTTAAGTGATACAGTGCATAGGACACTGTGACTTGAGTCAAGAAGACATGAGTTCAAATCTAGCCTCAGACACAAGGAGAACATTTCAGGCCTGGGAGATAGTCAGAGAAAACACCTGGACCTGAGAAATGGAGTTTCTTGTTTGTAGAACAGCTAGACCAGTGTCATTAGATTGAAGAGTATTTGTCAGGGATTAAGGAGTAAGACTAGAAAGTTAAGCAGTGACTTAGTTAAAAAGGGGGGAATGAATACTAAGCAAAGGATTTTGTATTTAATCCTAGAGGCAACAGAGAACCACTGGAAGTTATTGAGTAGGGAAGTGACATGATCAGATTTGCATTTTAGGAAAGTCTCCACAGTAAATGAATGGAGGGAGGATTGGAGTGGGAAGAGACTTGAGGCAAGCAGACCCATCAGCAGACTATTGCAATAGTCGAGGCATGAAAGGATGATGGCCTGAACTTAGAAGAGTGGTGATGTTAGAGGAAAGAAAGGAATATTTTGAGAGGTGTTGCAAAGTGAAACCAACAGACCTTGGCAACAGATCACCTATGAGGGGTAATAGATAGTGAGGAATCAAGGATGACCCTGAGGTTGTGAGCCTGATGTACTGGATTGAGAATTAAGAAAAGGCTGTTGGATTTGGTAATTAGGAATTCATTGCTATCCTTGGAGAGAACAATTTTGGTAGAATGATAAGTTCTCAAGCAACCTTGTAAGGGGTTGAGAAGAGAGCAAAAAGAAAGAAAGTAGAGGCGCTTATAGACAACTTTTTCAAGGATCTTAGCCACCAAAGTATAAGACAGTAGTTAGTGGGAATTGAAGGATCAAATGAGGGATTTTTGAGGACAAGAGAGGCATGAGTTTATTTGTAGACAGTAGAAAATGAGCTAGTAGATAGGGAGAAAGGCTCCTGTATGAAATCTTTCATTCTCTCCCCACCCTATTTAACTCATATTTAGAGGTAACTGCCCTGATGAGTTTTGACCCCAGAATTTGGTTTCCAAATTTTTTCCAGGTCCTATGGGTAGCCTTTAGAGGCTGAGCAGTTTTCTTTCTAGTTTCATTGATCATGAGGCCCAACCTGTAATCTTCCCTCAGTATTATCATCTAAGATTCAATTTAATTTACCAGAAAGCATAGTATTTACTACTATTAGGCCTGTATCCCAAAGAGATCATAGAGAAGGGGAAAAGAACCTACATGTATAACAATATTCATAGCAGCTTTTTTTTGAGGTGGCAAAGAATTGGAAATTGGGGAGATGTCCATCACTTGGGAAATGACTGAACAAATTGTGCTATATGAATGTAGTGGAATACTGTTGTGCTATAAAAAATGATGAGTAGGTAGATTTCAGAAAAACACGAAAAGACTTACATGAACTGTCATGATGCTGAGTAAAGTGAGCAGAACCAGAAGAACATTGTACACAGTAACAGCAACATTGTAAAATGATCAACCATGATATACTTAGCTCTTCTCAGCAATACAAAGACAGAAGACAATTCCCAAAGACTCATGATGGAAAATGCTATTCACATTCAGAGAAAGAACTATGGAGACTGAATGCAGATCAAAGTACACTATTTTCATTTTTTTTCCTTTTGTTCTGTTTCCTCTTCACAACATAACTAATATGGATATATGCTTTACCTGTATCAGATTGCTTGTTGCCCTGGGTATGGCCGGAGGGGAGGAAAGGAGAGAAAAAATTTGGAACTCAAAATCTTATAAAAATGAAATATTGAATACTATTTTTACATGTAATTGGAAGAATAAAATACTATTTACAAAAAGAAAAAAGAATAGGATATTTACTAAGCTGAATCTGTTGCTCTAGAACATCCCATCTAAAAGTCTATGACATAACCTCTTACCTCTACAGAGTAAAGGGGAAAGTAGGCTCAAGTTTATAGAGCACACTTGGCAAAGAGGTAACAACTTCTGCTGGAAGTTCTTTTCTCTCCTTTGTGGGATGCTCAATAATTTCCCCTTAAAAATGGTGTAATTTTATTTCTGGATTCTGTATAGAGTTTGAATCTGCATCCAGTCTGTTCTTGGTTCATATTACAGAGAATGATTCTAGGAACATGGCAAATCTAAATCTTCTGGAAACTTTGAAGCTCTTAAAGGTCTTTCCTTTCCAAGGAGTGGAGAAGAGACCAAGGCCAAATTTGAATCCAAAGCTCCCCCAAATGACTCCTTCTTTAAGGGGGGAGAGAAGAGGTAACTGGAATATTCTCTCCTTTTTTGGCTATTCCGTGAAATCTGAATCTCTAGTAAAATTTGGTTTCTGAATTGGTTTTCTATTTTATAGGAGACACATAAGGCATAAACAAGTTTTTTCAACCAATTCAAATATTCTTCCTGTTTCACTCCAGTTCATCCAAGGCCAATTTCTCACTTAGTCTTTAATTGAGACTTTTTTTCACCTCATTAAGGTATCAGGGCAAATTCTCATTAACTTTAACTGATGTGTGTTTACTTGATTGACTTACTCAATTAATCTGACCCATATACTTGTTTTAAATCACCTTGTCTGTGTGTGTGTACATACACATACACACATATTCTTTTAATACTTGTCTCTACACATGCACGTATACATGATTGCATACACACACATACATGCTTTTTGTTTTCTCCTCATTAGAATTAAGCTCCTTGAGAGCTTTGCATTCTTTGTATTTATATCACCAGGTATCCCAGTGTACAGTGCCTAGGACATAGGAGGTGATTAATAAATGTTGGTTAATTGCTTCTATATTTGCTTACCAACTACATGCTTTAAGATCACCATGACTTTTGTATCATCTAAGCAAGAAATATGAATTTTTGGTTAAAAAATAGTCAAACAGCAATTTTCTTAGAATAATTAAAGGTTCATATTTCTTGAGAATTATTATGGAAATAATTTATCCCTTGGTTTACATTTTTTTTTAATTTCTCTCCTCATTGTATATTTAAGTGAACTAAAAACATGTTTCTAAATGCTGTTTAGGCAAAATAGAGCAAACTTCTTTGTTATTTTTTTTTCTAAGCAAGAATTCATAGAGTCTGACTCCCCACTCTCACTTATCCCTTTCTTTCCTTTCTTTTTCTCCCCTCTCTTCCCTTTTGACTCTAATCCTCTCTTAAACTTGCTTCCTCCATCTGATTTTCTTTCTTTCTTTTATTTGTCCCTTCACAATTAAAGAAGGAACTCAATTCAATTAAGTTTAATTCAGAAAAAATATTAATTAACATTGTTATATGGTAAAAAATGTTCAAGGTTGAATTAGTATATAAATTCCTCTTTCCGTATTACTTCCCCTGCTTGAGGGCTAGCATATTCCTACTTTCTGTTCTCTTAATCTATGTGATATCCCATCCATATACAGCTCAGAACTAACTTTCCCTCTCATATCTGATCTTTCCTTTTCTACTCAGTATTTTTGGGTTTTGTAGGGCTTTTTTTTGTGGGGGAAACTCAAATTCAATCTTTCTCATATGTATATATATATATATACATGCACATATATATATACATATACATACATATACATTTATATACACACATAAATACATATATACACATGTATAGGGTATACTATATTATAGGGCATACATCTACAATTGTATTGCATATAGCAAATATGAGCACATAAAACAGCATGCTGTGAAGCATGTGACTAAAAATATGTATGAAACATTTTACATATGTAGCCAAGAACATAAGCCACATATGATATATGAGATATAACTTCACATAACACATGTATGCAATAATCAAACACATAGGTCACATGCAAAAACATAATCCATGTACCTATATCAATCATTCAGGTGTAGCCTTAGTATATTATTTTTGTTTTTCTTTTTGGAGGGGGGAAGTCAGGGCAACTGGGGTTAAGTGACTTGCCCATGGTCACTTATGTATCTATGGCTGGATTTGAACTCAGGTCCTCCTGACTCCAGGGCCGGTGCTTTATTCACTGTGCCACCTAGTCACCCTAGCCTTAGTATATTAGCATATATAGCAACAGGTATAATAACAAGAAAGCATAATGTATAGAAACACATAGGTCATAAAACTATACATAGCAACAAATTTTGCACGTATTTACTGGGTCATCTATGTTGGAGATAGGTGTTTGATTTTTTTCTAAGTTTTCCTGTCACACAGATTTTTAAAACTTTTATCTATCTATCTATTCTTTCTGTAAAGGAGTTACTCTTCATCTTAGATATTTCCTTTTCATATTCTTTCTATCTTATGCTCATAGAAACATATCCCTTTGCCATTTTCATCTCTTGGCATTGCTCTTTCTCTCATGTTCCCCGACAGACTGTAGATGCTTCCTGCTCCCAATGGCCTTTTCCATTCCCTCTCTCTGTCAGCATCTCTCAATAACCATTCTTCCCTTGACGTTTACTCTGTCCATCTATATCACCCTGCATGTAGCCTTGTCACCATCACCTCCAGGTCCTTCTGCTTCCATTCTCAATGAACTAGGGCAGCCATGTTCCCCATGGCCTCTTCCAGCTCTTTTTGTCACTATGACTCAGAGACTTCTCCTCCTTTGAAGTTCACACCATGTACCTATATCATTCAATATCTCTTTTGCTAGTAGCTATGAACTCCTGGTCACACTACTTCCCGTCTCAATAAATTCTGAATCTGGCTTGATTTTTTTTCCTCCTCCCCACTTCCCATGTTCAGTTTGGAGGAACTTAATATTCACGTAGATGTACTTGTAAACACCATGGATTGCCAGTTCATCAAGCTCTTGAACTTTCACTATCTACATCTCCATTCTATCTCAACTACCCACACAGATGGTCACACCTTAGACCTTACCATCATTCCAAATTGTGACACTTATACAACCTGGAAACTGAAAGTCTCTTCACTGATCACAATCTCCTGTACTTCCATTTCTCCTACTCTTTCACTCCTCCCAAAATTATTCTTTATCCTCACCACAATAGCTAGTCAGCCTTTCCTTCCTTTCCCTCCCAGTTGATCACACCTCTTCTAGCCACATTTTTCTTCCTTCAAGTAGGTGATTCTTGAAACACTCAAGGAAACTAGGGATTTTCTTGAGGTGAAGGTGATGAGGGAGTGCATTCTAGGCATGAAGGACAGTTCAAGGAAAGGCACATTGTTATCATGTGATAAATGTCTTATTGTTGATCACAAAGGATAATGACACAAATACTGCTCTCAAAAATTTCACAATTCATTGTAGGCTATGGGAAGATGGAACATGTATTATGTATGTATGTATGTATGTATGTATGTGCAATCACGTTACTAGACAATGTTATATGGTATCGAAGTGTTGGCATAAACCAGATACAGTTACAGGCTCAGTATGTGGAGAAAGTGCTTTTTCAGGTATAGAAGCCTGCCTGGGCAAAGATATGGAGACAAGAACTAAAATGTTGTGTTCGGGGAACAGGGCCAATATGACTAGATGATAGAGTTTGTGAAAGGGATATTGTATAGTAGATCCAGAAAGGTATATTGGAGCCAGCCTGGACATAAAGCACCATAATATCCAAAGAATGAAAATCGAGGTGACCCAAATGTAAAGGCCTATGGCGGAAGTAAAGTGGACTACACCGTATTAGCATTAGTGATTTGTGTTCTAGTCTGTTTCTGATTCTCAAGAAATACAAATGTAGTTATCCACATCTCCACTCTTACTAGATGGCTTATTAATAGTCTATGAGTCACCAAATCCATATTTAATTAATCCACATCTACAAACAATTTCAAGCTAATAGACCGACACTGCAAACACATTAAAAATCTTAGAAAGCAGGATTAAGATATTCTTCAGTTCCATATATGTGGAAATTCTCCAAACAAAGACACTTTCCTTGACCTATAAATTAAATCTTTCTACACTGCAACAACTTTTAGATTAAGAAGCATCATCCTAGCTGACTAGACTATGGGAATGAGTCGCTGAAACTTCGTAACATAATGTTAATAAGCCTTAAGCATCAATTTCCAAAACCAATGATTCATTTCCCTCTTTTTATTCCAGCTCACTGGAATTCACCGAAGCTTAAATCCAATCCTTCATGTGCACAGAACCAATGACTTCTCTCAATATAGCTCACACTTTGTCCACTTAGGATGGCAAAGTACCACCTAGGTCAAATTAATTCAAGTGCCTATACTTAAAAGACAGAAGTCACCCATACACACATTTCCAGAAATGACTGTACTGCTTCACACACACACACAAACACACACACACATTCAACATGGTACCAGAATACTTATAAAAATGCTTATTCACTGTCCTTCAGACTTTCTAAAATCAAGTCATTTTGGGGGGTTGGTTTCCATGTGCCAAATTTGAAGAGAGACTCATATTTTATCACCCTCTTTCACAAATTTCAGGCCAAAGGGCAGATTCATACACACATGCACATATATACATAGATGTATGTATATTTATAGATATGTGTATACTTATATGTACATATACATATGTGTACATATACATATATGTGTGTGCTGTATGTATACATATATGTTTATATGTATATGTGAGTGATAATGTTTGCCAGAGTTTAGACTTTCAGTGTAACCTTCTAAGTTCTAGATTGGGCATCCATTAATATTTGAAGAAGCATGCAATTAATGTAACTGACTTTCCCTTGAACCCAACTGTTCTGAAAGCCTCCTGGCTACTGTTAAAAACAGCCAAGCCAACCTGTGATTTGTCTATTCCCCTGTGGGAATAGACAAATAGCCATTTGTTTGTTCTCTGCCATTTGTTCTTTCTTTCTTTTCCTTACTTACCTAGCACAGTCCCTGGCACGCAGTAGATGCTTAATAAAGATTTATTGATTGATTGCTCACAAGGACTACTATATCACAACATTGATTCATATTGAGACTGTAGCCACTGATATCTCTAATTCTTTTTTTTTTTCAAATATCCTGGGGGCTAACTAGCTGCACCCCACTTTCATTCTCTTACCTCCCAGATCCTAATCTTTTAAAGTTGTGCTTGTTGACCATAACCACACGAGCACTTGAAAATGGTGCTCAGTCTGGGGAAATATGGGTCCAGCTGGTAGATCCCATAATCCCAAACCCAGTGACTTATAATGTTGAATGACTTAAAAAGTGGGAATTCACATGGGTTCATTGATTTCCTCTTTTTGTATGCCCAGCACTTAGTACAGTGCCTGACACATATTAAGCACTTAATAAATGTTTATTGATGAATTGATGTATACACAAGTTCTTTATTTGGACCTTTAATTGGGAAGCTTATGTGAAGGATTAAAGCTAAGTTGCACCTGTCCATTGTCAATATAACACAAATACAACAACAAAATAAGAAGTATTTGTTGCACTCCTACTGTATGGAAAACACTGTGCTAGACAGAGGTAGGACATAAAAAGTTTAGCTGAGACATGTTCCCGCCTTTTAGGGAGCTCACAATCTGCTTACAGGAGGATGAATCACCAGCATAGACAGCAACAATGCACAATATTACACCACAGGTACATAAAATATTTACAAAACAAAACATTTTTTGAAGTCTGAGAAGGAAGCTCCATATGAACTAGATGGTAGTGCAAATCAGGGAAGGCTTTTTAGAGGATTGCAACTAGACTTTTGATTTCATTGCAACAGGGAACTCCCAGATAAGGAAGTTATCTCTACTGATGGAGGCCAATACCTTCTGCACAACACATGGTCTTAGAAAAATTGCCTAGGGTATTGAATGGTTAATGATTTGGTCAGGATCACACAGAAAGGATGTCAAGGTACAAGAATTAAATCCACTTCTTCTTGCCAAAGTCAACTTCCTTTCCATGATGCCACACTGAAAATCTAAAGGAGCTAACTTTAAAATAGACTTCATAAAAGCTTACTGGGTTTCTGGAAACTGTTTGGAATAATGCAAAAAGCAAAAATAATTTGATACAGAGACTGCACTACTAGGTATTTATTATGAGGAGGGCAAAGACAGACAGAAAGAAAGGTCTCATATATACCAAACTATTCAGACCAGCCCTTATTAGGGACCAAAGAATTAAAAGAAAAAGTAAGTGCCCATTGATTGAGGAATGGTTAGACAAATTTTGGTATGTGAATAGAACATAATATTACTGTGCTGTGAGAAATGATGTATATGTAGAATTAAGAGATGCATAGATAGGCATATGAATGGATGCACAGCAAGAAAGGAGAACCAGGAAAGCTGACAATGGCAATTTAAATGGAAGAACAAAAACAAGCAAAATTGATGGACAAAATTTGTAATTGTAATGATAAGTTTAACCCTAAAAAAGACACAAGAAAATATGTATTCCTATTTTTGAGGGAAGTTGAGTGAGGTGAAGGAGTGGGGAGGAGTGGTAATGGTGATAAAAAGGAGAGAGAAAATAAAGAAAAGGAGTATCAGTGAAATATATATATATTAAATACAACTAGGAGAGGAAATTTAAGGACATAAACATGTAATACTAGTCCTATTGAATTAAATTATACACACATATACACATGTATAATACATAAGCTCATACATATATGTGTACATATAACACAACTACATATATGTTAGTATGTAATGTGTACATATATCTATGTTTGTTTTCTTAATGGAAGCTCACATAATAGAGATCTAGGGTTTCATGGGTAGTTTTATACTGAAAAATCTGTCATAATAATTTTTTGAGCTCTTGTCATTGGACTTAGAAAGACTTGAGATTGGAATAGAAGTAGCAGGATTGGTAAAGGATAAGTGAATCTGCAAACTATAAGCTAGAAGGCTTAATGCTGATTTCTGGCAAAATTTTAAAATGTATTAGTAAAAGGGTGTTAAGTATACATGTGGAAAAAGAGAAACTAATCACATAAAGACGAGGACTCACTTAAAATAGGTTTTGCCAAACCATTGCTTTTTCCTTTCTTTTTTTTGGGGGGGGGGAGGGGACAGCTTTACCAGACAATTATGATAAATCAAGTGGATACTTGATACAGTCACTCTTTATTTCAACATACTATTTGACAAATTCTTTCATGATTTTCTTGTGGAAAAATTGAAGAGATGAGGGTTAAATGGCCATGTAATTGGGTGGATTCGGGACTTGATGAATGGTCACACTCAAAGAGTAGACATTAATGGTTGGGTATTTACTTGGGAGACAATATCCAGTTGAATGCCAAAGAGATTTCCAGCGATGCTGTTCTGTGTACCATTTCTACAAGTGATATAGGTGGCAAGATTATCTAATTTGGAGATGACAACAAAGCTAAGAGAAAAACTAACTCCCTGAATTACACAGTGAAGATTCCAAAATATTTAACAGGCTGATCTAAAAGGAATAAGATAAAATTTAAATTTAATAGAGAGAGACATAAAGTCTTGCACTTCAGTGCAAAAATCAACCTCACAAATGCAAGTAAGATTGGAGACAAATGGTTAAATTGCAGTATTTGTGAGAAAAAAAAATATCCAGGAATTTTAGGGACTATAAGCTCAGTCAGAGTGACTCAATGGTACCTTTTGTTACTCAGAGCTATGATTTCCTTGCTGTCAGGGAAACTCCTGCCAATGCAAGTCTACAACTCCTTGGCAGTCTATATGGTCTTACAGAGTTGACTCAGGATGGATTGCTGAGGATCATATAGCTAGTGTGTATCAAGGACAGAATTTTGTAAGTCTAGGACTAGCTCCCTTTTTAAGTCTAATACTATCTACTATGCTAGCATGAAATGGCAGTCCAAAGAACTAGCATGTTGTTGGGCTGTATTGAGAGAGGTATAATGTGCAACAAGAAAAAGGGTGATGATTCTAATATACCCTGGTCAAATCACACCTGGCTTAATATGTTCTGTTGCTTCAGCACATTTAAACAAGGAGTTTAAGAAGTCAGAGAACATTCAGAGAAGACCATTCATCAGCCAGGTGGTGAACAGCTTTAATTTGCAGAAGACAGGAGGGAGGGAGAACAAATAAATACTTAATAACAAAAAATAAAAATAATGATACTTCAAAATGATGATAGAATTGCCCTTCATGTTCCAGAAGGGTGGTATTAATAATTTCATTATCATAAGCTTCCATGAGATGGTCCAGCTTGCTGAAATGATTGTCTAGACCACAAAATAGTACTGAAATGGGATGTCTTAAGTTCCCAAAACCTTTATGTACTTCCAATTACTGAGGAAACAAAGAATTATAATTTCAAAAAAAAAAAAAGAAAAAAGAAAGAGGGTTTACACATAGGAATAGGTAGGTATATGAGCTGAGCCTTGAAGGAAGAAAAGGATTATAGATTATAGAGATGAGGAAAGGATCCATTCCACATATGGTCTGAAATTCATTATGGCATATGTGGTACAGGAAATTTTTAGTGAAATGGAGAGTGCTTGGAGAAGTAATGTGAAATGTTAGAAATGTGAGTTTGAGGAAGAAAAAAAATCCTAATGGTTAGAGGTGTCCTAAAGTGGAAAAACGGACTGCTTCTGTTGTAAAAGGTCCTTTATTGATGGCAATATTTGAGGAAAAGCTGCCTGGCATGTAGTAGGTAATAAATGTTTATTTACTGATTGGTTGATTGACCAATTGTCAGAGATGTTATATAGTGGATTCCTTTCTGGCTATGGGTTGGGCTAGATAATTCCTGGAGTCTCTTCCAACATGATTCTCTAATTTACAATAATGTTTTGTAACTGACAATACAATGCTACATTGATGAAACACCTACTGTGTGTACAATATTATGCTAGATGTGGGGCAGAGAAGAGGACAGGGAGGGTAAAAATTTAGATCAAACTCAGGCCTTTAAAGGCTTTGATATAACTGAATGCCAGTGCCCCAGTAATTTTACTCCCTTGCAAAAGACCAAGTCATGATTCTGAATGAAAGAATTCAGTCCTAATGAAAAGTAATGATGCTTCACCACCTAGTGGCCATTCTGAAAAACAAGAGCAAAAGGTGTATTATGTCATTTGGTGTTAGTGTGAAATCCTGATTTCTCCACACCTTAGTCACTAGGTCTTTAGGAGTTATTGTACGGAAAAAAAAAAAATCACTGAAGGCTTTCTAGTAATGAGACTTGTGATAAGACTGTGTCCTCCCTCCAACCCACATTTCCAACATTTCATGTTAATCTCCCATGCACTCTCCATTTCACTCACACTTTCCTGTACCATTTTTGCCATCACCTGCCTCCGTGAATCTCACATACCATACATGCCCCACAATTGGAATGGGTCCCTTTCTCTTCTCCTAGGCAAGAGGCTCCCCAAGACTTCTAAGATTAAATACAAATTTCCTTGCTTGGCATTGCATAGGCTTATAGATCTAAAGCTTAAGGGGAACTGAGAACATGTTTAGTCCATCACCTTCATTTTTGGATAAAGAAGCCCCATTCCAAAGAGGTAAAGTGATTTTTCCAAAGTCATATAGGTAAGAAACATTGAAAGTGGGATTTGAACCTAGATCCATTGACTACAGAGTCTTTAAAATGTACTATCATACCTCTTTTTACAACCTGATCCCAACCTACCTTTATTATACATTACTTCCTTTTGTGCATTCTTTGGTCTAACCAGATTGTCTTTTTTGCTAATCTTCATAAAAGACATTCCATCTGCCATCCCCGCCTTTGCACTGTTCCCCATACTCTGCTTCTTACAATTTCCTACCTTCCTATATAACTCAGCTCAAATCTCACCACCTACATTCTTTTGAGATTCCACCTCCCCCAGCTTCCAGTACCTGTCCCCAACAAAAAACCTTGCATTTATTTTGTATATACTTATATGTACATCTTACTGATAGTCTATACACTCTTTGAGAGCAATTTATTTCTTTTCTTTCTTCTTCCCTCTTTTTTCTTTCTTCCCTTTTCTCTTTTTATTTCTCTCCTCTTTCCTTCCTTCCCTTTCTTTCTTTTATTTCCTTCCTTTTCTTTCTTTCTTTCCTTCCCTTTCCCTCTCATTTTGCTATTGTATCCCCAGTACCTAATACAGTGCTTGAATATAGTAGATATTTAATAAAAACTTGTTAATTGACTGAGTTTAGTTCTTATAAAGAGACATCTAATTTTTCTGCAAAGAGAGGAACAAAGCTAGGCTCTTCTACCTAAGCAACGAAAGAAGGTTTTAGGGAACAAGAGATAGCAATGCAATCAAACAGCTCCTACTTTATTGAAATCAGTGTTTCTAAGCTTTCCTTCATTTTCCATGTGCTGTAATAGAAAATGGTCTGGAATAAGAGTCTAGCTTTGGATACTAGTTCTGCCATTAACTAGCTGCATGATCATCATAGAATCATAGATTTAGAATAGGGAGAGACCCTAGAGATCATCTGCTCCATCCACTCCCTTTTCCAGAGGAAAAAAAAAATTATGGTCCAGAGAAGTAAGGTAACTTGGACAAGATCAAACAGGGGGCCAGGTGAGACATGAACCTTGATCCTCCAACCCCAAACCAGTGTGCCTTCCACTTTACTACACTGCTTCTCCATCTAGGGCAAGTCATTTCTACTTTCTGTGCCTCTGTTTCCTTGTCTGCTAACCACGTGACACAGAAGGATAAGAAAAAGGAAGAATCAGCTTTACTTTAGTCTTTGTGTCTTTTTGAATGCATTCCAGTTCCAGCTGTGGAACCAATCAACGTCTTGCCTCTTCACCACATAGTAAGAATGGGACCAATTATGGCATGTCTGAGTATGCTCCAAATCGAGAGTAGAAACCTTGCATTCCATAATAATATGACCTTCCAGAGGCAAGCTCCCCAGTCTCTTCCACATGGGACTGAATCAGACAGGTGTATCATTCGTACCCCTTACAAGTGTTTTCTTCAAAATCTCTGCAAAGTAGGAAGAGGAGGTATATTTATTCCAATTTTAGAAATTCTTACCAATTAAATAAATGGCTTCATAAAGGTAAAATGAATTGCCAAAAATCACATGGTTTGTCAGGCCTAGGATTGAAACCCAAGTCTCCCCTATATTGTAGAGTACAATAAAGGGGCTAATGTGTAATAAATCTGGAAATGTAGCCTGGATTGGGATTTTTGTCAAAGAATATCATATGATGATAATATATATGAGAAAATTCTGTCATATACATATATACATGTGTGTGTGTATACATTTAGTTATATATGGCAAAAAACCTAGTGGATATTGGATATTGAATGATAAGAGACTCTACTTGTCTAAAGCATTACTGACCATCACATAAAATATGGAAAAACTCTCAAGGATTAAGAACATGAGAAATGTCCATTCTATGTTAGACCAATAGTCCAATATAATTATTCTATTGAGAGTTTTATGTCACTAAGAATAGCAATGAAAAAGTTTATCTACCCTAATGCTACTTGAAAAATTGGAGATTATTTCAAAAGAACATAATTTCTCTTAATAATATTTATGGCTCTGCCACCTACGAATTTAAATAAGCAGATTTTAGAGACTGCTTATATTTTCCATCTGTAGCACTTGAGGAAATCCTAGAGTTGGAAGAATGAATTGAAGGAATTGAAGGGATTAGAAGAACAAGTGGTTAATTGTGGAAACTGAGTGGAACACACTGACTCCATCTTGTTATTCAATTCTGGAGCTACCTGTTTCTTTTCAATTATGGGTCTAGTCCAATTTCTGCCTAATGAGAAAACTATACAATGTTAGGAATTAGTGAAGAGGGAAGGGTGATAAGGAGGGGGGGGGAGGGTAAGTGGTTCTGCCAGGGATGCCACCCTGGCATCCAGTCTGGAAGGAATTCCCCAGGCTCAAGCACACTTTGAAGCCGAAATTGTAAAGTTTATTGTTACTGCTGTAGAGAACAGCGGGCTAGATTCTTATGGAACCTGCAAACTCACAGAGGCCGCAGGCATAGTTTTAAGGTGTCAATTATGCTAACTAGGTGAGTAAGGGTGGGATCAGGGAGGAGTTAAGGAGTGGTCAGTGCTCAAAGGACCATACACTTTTAATATCAACTGCGCAGGTGTATTGCCCATGATTCACTGGGAAATAGCTCAAGCTGGGCTAGCTGGAGGTGTGGTTTTAGGCCTGATACGTCACTAAAGAGTGCCCAGTCTGCCACCCACCAAGGTCATCAGACACAGTGTGGGTATATAATTGACTAAGGAGTTACCCTATAGATAAGGTATTGAAGAATTTATGGTGGGGCTGGCCACTCTAACTAAGGGAGATAACATTTACATAACTTATTGTTTCAAGCAGAGATAAACAGGTCATGAGTTGTTGCTGAGCGGAGTGCTGGAAGGGGGAAGGGGAAGAGTCAATGCTCTGAGGCTGGGTGGGGGGAAGTGTGATTTTACAGACTGCTTTTACAAATTGATTTTACAGACACAGATCCCAAAGCACCCCACTTACAAACTGATGTTACAGATTGATACTACAGACATATATACATCACAAGGACCCCATCATTAGGGGAAAACATTATTGCATTGTTTGAACCTATCCCTGTGGCTGGGAAACTGGACAACTTCTCCCTGCTGCTTACAAACACTTAACTAAGGATTTAAGTAATGCTAACCAGAAATCCAGTCATATCCAAAACTAATGCAAGAAGTTTTCTTATATTTATATGTCTCAAGCAGTCCACATGTTTTACCTGAAAACTGACCCCAAACTGCTTAGTCAGCTATTGTTTCCATGTTACTTTGATTGAATACAGACACTTGGGTGGGGGGGTACCTCTTTTTTCTGATTTCAGAGAATTGCATCTGTTTTTTCTCCCCCTCCCAATTTAGGAAGTCCCTAATCTTCACTCCAATTAGAAATCAGACAACCTAATGTTGTATCCTAGTTGTTTCCTTTTAATTAATTGGCCTTATTAGATTAATTGTTTTTAATGTATAGAAATCTGTCTTCCCCTATATTTGGAATCTAGCACTGAAGCTGAGGAACAGGCCTGGTCCTGATTTGTTGGACAATTGGCAATGCATTGCTTAAGAAATTTGTATGCTTGGAAGCTGGAACCTTCATTTCCTTAGTCATTTCATCTTTTACCCACCACAGAATAAATGAAAAAAGGAATGAAGAAAGCATTTTCTAAGTGCTTACCATGTTCAAAAAACTGTGCTAAGTGCTGGTGATATGCAGAGAAAAGTAAGACAGTCCCTACTCTCAAGGATATCACATCCTAATGTGTAAGATAACATTATATGCGTGCATACATATGTGCATGTGTATATGTATGTATGCACACATGTACACACATACACATATACATGTGTATATTTTATATATATACATGCATACACACATATATACATTCAGCTATAAATCTGGACAAGTCTCACAGTCCTTAGAGTGCAACAGCAAAGCACATTTTAATGCCTCCTCTTTAATGTCATTATCTGTCATTATAGGAAAAGGTCATCCAAGTCAACGTCTAGCCAAAGAAGTTCAAAGCATGAATCATTGCTACAGCATAATTGATAATTCAGCAAAACATTTAACAACTTGCCAAGCATTCATTAAATGGCCACTATATATGAGACACTTCTGTGTCTCATGTCTTCTGGTAATCAAAACAAAATTTTTTGTCAGGCCAATGTATGTGCCCTCTAGGAGTTTCCATTCTTCTGGAGTTAGCAATGGGGTGAAGAGATAGGACAGGTATAAATATAAGCATAATAAAACATAAAGTATTTGTGGAATTGGAGGAAATTGCTGTAGAAAAAAAAAAGGAGAGAGAATACTTTCACCTAGAAGATGAATGAAGGCTTCAGAGAGGAGGTTGAACCCTATCTGAACATTGAAAGGCATAAAGGATTCTAAAAGTATGATGTCTCTGATGAAGAATTCCCAGAGAATGATTTCTGTATTGAGAGACCAAAGAATGCAGGACCTATGGATTTAATTGGACCAGAAGCACCCATGACACATGCCTCTCAAGGTGATAGACCTTTGAAACAAGGGCATGCTTTGTTACCAGGGGAACATGTGGCCATGGCCCAATATGTCAAAGCTGGAAAGAAGAGAAATTGGTCTGACCAATGAAGAGAATGCATCATTTGAATGCTCAGGCTATTTAATGCGTGGTAGCAGACACTGAAAAATGGAAGCTGTGTGACTTCAAAAAGAAAACCAGATCTACAGTGCTGATGAGAAGTGGCCTCTAGCATCCTTTAATCAAAAAGAGAGAAAACAAGGTTCTAGCTAGTTTCTGAGAAGTGTATATAGAAAGACAAAGGGAAAGGATGACAAATAAGGACTTATTAGTAGTACAGTCAAAAATGTTGAGAGAGGGGAGGTTAAGTGGTGTAGTGAATAGAGCACCGGCCCTGGAGTCAGGAGGACCTGAGTTCAAATCTGGCCTCAGACATTTAACACTTACTAGCCATGTGGCCTTAGGCAAATCACTTAAACCCAATTGCCCTACCCTCCCCCTCCAAAAAGAAAAAAAATGACTAGAAAGTGTCTTTAAAGCCATCTTTTTTTCCTATTGAAATATAAACAAAGTTTACAATGCAAAAATAAAATAAAATAAGAGGCAGAGATAAGGGAAGGGATTCCAGGTGTAAGAGACAGTCTATTTAAGTACCTAGAAACAGAAAATTGCATGTTGAGTTTAGTAATCAGGGTGAAAGGGGGACTAACATAAATTAAAGCTAGGAAGATAGGTTAGAACCAAGTTATGTACGCTTTAAATGCCAGGCAAAGGAGTTCAAATTTTATGCCGAGGTAGAATAGAAACAGTTTGGAGTTGCTGAAGCTTTTGAACTGGAGTGTGGCATTGTGACCTTTTTTTTTTCACTAAGAAGTATTTTGGAAGAAATATGAAGGAGACTCAAGGTGGGAAAATCAATTGGCAGATTGTTACATTAATTAGATCAGATGAGAGTGAGAAAGTGAAATAAGAAGAACAGTGTGAGAGTTGCTGTATAGATAGAAAGGATAAGGATTGGAAATTGATTGACTTTGGGTAAGTTGAGGTAAGGAAGAGCGAGACCCATGAACTATCCATAGCATGTGGACCTGAGTTACTCTGAAGATGATGTTGCTCACCATAGAAACAGAGAGAAGTGGGGCAGCTAGGTGGCACAGTGAATAGAGCACTGGTCCTGAAGTCAGGAGGACCTGAGTTCAAATGCGGCCTCAGACACTTGACACACTTACTGGCCATGTGACTTTGGGTAAGTTACTTAACCCCAATTGCCCTCCCCCCCCCAAAAAAAAAAGAAAGAAAGAAATAGAGAGAAGTTAGGGAAAGGGATGGGTTTGGGTGAGAAGGCGAGTTCAATTTAAAACGGGAGAAATAGAACTAAGGAAAATTATTAGGTTGTCTGAAGCAAAACCCTCAGAATTTGGGATGGTAAATTAATTTAGGTAGTATCTTTCCAATTGCCTTCTATTTAAGTACTTCATATTTATTCTCTTTTTTTCCAATTTTTTTTTTTTTTTTTGCTTTTTGGAGGGCAATTGGGGTTAAGTAACTTGCCCAAGCTCACACCACTAGGTTTTTGTTTTGTGTGTGTGTTAAGTGTCTGAGGCTGGATCCAAACTCATGTCCTGTCTGACTCCAGGGCTGACACTCTAATCACTGCACCACCTAGCCGCCCCCCCAAAATTTTTATTTTAGACTCAAACACCAGAACACAAATAGAGAATAAAAAAAGAAGCAAACACATATCATAAACTTAAATATTGAAACTCAAATACAAAGTTAGAAAGAAATAAAAGCATGTCATGTGCATAGAACATGAGAGGATTCAAAATATGTAACAAATTTTCATTTCAAGAAAACCTATGTGATAAATAATACTTGTGTTGAAAGTTGTCCATCTTTTCTTTGCTTCCTTGTAAATTTTATTTTTGTTCTCTGCTGTGCATTTTTTTACTTTGTTCTTTTTCCTCCCCTCCTCCCAACTTCCTCCCCCCCCAAGGCCACAATAAGTTTAGATATGTTTCTCTATAGCTATAAATATATACATATACATATACAAACATTTACTTTCCCGAGCCTATTCTACTCCTGATCTTTGTTTTTTATGTATGATTATATTTCATGCTTCCTATCCCTTCTGCCTCCTCTACTTTACTTCTATCCACTACCTTGCCCTCCTCTGACTTGCCTAACCCCTGCAAGGATCCCTCCGCATTCTCCCTTTCCCATATATCTAAACACCCTTCTATACCTCCCTTTTACCTATTCCCTTATTCTCCTGCCTATGCCCCTACCATTTTATTTCTTCTTAATTTAGGAGACTATTATACTCTTTTAAATATATATGTATTGCTCCCTCTTAAACCCATTCCCAATGAAAGTAGGTTCCTAGAACTACTAGCCCTTCTCCCCCATCTGATTCCTTTGCACCTCAAATAATTACTCTTTTAAACTGTTCCTAAATAGTTTTACTCTTTAAATTCATATCATTCTCAGGTTACTCCAATCTTTCTTGTGAAATACCCAGTTGTTGATAAGAATCATAGACATCCATTTTACATATATAAAAAGTAAACAGTCTGTCCTTATGGGTCCCTTATATTCAGTCTTTGTTATATACCTTATATTTCTCTTGATTCTTGTATGTTAAATCTTCTATTAAGTTCAGGATTTTTTAAAACAAAGACCTGGAAGTCTGAGAGTTTATCAAATGTCCATTTCTTTTTTCATTCAGGATAATACTTAACTTTGCAGGGCATGATATTTTTGGCTGGAGCCCCAGTTCTTTTGCTCTTCAATAGGTTGTGTTCCAAGTCCTATGGTCCTTTAATGTCTCTGCTGCTAGGTCTTGTGTAATTCTAATTTGGCACCATCATATTTAAATTGCTTTAATCTTGATGCTTTTAATAGTTTTTCCTTGAGCTGGGGGTTTCAGAATTTGACTATGATATTCCTATGAGTTTTCCTCATACGATCTCTTTTAAGTGGTGATTGATGGATTTTTTCTATTTTTACTTTCCCCCCATATTCTAATACTTCAGGACAATTTTCTTTTACTATTCCTTGTATTATTGTATCAAGATTCTTTTTTGGATCATAATTTTCAGTTAGTCCAATTATTTTAAAATGTTCTTCTCGATCTATTCTCCAAATCTGTTGTTTTTCTAATAAGATGTTTCACTTTCTCTTCTATTTTTTAATTATTCATATTTTGCTTAATCATTTCTTGTTCTCTTATAATTTCACTGGCTTCACTCTGCTCAATTATAATTTTCAAGGTGTCATTTTGCTCCTTAACATTCAGAATCTCCTGTTCTAATTGGTTAACTTTCCTTTCATACCCTTGTTTTTCTTGGATACATCATTTTCTTTTTTAGCTTCTCCTCCATTTCTATCATTTGATTTTTGAAGTCTTTTTTAAGATTTTCTATGAATTCTTTTTGGGCAGGTGAACATTTGACATTGCTCTTTGGGGGTTTCTTTACTTCAATATCCTCCTCTGCGGATGAATCCTGGTCATCTCTCTTCCCATAATAGGTTTCTGTGGTTGGATTCTTTCTCCTTTGCCTGTGCATTTATCTTTTTGTGGTGATATCCTTATTTGTAGTCATCTCTAGCCCTGGGGTGTGGGAAATGGTGCCTCTTTCCTAAGATTTTCAGTTCTTCCGTTTAGCCTGAAACCAAAGCCAAACCTCCAGCCTCCTGCAAGTGCCCATAGCTGGGGCTTTCTGCCTCACTGCTTCTGTACTCACTGTCCATGTTCTGGGTCCTCACCACCACAGCTCTTCACAGCACAGCTGGCTCTGGCAATCCTGGTCAGCTGAGGTTCCTTCCATCTTTCCAGTCTCAGATGCCCAACTCCACTCACTATCCCAGTGGTAAAGGTTCAGGTGGCTAGGGCCTAGGCAGCCTCTTAAACCAACTAACCCCAGGGCTAGCCACTTGTTTAATAGGCTAGTTACTTGCTGTTAACCCAGCCTGGAGATGTTTACTTTTTTTTTTTTTTTGCTTTTTGGAGGCCAATTGGGGTTAAGTGACTTGCCCAAGGTCACACACGTGTGTGTTAAGTGTCTGAGGCCAGATCCGAGCCCAGGTCCTCCTGATTCCAGGGCTGGTGATCTATTCACTGAGCCACCTAGCCACCCCTGTTTACTTTTTACAGGGACAAAACCTCCTCTTAGAATTTTTCTTCTGATCTTCTCAAATTGTCCTTGGAAGACCCTGTTTATACCTCTGTTCTTATTTATCTCCACCCAAACTTTGTTTGCCCTAAGGTGCTATTTAACTCTTTTGTGAGAGTTCTTGAGAGCTAGGAATTTTCTCATCTACTCCACCATCTTCCCAGAATCCTCTCCCATATTTATTCTCGTAATGGTTAACCTGTATATCCTTGTGCAAAGTGTCCCAAAAGTCTTAGTGCAGTTTTAAGCTTTAATAAGTTAGAAATGTACTTAGACTTTTTGAATATGTACTATTGTCTCCCCTGTTAGAATGTAAGCCCCTTGAGAGTGAGTTATTGTATTCTTTATATTTGTATCCCTACCAACTTACTCAATGACTGGCATTCATTAAACACTTAATAAATACTGGTTGATTAGTAGATGGAAAGAATATATTCCACCTTCCCCTACTTCTTTGCTCTGCCAATTCCAATCCCTAATTAAGTAAAACCCAGTAACACAGTGCAGAGTATGCAACATTTAGCAACCCCCCCCCCACCCATATTTTCTCATCCCAAGTCTAGGGCCAAGATTGTTTATGAAAATTATAGTGTTCAGTTTCCTTTTATGCTCTTTTTGTATAGATTATTGTTCTGCTCACCTCACTCTGCATCAATTTATGCAAACTCCACCCCACCAGGTTTCTTGTTAGCTTGTTAAGCAGTTGGGCAAGTGAAGAAATTGATAGAGAATATCCCAATAGCTTAACTAGGACACACATAAGAGAGGCCTTTGTGGTAGACTTCAGCATTTCAGCTGCTGAAGAGGTTACCCCACATCTAGGTTATCCTAAATGTGAACACAGAGTCTGGAATAATTATACATTCTCCTACAGATACATATCCCTGGGGAAAAACCATTATCTTTGCCTTTCAATCACCTAAGTTCAGTTTTATAAAAATGAAATACATCTCTTTTTAAATTTTTTTTTATTTTACTAATGTATTTTGTTTTAAAATTACTTACATTTACAACAAACTTCCCCATTTCATGAGATGTCTATTGTAATAAAGAAAAAAAAATTTAAACTAATAATGCGTGAACCTCATGTGAAAGTGCACGCAGCATTTACCATCTGTAGAACCCTACTCACTACCCAATTTTTAAAACAAATCCACAGAAAACTAATTTTTTCTGTCTTTCACAAGCATTCCATTGAGAAAAAAATTAAAAAACAGTTATTTAAGGAAATAGGCATAACCAAGCAACACATATTCCTCAATTTGCATACATACATGTGTGCTTATATCTATGTACATACATGCATACATAAATTTCTTTTTTTTTTTTTTGGTATGTCAAATATTTTTTTTAATTTGTTTGTTTATTTTTAGTTTACAGGATTCAATTCCATAGTTCCTTGAGTTTCAAATTTCCCTTCCCTCCCTCCGCCCAACCCCCACGATGGCATATAGTCCAGTATAGGATCTGCAAATACTTTCACATTAGACATTAGTCAGGTTACAAAGGAGTATTGTACTAGATGGAAAGAAAAATGGCAAAGAGGAAATAAAACCAAACAATGAAAAAAAAAAAGATCAAGTAGTTTGTTTCCATCAGGATTGAGACTCAGTTCTTTCTAGTTATTTCTCTAGATGGAAATACATCTTAATGGAGCAAAACAAATTTTATATTGCACAAGTCTAAGTCTGACCTATGGACATACAATCTCAACTTTTTTTTTTCAAAAAAATTTTTTTACAATCAAGTAAATCTTCTGCCTCTCTAACTTCCTCTTCCCGGCACCCATTGAAAAAAGAAAGAAAAACAAAACCTTGGTTACAAATGTATTTTCAAGCAAAAAAAAATTCTTTCACTGGCCATGTCCAAAAAAAAAAAAAGATAGCTATCAATCCCCACTTTGACTTAATCATATCTTTTGAGGAAGTAGGTCGTATGTCTCATCATGTGTCCTCTGGAATTGTGATTGATCGTGTGCTAATCAGATTTCCTACCCCTTGTCTTTACAACTGTTGTTATTGTATAAATTTCTCTCCTTGTTCTGCTCACTTCACCTGTATTAGTTTAGATAAATCTGTCCAACTTTCTCTGAAACCATTTGAGTCATTGTATCTTGCAGCACAATATTTCCATTTCATTCATATACCATAACTAGTTCAATCATTTCCCAAATAATATGCACATCCTCTATTTCCACTTCTTTGCAACACAAAAAGAGGTATTATCAATATTTTTGTACATTCCTAGAATTTGTTTTGCCTAGGAATAATCCTTCCCTTAATATACCCTATCTCTTGTTCTCCCTCTTTCTCCTCCCCTTTCCATCCCATTTTATTGTTGAGTGAAATGCATTTCCATACCCAATTCTCTGCTTGTATTTTCCCCTGCTTTGACCAGTACAACTGAGAGTAAAGTTTAAGTGTCAGCCACTCCCCTCACCCTTCCTGCTTGTTTGTATAGATTTCTACTTGAGTACCTTGATTATATAAGAATTTTTCCCATCCTTGTTTCTTTTCTCTCTACAGTGTCTTCCTCTTCCCCTCCTTTTCTATTTTTTTTTCCCAGTGAGATCATCAAAATGTAACAGAATAGCTTCTAGGCCATCTATCTAATTAGACCCCCTCTATGACTTTTAATAATGATAGGATTCTGAGAAGACATATGTGGCATCTCCCCAAATTAGAATATAAACAGTTTATCTAACATTTTATATTTCTCTTGACTCCTATGTTTGTACTTCAGAATTTCCACAAAGCTCTTTTCATTAGGAATGCTTGAAAATCTTATATTTTATTAAAGAACTATTTTCCCCCCATAGGGTTATACTCGGTTTTGCTGAATAAATTATTTTTGGTTGTAAGCACATACACCCTTTGTCTTCTGGATTATAATTGTAAGCTGATTCTTAATAGTGGTGAATGCTAAATCTTGTGTGAGTCTGGCTGTGACTACTTCATACTTATACTATTTCTCTTTGTAGTAGTTTTTATTTGACCTGAAAGTCCTGAGTTTGGGCTAATATTTCTAGGAGTTTTCATTTTGGGGTTCCTTTCAGTAAATGATTAGTGGATTCTTTCTATTTTCACTTTGACATTAAGTTTCAAGAGATCTGGGCAGTTTTCTTTTATGATTTCTTGAAATATATGTGGGTACCTTTTTGTGTATCTCCTCAATTTATTTGTTTTCCAAATGAGATGTCTTTGCTATATGACACCACTTTTTTTTTGAGAAGGAAGGAAGGTGGCACCATCTATCTCTTTTTTCAGGCTTGTGATTTTGTTTTAATATTTGCTATTGTCTCATGGGGTCATCATTTTGTATTTTGTCAACACTCATTTTCAAGGGTTTTTATTCATTATTTATTTATTGCAAGCATTCTTTTCTTTTTTTTTATTTTGAGTTCCAATTTTTCTCCCTTCCTACCACTATTCTGTCACCCACTAAGAAGGCTAACATTATGATATTAATCACACATGTAAAATCATGCAAAACACATGTCCATATTAGCCATATTGGAAAAAAAAGCAAACAAGAAAATCACACTCCAATTTGCAGAGTTTATCAGTTCCCTCTCTACAGGTGGATAGAATATTTTCATTATTAGTCCTTTGGAATTGTGTTGGATCACTGTATTGATCAGAGTTTCCATGTCTTTCACAGTTAATCATCATTACAACACTGATGTTACTGTGCATAATCATCTCCCACTTCTCCTCACTTCACTTTGGATCAGTTCATACATGTCTTCACATTTTCCTCCCTTGAAACCACTCCACCAATCATTTCTTAAAGCACAATCATAATCCATCATAATTATATACTACAACTTGTTCAGCCCTTCCTCAGTTGATGAAAATCCCCTCAATTTCCAATTCTCTGATGCCACAAAAAGAGCTACTATAAATATTTAGTTGTTTGAATGTCAGATTTTCTATTCAGCTCTGTTCTTTTCATTAGAAATGCGTGGAAGTCCTCTATTTGATTAAATATCAATTTTCCCTAGAAGGATTATACTCAGTTTTCCTGAGTAGGCTATTCTTGCTTATAATTCTAACTCCTTTGCCCTCTGAAATATCATATTCCAAGTCCTCTGATCCTTTAATGTCAAAGTTGCTGAATCTTGTGTGATCCTGACTATAGTTCCATGATACACAAATTGTTTCTTTTTGACTGCTTACTATATATCTACATCTATATAAAGATATAGACATAGACATATATAGATATAGATATAGATGTAGATATGGATATGGATATAGATATAGCTATGGATATAGATATGGATATGGATGCAGATATAGAGATAGAGATAGAGATATATTTTTTTCCCTTGACCTGGGAGCTCCAGAATTTGTCTATAATTTTCCTGGGAGTTTTTATTTTGGGATCTCTTGCAGAAGGTAATTGGTGGATTATTTAAATTTCTATTTTATCTTCTGGGTCTGAGATTTGAGGTGGGGGGTTTCCTTGATAACTTCTTGAAATATGATATCTAGGTTGGGTTTTTTTTTTTTGCTTTTTTTTGGAGGGGGGAGGGCAGGGCAATTGGGCTTAAGTGACTTGCCCAAGGTCACATGGCTAGTAAGCGTTAAGTGTCTGAGGTCGGATTTGAACTCACGTCCTCCTGACTCCAGGGCCAGTGCTCTATTATCTGCACCACCTACTTGCCCCTCTAGGTTATTTTTTTTTATCATGACTCCAGGTAGTCTAATAACCTTAAGGCAAAATGAAAAAACAGGAAAAAATAGAAGAAAATGGGAAATATTTGCGGGGGAGGGCAACTTGGAAAATACATTGAGAAAAGATAATATAATTGATAGGCTCAGCCAATACAATAAAAATTAACTCAAGTTAATTTGCTTAGTGCCATACCAATCAAAATACCAACATTTATTTTATAGAGCTAGAAAAAAATAATAGCAAAATTCATCTTGAAGAACAAAGGGTCAGGAATATTAGGGTAATTAATAAAAAAAATGTTAAGGAAAGTAATCTAGCCATGCCAGATCTCAAATTGTATTATAAAGTAGTAATTATCAAAGCAATCTGGTACTGGCTAAGAAATAGAGTGGTGGATCAGTGGAATAGATTAGTTATATAATACATTATAATAAATTACCATAGTAATCTAGTGTTTGATAAACCCAAAGTTCCAAGTTTTTGAGCAAAGCCTCAATATTTGACAACATTTTCTGGGAAAACTGGAAAAGTATGGCAAAAATTAGATAGAGATCAGCATCTCACATTGTTTACCAAGATAAGATCAAAATGAGTACTTGATCCACATATAAAGGGTGATTCCATAAGCAAATTAGGAAAGCAAGGAATAGTTTATCTGTCAGACCCATGTATAAGGGAAGAATTTAGAACCAAACAAGATGAGGAGCATTACTAGATATAAAACAGACAATTTTGATTATATTAAATTGAAATGGTTTTGCACAAATGAAATGAATGCAACCAAAATTAGAAAGAAAGCAGAAAACCAGAGGAAAAATTGCAGCAAGTATCTCTGATAAATGCCTCATTTATCAAATATATAGAGAACTGATTCAAATTTATAAGAATACAAACCATGACCCAATTGATAAATGGTCAAAGGATATGAACTGTTTTTCAGATGAAGAAATCAAAGCTATTTATAGACATATGAAAGAATGTTCCAAATCACTATTGATTAGAGAAATGTAAATTAAAACAATTCTGGGGTACCACCTCACACTTATCAAATTGGATAATATGACAGAAAAGGAAAATGATAAATGTTGGAGGGGATTGGGGAAAACTAAGACACCAATGTGTTGTCAATGGAGTTGTAAACTGATCCACCATTCTGGAGAACAATTTGGCACTACACCCAACTGTGCATACCCTTTGATCCAGCAATGCCACTGCTAGTTCTGCATGCCAAAGAGATTAAAAGAAAAGATTTGTATAAAAATATTTATAGTACCTCTTTTTGTGGTAGCTAAGAATTGAAAATTGTGGAGATACCCATCAACTGGGGCATGGATGAATAAGCTATGGTAAATGATTTTTTTTTGGATAGGGCATTTGGAGTTAAGTGACATGCCCAAGGTCCCATGGCTAGTTTTTTTTTTTTTTTTTGTTAAGTGTGTGAGTTCAGATTTGAACTCAGGTCCTCCTGACTCCATGGCCAGTGCTCTATTCACTGTGCAATCTAGCCGCCCCAGGGGTATATGATTTTAATGGTATATTGTTGTGCTATAAGAAATGACAAACAAGGTAATTTCAGAAAAAGCTGGACTGACATGAACTGATGCAAAATGAAGTGAGCAGAACCAGGAGAATATTACACACAGTAACAGTAATATTGTATGATGAACAACTGTGCTATTCTGAGCAATTCAATGATCCAAGATAATCCCAAAGGGCTCATAATGAAAAATACTATCCACTTCGAGAGGGAAAAAAATGATTTTGTCTGAATACAAACTGAAGCCAACTATCTATCTGTGTATCTATCTATCTATCTATCTATCTATCTATCTATCTATCTATCTATCCATCTATCTATCTATCTATCTATCTATCCATCCATCTATCTATCTATCCATCTATCTATCCATCTATCCATCCATCTATCTATCCATCTATCTATCTATCCATCTATCCATCTATCTATCTATCTATCTATCTATCTATCTATCTATCTATCTATCTTTCTTTTTCTCTTTCTTTTTCTTTTTTTCTTTCTTCTTTTTTTCTTTCTTTCTCTTGCTTTCCTTTTTTTGTTCAAATATTTTTACACAAAATGATCAATGTGGAACTATTTCACATGATTTCACATGTATAACCTATATCAAATTGCTGTTTCAGAAAAAGGTCAAGGGAGGAAAGATTGGAGGAAGAGTATTTAGAACTCAAAATTTAAAACAAACGCAGTGAATGTTAAAAGTAGTTTTTACATGTAAATGCAAAATAATATTATTTTTCTAAAGTACCTACTATATGCCAGTCACTGTACTAAGAGTTTTAACAATATAATTTCATCTGATCCTCAAAACAACTGTGGGAGATACATACTACTATTTATGCATGAGGAAATTGAAGCAGAGGTTAAGTAGACTTGCCCAGGGTCACCCAGCTAGTAAGTATCTAAGCCTGAATTTGAACTCAACTCTTCTTGACTAGGGGTCCAACACTGTATCTACTCTCTCACCCAGCTGCCTCTGGTGGATTCTGGCCCTGATATTTTTTAACATGCTTCATATTGATGGGGCGGCTAGGTGGCGCAGTGAGTAAGAGTGCCGGCCCTGGAGTTGGGACAACCCAGGATCAGATCCGGCCTCAGGAAATGAGCACCCACGCATAAATAATGACTGGCCATGTAACCTTGAGCAAGTTACTTAACCCCAATTGCTTAAAAAAAAAAAAAAAGCTTCATATTGGCCCGGAGGCCCACCCAGCTCTTTGTATTAGAGCCACAGAGCTGCTACTTACTTCTAAACGTGTTCTTTATTTACTGCACAGTCTAGGACCCAAAACCATTTTTCACTCTAGAAACCTAGCCCCTAGATTCAAATTTTCATCTCAGTCCATTCTGCATCTATGACCTAGAACTGGGAAATGAGTGATAGAGGTGTCAGTTGGCATCTACTTAGATCCTGTATGAGGTCTGACCCCTTTGTTCTGGATCAAGGACTTCTCTTGGTCTGAAAGGTTCCCTATGGTGCACCTTTGTCCAGACCTTGTTTCCAGTGACTATATCCCTCTTTCTTTTTGCCAATTGCAGTTAGAAAAATGTGTAAAAGGGGTGTAGAAGGGACTTTCCTGATCAGGACTTTGATGTGTTTTCAAGATCTTTGTGAAAAAATTATATATTAAGAGTACAATTATACTTCTTCCTGCTGCTCTGTGATCTTGACTCTGCCCCTCCATTCTCAAATTTTATACTCCATCTTAAATTACAGGCTACTGCATACCTCTAGGTAATATTGATCTAATTGACCAAAACTTCATTTAATATTCAACATATATTTATTTACTAAAATTTTAAGAGAAAATAATTTCAAGTTTATATAGAATACTTTAAGGTTTGAGAAGTGCTTTACATATATTCTATTGCAATGTAGAGAGGGTTAAATACATTGGTGTATTAGAAGGAAAGGAGGTAGGTTGTGCAGTGCATAGAACAATGCATCAGGAGTCAGAAAAACCTGAGTTTAATTCTGTACTCAGAAACTTATTAGCTGTCTGACCTTGGGCAAGTCATTCAATCCTGTTTACCTCAGTTTCCTCATCTGTAAAATTAACTGGAGAAGGAAATGGCAAACTATTCCAATATCGTCACCAAGAAATCCCCAAAATAGGGTCATGAAGAGTCAGACATGACTGAAGAAAAAAAGATTGACAACAATTAGAAGGAACACTGGATTTAGAGTAAAAGAATCTGTGCTCTAATTCCACTTCCACTATTTACTACCCAGTTGATTTTGAACAAATCATGTAATTTCTCTTGATCTCAGTTTCCTCATGTGTAACTAAATGATCTCTAGTTTCCCATTGACTTTTAAATCTTTGATCCTAGTATAACTGGGAACTGGCAAATAAGCCTAGCCTTTATGAGCATGTGCCCAGTGCTCAGATGATGGAGTCCCCCAATGTGGATTTTTAAGGCTACCTAGACATTCTATAACTGGTTCTAGTCGCTTAATCATGTCATAAAGAGGAGTTTCTTTGATTGGCTGTGTGGCTAAAACTGGAGTATGGAGAGCATGCAAAGGGGCATTATTCAACTTGAACCTCATTCTGACTGACCCCTTCCTGCTGGCATTCTGATGAGAGAAGAGAGACAATGCTCTAAGAAGATAGGCCTTGGGCATTTTCCATTTGAGGCAAATATGTGGCCTGTGAATAGGGGCCTTGGTCCTTTGCCTCTATATTCTTTTGTTTTACATGAAGAAGATTATAGAAGGATATCTGTGAGATAAGCCCAGGTCAAGTTTTTAAACCAATCAAAATTAATCAACTGATCAATCAATTGAGGCATCTATGCCTCAAGGAGTAAGGAAGGACCTTTGGCACCCAGGACATTGGTGACTAAGACAGGAACATGTAGTGTTGCATTTGGCCCTGACTTTGGTATGAACAATTCTATGTAGAAATTGCATCAAAGTCTGAGCCCACTCTCTCCAGGGACTGAAGTTTACACCACCTCTTGGGTACATTCCATTCTCCTGACCTTAGTATCAGAGAATTTCTGACCTCTAATACATCAAGGATGCTTCACACACACACACACACACACACACACACACACACACACACACACACACACACACACCCTCCCCACTGTGCTTGGCCCACTCCAACAGCTGGTGTCCCATGAACAATTACTTTAAGACCAATAGGAAGGGTCTGTTCCTTTGTTGCTTCATGTGAACTGTCAGTCCAAAGTCTGCTGATCTCTGGGCTGTGTTATATGTCTGTAAAACTATACAGCTTTTTGTTTACTCTGGGATCTCCACCTTCTGCACAATTACTGGCTAAACTTAGCCATGGTCCTTAACTCCTAAACAAACCATGATTGGGGCATCTGGAAGCACTAAAGATTCTTCAGTGGGAAGAGGAATCAAGTAACCATGAAGGGGAACCGACAAGCAAGAAAGGAAGCCTATGAAGGTCTAAGGGGAAAATAATTGATGTAGACAGGAGTGGAAATGGCCAATGTATGTCTGCTGTTTTATGTCAAAGAAAAGCTGATATGGGTGTTGGGGGAGTTTGGGAGAGGGAGGAAATAAGGATGGGGATGAACAGGCAGAACTTCTCAGTCAGTCTTTTATAAAAGGCTATTGCTTGAGGGAGAAGATTTTGCACACACATATGTACATATGTATATGTATATGTGTGTGTGTGTAGTACGTGTGTGTGTGCATGTATAAAATTTTGCCTAGTAGTTCAGCAGTGGTCACAAGAGAGAACCCAGAGAAAGGCTAGAAATTAGACCTAGTGTAGTATAATAGGGAGAACACAGGATTTGCATAAAAAATCATGGGTCTCAGATCAGGAAGAGACCACAGAAACCATCTAGACTAGGGATTTTATTTTATTTTATTTTTGTGGCATGAATTCCTTTGCTAAGTTGGTGAAGCCTACCCTTTTCCAGAACAAATTTTTAAATGCATAAAATGAAAAGTACAAGATTATAAAGAAAGCCAATTATATTAAAATAAAGATTTTTTTCCCCATCAACTTTTATAACTCTGTGAAATCTATCCATGGCCTAGGTCGGGGTCTTTGGACCTCAGGTTAAGGACCACTGGTCAATTTAATTCTTTCATCTTACAAAAAAGGAAACAGAGTCCTAGAGGGGTTAAATGATTTGCTTATGGCCACATATAGAGTAAATACTGTACTGTATGCAATTCGAACTGATATACCCTGTCTCCAAATATACACAAATTTAGAGAATCCACCGCAAATGTTCACATGGACTATTTGTGCCCAACCTGTGGTAGTACATTCTGAGCTCATATTGCTCTGATCAGCCACAATCAGATACACTGTAACTTAATTCTAACATAGTGTTGTAATTTTGGTCCTCTTTGAGAATGGAGGACAACTATATTTTGCCTACAAAGGCCTACAAAGGCCAGATGGCCTTTGCTTTTGAATCTTGTCTTGGCTATTTGTAACCTATGTGACCTTGGGCAAGTGTTTTAGCCTCTCTGGATCTCAGTTTCCTTCCTTGCAAAATGGAGGAGCTGAATCTATTAGGATCTATTGGATCTATTAGTTTGATGCAAAGGAAAATCTCATAACAAAATCAAAGCTATCCCAGCATGGAATCAATTGCTTTAGAAAGACAGGTTTCCTTTCCCAGGAGGTCTTCAAGTCAAAACACAAGGTCTTTAACCTGGAAAGATTTTGCATATAATATCAAGAACTGAATGCATATGTGTCAAGGACTTGCCTCTGAACTAGCTAAATCCAAACGTTTGTCACAATTTGGGGTAGCTAGGTAGCAGAGTGGATAGAACTTGAGGCCTCAGGAAGGCCTAATATCAAATTTGGCCTCAGTTTCCTCATTTGGGGTTTTCTTTCCAAAAATACTTAGATGGGTTTGCCATTTCCTTCTCCAGCTCATTTTACAGATGAGGCAAACAGGAATAAGTGACTTGCCCAGGGATACACAGCTAGCAAGTGTCTGAGGCCAGATTTAAACTCAGATCTTCCTGACCCCAGGCCTGGCTCTCTATCTATTGTGCCTCTGCTGGATGCCCATAAAAAGGTGTATGTGGTAGTTAGTCCCTATTCCTGTTTAGGATTGAGCAAGCGAGAATTGGATTAATTCACAGTCAAGGATTTTTTTCTTTAACATTTGCAATAAGTTAAGCAATGTGGTATGATAGAAAATCAAACAGACATGCAGTTAGAAGATACAGCTTCATTGAGAAGATGAAATTCTATCCCTGAGGAACTGTGTAACTTTGGGAAGTCTCTTAATCCCTCTGAGCCTCAGTTTCCAGCTCTCTCTCTCTGTCTCTGTCTCTCTCTCTCTCTGCTTTTTGTAGGGGGGGCGGGGGGAAGGCAGGGCAATTGGGGTTAAGTGATTTGCTCAAGGTCATACAGCTAGTTTTTGTGTTAACTGTCTGAGGTCAGATTTGAACTCAGGTCCTCCTGACTCCAGGGCTGGTGCTCTATTCACTGTACCACCTCACTGCCCCCATTTATCCTCTCTCTGCCTGTTAAATGGCAAATCTGTAAAATTTAATAATAGTACCTACCTCCCAGTGTTGTTGTGAGGATCAAATGAAGTAATAGTTGTGAAGTGCTTAGAATTGTGTCTAGTACATAATGATACTCTATGCATTTAAGCTGCTTTTATTATTAGTGATGTTGTTATTATCTACTCTATCCCATGTGCTGCCAAAATTAATGTGTTTCTTAGGGGAAGCAGCCAGATTCTTCCCTCTTGTTCCCTTTTAATACTGCCTGACTAGTCCCCTGGCAAGTCTAAATCATTCAGGTATCTTTTAATTAATTAATGTTAGCACATTCTTTAAAGCTCTGCTCAAGTTCCAATTCCTCCAGGAAGCCTCCTTGGTTCACTCTAGTCCTCAGTGATTTTTTTTCCTCTCTGAATTCCTTCAAAATTTACTGTCTTCCATGATCATTTGGAATTTAATCATAACTCACCATAGTTTCACATGTGTGTATGTTTGGAGAGAGAAAGACAAAGACTCAAAGACAGAGACAGAAAAAGAGAGACACTGAGACAGAGAAACACACACATATTATATATATATATATGGAAGACGGAGACAGAAAGAGACAGAGAAAGATGCAGAGACAGAGACAAACTGGACCAAGAACTGGATCTGGAACACATATTACCTTGTGTGATCTTGGTCAAGTCATTTACCCTCAGTTTCCTCATCTGTAAAATGAGAATATCAGAATAGATATCTTCAAAAAGTCCTTTGAACTCTTTAAAAGTGACCCAAGATCACACACTGAAATTAAAAAAAAAAAAACAAAAAACAAAAACCTCTGATGACTTCTGTTCTAACAAAAACTGACCAAAAGAGGGCACCAGATGGCTTTCAAAGATATCTGCTTCCTTTTCCATGTTCACAGCTCCTTCATCTCACAAAGCAAGGATGCATTACTGAAATAATACTTAAAGGAAAAAAATCTTTTTTTTTTTTTGAGGACTCTCTGCTGCTTTCCCCCACCCTTAAAAACACACATAACATTTCATTAAATTGTAATAGATACCTAGTCACAGCACTTGTGACTCAAAGCAGGGCTTATAGATCCAAATGCAATTAAAACCAAGTTCTGAGATGTTTATCTCCTCGTGGGTGTGTGGCCTCCTCTTGGCATCTCCTGAGAGACTACTACTTTGAAAATAGTAATATGCGTTTAAGGGCCATGGGGTGAGGTCTGGAACCACTGGCAAGGGGAGAGGAAGCTGGTCTGTCCAGCTGAAGTAAACACGATCTCAATAATGAGAGAAGCTGCAGAGAAATTCTGTGGTGTGGAGAATCTCTGACAGCTTCACTCCAAAGACCCAAATCAGATTGAACTCTCACTTATCCAAATTTGTGCCTTTCATCCAAAGAATCAAGAACTAAGTTACCCAGGCAGGCCAAGCTGCTTCCATTCACTCACAGTACCTGAGGGTGCAGGAAGTGGTCAGAGCTCTGGATTTGGAATCACATCTGGGTACAGATCCAGTGTCTGCTACTTACTTTGGAAGTTAACTTTGGGATTTTTTTAAACTTCTCTGAGCCTCAGTTTCCTCATCTATAAAATGAAGGTGTTTGGCTAAACAACCTGTGTGCTAGATTCCCTTTCAGCTCTAAATTGATCATTTCAAAAAATAGGTATTCTTATTCTTATTATCTCTATTTTAAAGATGAAAGAAACGCAACTTGGAGGTCAGATGACTAGTAAGTCCACAGACCCAGGAATGGGATCCCAATATTCAGTTTCAGTTCTAGACAGATTTTTTACTACACTGCACCCCATTGCCTTTCTTGTTGTGGCTCTCTACATTTAATAGGAAAGATTCAGGGCTTGCAGTCAAGAGGGACCTGAATCTGGAGGTTATATTTGGTTACTAGCTATGCCCCATTGAACAAGGTATTACACTTCTCAAAAAGGAAGCTACATTTTCACTGTCTGCTTCACAGGATTAAGAAGGAAGTTGGAAAGTCAAGAAACAAGCATTTATTAAGTGTTTTTTATGTGCCAGAGCACTTTGTAAAGCCTTGAAATGTGATAGAAATATGTTGATATCAGAGTTTTATAGCACTTTCATCTTCCAATATAGAACAACCCTTAGCACAATCATAGGATAGCTCTGAATAAATGAAAATCCAGGTAGCAAGGTGGCTCAGTGAAGGATAGAATGCTGGACCTGGAGTCAGAAAAACTTAAGTTCACATCTGGCCTCAGACACTTACTAACTGTGTGGCCCTGGGCAAGTCACTTAACTCTGTTTGCCTCAGTTTCCTCATCTGTAAAATAAGCTAGTAAAGGAAATAATGAACCACTTCAGGATCTCTGCCAAGAAAACCCAGAAAGGGGTCACAAAGAGTCGGACACAACAAAACAACAACAGCAAGATTAAAATCCAAATTCCATGTTTCTGAAGGTCCCTCCCTTGGAAGCACCTGGCATGCACAGGTGACAGCATCACGCCCAGGGTCTATGGACTGCTGAGAGGTATTTGATAAAAGTGACCCTAGGACACACACTGATAGAGGCAGCTAGGATGCCTACACTGCAAATGCCATGAGTATTGGTTCACATTTACTTGTTCAGAGCACAGGGGAAAGAAAAGCCACGCGTTTATACAGGAAAGCATCAATTCACTGGAATGCTCAGAAAAGGGATGATCCTAGAACTTTATATTTCCTGGATAAATGAGAGCTTGTCTGAACTGTCTCTATTCAATAACAATGATGGAGACAATGACAAGACAAGGACTCCTTCCCTTTCTCTCTGCCACCTCAGGCCCCACGTAGCACTTCGTTTTGTGTGTCATGACACAGCAGACTTGGAGTTAGTAAGAACTGAATTAAATTCAAATGCTATCCTAGATCCCAGGTTAAGAACCACCGCTATAACTAGGTTTCTTGAAAATATCTCTGCCATGAGGCTGTTTTCTTGTCTCAAAGTTAAACTTAGGTTTGGAGGTGAAGATCCAGTTAAATAAGGATTCCTGTTATTGGGTTCAGGGTGCTAATCAATCACCCTGGTACAATGGGGCATTTGAAATCATAGCCCTATTTAGTACAATTGTGTCCCCCTCCCATAACTATTCTAGGGCTAGATAACTGAAGCCTCAGAAAGTGAACATGGCCAGATGTTTCCAAGGAAAGAGAACCAGGATGCATCTTATTGTGTAATACCCTCGTGTGGGAAGAAGAATCTCTTCTTAATGCCAGGATATAGTTAAAGTCCATCCCATTAAAATGATATTATGCTCCAAGTAAGAGAGCCTTATTTGAATAGGGGCATGTGTGTGTGTGTGTATGTGTGTGTGTGTGTGTGTGTGTATTTAACTTGGTTTTAGTTCAGTTTTGCAGCTGAACATTCCTCTGACCTAAGGTCATGAGGAAACTTTCAGATTTGCCTCTGTAACCCTACCCTGCTTTCTGTTTGAGAGCTCCTTCTTTTCCCTTGGGCTTTGGAGCAAGCCCCAGCTAGCCTGAACAAAGTACCTGTGGGTGCAAAGAACTTTCTCAGGCTACCTCTCTGGATTTCTTGTCATTCTATAACCACAATTCAAAGGACAAATCGACAGGGAGAAATGGAATGGTCTTATAATTCAGGGAAGTGAGTTTGACTGCTTGGTTCCAAGGTTCTTACTAACCTAATAAAGGGAAGAGCAAACTCCCCACTCCACCACCTTCCCTCAGTATTTAATTCACACACTCCACCTACCTGTTACTCTCTACCTTCTAAAACATCTAGGCAATGTTGTGTATATCACACAAAAACACTCTCACCTGTGCACCTCAGTCCTAATTCTTACCTCTGACTTTTTTAGGTTGTCCCTTCTGAGTTCTGTTTTACCCAATAAAACTGCTCAAATGACAAATGCTTTAATAGAGCACGTCATAAATGAGGGAACTAAGGTTCAAGGAGGCTAAATGATTTGGCCAAGATGGTGAATCTATTAAGTGGCAGAGTGAGGGGAAAAAAGAGATCTTAAATGGCATCTAGTTCAACTGCCTTGTTTTATTGATATAGAAACTGAGACCACAAAGTTTGAATTCGAATCCTGCCTCAGACACTTGGCTAGGTGACCTTAGATAAGTCATTTAACCTATCTCACCCTCGATTTCCTAATCTTATAAAATAAGGAAAATTATAGTGATGACTGTACAGAGGTGGAAAAACAAGATAAATTATGTAGCGAACCTGGAAAATCTTCAAGTGCCATTTTAACTATTATTGTTGTTGTCATTATAGAGTTGTTACAGAGATAATTTAGAAATCATCTACCTTAATCCCTGTATTTTGCTAATGAAGACATCGAGACCTAGAGATTTACAAAATAGGCAGTTGCTTACAGATAGAAATTTGTATTCGTGGGATTGGTGCCTAATTCCTCTTACTCTAAATCCTGTATTCTTCCCCCTCCATCATAATTCCTCCTTATTCAAGGTAATGTTACCAAGTAGTAAATGAGCTAGGATTAGAACCCTCTATTGGTTCATCTATTGAACCAGCTTCCTCTCATGGGGGAAGAGCTTCGGTGAATTGAATGTCCAGATAATTTAATAATAGATTGACTATGCTGACTTTGAGGTACTGATGTATCCAACTTTAATAATAGTTAGCTAATTTACTTGTTATTCCCATAAGGTTAGTGCTTGAAATAATTTGGAAGGTATGGAGAATATAGATCCATGAATTTACATCTAAATCCTGACCTTTTCATAGGATCCCAGAGGTCCAGAATTGAATGACACTTCAGAAATTATCTTATCCAACCAGTACGTTTTACAGATGAGAAGACTGAGGCTTAGAGAGCTCTAGGGAATCATCCAAGGTCACACAGCTATCGATTAGCAAAATGAGGACTCAAGGCCATTCTTTGGAATCCTGCTTTATATCTCTGCCTACTACTCACTACTCAGAAATTCCATAAGTGTAAACTAGTGAATATATATGCAGATTGTCCTAGGCTTACAACCTTGGGACATACTTGTGCATATTTGTATTTGGGTTTTGAAGGATACATGAGGGTATAGTAGAAAAATCAGTATGGTATAATGCTGTCCTGGTAGTCAGATGGAGTTTCACATACCACCCCTCTGGGCAGGTCACTTGTCTCTCAACTTCCTGTTTCTTATCTGCCAAAGAGGCATACCAATAGTCATAGAACTCACCTCTCAGGGTTGTTATGAAGGTCAAATAAGAAAGTGTCTGCAACTTTACAAACTTTAACTTACAATATGAATATCTGCCATTATTCTTTTTTTTTTTTTTTGGAGGGCAATTGGGGTTAAGTAACTTGCCCAAGGTCACACGGCTAGGTTTTGTTTGTTTGTTTGTTTGTGTGTGCATTAAGTGTCTGAGGCCGGAACTGAGCTCAGGTCCTTCTGACTCCAGGGCAGATACTCTATTCACTGTGCCAGCTAGCCACCCCTGCCATTATTCTTAAAAACTGTTGCTTTGACTTATGTTGATCATTGGCCTTGGAGCTGTAGCAGTTGGTCTCTGAAGGATTGGACAGTAGGTGGCACTGATGGCTCATTCAAGAGAAAAGCCAACTTGTATCCTTGATGCTCAATGGGGTCTGGGAATTCCACCCCTGTCTTTCACTATTAGTTCTGTACGAGAGATTTCCTTTGGATTTCTCTCCTAAAAGGCAGACTTCAAGCTGTGTTAGCCTAGTTTGTTACCTGAGCACAAGGTTAGGCTGCTGCTTACTACCTGTCTGACCTAAACTGGGCACAGACTTTCTCTTCTCTCCCCTTGCTTTCCCTTCCCTAACTTCTTCCCTCCCTTCCTTTTTATCTTTCCTTCCATCCTTCCTTTTTCTTCCTTCCTTCCTTCCTTCCTTCCTTCCTTCCTTCCTTCCTTCCTTCCTTCCTCCCTCCTTCCCTCCCTCCCTCCCTTCCTTCCTTCCTTCCTCCCTCCCTCCCTTCCTTCCTTCCTTCCGTCCTTCCTTCCTTCCTTCCTTCCTTCCTTCCTTCCTTCCTTCCTTTCTTCCTTCCTTCCTTCCTTCCTCCCTTCCTTCCTTCCTTCCTTCCTTCCTTCCTTCCTTCCTTCCTCTCTTCCTTCCTTCCTTCCCTCCCTCCTTTATTTCCCCAGTTGATAGAGTGCCAGACCTGAGGTCAGGAAGACTTGAGTTCAAAATTGTCCTGAAATGCTCACTGTGTGACCCTAGACAAGTCACTTAATCTCTCTCTACCTCATTTTTCTTATCTGTAAAATGGGGATAATAATAGCACCTACCTTTCAAGCTTGTGACGATAAAATGAGATATGGATAAAGTGCTTTGCAAACCTTAAGTCGATATCTAAATGCTAACTACTACTATTATTCTGAAGGTAGTGAGAATCAGGTTTCTTGCTGATGTGGTAGGAAGAGTGCTGGACATGAAGTCAGATCCTCTAATCAAATCTCAGCTCTGGCATTTATTATCTTAAAAACTTCACTTCTCTGGGCCTTGGTTTCCTCCTCTATAAAATGATATGGTTGGATTTATTGATCTCTAATATTTCTTCAAGCTCCAAGCCCAGGAGCCTATGATAATCTATTATTTATCTCAGTTAATAATTCCCAGACAGACCCTCTCACTCAGGGATGTAATCAGTTCATACAAGTACTGAGAGTCAGCTGTCAAAATTTCAGTGTGAGCATTTACACCTTAGAAATTGGAAAACTCCAAACAAGGTCTGATTTCTTATTTTGTTGCTGATTTAGACTTAAACTTAAGGAGAAAATTTTACTAATCCAGATTAAACATCAAAGTGCATTCCGTCTTTTTGGAGAGCCATTTTTAAAATATTTATTCATATGCTCCTTCTCTCACTAATTCCATCAATTCAATTTTTTTTTCCTTTTTGGAGGTGAGGAAGGTAGGGTAATCTAAGTTAAGTGACTCACCCAAGGTCACACAGCTAGTTTTTGTGTGAAGTGTCTGAGGTCATATTTGAACTCAGGTCCTCCTGACTCCAGGGCCGGTGCTCTATTCACTATGCCACCTAGCCGCCCCCATCAATTGAATCTTGATATTCCTGGCTCTAACATGCCAGTCTGACCCTGACTCATATGACAGTAGACTAAAGTGTTGATAAAGGCAGTTTGGTTTCTGGATAGAATTTTGGACTCGTGGTCAGGAAAGGTTCAAAGCCTAACTTGGACACTAGTTGTGTGACCATGGGCACGGCACTCTAGACCTCCCTTCTTTATCTGTAAAAGGAGAAAGTTGAACTTGATGGCCTCTAAATCTATGATCCTTTGATAAGACTGAAAAATAGTTAAACTTTTTTCTAATTCCTGTTTCACAGAAGTTGGAGTTATGAAAACAGGTTGGGTTTGGGAAAGTCTACCCTTCAACACTTTAGTCTACTATCACATGAGTCAGGACCTGATACTGTGGAACCCTGGAGTCAGGAACATCAAGATTGGATTGATGGAAGGAGTAAGAGCAGGGGTGTGGGGAGAAGTGTTTGATCACGAAAATAATTCCAGAGTTTGACTTTTTGCTTTTTGCTTAGTTAGCCATTGCTTAACACAGGGCCTGGTATATGTTGTACAGTTGTTTAGTCATATACAATTCTTTGTGACCACTTGAACCATAGCACACCAATACTGTCCATGGGGTTTTCTTGGTAAAGATACTGGAGTGGTTTGCCATTTCCTTCTCCAGTGGTTTAAAGCAGAGAAAGGTTGAGTGACTTGCCCAGGGTCACACAGGTAGCAAGTATCCGAGACTGCATTTGAACTAAGGTCTTTTTGACTCCCAGTTCACTGAGCCACCTGGTAGATAGTAAGAACTTAATAAAAAGTGTGATTATCATCATTTGCAGTTTCTTTTCTTTCCCTTCCCTTCCCTTACCTCCTTGACTTTTAGCCTTACAGAGTCATCTAGGTTACTGAGATGTTAAATGATTTGCCCAGATTCACACAGCTAGAGAAGGTAGTTGAACTCAGGTCCTCTGCTATATCTTGATGCTTCACCTGTGGCTTTAGGAAGTTGTAGCATATGCAGCGGCCACACCTAGATAAAACCACTTTAGCAGATGGGCTAAACCAGTTTGAGGGTTACCAATAGACTTCAGACTTGTTGGTGAATTAGGGAGATATCTACCCCAAGCATGTGAAGGCCACGAACATGGCTAAAGCAGACATTGCTGAATACTTAGAGTTTGGTCAGACATGAAGACACCAAGGTCAGTCACTGAATCTCCTAAGTGGATAAGGTGTCCTTCAGTTCTTAAAAATAAAATTAAATACATACACACACACACACACACACACACAAGTTTTCTTCTCTGTTCTGTTATACTGTCTATTAAATAGAAAAAGAGAGAGGCTTATCACTTCAGTGTGTTCCCCTAATTACTTGTGAAAACCTATCTACTGCTCAATACTCTAGGGACCCAGTGATTCTGAACTGCCGGCAGGGATATTGGCAAGTAGGTAAACCTGGCCATCCCCTTGTTTACAGGCAGGATGAGAAAACCGTCCTAATGGAGAAATGTCTGTCACTAGAAGTCCCTTACTTTTCCTGTCTCATGCCCAGTACTGCAAGCTCACTTATTAACAAAATATAATCATTTAAACTGTTTTTAGAGTGATAGCTATACTTTTTTTTTCTCTTAGCCTCAATTAAAAAAACAAAATAACTTTGGCAGAATCTACATAGGATGCAAATATGATGATTTGGTTTCCCTTCTTAACACTAGTGATAGGAGGGGGCCTGTCATTTGATCCACTCTATCATTTCATTTGATTCAACAAATTCCCCAGTTTCAGTGGAAGTTAATCTCTCCCAGAGAGGAATGATTAATTTTAATGCCTGATTCCCACAGGCTCTGGTGCTAAACTCTTAAAAAAATGTGTAGCCTGTATCAACGTCCACTGGGAAGAATGTGTGTGTGTGTGTGTGTGTGTGTGTGTGTGTGTGTGTGTGTGAGAGAGAGAGAGAGAGAGAGAGAGAGAGAGAGAGAGAGAGAGATTCATTCAGTGGCCTTTTTCTAATCTAATTTCCTGGTTTTCTTCTGAGCTGTGGGGTAAGGTAGAGATGGTCAGATATTGCCACATCTAAGACTGGGAAGGTGGAAAGGGGGCAATCTGATCATTGGACTGAGGTACCTCTCTGGTTTTTTCAGTCTCCCTAATTGACGGGAGAGGGTGACAGCTGTACTGTGCAGGCCTCCCTCTGTTTTTCCATTTTTTTAATGACTGTTAGGTTTTCTTAGTTCCACTAATTGTCCCCTCTCCTGTTACCAATCATAAGGACTGTGTCTGTCTCACTAGTGATCCCAAGTTGGGCTGACAAGGCTTGTGATTGGAGACAGGCCCTCCACTCTTAAGAGTCCACATCAAGTAAGCTTGCTTGGCCTTAGAAACTTTATGGTATCTCATTCCACAAAGGAAATTTTATTCCCTCGGGAATGCAGGCTCTGGCCACCCGAACTGCTGATAACAATCCTGACTTTCATCCCAGGGTGTGGGGTTTTTTTCTCCTTCCCTCCATTCTTGGCTTTCAGTAATAGCAGCAGCTGTTACAAGCTATATGGGACTTTTTTTTTTTTAATGCTCCTTTACCTTTCTCTGTCTGTGTTCACTATGAGAGAGACCAAGAGATTAAACTGCCTGGGGGTAACTCAGACCCCACCAGCTGTTGCTGCCAGCATTCCATGATCCTCTGTGACTTCATTGAAAACGTATGTCTGATCTTTCAACATGGTCACAAGTGGGGAGAAAACTGC
Organism: Gymnobelideus leadbeateri; assembly: GCA_011680675.1. Taxonomy (NCBI): domain Eukaryota; kingdom Metazoa; phylum Chordata; class Mammalia; order Diprotodontia; family Petauridae; genus Gymnobelideus; species Gymnobelideus leadbeateri. The sequence goes on from WOXC01004553.1 coordinate 74,546, forward strand.
CTCTGGGAAGAGGTTTTCTGACATGTCACTAAGTGTATACATAGAATGAAATGTGATCTCAGAACATTCACTTTGAATAGGAGTTCTTAACCTTTTTCATGCCACGGATTCTGTCAGTCTGGTGAAGGCAGTGGACCCCTTTTCTGAATAATTTAAATACATTAAAAATATATGAAATTACAAAAGAAACCAATTTTATTGAAATGCAGTTACCAAGTTTTTTGTTTGTTTGTTTTGTTTTTAAAGCTCATGGACCTAAGGTTAATGAAATCTGACTTGAAAAGATGTCCTTCCTCCCCTCCCTTGCCCTCCCCTCCCCTCCCCTCCCCTCTCCTCTCCTCTCTACTCCTCTCCTCACCTCTCCCTCTCCTTTTTCTTTCCCTTCCCCTCCCCTCCTATATGACTTTTGAGGTTCCTTCCATCCCTAAATCTATGATCCAAACATTCTGATCCTCTGCTCTCCAGTGGTGTCCTTCCTTTTCTCTCCAGTACCATCTCTTATTACCTCTCCTTTCTTGTTCTCCCCTTCCCTGCCCCTCCTTTTCAGTTACAAGCATTAAAGAAATACAAGATGGTACCTGAGACACAAAGACAAAAGAAAAAGAAAAACATTTCCTGCCCTCAAGGAGCTCACGTTTTACCAAAGGGATACAGAATATAAACACTTACATATATTCATGATAATTCAATTTGGGAGGCAATATAAGCAACAACAATTAAAAATCTAGGGAGATTTAGGGGCAGCTAGATGACACAGTGAGTAGAGTGCCAGCCCTGGAGTCAGAAGGACCTGAGTTCAGATCCAGCCTCAGACACTTAATGCACACACAAACAAAAACCTAGCTCTGTGACCTTGGGCAAGTTACTTAACCCCAACTGCCCTCCAAAAAAAAAAAAGCAAAAAAAAAAAAACCTAGGGAGATAAGGATGGAGGACCTGAGCAATCTTCAATGAACCTCAGGATTCTAAGAGGCAGAACTGTAGAGAAAACACATTCAAGGCGTGGGGGACATAATAGGTAAAATCACAGAAGAGATGGACTGCCAAGTCCCTAGATGATTGAAATATAAAGTGCAGGAAAGGGAAGAATGTGGAGTAAGCCCCGCAAAAGTATACTAGAGGAGGGCTGTGGAGGATTTGAAATGCCTAGATAAGGCATTGGGATTTTATCCTAGAAATAATAGGGAGTCAGTGAAGTTTCTTGATTGAGGGAAGGACTTGGTTAGACATTACAGAAAAATTAATTTTGCAAATGTAAAGAAGATAGATTGAAGAGGAGACATTGGAATCTGAGTTCCAGGATAAGAGGTGGTGTTTATGTGAATGACTCTTCCCAATGCCCTTTTATTTTTTCTTTTTTTACAGAAGGTAGAAACTTTTGAACTTTTTCAGGGTCACCCTACTCTGCATCTGCTTCTCTACCTGGTTTTAACTTCATGGAACCAGAGCCTCCCCATACTGGGGTGCCACTCCATACTTTCTTGCCTCCTCTTGTATATTATCTTCCCCTCATTAGACAGTAAGCTGCTTGAGGGCAGGCATTATCTTTCTTTTTATTAATTGTATCCTCAATACTTAGTATAGTGCCTTGTACATAGTAAGCGCTTAATAAATGTTGATTAGATTATTGGAGATGGAATTCTAAGACTAGAAAACTAACTGATTATGGGAAATGAGATCAGGAAGGGGAAGACAGAGTTTGTGAATCTGAATTTGGAAGACTGAAAGAATGCCAGTGCCTTCAGCAAAAATAGAAAAGTTTGAAGGCAGGGAAGGATTAGGGAGAAATAATATTGAGAGTTAACTTTTATATAATACTTTATTGCCTTGTAAGGTTTGTAGATAATTTCCTTCCTCTTCAGCCACCACTACTGACTCTGGACTTTTTTCTACCATGCCACTGAAGTCTCCTCATCCTAGAAGTTCACTCTGACCCTGGACTTCTCACACTGGAAGAACATTCTGCCCTTGTGGATCCTTCTCCCTTGCTGGTTCACAAACAACCCCGAGTTGGGCTGACAAGGCTTGTGATTGGAGGCAGGCCCTTCACTCTTAGAGCCCACATCAAGTAAGCTTGCTTGGCCTTAGAAACTTAGGAAAGAACCTATCCATGTCTTCATTTCTCTCCCGACTGCCCTCCTAATTCACTGGACTTTCTCTGCCATGCTCTTGAGTGAATGTGTAGTGAATGTCCTCCCTTAACATTCAGAGTCCTTCTATGTGCTGCCTTCTACCTTTTTAATTAAATTCTGTGTGGGCAAGGACTGTCTTGTATTTGCATTCCCAGAGATAAGCACAGTTTCTGATATAGTAATCACTTAATAAATGTTTGACTTGACTTAAAGTTACTAATTTGATCCTCCCAACTACTCTGTAAATAGGTGTTAGTATTATCCCCATCTTGCAGATAAGAAAAACTGAGACTGAGAGATGTTATGTGTCCTGCTTAAGGTCACACAGCTACTAAATGTTTTAAGAGGTTTTAAACTTGCCTTCCTGAACACCCTTTTTCACAGTGTCATGGGTTCTATTTGGACATATTGAATTTGATATGGTTACCCAAGACATCCAGTTGCTGACATCAAGCATGCTCTTGATGATAGAAGGCTAGAAAGAAGGAAACAAAGTAATAAATATAATAGTGATATGGGAGTCATAGAGGCAATAATGGAACCCATGAGAGTTGGTAACATAACTGAAAGAGGGTATATAAAGAGGAGAGAAAACTCGGAACAGAGCCTTGGGCCCACTCAACATAGATGGGGTTTAATAGATTATGATTTAGCCCCCCAAATTTAGAAGGAACTGCCAGTTAGATTATAGGACAAACAGGAGAGAGTGGAGCCATGAAAACTTATGGAGGAAAAAGTACCCAGGAGGAGTGGAGTCAATCCTATAATTGAACAATTAAGAGACCATTGATGACATCTCTCTTTCACTTTATTGCAATGCTTTACAGAGCAAGAAATGGGGAGATTCCTTTCTTGAAATAGCAAGCCAAGAGCCTGGCATCATGTGGGTTTTCTTGACCCTGTTGGGGAAGTATGTTTGGAATACAAAGTGGTGCATGGAGAGTGCCCCACTTGAAGTGGTGGAGATATCTAGGTTTGACCTGGGCCTCAGTCACTTAACAGCATGATGTCTACAAGGAAAGTACTTTACCTCTCTGATACTCAGTTTATTTATCTGTCAAATAGCACTTATATTTACCTTACCCATCCAGCTGACTGACTTGGTATTTTATATACATAACACCTCATCTCCTGTTTCCATTTATTTTCATTCTTAGAATGTCTCCCTCTTTATTTCCTTTACTTAGAATCTTCCTTTAGGTCTAGGTCAAGTCCTACACTAGGTGTCTCTTGATCCCACTTCTGCCTCACCCCCGCCCCCCACACACATACACACTTCTGCCTTCCCTCAAAATTACCTGTGTTATTTCCTATTTTGTATTTATTTATATATGTGTAGGTTGCTTCCCTAACCTCCCCCACCTTAGATTGTAAACTCCTTGAGGGTAGAGAATGATTTCTTTTAAATTTTTGTCTATGTATCCCAGAACCTAGTGCAATGCTTGATACAGAATTGGCTGCTTTAATGAATACTCATTGAATAAATGAATGAATGTAATTTGGCCAAAATGGGATAACACTTGTAAAAGGCCTTACAACCTTAAGAAACAAACAAAAAAAATCCCAACCAATGTCAGTGCCAACTATTATTAGAAGTCTGAACACATTTTGATTAATGTTTTGTTCTTTAAAATATTCAGAGAAAGGCAAAAGCCTTAGGATAAAGTAAGGGTTCATAAATACTGATTGGTTGATGGACTGATTGTTTGGAAGACTGGGGTGGGAAGGAAAAGAAAGAAAAAAGAATACTGGCATTAGGGTCTTCACCACATTTAAAGGGCAAGAGGAGAAGGCATTAAGTTTTATTACATTCCTGCTATGTGCAAGTACTGTGCTTTTTAAATAAATATTATTTCATTTGATCCTCATAACAACTCTGAAAAGCAGGTGTTGTTATCCATCTATTGCTATTATGTTGGGGTATAATAATTGGGTTGGGGTTTGGAAGCCATGAGCCATATAGAGATGCCTACATCCTGGTCTGAAGCCTTTCTTCCTTGTAATTACTTATATTTTAATGTGTCCAATGACTATTTCAGAGGACCCCATTAATTGGCACAGAGTTCTTCATATTACTTCACAGATAGGCCTTATTTCATGTCCAAGATACATGTCCATGATTATTGCAGCTAAAGATCTGTAGAGTAATTAGAGCTTTATAGGTTCACTTAACCAGCTTAATCAGGTTCACCAATGCCTCCATGCTAAGGAGTACAGAGCTTGGAATAATGTGGAAGTGGGGCAGCTGGGTGGTGTGGCAGATTAAGCACTGGATTTGGAGTGGAGAGAGTCAGAGATCAAATCTGTCCTCAGACACTTACTAGCTGTGTAACCCTGGGACAGTCACTTAATCCTAATTATCTCTCTTTCCTCCAGAAAGAAAAAGAATAACATGGAGATACTACCTAAAAGGCAGAAATTCTCTCTTTGCCTGAATCCTATTCATCTTTCAAAGACCATCTCCAGTCCAGCCTCCTCCAAGAAGCTTCCTATGAATGCTATCACCCTGTTCTTTAACTCCTGCAGCAAGCTCCCAGAAGGCAGGGGCTAGGATACCAGTTTATATCTCCCACAATACTTAGTATAGTGCCTTGGACTGATGGATTTCAATGTGTTTTTGATGATTGATTCATTGAAGCCATTGTTACTCTTCTTGAATGAAGTACCCTATGAAATTATACTTTTGTGTTATTTAAAAATATTAATTTCAGTTCAATGCTATTGTTAGACTATTTTGCCTCCACTTTGGCCATAATTCTTGACCTTCTCCCTCTGGAGCAACGTGAACTAATTGCCTGAGTACGAGGCCTCTGATAGATGAAGTTTTTCTTTGTCCAGGAACCAGTCTTCCTTATCACACCCTGGAGATTTCTAGACTGAACTTGCAGGTAGGTTCACTCTCCCCTTTCTAGATCTCTTTTATGGATTGAAAATTTATTAATTTAAATAAATTAAATTTTATAATATATTTATTAAATTAATTACCCATATATAAGTTTATTGAGGGCAAGGACTGTCTTCCTTGTTTGCATCTGTATTTCTAGTGCTTAGCTCCAGGAATGGTACATAGACAGGAAGTGCCTGCTTCATAAATGCTTTACCACTCATTCCTTCATTCATATTCTTCTCACTACCTAGTAAAACAAAGACTTAAAAAGCAAAGCAAAGGAACACAAACCAAAAAACCAGTTCAACCAAACTTACTCATCACTATGTATTGAGTCTCATGGCAAGTAAGTACTTGGAATGTTCTGTACCCATAGTACCCCACCTCAGCAAAGAAGGGAAGTACGTTCATTTTCTCTTTCTTCTCTCCTTTGAGGACAAACCTATTCATTATAATTACGAAGCATTCAGTTTCATTTTTTCAGTTTACATTGTCATAGTCTTTGTGTATGTTGTTTTCCTGGTTCTGTTTACTTTGCTCTGCATTTACTATATACAGCTTTGCTGCTTCTTTATATTCATTGTTTCTTAGAACATAATTATGTTTCATTATATCCATGTGCCACAATTTGTTTAGATGTTCTTGAATTAATAGACATTTTCTTTGTTTCTAGTCCTTTTTCATTACACAGTGCTATAAATAGTTGATTATATGTCCAACCTTTCTGTCTTTGACTTTCTTGAGGTATATTCCTAATACAAGGATCTTTGATTCAAAGGATAAAAATATTTTGGTCATTTTCTTAGTATAATTCAAAATTGCTCACCAGAAGGACTGGAACAATTCACAACTCCAAGAGTTATTAATGTGTGCCAGGTATGGGGGCACAAGCCTGTAATTCATACTATTAGGCGAGGCTGAAACTGATGGATCACTTGAGTTCGAAACTTCTAAGCTGAAGGATTGCTAAAGCCAATTGGGGTGTTCCAGTAAGTCTAGCATCAGTATGGCAAGCCCCCAAAAGCTATATAAGGAGGGGTGAATCACTTGTGGACTCAGATTCATGAGTGGTATCTGCACTTTTAATTTGAGAGAGCTAGGGAGATGAAGTCACAAACAAACAAAACAGTGTATGAGTATGACTGTTTTTCCATAACTTCTTGACTACTCCTTTCATTTTTTTCATCCTTGCCAATTTTCTGGATATAAGGTAAACCCTCAGAATTATTTTGTTATATATTATTTTATTATAAGTAATTTTTTACATGTCACCTTAATTCTTACTTGAAGCATCTTCTTCATGGTTGTTTGCAATGTTCAACCTTTCCTAACCTACCCACCACTTCTAATTTCTACCAGATTGATTAGTTTTGATTTAGTATTTGAACTGGGAATAATTATAGAATTTCAGAGTGAGAAGAACTTCATTACATGTCATGGAGCCCAACCCAGAATCCTCGCTAGGATATCTCCAATGAGTGATCACCCAGATTCTCCTTCAAGACTTCTGGGTGTGGAACACATACAATTTCCTATAGCAGCCCATTATGATTTTGTATAGTTCTCATTATTAGGAATGTTTTTTTAAATTATTTTGTTGTTGTTGTTGTTAATGTTGAACAGAAATTTTCCTAACTGCAAGCCATCTGTTAACACACATTCTTCCCTCAGCCCAACAGGAGTAAAGGAAATGTAGGGTATGGAAGGTCCTAGAAGCACCCAGTGGATTCTGTGCACCAAATTCTCCTCATCTGCTAAGAGGCTACTTAGAATTTGACCTTAAATCAATATTTATTGATGGATTAAAGCCAAGCCCCACCCACTGATAGTCTGAGATTAATTTCCCAGAGCTAGGGCATCATCTTCTTTTGGAAAAGCAGGCCAATTAATGGGCCAAAAACTTGTCCATCCACAACACCTCTGTCAGCATCATCTTTCTCCTCTCCCCTTTTTCATGTAATGAAATGACATTTCAGAAAATGGAAGTGTTCTATATTTCAACAATACAAAATAAACAGCCATTGATCTTTATGTTGGGAAATTATAGTTAGGGAAAAGAGCAAACTGATCCTAATGACTTCTATATCACATCACAGCATAATGAAAAGAACACTGGATTTGAGGTCAGACAGTCAAGGTTTGAAACCTGATTCTACTACTTAGGATCAGAGATTTAGTATTGGGAAGGATCTTCAAGGTCACCTAGTTCTGACCTCATCTCAAATACCATGTTCATTTCTAGACACCGTTATTTCAGAAGGGTGTTGATAAGTTGGACAGTGTCCAGAGAAAAGCAACCAAGATGGTGAAAGGCCTTGAGTGCATGTCATATGAAGATCATGTGAAGGAACTTGGCTTGTTTTTTTTCTTTCTTTTAAATTTTTTCAAGTAACATCTATTTATTTAAAATATATTAATCTGTCCTTATCACTATCCCCTGCCTTTTCCCCCTTTCTAATAAACAAATTCAAAACAAACTCATTTCATAATATGTCAATCAACAGTCTAGAAAAATAAATGCCCACATTAGCCATTTTTACAAATGTATATCTTTTCCTAGATTTTAAGCTCATTACCTCTCTAGCAAGAGGTGAATATCATCTTCATTCTCTTGGACACACAGTTTATCATTGGACTGATCTAAGTTCTTGATTTTTGAAGATGTTTCCCACCTGATATCAACACGATCATACTAATTGTTCTAATTTTGTTCACTTCACTCTGCATCAGTTCAAAAAAGTTTTCTTAGTTTCCTTTGAAATTGCCTATTTTTATCATATTTTATGGCACAATAATATTACATTATATCTGTATACCACAATTTGTTTAGCCATTTTCCAATAGATTGACCCCTCAGTTTCTAAGTTTGGAATATCATGAAAAGAGGTTATTGCATTTTTTTCATATACATCATTTTCCTCTCTTTTTGATTTCCTTGGGGTTTGGTCTAATAGTGGTATAGCTCAGGCAAAGGGTATACATAGTTTGGCAACTTTCTAAGCACAGTCACAAACTGATTTCCAGAATGATGACAAATTCACAGCTTGGCCACCAGTGTGCCTTCTTTTCTACTATACCACCATATCCCATTATTTTCTTTTGTCATCTTTGCCAGTATGATTGCTATGAGGTAGGACCTTAATTTCAATTTCTTTAATTATTAATGACTTAGAAAATGTTTTTTATAGGATTGTTGGTAGCTTGAATCTCTTCTTTTAAAACTGCTTGTTTATATCCTTTGTATTGGAGAAGGTCTCACAAATTTGAATTAATTCCTTATAATATCTTATAATTAAGACCTTTATCAGAGAAACTAGTTCAAAAGATTTTTAATAAACTTTCTATTTCCTTTCTAATTTTTACTACATTAGTTTTTGTAAAAACTTAAATTTTACATAATTCAAATTGTTCATTTTATCTTGTACAATCCTCTCTATCTTCAAGTGTCATTAAGTCTTTCCTTAGACATAAATATGAAAGATAAATTTCTTTCTTGGTCCTATAATTTGTATATGATGTGACTTTTCATATCTAAGCCTTGTTTACATTTGGAGTTTATCTTATGCTGGTGTGAGTTGTTGGTCTAAACCTAATTTTCTGTCATTTTGCTCTTCAAATTTCCCAGTAGTTTTTTTTTTTTTTTTGACAAATAGGGTCTTTGGGTCTGTCAAATACCGTGCAACTGTGTTTATTTGTTTCTTTATATTGTGTACCTACACTGACCAACACCTCTCTCTCTCTCTCTCTCTCTCTCTCTCTCTTCCTCTGTCTCCAAATTATTTTAATATTCACTACTTTTTAATATTCTTTGAGATGTGTTTCTGGTTAATCTCTCTCTTTCCCACTTTTGTTATTTTTCTTATTTTTGACCTTTTGTCCCTTGGTATAAATTTTGCTATCATTTTTATAGTTCTGTAACATTTTGGGGGGCTTTGATTGGTACAATAATGAATAAATGAATTAAGTAGGATTGATATTTTTGTTATATTGGTTCTATCTACCCATGAGCAATCAGTGTTTCTCCAGTTACCTAGGACCGCCTTTATATTTGTGAAGAATAGGAGCTGGAAATGTTTAGCATGGAGAAGAGAAGATTCAGGAGGGAACTAATAGCTCTCTTAGAGTATGTGAAAGGCTGGTAGGTGGAGGATATATTAGATATGTTGCATTTAGCACGGGAGGGTAGAATCAGAAGCAATGAGCTGAACTTGCAAAGACATAATTTAGGCAATAATGTAAGGAAAATCTTGCTAAAAATTAGGGGATAAGAAGGAGGAAAGGTAGAAAAAAATGAAAGAGATACAGAGGAAGAAAGGAATAAAAGAAAGAAGAAAAGGAAAAGGAAGAAAGAAAGGAAAAGAGGGAAAGGTAGGGGAGAGAGAGAGAGAGAGAGAGAGAGAGAGAGAGAGAGAGAGAGAGAAGAAGAAGAAGAAGAAGAAGAAGGAGGAGGAGGAGGAGGAGGAGGAAATAAACAGAAATATAATGGTAGTCTTCACTTGAATATCTAAAAGAATTATTATTATGTTTTTGTCAAGAGAGATGAACCTACTTAAAACTGAATCTCTGCTTCCCATTACTGATGAAGCCTGGGAGTTTTGCTAATGAGGGACTCCTTTTGAATGTCAAGGTACCAATGCTTTTCACCCAATTAATCTCCCAACTCAAATTTTCCCCCATTTGGGCCTTAAAAAGGCTCTAGGCCATAAGACCACATTCCTTCTAGCAATTAGCCTTTAACCTCTCTGGCCTTTGTTTTTTCAATTGCTGCTGACATAAGGGTCAAAAGTGGAGTTTTTTTTGCAGCTTTACTTGGCAGGGCCCGGAAGATATTTCTTTGCCCCCTGCTGCCCAGGTGCCTATTTAAGGAAATTATTTCCAAGAAGTATTTGGAGGCTTCCTTAGCTATGTTAGTTACCACTTGTCAGGCTTCTAGACAGCCAGGTAGGTAACTTGGAAAGTGCTCCGCTTTCAGACTCATATTCCAATGCCTTTGAAGAGAAGAGGGAAGCCACAAATCAAGCAGTTGGGTCCTGTTAATTAACAGACCTGACAAGTCATAGGCTAGGGAGATGGAGGAAGCCAGAGGGGTCATCAGGTCAGCTTCTAAGGAGAGAAGAGAAGAACTAACATTCAGACTGATGGTTAATTTTACTGCAAACTTGGAATGTAAAGTTGAGTCCCTTTGAACTGTGAAACAACTAACTCATTGCCACCTCATGGGCAACTGTAAATGTCAACTCAATTCATTACAGCATTTGTTAAACACCTAACAAGTCCATGTGTTAAGAAAAACTCAAAAGTTTGCCCTCAAAGGTAAGGGTAGGTATGGTTGAAGTATTGGTGGTCTATAAATGTAATAAAAGGTCATCGGTCCCCTTAGGCATATAAGGAGTGTGGGTCTATGCTTTGCTATCCTCCCCACCTTACTCTATTAACAAGGAATATGAAAAACACAGAGAATCATGGGAAGATTTATATGAATTAATGAAAATAAAGTGGAACCAATATATATATATTTACATATGTATATATAAATTTGTATATGTTATATAGAGATACATATGTATATGTATGTGTGTATGTATATGGGTGTGTGTGTTGGGTGTGTGTATGTATATGGGTGTGTGTGTGTTGTGTGTGTGTGTGTGTGTGTGTGTGTGTGTGTGTGTAGTTAGTTACAACAATATAAAGGAAAAGAAATTTAAAATGAAATAGAACTCTGAGTGATTGACCTTGAAAACAGAAATACATTTCCCTCCTTTCAGCAGAGAGGTCAGGGACTATACAGCATGTATACATAGTCAATGGGCTGAATTGACATTATAAAAGAGACTTAATTGAGTGGTGGTGGAGAATAGATATAGAAATGATTATCATATACAAAAATCAAAGACATTATTAAATTTTCTTAAAACAACAACATTTTTTAAAAGGTAAAGACACGGACTATTTTAATACCAGGTAATACCAAAATAATAAAATAAAATGCTGTGAAGAAAAGGGACGTTTACATTCTCCCCTCCCCTCTTTTATCCTTTCTTGTAATTGTGAAAGGATGAACTCCTTTATATCCATTTACTTCTATCTAATTCAATGACTATTTTCATATTTTTGATTTATAGCTGGAAGAGATCTTCAATGTCATTTAGTGATTCATCATTTTAGAGAGGAAGCAATCAGTGCCTAGGGAGGGAAAATGACTCCCCAGATGACATTTAGATAATAAAGAGCAGAACTTGGGACCAAACCCAGATCTTCTCTCCTCAGAGGATATGTAATATTCCAGTTGTGATGAAAACAGTATGTCATCCATTCACAGAGTTGTTGTGAGGATCAAATAATATATGTATACAACACTTACCACAGTACCTAACACATAGTAGGTACTTTATAAACCCCTGCTTTCTCTTCACCATCAGTCGCATCAGTATAAATGGCCAACGGGTCACAGAAGCATAGATTTAGAGGTAGAAGGGCCTTTAGAGGTCAGATTCAACACTTCAGTTTTTTAAAGAGAAGGGAACTGAACGGTAAAGAAAGTGACTTGCCCAAGGAAAAATAGCTAGTAAGTTTCTGAAGTGGAATTCAAACTCATGTCTTTCCATCTCCAGGTCAAATGCTCTATAACAACCACATTACCTCAGAATTAAGTACAGTGGCCTACAATTAAACAAGAAGAGGAAAGACCAGATTGCCCTTAGGAAACTACAAAGTTTTTTCAAATATCCAAACTTCTCCCAGAAATAAGGGGCAATCTTTTTAATAACAATTTAAATACCAGTACATGTGTGGAATATAATACTCTTTTTGTTCTTTAGTCTTTTTTTTAGTGCCTGACTCTTTCTGACTCCTTTTTGAGAATTTATTGGCAAAGATACTAAAATGGTTTGTTATTTCCTTCTCCAGGTCATTTTAGAGATGAGCAAACTCAGGCAAATTAGTTTAAGTGACTTGCCCAAGGTCACACAGCTAGTAAATGTCTGAAGCTGGACTGGAAATCAGGAAAATGAGTCTTCCTGACTCCATGTCTGGTATTCTATCCATTGCACCATCTAGCTGTCCCATAGGATAGTCTATGAAGAATTAAAAATTAGTAACAATTTTTACAGAGTTTTAAGGTTTGCAAAGTACTTTACATTTACTATTTCATTTGCTCCTCATAACTTTGGGGCATAGATGCTATTATCACTATTTAAATTTTTTTTTTTTGAGGGCAGGGCAATTGGGGTTAAGTGACTTGCCCGGGGTCACACGACTAGTAAGTGTTATGTGTCTGGGGCCAGATTTGAACTCAGGTCCTCCTGACTCCAGGGCTGGTGCTCTATTCACTGCACCACCTAGCCACCCCTATTATCACTTTTATAGAGGCAGCTAGGTGGTGCTGGACCTAGAGTTTGAATCCAGCCTCAGACACTAGCTACAGGACTTGAGGCACGTAATTTGACCTCTGTTTTCCTCAGTTTCCTCAACCATAAAAATGGGGTTCAGCAAGGTAGCACATGGATGGAGCACCAGCCCTGGAGTCAAGAGGACCTAAGCTCAAATCTGGCCTCAGAGGCTTTACATTCACTAGCTGTGTGACCCTAGCCAAGTCACTTAACTCAGATTGCCTTGCAAAGGAAAAAAAAATGGGGATAATAATAGTACTTCTTTTGCAGGGTTCTTGTAAGGATCAAATGCTATGATAATTGCAAAATGCTGAGCACAGTGCTTAGTACACAGTAGGTATTATATAAATGTTTATTATTGTTATTATTAATATTATAAATGAGAGAAGTTAGGTCACTTGTACAGGGTCATCAACTACTAAGTATCAAGAATAGAATTTGAATTCTGGTCTTTCTGATCCTAAGTGCATCATTTGATCCACAGTCCACCTGATTGCATGAAGGAGCAGGCTGTAACTTAATAAATAAAAGCCTAAGAAGCAATGGATTCAAGGAAAACATAAAACTGTGATCAAAGAAAGTGATGGCCTAGACCCAGGGTAAGAAGAAGACATAACCAATAGTAGCCCATCCTCATGATGTCAGGAGAAAAGGTGGAAACTTCTCAAAACATTAGATGGGCTGCTCCTGAGAAACATGAAATGGGCTAGTAGTCATTTCTTTGTTTCTGTTGGAGGGAACTTTCATATTAATTAAATCAAGGACCTCATTAGAGGGGCAGATAGGTGACACAGTGGATAAAAGCAGGGGGACTGGAGGCAAGAAGATCTGAGTTCAAATCCAGGTTCAGATACTTACTTTGTGACCCTGGGCAAATCAGATGTCTCTCTGCCTCAATTTCCTCAAAGGTAAAATGTGACTGATAATGGCACTGGGTTGTTGTGTGGCTCAAATGAGATATTTGTAAAGCACATAACAGTCACTTAATTACCTTCCCCTCTCACCTGGGAACGTGAGTTTTTGAGCTTTGCACCAAGATACCACTCAGTTACCACTTCCCACACACAGTGTTAGGAATTATACTTCTCAGCTTCTCACAATATTCAAAGCCAGCAAAACAAATTTTGGCCTGCCTATCCTCCCCCAATCTCTTTAACACTGTGCTGTCAACATCTGAAATTGTTCATCATTTCGATGATCTTATCTTGAACCTTAAGAACTAAGAAAATATTTCATAAGAAAGGATTATTTGGCTCCTGGAAGGGTTGTCCATTCAAAAATGCGGTCTTCTTCCCTTAGGCTAATCAACCTGGTAGGGGGAAGGATTTATCAGTCAAGAATGTACTGGCTTCCAACCTGTAATAGGGGCTCTTGGCCCAAATATGGGGAGGGATGGAATTGGTTCAAAGAACAAATGGCCCCTAGGGGGAGAGAGGCGGTGGTTCAATCAGATTTAAACATTCAAAAGCCCAAACAATATGGACTTGGCCAAGAGTGGGCCACCTTTCAGAAACAGCTTGTCAAAAAGTGTGTGCCTAGGAAGCAGAGATAGTCTCCTCCCCCTCCCTCTCTCACTCTCTCTCATCCCCCTTCTCAGTTGAGACTACTGAGGTGTGAAATCTCCTCAGTCTTCTGGAGTTCCCTTTTCAAATGTAAATAACCTGGGGTAGGCCCAAACCCCAAATCCTTATCAGCCTAGACCTCAATTATCAGGGATTAGTTGACAACCAGCTGAAGAGTGGAATGTGCTGCCTGCAGGGTAGGTAGTGGTATTGGGAGAGAGAGAGAGAGAGGAACTGCAGGGGAGATGAAGGGATTTCTGGACTAGATTTCTAGCCTACTTCAAAACTCTCCCCTCAAACCCAAATCATCTTACATGATACCATTAGTACCTTTTGTTAGAGGTGGCCAACTCATAGGCTAGTTACTGAGCAGGTCAAAACCATAATACAGAGACTTAGAATCAGATCCCAGCTCTACAGTGTAATGGCAGGCCACTTCTGGGTGTATAATTTGAAGAGATCAAGCAAAGAGGAAAAGGCACTATATGTACAAAAATATTTAAACAACCTCTTTTCATGGTGGCAAAAAATTTTAAACTAAGTAGATGTCCACCCATAGAGGGAAGACTACCCAAAATATGGTCTGTGAATGTAATAGAATTATTATCGTGCAATAAGAATTTATGAAATGGACAGAGTCAGATGAAACTGGAAAACCTATGTGATCTGCTACAGAGTGAAGCAAACAGAATTAGAACAATTTATATAATGACAACATTGTGAAGAAAAACAACTTTGAATGTCTTTGAATCTTATCGATGCAATGATAAACCATGATGACAGAGGACTGGAGATGAAACACACTATTCCTCTCCTGCCAGAGAGATGATGAATTTAAAATGCAGAATGACTAGCATTTTTGGACATGACCCATGTGAAAATTTGTTTCACTGATATATGTATATTTGTTATGATGGTTTAATTGAGGAGGGGGCAATAGGAAGGAGATAGAATGAATGTTTTTAAAATAAGTAATTTCTTAAAAAGAAAACCTATTGACTAAATCAACTTAGATTTGGACAAATGGACTATTCACCAAAGATACACTTAATATAGAATGTAATGTATGATTTTGTGATGAAGAATTAAAGTTTTATCTCTCTGTGGTTTTATTTTCTCAAATGTTTTATACTTAAGTGTCAAAGAGAGTGTGAATTATTCAAATTCTCAGTATGCTTTCATGAGTGAATCCTCTAAATAGCTTTTTCTTCAATGCAAGTAGAAAGCTAACAAATCTAACGAATCAAACTTCTTCCTCTAATTAAGAAAGAATATGGACTCTGTTTTAGTTGCAAAAAAGGGTGATGAAGATAAAATTTGGTCTATTTACATGCACTGCATTATTTGTGTTATTCAAACTGGACACATATGTGAATCTTATCATATGTCATTTGGGGTTACTATGATTTGAAGGGAACAAAGACCGTTCTCCAGATTGCTATTTTGATGTGAGGTATTTCCTAGTCTAACTATGCCATACAATATCTAAGTCTATCATCAATTATAATAAGACTTTTTTTTTAAAGTAAACTATCTTATATCATTACAATATAGGAAGAATAGGGAAAATGTACAATTTGTTTCAGTACCCAAAGATTCATTTTTGAATGTCCAATAGAAAGTTACTAATAAAAGTCAAGTTCAGGAGAGAGTGAAGAGGCAAATTTTGATCTGGGATTCATCTGCGTATGTTAATTGAACATGTGGGGATTCATCAGGGGAGATGGAGAGACAGAGACAAAGAGATTCACAGAGAAAGGAAGACAAAGATCAGAGTCTTGGGAGTTCATCCACAGTTCCTTGTTGAACCAGTCATCCATTTTCTCCCTCTCCTCAAACAAATTTTAGTACTATATTCTATTATAGCAGGATCCTGCTTTCTTCTCCACTAACCTAACTCACTAATTCTCTATATAGTGACAATCTATAGACGTGGTGAAACCGTCTCATGTAAATTCAATACTTCGAAGATCCATAAATTTGGTTGTGTGAGTGTGTATACTTATCAAACCATCCTATAACTTCATGGACATCAGGAGAGCATTTTTATAGTTGAAAAGTTATTATGAATGATTCATTTCTAAGTAGTTTGCCTTAATTGTGGTCTTCCATTCTGAATATTCTGGGTTTTTTCTTTTGTTTTTGTTTTGTGAAGAGAATGAGTAACAGTTCTTTCTAGATGACAAAGAAGCATTAACACCTCGAATATGGGAATGATAATAAATTTCAAGACCATGACCCACATACCATATGTAACCTAGGTAGACTCTTTGCCTTTTAATTCAATGCGAGGCAATTAATTCACAAATAACTTATTGTGTAGGTCTCTGCCTGACACTGCTTTTAGCATGCTATTTGCCTTTATTTAGGCAAAGAATATAAGGGAAAAATATTTTCCCTCGAGTAACTCACATTCTACATTTTATCATTTTGTATTTTAGCAGGCTTTAAAATTTTTAAAAAATGTTCAGTATTGTAACCAATCAACGAGTATCTATTACATGGAGGCCCTTAACTTTTTTTGTTTTGTGAACCCCTTTCCCTGTCTGGTAAAAACCTTTATAGACTCCTCAGAATAATGTTTTTAAATGAATAAAATTAAATAAGAATTCCAAAAGAAACCAAATATAGTGAAATAGTTTATATGTATAAATAAGTTTATATATTTATATATATATGTATGTATACACAGACACACACAGACACATATATATGTATATATATGTGTGTGTATGTGTGTGTGTATATATATATATATATGTGTGTGTGTGTATATATATATATATATATATATATATATATATATATATATATATATATATATTTTATTCACAGACCCTAGGTTAAAAGTCCCTGTTCTAATGATAGGCCAGGAGGTGAGATTTGTTTTGTTTTGGGAGAGGAGAGAAAACTTCTTTTGTCCCTCCTCAGATTGGTACAATGGAAAGAAACCCAGTCCTTTATCAACAGTGGCAGTTAGCTGCCTCTAGGCAGTATTACTGGAGCCAGAAGACCAGAGTTCCAATTCAGATTGAATCACTTATTACTGAGACAATCTTGGGCAATTCAGTCTTCTCTACCCCAAGTGTTCTCAGATCTTAAATGGGGGAGGATGTTTGGACATAACCTTATGTCCTTTCCAGTTCTAAACTATGCTCCTATGAAATTATCACATAAACACCTAATTACTCTATTCATGTTTTATTTTCCTTCTCATGTTGAAACTTCTTCGGTAATATTTGATCTATAGAAACATAGGATTCCTAGTCAGAGCTTGGGAGAGGTGCCTGAGCCAGAGAGGTTTAGCATTCATTTAATTAAATCACTTGAGCCTTGGAGGTGGAACAGTTTTCTATGTAATTGGTCTTAAGGACCCAGTAGAGACTACCTTATTGTGTTTTATCTCTAAGTAGATGCACTCAAGCTCTAGGTTTCTACATTTTTATTCTCACTCACTTCCTAATTAAAACGAGTCTCCCCTCACTACTTTGCCTATATTTATGGTACTTCCTGAAGCATATTCTTTGTCTCTAAAAATGAGAATAAGTAGCACCTCCTTGAAGGTGGCAAAGAAACATTAACATCTTGAATATGGAAATTGTCTTCAACTTCAAGCCTGAGACTTGTATCCCCTGTGTAAGAAGCCTGTCTTCCATTGATTGATTTATTGCTGTACTTATGTGAATATTTTAAATAGGTTTGAAGTGGGGGGCAGGGGAACAAGTGGGATGGCTCAGCCTGTGGAGAGAGTCTGTTCTACATCTCTTAGAGACATTTCTACTGGAGAAACTGTAAAGTGGGATGGTCTCCATAGTCACTATTCCCTTTCCTCCACATTCAGTGTCCTTTCCCATTCAAGGCTCTCTCAACCATTGTATTGGATATCAAGGGGGAAAATAACTATACATGAACATGATAGTCCTTTTTGTTGTTGTAACTGAAAATTCCTGGCACTCAGGGTGCCTGGGACCTGTCATGGGTAAAGGCTCATGATATTACATGTTGAAAGCTGAAGGATTCCATTCCAATTGGGGCTAAAGACTAGAGGTTCCCATGCAAGGAAGATTATTGGAGAATGGATTGGATAATAAACAAGTTCATATTTGGAATGCAATTATACTGAGCAATAAAATGTAAGCTACTTAAGCAAAGGTTCCATTTTATTTTTGTTTTTGAACCACCAGAGCCTGCCACAGTGCTTAGAACACAGCAGTCATTTAGTAAATGTTTCTTGATAGATTGAAGGGCAAGAGACAGAAAACACTTCATCACAGAGGCAGAATTTGTATCTTCATACAAAATGGAGTTTGAGGTGATAATCAAAGAGACATTACCTAGGGTTAGGCTACAGGTTCAATAATGATGAACACTATATTTTCCAACAAATTTTACAAGTATTGCAACATTGGGTTTTCTATTGGCATAAATTGTTTTTTTCTGTTTTATTTTGTTTTATGGACAACGCAAACCTCCAGCACCCTCTACTAGACAGCTCCAGATCTGAGGTTGACACAACTCACTACTGAAACAGCTACCTTTAAGTATCAAGGCAACCTTTTACTATAGTGGTTTTTCAGTAATTGCACAGCAAAGACTAGATCCTGGGTCTATTATCTGTGATCTCAAAAATTTTGCCAATGAAAAGCATCAGATGGTGGTGAAGATGGTATATTGGGGGAAGATAAGGGGAAAGAGAACAGCTACATGTGATGATAACAATGAATAAAACATCTTCATTTGAATTGAATAAGTTTTAAAAAGAATGCCTCAGAGTTTATAGGAACACACATATATTTATACATATGTTGATATTAATTTTTTGCTACTTCCAAGAGCTGTTACCCCTTTCCAAGAATATATGTATAAATGTATATACACATATATTTTATGTTGTATTTTGATTTAATTCAGATACATACATGTACACATATACACACAGACATATATGTGTGTATGTTTATACATACATACATATCTGTATATGTGCATATGTGATCATAGATTTGTAGCTGGAAGGGACCTCAGAATATCTCTAGTCCAAATCTTTCATTTTACAAATGAAGAAATGAAGCCACAGAGATATGACCCAAGTTCATACAGCTAATAAATGGTGCAGCTAGGGTTTGTCTCTGTGACTCCAAACCCAGGAGACTTCCTACTGCCTTATACAGCAACTCTATGTGCCTCTCCATTAAAGTCATCCTCTAATGCCTCATTGTGTTATGGAGAGAAATTTCTATTTCTCAAAGTATTTCCAAGGGAGTTCAAGCTCTGGCAAGTCCTACTAAACTAAACAAAGATTTGAACAAAGGCCCGATAAATCTGGGCCACTCCACTTCACTTTAAGCATTTTTTAAAGTGTCACTATTTGGGGGCACAGTGTTAGGCAGCCCTCACTACCCTTTTTTTGCCCTCATTGCACTTTCACTCCTCTCTCTCCTCTCCCTCCCATTTACTGCTCACAGTGGGGGATTCTGAATATTCCTTGTTCCCTACCACCCTTTCCAGACTTTCTGGCAGCCAGCCTCACTCAGAAACCTGTCCTCCTTTGAAATTCATCTAATCCATATTTATCACCTAAGGAAGATTCAGATAACTGTTTCCTCCCAGTCCCCTGGATACTCTCCTTTCTTCCTCAAAGAGTTTAGTACCTGAATCACAGTCTTTTACCCCTCCTCAACTCCTGTTCTTATACTAAGAGACTTCAACATAGGTATTGATATTCTCTCAAACACTCTAACTTTGCCTTTCATAAATATACTCATTTCCCATGATCTCTACTATGAACCTTAGCTACACATAGTAATACACTCATTTGTCTTTGAATTAAAGTGAACTCATAACACCAACATTTCTCTACTTTCCCATGACTCTTCTGACCCTTCTACCTGCTTGGGAGATTCTGAGACTGGAATCCCAGTGCTGGACTAGAAAATGTTAGTTTTAATCAGTAATCTTTTACTTTATCTCTTTAATTTTGGATTTCTTGGTATTTATACCCTTGATTTTGCCATCACATATGTGTGCCAATTTCTTATTCATGAAATCTGAAATTCCTTTATTGTATCATAAAATAATGGATCAAACTTCTCTTTTCTGATGATTCTATCTTGCCCTCTACCTTCCCCTAAGCCCTTTGCCATGATCCCTCAGTTCTTTCCAGACTCTCATCCCTTCTTGCTTTCATCAGTCTTTCTTTCTCACCTTGACCCTCTTTTTTTTTTTAATATTCTCTTCTGTATAAATTTTTTGAGATACTGCTGTCTCCTGGTTCTCTTCCTACCTGTCTGATTGTTCTTTCTCAGTCTTCTTTGCTGGATCTTTATCTTTCCCCAAAACTATGGGTGTCACCCAAATATTCTATTCTGTGCTTTCTTCTTTTGTCCCTATATACTTGGTGATCTTACTTATATCTTACTTGGTGATGTCACCAGCAAACATGGATTCAAATTACCATCTCTCTTCAGTTGATTCTTAGATCTATTTAAACATCCCTAACCTCTCCCCTGACCTCTGGTCTTCCATATCCCATGAACTATTAGACATCTCAAACTCAACATGTCAAAAACTGGAGTCATTATCTTTCCCCTCAAATGCTCCCCCTTTCAGAACTTCCCTAATTCTGTCAAAGGAACCACCATTCTCCTGGTCACCCAAATTCAAACACTAGGTTTCATCCCAACTCCTCACTCATAATCCTCCCTTATATTCAATCTGTTCCCAATTGCTTTGATTCTGTCTCTAAAATGTCTCATATCTGTCTTCTTACCTCCTGATACAATTGCTACTCTGATTCAATCCCTAATCACTTTCATTCCTAGACTACTGAAATATCCTTTGGCTGATCTCCCTGACCAAGTCTCTGTCTACTTTAGTCCATCCTTTATTTAGCTGCCAAATTGATCTTCCTAAATTCTAAGCATATCCCTCCTTCAGTAAATTCCTGTAGTTCCTTAT
The DNA here is from genome assembly GCA_011680675.1 of Gymnobelideus leadbeateri. NCBI lineage: Eukaryota > Metazoa > Chordata > Mammalia > Diprotodontia > Petauridae > Gymnobelideus > Gymnobelideus leadbeateri. The sequence continues at coordinate 95,472 of WOXC01004553.1, forward strand.
TACCTCTAGAATCAAATATAAAATACTCTGACATTTAAAGCTCTGAATAACCTGACTTGCTCTTAGCTTTCCAGTTTCCTTACACTGCACTGACCTGCACATGTTCTGTAATCCAGCTTTATTGGATGTAATACCAAAATCCACCTCCTGACTCCATCCTTTTTCACTCGCCATCTCCAATGACTGTAATACTCTCCTTCCTCATCTCCATGTCCTTGATTTGCTGGCTTCCGTTGAATCCCAATTCAAATTTCACCCCCCATAACATCTTCCTTGATTTTCCTCCACCATCCTGCACCCAATCAAAGTCTGTCTTCTGAGATTTCCTAGAATTTGATGTGTGTGTATTTGTACACTCTCTCTCTATATGTATATATATATACACACACATATAGTTTAGAAGTTGTATATGTAGTTACATATACATATAAAATATTTTAAATTTATTTATTTTATTTTTAATTTATGAAATAAAACAAACATTTCCATAACACAGTATAACAAAAAAAGATGATTACACATGAAACTGCAAATCTATTATATACAACTTGCCATTCCTTTTAAATCTATAATAAAGTTATCATGTAAATTTCTTTTTTTCTTTATAAATTTCCCTTCTTCCTCCCTGCCCCTCCCCCCACCTAGAGATGGTTACCCTTAAACACAAATATGCATGTCTGTGTAAAATCATTCTATACATCTATTTTTTTTTCTCTGCATGCAGGTAGTGTCTTCCTTCATATGTCCTTTGTGGTTAATTTGGGTATTTATAATGGTATATATATATGTATATATATTATATATACACAATTTATTTCTATCTATGGGGGAGAGGGGGGGGGCGGGGAGAGGGAGAGAGAGATTGAGATTGGAGTTATTTGCATGTTATCTTCTCCATTAGAATTTCAGCTCCTTGAAAGCAGGGGCTGTCTTTCCTTAAAATAATAAGCAGTATCTGTCTAAAATCAAGAGTAAGCTTTATGTATAATGGTGCTGTCTTTCCAATAAGGTCAGACATGAAGTAAGGATTCCATTATATTTTTAATATTCAATATTATATTAGAAATGCTATTAATAATATAGCCATAAGACAAGAAAAATAAATGAATGAAATAAGTATAAGCAAAGAGGAAACAATACTCTTTTTGCAGATGACATGTTGATTTACTTAGAGAATAAGTCAAATAAAAAAAACTACTTGAAATAATTAATTTTGGCAAATTTGCAAGATATAAAATAAACGAACACAAATCATCACCATTTCTTTATATTAGCAAAAAAAAAAAACCAGTAGGAAGAGATAGGAAGAGGGATTCCATTTAAAATAACAACAGACAGCATAAAATATTTGGGAGTCTGCCTGTTCACACATGTAAAAACTATATGCATATTACAAAACATTCTTCACATAAAAAACTCTAAATATTTAGAGAACAAATAATTTATCATTGGTTGGCTGAGTAAATATAATCAATCAATCAATCAATAAACATTTATTTAGCACTTAGTGTGTATTCCAGGCACTCTGCTAAATTCTGGAAATAAGACAAAAAAGAGGCAAAAGGCAGTTGCTGTTCTCAAGGAGTTTATGCTCTAATGGCATAGGCAACATGCAAACAAATTTATACAAAGCTAGTTGAATATAGAATGAATAGGAATTAACAGAGGGAAGATACTAAAATTGAGAGGGATTAGGGAAGATCTCTAGTCAAAAATAGGATTTTAGCTTGGACTCAAAGGAAGTCAATAGGTGCAGTTGAGGAGGGAGAACATTCAAGGCATGGGAGAACAGCCTGAGAAAATGCCCAGAGATGATAGATGAAGTGATGAAGTTTCTTATTTGTGAAAGAGACAGGAGGTCAGTGTCAAAGAGTATGTGGCAGGGAATAAGGTGTAAAAATACTGGAAAGATAGGAAGGGGCTAGTTTAAGAAGGACTTTGAATGACGGATCATTTTATATTTGAGCCAGGGGGCAACAAGAAACGGCTGGAGTATATTGAGTAGGGAGATGACATAATCAAATCTGTGCTCTAGGAAAATCACTTTAGTGGATGAACAGAAGATGGATTGAAGTGGGGAGAGACTTGAGGCAGGCAGACACACCAGAAAGTTATTGGAAAGACCAGGACTGAGGTCATGAGGGCCTGCACTAGAGTGATGACAGTGTCAGAGGAGAGAAGGAAGTATATTTGAGAAGTACTGTAGAGATGAAATCAACAGGCCTCAGCAATAGATTGGACATGGGGGATGAGAGATAGGGAGGAGTCAAGGATGAATCCATGGTTATGAGTCTGAGAGAAGAGGACATGCCATTGGTATCTACAGTAATAGGGAAGAGGAGGGGAGGAGGGCTTAGGGGGAAAGATGTATTCTCTTTCTTACAAACTGAGATTAAGATGTCTACAGGAATCTAGATTGAAATGTCTTCAGTTGGAATTGTGAGATTGGAGGTCAGCAAAGGGATTGGGAGCAGGATAGGGAGATTTAAGAATCATAAGCATAGACATGGTAATTAAATCCATGAGAGTTGATGAGATCATCAGGTGAGGTAGTAGAGATGGAAAAGATAACAGAAGAGGAGAGGGGCCAGGAGAGAACCCTGATGAATACAAATGGTAAAAGAGAAAGAACTGGAAGAAGATCCAGGGAAGGAGAGAGAAAAGAAGGAGTCTGCTAGGTAGGGGGATAACCTGGTGTTGTGAAAACCTGTGGAAATGAGAATATCAAGGAGGCAAGCTATCAACAAAGTCAAAGGTCACAGAAAGATCAAAGAATGGGGATGGAGAAAAGACCATTGGATTTTCCAACTAAGAGATTGTTAGTAACCATGAAGAAAGCAAATTTCAGTGGAATGATATGGTCTGGACCTGGGAGAGTCTGTAGGGAGACATTGGGGAATAAGGACTATTATCACAATAGGGGTATAAGTGAAAGTGCAAGGAGGGGAGATGTTGTAATGCTTTTGTTGTAGGTTTAGTTTTTATTTTGGTTTTTGTTTTTCAATTAAAATCTATTTGTCAATTAAAAGAACAAATTTGCATTTTAGTTACTTTATTTTGTCTGAGGAACAAAAATAATACCCTTTGTATTCTAGTATTCAGTAAATATTCACCTTTAAAAAAATCAAAATTCCTCCTTTTTTTTTCTCTTCTAAGAATCATCTGCACAATATGGGGCTGCTGGGAGGATAAAGATGGCCAACAGGGAGTTGAAACCCAAGATTAGAGAGGAGAGTGAAAGAATACCTAACTATCCTCTATAAGTTCAAATCACAAAGGCCAGATGTAATATTTAAGTCTTTGTTTGGCTCCTTTGAAATATTATGCAGAAGTGGCAAGATGCCATAAGACTGAAAAAGAACAAATGGGAGTGTCCTTTTATGTGGGAGTTTAGTTTGTGCTCTGCCAATGCTCTGACTTATGGGAAATGTAAGAGGGCGGTGTTAAGGTAAGGTTAAGAATTGTGGTATGTCTCTATCTGGGTCCTCTGTATTTGGTACTATATTTTGTCACTTTTCCCCATGATATCCCCTACCCTGAATCAATGTTTTTATTTACTGGAATGGGGAATATTTGATGATAAGGAAATTCTGACATAGCATAGAACACTTATCTGATCAGGTATGTTTGAGAGCCCCAAAAAGAACAACTACTTCAAAGGGAGTATGTCCTTCTTGAAATGAAGATCATACTTTTCTAGGGTGCTTCTTACTCAATTCACCCCCATGTAGGCATTAAGTAAATTATGCACACAAAACACACAAAAGAAAATACAACTCCCTTTCCCTGCCCCACCCCTCCCCCGCAACAGTCACTATTGGATGCACTAAGTATATATCCACCTTAACCCCATTATATGGGGGTCATTTAAGGGCCTTATTTAATATCTTTAAAATTATCCAGAAATGAGAGTGCATATATAACAAACTTAAAGACTTACAAAGTACCAGGATAAAACAATTTTGTAATATCTAAGACTCGTTTGAACGAGATGAAGATCTTTTCATTAGTTCAGTGAGTTTTATTGGAATGATTTTGCTTAAGGGAGCTATGTTGTAAAATTGTCTTAAGTTAGACTTGACAAGACATGTCTTTGACTCCCATTAAAAACATGTTTATCTTCTTTCCCTTCCCCCCTTTGACAGTAAGAATCTCAATTTAGCTATCTTCAAGTACCGCACACCCAGTATAGAGACTTGAACTCAGTGAGTGTCTCAGTGATGCTTACTAAATTAATGATGGGTTAGGTGAAAAGTAAAGAGGGCCTCAACTAGGGCAGAGGCAGTGGGAGGGGAAAGAAGGGATTAATGGAAGAAATATTTCAGAGATAGAATTGACAAGATAAATTTGGTATGGAAAGGAAGAAGGATCAGCTGAAGACTACTTTGGGTGTTCTTAGAGGGAGGGAGAAACAGAGGTACCACCAACAGAAATGGTGAAGTTAGGAGTTGGGACAGATTTGAAGGGTAGTTCATGATTTCAGTTTGGGACACCAGGAGAAAAAACAGTCTACTGCATCACTCTATTATGGGATCATAAACTAAGAGTTATAAGGGACCTTAGAGTCTTATCTATTTCAGCTCCCTCTTTTTACAGATGAGGAAACTGATCTACAACAAAGAGAAATTTCTTGCCCAATGTCATACAAGTAGTGAACTTCAGAATCAGGATGTGAAACCATATCCTCAGATGCCTAGTCCAACACTTCTTACTTACAATTAAATTCAATTGATTGATGAGAAGCAATGTGCTGTAGTGGGTAGAGACCTAGCCTAGGAGACAGGAAAATCTGGTTTCCCTCCCTGCCTCTGACATATACTGACTGTGTGACCCTGTAGCAGAAACCACACTGGCATACTCAGGATAGCTGCTAGTACAGCTTCTTAGATCTGCTTTACTAAGAAAGCTAGCTGTTCAAGGGGTCAATAATCTTTTTTAAATTACATTCATTATTTCAGGGGGAAAATCAGCACCCTGAACTTCAGAGAAAATCTCAACAAAGAAAGTAGAGAAAATTTAAGCAGAGAAAAAAAGACCAACAGACAGGACTTCTGTCTGAGAAATTAGCACAGATCAACAGACATATCCAACTGTCTGACCAAGGCAATACATACATAGTTATCAGTGAGAGAAGTACCCAACATCTGGGTTTTTCAAAGGATTGGGGTGGGGGTCTCCTTAATGGCTACTCAGAGTCTCATCTGGTCAAATAACAAGAACACTCTTCCAATGAGTGAACCCCAAAGCAAAATGCTAACCTCAGAGTATATATACCCTTTGTAGAGCCAAAGGGCATTACAACCCTCGTAACTCAGTGCCTAATTTGAAATTAACAAAAGGTGTAAAAGCCTTCCTACAAGGAAGCCTCCCCTAAGCAAACTTCCTTTAATGGACTCCACCTGAGTCTATTAATGGGAGCGGAAGATCTTAAATCCCATTAATATCACAGACCCTGAGCAAATCATTTCACTTTTCACTGTTCTAGGCAATTCTCTAAGATTGTAAGTGGCAGAGACTGTTGATTTGCATTAGTAGAAAGAGTCTCCTCATTTAGTAGTAGCTTCAGTTAATGAAACCAAAAGTTGAATTTCTATCCCCTATTAATTAATTGATAATAATCACTTATATATGACTCTGTATAATGATTTTTTAATAGCAACCTTATGACATAGATAGCATTGATATTATTTTCCCCATTTTAGAGAGTGAGAAACTCAAACTCGAAGAATAAAGGATGTTTGCTCTTGGTCTCACAGCAAGTAAAGGTTCCAGCTAGGATTTCAATCCCCATCTTGACTGACTACAGAGTTGATTCCTATCTACCATGCTAGAAGGGTTCTTCAGAGTTTATCATTTTCTTCCCTCTATTGCTTGCCTAACAGGATGGAGCCCAGAAACAACTGAAAATTATGTTTATTTTAGTCATTCTTCCCCATTGTCCAATGACCAGACTAGGCCATGGTAATTATAATAATTAGGATCATTACTAATTTTCTCGGGGTGAGGATGGGTATTGTGCTTTGCTACTATTTACTTAAGAAAAGGCTCCTGGAATGAAATGTACCTATTTCAGACTAAAAATAGCACTCTTAAGTTTCTGGGAAAGAGGTCAAAGTGTTTCTAGGGGGAAAAATCAGAGAAGAGAAGTTAGTCCAAGTTTCTTTGTCTGCTAGTGACAGTGGTTTCCTGATTTCCCTGTGCAAGCCTCCACGGGTGGCAAAGGAAGTTAACTAAGAAGGAAATGCCATTGAAAGTGTGAGCCTCTCTCATGGAGACAAAACTGGCTCATCGTGGAAGAACAAGTCTGCAATTTTTCAGCAGTGGGATGCTGCTGTTTGGAAAGGGATTATATAGCTGAGATTTGGATCCTCTGTTTCCTCTATGATTCAATGGAATGAAGGATGGAGTTGAATAACTATGTTCTTCACTATGACATGTGAGTTCTACTTACTGTAGAGGCAGCATGGTGTCATGTCAGACTTGGAGTAAGATGATATAAGTTCATATATTGACTTGGTGGCTAAAAGCCATAGCTAGGGTGAGATAGCTGGGACTTTGCTCCAGGACACTAACTTTATAGGGAAATGTCAACATTTATAATTGCTTTTGCAATATAGAAACAGGAGATTTTAGCACCTATTCAACAAGAATAATTTATCAATATGGGAAATAATAATAAGTTAATATGGGAAGTTACCAGTTAATAAGCTGAGATTAGCTTCTGACTTGCCCCACCAAGCTCTGCCACCCACACAGTCTTACCTGAAGTGGCCTGTGTCTGTATCTTGTCATCCTCACTTTCTCTCCCAGCTCCACTCAAGTGAGAGAATGCTGTATGCCACTTTCCTTGGGTATGGTTTGTGGCATTTGCCTTGGATTCAGAACTTTACCTTAGGGGCGGCTAGGTGGCGCAGTGAGTAGAGTGCTGGCCCTGGAGTCAGGAGGACCTGAGTTCGGACCCGGCCTCAGACACTTAACCCACACAAACAAAAACCTAGCCGTGTGACCTTGGGCAAGTTACTTAACCCCAATTGCCCTAAAAGGGGTGGCTAGGTGGCGCAGTGAGTAAGAGCGCTGGCCTTGGAGTTGGGATGACCCGAGATCGAATCCGGCCTCAGAAAATGAGCACCCACACACAAATAATGACTAGCCATGTAACCTTGAGCAAGTTACTTAACCCCAATTGCTTAAAAAAAAAAAAAAACAACTTTACCTTATGCCTCTGTTGCTACTTGCTGTTACGGATAGTGTAACAGGGCAGAAAACCCAAAGAAAATAGAACCAGAGGATGTAGGCTAGAATCCTGACTTTGCTATTGTTAAGTTACTTCTGTAACTCCATTTGGGGTTTTCTTGGCAAGAGGTACTTGGCAGTGGTTTATCATTTCTTTCTTCATCTCACTTATGGAAGAGGAAACTGAGGCAAACAGGGCTAAGTGACTTGCCTGTGGTCACACAACTAGTATGTGTCTGAGACCAGATTGGAAATTCCTGACTCTGGAGGAGCACTCTATCCACTGTGCTTCCTAGTGACCCACTGATTCTGCTATTTAATATCTCTATGGCTTAGGGCAAATAGCTTAAGCTTCCCAGTCCTCAGCTTATCTTCTATAAAATGAGGATATTGGACCAAATATCTTTTCCAGCACTAAATCCTATGGTCCTATACGTAGCCGTTCAGTTTGTTTGCAAAAAGGGACTAATAATATAATATGGAGGTCCTCACGGGGTTGTGTGATGCAGTCATGTAAATGTAGCCTTTTGTTGATTTGATTGGAATATGGATGCCAGCCAGCTAACCAATGTTGCTGAACAGGGCCCATCCTCACATTTTCACAAGGATATTAACAGCCTTGATCCATCTAGAGAGAAAGAATCATACAATGGAGGGGAATGGTGACCATGCCATAGAAAGGCAGTTTCAAAGAAGTATAAATTTAGCCTAGAGAAAAAAAAAAAAGATTTAGTGGAGGCATAATAATTGTGTCCAAGTATTTCATAGGGCCATAGGTCCAGATCTAGGAGATGCCTCAGAGATCATTTAGTCCAATCCCTTCATTTTATAGATGGTGAAACTGAGACCCAGGGAGTTAAGTGATTTGCCCTAAGGTCATGCATCTAATAAGTGACAGTCAGAATTTGAACCCAGGGCCTTTGACTACAAACAGCTTTTTCTGCTGTATTTTATTGCTCCTCTGCCTTGGGATACAATGGTCCATGGAACTTTGTTACATCTGGAAATCGGAGAGAGAAGGATGGTGTTTGTGCCCTTTGTTTCTCCACTCCCCCATATTGGCATCTACTTCTGTGTAAGTCTGACACAATCTCCCAAATGAAAAGAGATCCCATTGCCCTTGAAAGTGATCACTCTTTTTTTTTTTTAAGCAATTGGGGTTAAGTAACTTGCTCAAGGTTACATGGCTAGTCATTATTTATGTGTGGGTGCTCATTTTCTGAGGCCGGATTTGATCTCGGGTCATCCCAACTCCGAGGCCAGCGCTCTTACTCACTGCGCCGCCTAGCCGCCCCTTTTAGGGCAATTGGGGTTAAGTAACTTGCCCAAGGTTACACGGCTAGGTTTTTGTTTGTGTGGGTTAAGTGTCTGAGGCCGGGTCCGAACTCAGGTCCTTCTGACTCCAGGGCCGGCGCTCTACTCACTGCGCCATGTAGCTGCCCCTGAAAGTGATCACTCTTTATTAGTACATGCGTGCACACAGATTATACCCCTAGATACTTAGCATCTTTATTGTGATAGAGGGGTTTTTAAAAAGGGGATTGCAATGACCTGGACTCTGTTCTCATCTTTCTTTTTTCATCTCTAAAATGGGGACACTAAAATTATTTTGTCATTTGGGGATGCTCAGAGAGATCTGCCAATAGGTTAGTTGAAAGCATGTATTTCCCATGACATTTTTTTATTATAATGCCATATTACCTCTATTAATCAATCAATGCAATAAGATGTCTTTCAAAAATGTATATTTTATTTTTCATTTATGGAATAAGAAGAGGATTTCCATAACATAATGATAAAAAGATTATTGCACATGAAACTGGAAATTGATTATATACAACTGGCCATTCCTTTTAAAATATAATAAAATTATAGTGTAAATTGTTTCTTTTTATTTTTTCCCTCTCCACTCACCCTTAGAGATGGCTACATTATATGATTGTGAGGGAATATTTTCCAAACTTTGAATGTCCTGGGGTGACTATTAGAGAAAGAATGGCTGAATAATATGCGATATAAAAGATAATAGAATATTACTGTACTATGAGATGCCGTGGGCTGCTCAGTGTCCAACACTTAGCATGATTCGGAGACGTGAATAAGAAACGACCAGGCCATGTGGATAGCTCAAGGAAGAACCATGAACTCCATTTATTGATACTCAGGGAAAGGTTTTTATAGAGCAAAGAGACAAAGGATGGGAAGGAAGAGAAATCATTATCTTAGTCTGTTGTATCCTGGAAGTAGCATGGTAATAAGGCCTATTGTTTCCTAGGTGCCATAGAGTCTTGGGCAGTTATCTCTTATCTCAGTCAGTTACATCTGAAAGGATGCTCTTGAGAGCTGGCCTCAAAGCCTAATGGCCAAGGCCACATCATCAAGAACATCTGCATAAGAACTGACTTCCTGCAAATGTTTTGGACAACCAAAGTTTTGGGGCAGAGCCTCTTAGCCTCAGAACTCAAATACCATCCTTATAAGTGTAACCCATATCAAAAGAACTCCGGAGCTGACTTCATGAAAGCAAAGACCTTGAAGAGGTCTTTGTTGTTCAGGTCCACTGATATCAGGGTAATTATCTGAAGTCCTGGCTCAGGCCTCTTTGGCTCACCACAATAAGAAATGATGAAAGAGACTATTTCAAAGACTTTTAGAAGTACTCAGACTTTTTCAAAGACAGAAGATTTATATGAACTGATGCAAAGTGAAGTATGCAGAACCAGGAGAACAATATATGTTATGAAATAAACATTGTAAAAATGAAGAATTGTGAAAAAATTGAGAACTCTGATCAATGCAATGATCTGCCTAGATTCCAGAGAACTAATAATTAAAAATGTTATTCACTTCCTGCCAAAGAGGAGATTGACTAATATTGAGAATCAGAAACACATTTTTGGGCATGGCCAACATGGAAATTTATTTTGCTTAATTTCATTTAATCATTACAAAGTTTTCCTCCCCCAATCCTATGGAGTAGGTGGGAGAAAAAAATAAATGTTTAAAAATTGAAATAGGTGAAATTTAGCTTAAAAAAATTTGCTGTATCCCAGAGACTATTGCAGTGTGCTGCATTAAGTAAATGCTTAATGTAAGCTTGTAGAACTAAGCTGTTGAATTGCTTGTATTGCCCACAATATCAAGAAAGAAGAAATTCTGTATTGGAAATTTATTTTACTATATTGGATCTTTTTCCCACTCTTGTGGTCTTATCTTCCTCACCTTTTTGACCAATTCCTGACATTTCCATTTTCTCAGACAAATGCTAAAACTAATTCAATGATTTATGCTAAATGTATTTGACAATTATCTAAGCCTTAAATTAACGGAATGAATCTTCTGTGGGGAATTTCAGTCCTTATGAGGCAAATAGCAGATTTGGGGGTGAGGGGCAAAGATATCCCAAATAATAGCACTTTGGCAATGGCATAGCCTATCTACCTTAGGCCAGAGTTTTGCATATACTTATTTAGTAGTGGTACGTAGATTTTCATACAGAAATGGGAAACTTTCCCACTTAATCCTCTCAGAGGAGAAAAACCAGGCTATAAGTTTCCAAGCCCCACCCCCCAAATGATCTCTTTTTTCTTTCTTCTGGTGAAAGATCACATAGACATATGGATTTTTGAAGGTTATCTGTGGGTTTGCCTAAAATTGTTATGATTGGGGAAATGAAAGGAGACTCACAGCAAAAGCCAGAATAACATTATGCAAAATGAAAGCACTTTAGAAGAATAAAAGAGTGATGACAATGCAAATAAGAGGGAGTGAAGGTCAGAAGTTTTGCATAAAGCTCCTTGCTTCTCATTAATCTGAATCTGAATTTAGCCTGAGGAGAAAGAAGTGACTTATTAAAGCTGGAGGCTTTTGAAAGAGCATTACTGTTGAGCCCCATATCTCCTTACAAAATCCCAGAGAAACCAGCAAAGAATTCAGTGAGAAACTGATCATCTCATAGCCATGAGGAAATCATAGAACCATTGTACAGATGTGGTGGGTGGTTTTTGTTGTTTTTTTTTTTTATGTGTTGAGATAAAATATCACAACCTGTCAACCCATGTTTCTTAACCCTTTGAGAAAGGGAAACAAAAGCTATGAATGATTAAAAAGTTTTGACTCAGGGACAAATGATCTGATTTCTCATTATTGACTTTCTTGCCCCCTCTCCATTAGCCTCTTTTGCCTTAATTGTGAGGGCCAGCTTGATGGAAGCAAGTGGGGCAGATTTGTAACAAAGACAGCATGAATGGGACTTTTGTCCTAGGGTGCTAAAGAGTGTAGGGTACTGTCAGAACCCTCTAGGGAATAGTGTTTCATCTCAGAAGCCCCAACTCCTTCCCTGGGCCCTATTTGTTGTTGTTGAGTGATTTTTGTTATGGCTGACCTTTCATGACCTCATTTGGCCTTTTCTTGGCAAAGATAGTGAAATGATTTGGCATTTCCTTCTCCAGATCATTTTACAGATGGGGAAGCTGAAACAAACAGAATTAAGTGACTTGCCCTGGGTTACACAGCTAGTAAGTGTCTGAGTTCAAATTTGAACTCAGGTCTTTCTTTCTGACTCCAGGCCTGGAACTCTTATCCATTGTGCCACCTTGCTGCCTATTCATAGGAGTGGCCAGTCCTTCAGCATACCAACCTCTAAGTATAATGGGGCACACTTTATCCCCAAATGCCTCTCCCTCAGATGAACTCTCCATCATATTCTGTGTTATCCTCTTCCCTTAGTATAAAAATTCCTAGTTATGGCTCTACAGTGTGGTTTGGTAAAAGACCCCACTTTCACAGTTTGAGAACCTGGGTTTGGTTCCCACTTCTACTTAGTACTCTATGACTTTGGGGAAGATACTTAACCAAAATGAGATGACTTGGTCTCAGTTTTATTATACATAAAATGAAGGAAATTGTTTAGAACTAAGGATCCTTGCAACTCTAAATCAAAAAAGATTTGACTCTTCTTCCCATATATTTTTTCTTAAAAATTTGGACTAGAGACCTCAGAGAAAAAGAACCCAATTTTTAAGCTTTCCAGCAAGCAGCAACCTGACTCGTACTATGGACATCCCTTTATATGAGTCAAACTATAGGAAGCTAAGGTTTTCTGATAGAATTGCAGAAGGTCCAAAGAAAAGTAATAAAATAAAGGAGAGAAGGTAGGGAAAGAGACAGATGAAAGAGAAGAGAAAAGGAAAGAGAGAGAGAGAGAGAGAGAGAGAGAGAGAGAGAGCGCCCATTTCATTGTCGGAAATTGTATACTGAATTCTACTGGCCTAGATGGAGTTGGCAAAACCTTGGGAGAAGAGAGAGTTTAGTCTTCTAGCTTTCAGATTCAAGACAGACATTGTTTTAGATTCTTCTCCTCAAGGAAAGAAAGTCTATGGGAAGAACATGAAGTATAGAGGAGTCAAACCTTCTATCATGTTCCTATCCCCAATTTACTATACTAGAAACTTTGGGGAGTTTCCCCTTGGGTGGGATCTTAGACACTCATTTGAGCTGAAGTGTCTCAATCACAGGAGGAAAGCTAAGGAAACTCTTTGTATTGTCTGGTATATGTTCTCTATATGTCTCTTTTCTTATATCTATTTGCTATTAAATTGGTTAAGTGAGTTTATTTATTATTGTCTATGTATCTATTTGGAGGGAAGGGAATTAAGCCTTAGGAAACTCCTCCATTAAGAGATAACAATCCAGGGCTCAACTTGAACCTAAAAATTATCTCCTCTAGACTAACAACATGTAATAGGGCAGATACATATTATTCTTTTGGGGTACCTTTCCTCTGAGGAGAATAGAGTGGCACAAACACTGGCCCCAACTTCTTGCTCCCCATGGCTGGGATCCAAGTCTTCCTTGGTGAAGACTGGGTAGATGAGACCATCAGTATCTATTCATGTCTTCTTTCAAGTCACATCCAGAAAAATTTATGTAGACACATAACCTACCCTTGATAAAACACATATATACTGCCTACCTAAGGATTGATTTAAATGATGAAGAATCTTCAGTCCAGAAAAAGAAGCTTTGGTTAAGGTATGATGGTTTGTGTTTAAACCCTATCTACCTCTTATTATCCTGGGGTGTTCAGCCTGGAAAAGAGAAAATTTAGTATATTAAAGTTGTCTTTGAAAATCTGAAAGGCCATTTTATAGAAAATAGTAACAACTTTTCTGATTGGCCTCAGGAAGTAGAATTAGGTAGAAGTCATTAATAAAATAAGCATTTAACTGCCTACTATGTGCCAGGTAAAGTGCTAAGTGGTGAGGATATGAAAAAAGAAAAATAAAACAAAGCAAATGAAAATATCACTATATCAACAAGCACCCTACCATACTCAGGGTGGCTGCCAGCACAGGTTCTTAGCTCTGCTTTTCTAAAGGAAAGCAACTCAAAATGGCTTAACAATCTTGCTTTAATCAAACATGCCATTTCCCTAGTTCAGGGGGAAAAGGTCAGAACTCTGAACTTCAGGAAATACAAACAAATTACAAACAGACAACAAATACAGAGAACAGCAGACAGGCTTCCAACTGTCTGACCATTACATCCATACCTAGTCAGTCACCAGAGTGGGAAGCAACAACACCTGGGTTTTCAAAGCTGGGGTCTCAATAGCTGCCCAGAGACTTGTCTGGTCAAATCACACAACTCTTCTCAAAGTGAGCCCCAAAACAAAATCTCACATCAGGGTATATATAGCCTTCTCCTGGCTCAGAGGCTGTAACAACCCTCTTGACCCACTGCCCAATCCCAAAGTATCAACGTGTGGATGTTCCCTGAAAAACAAGCCTCCTGCCATAGGCTCCATGTGAACACATTCTACCTATTAGGGGGCAGAGTTTATTTTCAAATCACAGAAGGTTCTCAGAGTCACTTAAGCCTATCAAAGGGCCTAGGGGCAGGGAAGATCTTAAATTCCCATTCCCATAACAATCCTAACAGTCCAAATTCTCAAGGATCACAAAGTCTAGTGGGGAAGACAATATGCTAACATCAATGTTCAAACAACACACACACACATATATATACACATACATACATGCACACATATATATATAATCAGAGAATCACAGAGAGAAGGAACTAAAATGAAAAAAAAAAAGCCTCCTGTGGAAAGGGAAACTTTAACTGAGACCTGAAAGAATCCAGGGAAGCCAGGAGGCAAAGATAAAATGGGAGAAAATTTTAGTCATGGGGTAACAGCCAGAGGGAATGCTGAGACTTGGGAGATGGAGTATTTTTTTTTTCAAGGAACATATTACAAAAGGAGCAGTGTAACTGAATTTTAGAGAATATGCAGGGAATCAGGTATAAAAAGACTGGAAATATAGGAAGGGGTTAAGAAAGGTCATAAAAGAAGTTACAAAGAGGAAACTGTAAGTTTGGTGTAAGGAAAAATTTCTATGTAACTAGAGCTATCTAAAGATGAACTAAGTTGATTTCCGAGGTAACAGACTTCCCCTTAATGGAGGATTAAAAATAGAAGCCAATTACCCCTTGTATGTTATAGTATAGAGGAAATTCTTGTCCAGATATGGACTGAGTTGGAGAACCTCTGAGATATTTGCCAACCTATTCTGAAATTCTATTTTGTGATAGTTGTAAAATAAGTAAAGGCACAAATAATATAAATATGGAATAGTTTATTAAATTCCAATATACTAGAAGTTTCAAATTTTAGCATTGAAAGGAAATTCATAGATCATCCAATTTAACTTAGGACTGAAGACTTCTCTGATACAACAAAAATCTTAAGTTCATTTTTTTCCTATATAATCAGATCCTTTCCTCCAACAGCTAGTTCAGTATCTATGACCAGAAATCAAGGATAAGAGTCCTTTAGCTGAAGCCAGAACGAAGTTTGTCTCTAAGGTGACAAGGTCAGATTTTCTAGAAAGGGATGAGTCATTTGTCATT
This sequence comes from Gymnobelideus leadbeateri, assembly GCA_011680675.1. NCBI lineage: Eukaryota > Metazoa > Chordata > Mammalia > Diprotodontia > Petauridae > Gymnobelideus > Gymnobelideus leadbeateri. The sequence goes on from WOXC01004553.1 coordinate 110,622, forward strand.
TTGAACCTAAGTCTTTACATGTGAGTGGTTCTTATGTACGGTTGTTAAAGAAAAATTTGCTTCTATCAAGTTTCAGACAGTACTAGGGTATGAATCACAGTTAAATTTTATATTCTCAGGAAATCACTGTGTCTAATCATATGTTTGGTGTAAAGCATGGCCTCTGTCAGTTCCTGTAGATATGGATATAGCTATGCTGGTATCTGGGGTAAGTGAGGATAGCCCTTTCCCTGGGGCAGACTTTGTTCATGGGAAGAATAGGCATGACTCTTTTGTGTTTGGAGGGATTCAGGAAGGTCCCTTACCCAAAAATATATCTCCCATTCAAATACCACCATGTCTAAAATTTTACCAATATACCTAAGAATACTTTAAATTTAACTCGGCATTTACTATTTACTATGTGTAAGGCATTGGGCCAGGCTTCTGATGCTCTTTTAAAGTTTAAATACTATTTACCTAATAAGTTGTTGACTTAGAAGATATGACTGCCTTTCTTTTTTAAATGGACCTGATTCACTGTGGGTGTAGAAAGAACACTGGATTTGGAGACCAAAATTTCAGGCTCAATTTCTAGATCCTCTGTTTACTAACTCTGGCCTATACACAACTCACTTCATTTTCTAGGGCTGCAGTTTCCTGAGCATGGTTTATCAGAACAAATGTTAGCCACGGAGCCAGGAGATCCTTGGGTCTGAATTTTTTTTTCCTACACCAATTAACTTTTAGACCATTGATAGGTCATTCAACCTTTCAGAACCTGTTTACTTATTTGTAAAATGAGGACGTTAGTAACAGCTTTACAGGATTGTAAAGACAGAATGAGACAAATATGTATAAAGTATTTTACAAATTTCAGTTATTACCATCATTGTCTATAAAATAAGTGGAGTTGAACCACTCTTTGGTCCCATCTACATTTGAATCATAGGAAATGGCTGAGGGAGGATGCAGTGGATGAAAGAGAAAGGAGAAATTAAAGCCTATGCCATTATCTTGCTTATTTTAGCAGACTTCATATTATAATTTTAACTTACATTTTTATAAAAGTTTACAAAATGCCGGCCTCACAACAACTCTATGAGGAAGGTAGCAAAAGTATTATCATCCCCATATTACAAATGAGACAACTGAGATCACAATTATAATCAGCTTGTGCTCATAGAGCTAATGATTGTTAGAAATGGGATGTGAAATGTATCTTTGGATTCCAAGTCCAGTGCCTTTTTCTACTACATTGCCCTATGTTTTTTATGACAGTTACATCTCTCTCTCTCATTAAACATAATACATGTTTATGTGCATATGTATATGCATATCTGCATATATATGTATGCATACATATATTGAAGAAGGAAATGGCAAACTAATTCAATATCTTTGTCAAGAAAACCCCAAATGGAGTCATGAATAGTTGGACATCACTGAAATGACCAAACAACAATACAAATTGATGTACAAGTATGTATATATGCATATATACTATATGTAAATCAGATAATCACATTCTGAGTAGAATGTTCCCTTGTTGGTTCTGCCCCATTTTGAAGGATGAAATTATCATTAAAGCATGTCAAGAGAGTATTAGCCAGTGGGTTTTTGGAAGAGAGCACTAGCAATTCTATGGATAGTTGTATATCACTACTAGATTGTGTCTCTGTGCCAAGCTTTTTTTTTTTAATAATATTGTTTTTCTAGTTAAATGTAAAGATAGTTTTCAACACTCATTTTTATAAGATTTTTAGTTCCAAATTTTTCTCCCTCCTTTCCTTTTCCCTCTCTCCCCAAGATGGAAAGCAATCTGATACAGATTTTACATGTGCAATCATGGAAATATATTTCCATATTAGTTATACTGTAAAAGAAGGAACAGAACAAAAGGGAAAAGCCACCAAAAAAAGTGAAAATAATATGCTTCAATCTGCATTCAGACTCAATGGTTCTTTCTTGGGATGTGGATAGCACTTTCTGTCATGAATCTTTTAGAATTGTCTGGGATCACTGTATTACTGCAAAGAGCTAAGTCAATCATAGCTGATCATCACACAGTGTTGCTATTCCTAAGTACAATGTTCTGCTCATTTCACTCAGCATCAATTCATGTAAGTCTTTCCAGGTTTTTCTGAAATCCACCTGTTCATCATTGCTTACAGTACAATACTATTCCATTACATTCATATGCCACAACTTGTCCAGCCAACCATTCCCCAATCGATGAGCATTCCTTCAATTTCCAGTTCTTTGCCACCACAAAAAAAAGAGCTTGTACCAAGCTTTTGGTTTGTTTTTTAAACTCCTAGCCTATTTCCTTTTTCCTCATGCATGGTCTGTCATCTCTTCTCAAGATGTCCCTAATTCCATTGATCTCAAACCATGTTCATTACCATGCTTCCTTCCTCCAGATCTAGGTTTTCCTCATATGTATATATTTCCTAATATACTCTCTCCCTCACTCCCCTTTGATTTGTCTTCCTTTTTTGAATAAAGTGTGTACTTTCAAAGTTTAGTCCAGTCAGAGATCTTATCACATCTAAACTTTGTCATACCTCTGAGGTCAAATGTGTCTTTTTGAGTTGGGATCACTGGTTCTTGCTTGGATTTTGTGTAATTATTATTATTGTTATTATATATTATTATTATTATTATTATTACTCTATCTTTTCTTGGATATTGTATCCAGTGAACTTCTGGTTGTCTTGTGCTGTTTTTCTTATTATACTTTAGATAGATGTTATGATGCTATATATAGATTTGTAGATCTAAGTAGGCAATTTTCTCCTTCCCACTTTAAAGCCTCTTTGGTTAGATTTACAAGAATCTAAGTAAATATTTTCTTAATAGCCCACTGCAGACTCATTCCCTATCCAGAAGCCCAATAATCTAGAATTTAAGCTGTGTTCAACAAAACCAAATCTCTGCCTTGGTACTCTGATCTTGAATCTCTCCTTTCTGAATAAAATAGAATCTCAAATTTGGAAGGGACCTTAGAAGTCAACTCATTCAAATTCTCCCTATATAAGTAACCTCTCTTTGTCACTCTTCACAAGGAAACACCCAGTCTTTGAATATTTCTCAAGAAAGCCCTTTCTATTTTTGGATGGATTTATTTGTTAGAAGATTTGTTCTGTCATCAAGTCTCTTTTTGACTTCCATTAATTGTTTCTCATTTTGTCAGTTGGAATCAAGTAGGAAAAACACAGTGGCAGCAGAAGCAGCAGCACCACCACCATCATCAATAACAACAGTCATACCCACAAAATCAGCCTAATCTCTCTATTGCATAATAGCTCTTCAAATACTTGAAGATAGTTGCTACCCTGTCCTCCAAATTCCAACCTCATGTCTTCTAATCTTCAGGCTAAACACCCCCAGTTCCTTCAAACAGACCTCACAGAACACATCATCATCCTTTATCACCCTCCTCTGATAATCTCTTGCTTATTAATGTCATTGTTAATGACACAATACAGTGGTTATGGCTTTACTATGCTTTTTTTTTTTACTCCTTATTCTTGGATGCTATGCAGTCAAATATTGCATTAACTCTCTTGACCACCACATCATTGTTGATTCATCTTTATTCTGCATTCCTCTAAAGTCACCATTTTTTCATATTAGTTGCTATACAATCAGATCTTAAACTTGTAAAGCTGTTTTTTAAGCCCATTCTTAAGACTTTATATTTATCTCTAGCAAATTTCAATTTTATTTAATTAAAATCTTTCATCTTATCAAAAGGTATTTTGAATTTTCACTCTATCCACCAGTGTTAGTAATTTCTGATACATTTATTTCATCTGAAAATTCAGTAAGCATTCCATCAACATTGTTTACCATGAAATTAATTTTAAAAATGCCAAAACCACAGAACTAAGCATAGATTTCTGGTTCATTCCACTGCAGACTTCCTACCAAGTTGACATTATACTAAGATTATTTTTGGCATCTTTAAGGGCATTTGTTTAACTTTCAATGTACTTAATTGCAATATTATCTAACCCCTTTCTTTCCATATTTTCCCTTAAATTAGAATTGCTATCTTTGTATACATTCTCTCCCTTTAAATTATTCTGCTCCTATAATTTCCATTAATGCCTCTAAGTAGATGCTTCCAAAAGCTATATATATCTTTAGCTCCAACTCCACGCCTTATCTATCTATCTATCTATCTATCTATCTATCTATCTATCTATCTATCTATCTATCATCTATCTATGTATCTATCTGGCTATATATCTATCTACCTATCTTTCTTTCTGTCTAGCTATCTAGCTATCTTTCTATAGATAGATAATATATGCATACATTTTCTATAACTATACAGCTATTCTAACTATCTGCTGTAAATGTGATTCAGTAGAATGACTGCTGGCTTTAGATGTCAGAAGATAATGGATTTAAATTTCTGTTTTGCCACTTAATACATATGTTATCTTGTGCAAGTCATTTCTCCTCTCTATGTCTTGAGTTTTATGGCCTATAGGTCTCTTCCAGCTCTAGATTTATGATTCTATGTGCTTAATCTTGTCTCCAAAAACCCTAAGATGTGGGGTCACTTTCTACATTTACCTTTTCTTTCTAAAGCCCTTGTTTCTGCTGGCCAGAAGGAAAATGTCATCTGTGTTCAATAAAATGTAAACTCCTTTAGGGAAAGGGCTGTTGCACTATCTTGTTGTATTCCCTGGTGTTTAGCATAGTGGCTGGAACATAGTAGGTGCCTAATAAATGCTTGTCGACTGATTTGTGTAAGACTTCATAATATTTACTAAAACTTTCTCTGCTCATTCTGACAAGATTCACGACACCTTCATGAATCATTGAAACTGAGTACCAGGCATCCTGCTTAGCAAGTCTTAGGAGATTCTCTGCCACATGCCACATCTTGGATGCTTGCCTGGGAAAACAGCAGCTCCCTTGATTGTTGTTACCAGGTTGATAAATAGCTTCCTTAGTAGCCCTTAGCATGGAGACACCAACCATTACTACTCATCTCTTTTGCTGCTTAGTGGAAATTCTCCCACCTGACAGCACCTATATATCTTCATTATCATTTCTTGATGGACAAGTAGATGAGCAGCAACTTGTTCCCCATAGCATCCATTTTTCCCCCTCTGGGAAGAACATCTTGTCTAAAACAGATACGAATCTTCCCATGAATTCCCACAAAATGAGTGTCCATTAATTTGGGATTTATCATTTACTGACTTTAATTGTCAGTGTGTGTGTATGTGTTGTGTCTCCTACACTATAAGTTCATGGAGGACAGATAGCTTTTCATCTTTGTTTCTCCCACAGTGCTTTGCACATGGAAAATGCTTGATAAATTTTTGTTGGCTGTTTGTTGATTTCTAGTATTTCCTGGTACAGTCACTGAAAACCCTTCAAGGGCTTCTCTTTCCTTAAGACCACTCAAAATCAGATGAAAAAAATTAGATGTCCATATTCACCAGGCTTTTAAGTATAAAAGCTAGGGCTTCTGACTCAAAGTTCAGGGTTTGTATCCCTACCCTACCCACCTGCCCCATATTACAGTGGACCAACATACAGAGGATTTCAATTCTGAAAAAAAAAATAGATAATTCAGTAAAGTCTGAATAACAAATGTTTATTTCAAGGGCAATAAGTTAACATTAACATAGGAGTTTATTTAAAAATTATTTTATGTATACTATCTATATACTAGATTGTACAAATTATATTGAACCTCAAAACTACCCAATGAAGAAACTTGTGAAAGTAGTGCAGGTATTATCTCCATTTTGTGGGTGAGAATCCTGATGCCCAGAAGGCTGTGTGACTTTATTAAGGCTACAACTAGGAAGTTGCCTACAGGTCCAGTGCTCCATTATTGGTCTTCTGCTTCCAAATCCAGCATTCTTCCTATCACATTAAAGCTGCCTCTCATACACACACACATGCACACACAAGTGTATATACACACATGTATGTAATATGTGTGTATATACATACACAACTATGAGTATAAGAAACATACCGTTATGTGAAATATATGCTATGGTATTATGAGATGTAAAAAAGGGAATAGTTTCAGAGAAATCTGGGAAGACTGAAATGAATTGATATAGAGTGATGTGATTAGAATCAGGAGAATAAGTTACATGAGAACAAGTTACATGAGAACAATAGCAGTGTAAAGACAAAGTTAAAAGACTTAAGAACTCTTATCAGCACCATGACTATCCTTGATTGCATAGTATTCAGGATGAAACATATTACCTTCTTAACAGAGACATGAAAACTCAGGGTGCAAATTGAGGTATATATATTTTTGGACATGGCCAATGTGGAAATTTCTTTTGCTTCATTATATATATTTGTCACAATATTTTTTATTCATTTGTTTTTCTTTCTTTTTCAGTAATGGGAGGGAGGTGGAAAAGAGAGAAGGCTGATTTTCATTAATTGAAAAAATAATTTTAAAATGCACACTGGGTTAGACTCATGGTCTGTCTATTCTAACAGTGAGAGGACACACAGTGCTGCCACATATTATATTAGCTGAAAAGATTATAAAATTCTTAGATATTTCTGGGACCGCTTATTAATGCAGCGCAGATACATCATCCATTAACATGTCTTTACTTTTCTTGACCTTGTTTATGCTTCCATCCTGTGCTCCCTCTCTGGGTAATGTCTTCCTCAAGTTTATAACTGAACAAAATTAGTATTTCCCAAATGACTTTCAAAGTTTCAAAGTGAAAACCTCAGTTCTGGTATCCTTGCATTTACTTTGTTAGATAGTTTTCACTCATATGTCTTTTCAGTCTTGAGATATCTTGCTTAGAACAGTCTCCAAAATTCTGTCTTATGGAAGCCCAAATTTCTTAGTGATACACACGCACACACACACACACACACACACACACTCACACATATATGTATATATGCACACACATTATGTGTATATAATATATATGTGTATATATATCTATATATATGGAGAGAGAGAGACACAGAGAGAGAGAGAGACAGAGAGACAGAGACAGAGAGACAGAGACAGAGAGAGAGAGAGAGAGGAGAGGAGTGAAGAGAGGAGAGAAGAGGACAGGAGAGAAGAGGAGAGGAGAGGAGAGGGAAAAGGAGGAGAGGAGAGGAGAGGGGAGGGAACCCTGTGGTCCATTTTCCCACACTGCTGCCTGAATTGTCTTCCAGATACCCTGCTCTGATTATGCCTACTCAGAAACCTTCAGCTACATTTCACTAAAGTATAAGCATAATACCCAAACATTCAAGCCCTTCCACCATGTCTCTAACCTAACTTTCCAGTTTTCCTAGCTAATCCTTTCACATATTTTGTGTTCTAACTAAAGTGAGATAATGCCTTCTTCCATCTCTAGAGATTTCTTTTCACCATGCCTCCACACAAAAGGGAAAGGAAGGGATCAAGCATTTTTATTTATTTATTTGAAGCAATTGGGGTTAAGTAACTTGCTCAAGGTTACACGGTCAGTCATTATTTGTGTGTGGGTGCTCATTTTCTGAGGCTGGATTCGATCTCAGGTTTCCCAACTCCAAGGCCAGCACTTTTACTCACTGCTCCACCTAGCCACCCCAGGGATCAAGCATTTATTGAGGACCTACTATGTGCTAGGCACTGTGTTAAGTGCTTTACAAATATTGACTCATTCAATCATTTTATTTCACTATTGAAATGATAAAATAGAAAAGATATTATTCCCTCCCCTCCCCCCAGCCCCAAACATCATCTACATTTCCTGAAATGTATCCTTTTCTTCAAGGATACAGCTCAGGTACCACCTCCTCTATGAAGCCCTCTCTGACTCCTCTCCTCAAACTCTTCATAACATTTTACCTGTACCATTTCCTTTCATCTGTAACATTCTCTCCTGGCATATAATTCTTTTTGTCTATACTTTTCATTAGCCATCTATGTACCTCCCTGTGTCTATCCCAGTTCCTGGCATATAGAAGATGCTTCTGCAATGCCTCCTGAATTAAAACTACAGGTGGAAAGTAATCTCATTACTTTATGGTAACATTCTATCCATAAGGATGCAGTCTAGGACTCTTTGTCCAGCAAGAGTAGAGTGGATATGACTAATGAATTTTGGGGTGCAGTCACTGATGCTAAAGGAACTCTAAAAAACAATGTTTTAAGATTCATCTTATCAGGGCTGCTGGTGGTGCAGTACATAGAGCGATGGAACTGGAGTCATGAAGTTCTAAATTTAAATGTGGCTTCAGAGACTTTTTGACCTTGGGCAAGTCACTTAAATTCTGTTTGTTTCAGTTTCTTCAACTGTAACATAAAGACAGCACCTATATCCCAGGGTTGTTGTGAGGATAAAATGATAGAATATTTTTAAAAAGTAGTTAGAATAGTGTCTGGTACATAGTGCTATCTAAATGCTTATTCCCCTTTTTACCCCACTCCTTCAACTTGTCTAGCTTACCCCTGATTGGGGGTTTCAAAGCTATCAGTTGTCTGGTTATCTTAGATCTGTATCTGTAAAAGTCTCTATTCTCTGTGCTTGTCTCAGTATAAAACTATATATAAGCTGCAAAACCATAGGCCATTAAGAATTGGCCAGTTTTATGGATAGAATCCATTCTTTGGCAGGGGTTATGTTAGAAGCTCGATTTCGCAGAGCCAGACCAAGAGTGGGATCTAAAGGTATCATTGGAGTAGAAGCATGTGTTCATCCTTTTCTGGGTAAGTCCCTGTTCTACCTGTGACTATTATACCAGCAGTACAGCTTGTTCTCTGTTCCTTGAAATTCAGAACCTCTCTAAACATGAACATCAACTTAACTGTACATCATCATAATACTGTACTCCCTACTTTCTGAATCTTTACAATTATGGATTCAGACTGATGGATTAAATAGTGCTTCTGTAGCTTGGCAGGCTGGAGAAGGAGACTGATTGTAGCACACAATGGTCTTTGGCTAAGATTTAAAGCTGAAATTCAGTCACTATGAAAGTGAGTCAGAATTACCAGTGAGTCCTTGGGGGGAGGAGGATGATTAAATTGTTTTAAAGGAAATTCCTTTACTGGGTATCAGTGCTTTACATGACAGGATGCAAATCATCTAGCATTCTGGTTTAATGATTGAGAACCAAAGTAACAAAAGAATCGTGATCATCAATTGATAAGAGGCTTGGGTAGGGTTGAAAGTATGGAAATTGAATGCAAATTTAAACAAATAGCCTTCTTCACACACAGCCTCAACCCTAGTACCCAGGAGGCAAATAAAGAAAACTTGGCTGTGGTATTTATTTAACTGAGTAACATAGAGGATGTGTTTGGCTTTTTTTCTTTTAAATCAGGATTCTGTTAGCTATGAATGCAGGTGTTTTACTTATTTTCTTTGTAAAGGAAAGGGATTTTTGATGGTTCATAACATCACCTTATTTAATAACTTTATTTTAGGCAAAAATTTGAATCATGGAAAGGCACATCTAATTAAAAGATGGGGAAAATATCTGACTTGGGGTTCTTTGAAAAGAAACCAAATGAATCTTTATAGATTCCTACAGCTAGGGGAATTAGCACCAATTCAGTTTCTACTGCAAGAGAAGTGAAGTCTAGGCTACTCATAAGACTCTATGATCCTATGATCTGATTCTAGAAACACTGCAAATGAGAAAATCACCTTGGAGGCCATGATTGCCCTTCCTCCTCACTCTTTTTCTTTTTATACCATTATTCAGGGAAAGATAGCATGACAATTTGCCACATTTGTTGTAGACAGATGGTGCCATCTAATTATCATCACTTAGCAAAGTTCCTGGTACATAATAGGTGTTTAGTAAATACTAGGTGACTGACTAACTACCTGACTTTCAACTCTGAGTTTCTGTGATTTCATGTCTTTGAAGAATTAATGGACAGTGAAAACTTCCAGTCAGTGAGTCAGTCAGTCAATAATAATTTATTAGGCAATTCTCATTTGCCAAGTACCATTCTAACTGCTGTGGATACAAAGAAAGGCAAAAACAAGCTCTGCCCTCAAGGAGCTTACAATCTAATGGAAGTGATGTTATGCAAATAACTCAGCTGGTGAAAGTTATGAGAACAGAGACTATTTTGGTTTTGTCTTTGTATATCCCCCAGTACCAAGTATCACTCATAACAAATGCATAATATTGTTTGTTGAATTGTATTAATTATCCACTCTGGCACTTGCTTGCTACATAACCATAATTAGTCACTTAACCTCTCTCTAAACTTCAGTTTTCTTATCTGTAAATGTGGATAATACCTGTAGTACCAGCCTCTGGGGGTTGCTATTAAACTAAATTGCATGTAAAGCCCTTTGCAAACTTTAAAATGATACAAGAATGCTGTTCACTATAATTATTCCAGTATAATTCACTGGAATTGTTCCATTCTTAGCTGATTTTTTCCCTTTAACATTGTCATATCAATGAACATAATCAAATCCATAGTAGTAAAGTCAGCAGTTTTAGTAACTTATGTGGAAAGGGTATAAAAATGTAGCACATAAATGATTTGTGCATTCACTGGTTTGGTTGAAAATTTCTGGCATTAGTATAGATCATGCTATGGTTTAGGCAAGTCAGAGTGCTGGGAACTTTTAATGAGACAAACATGTAGTGAGCCACAGTCTCTGCCCTCAAGCTGCTAACTATGACAATAATATGTGCTAGAATATGGCAATAGAAGGAGCCCTCTGGAGTGGGAGTGAAAGAAGACATGAACAAGGATGGTTAAGTCTTGATGGATTGAGATTTGCATCATTGGAGGAAATCCCACATCATAGACATCATAGTTCCTTTAGAGTAAAGTGTGTGTGTGTGTGTGTGTGTGCGCGCGTGTATGTGTGTGTGTGTGTGTGTGTGTGTAATGGGAACCTTTGGAAGTCTTGGAAAACCTAAGGGACCACTTCTTAGAATGATGTGAGTTGTCTTCCTTCATAAGGGAAGTTTAGAGGTTAACAAAAATAAAATTGCATTTTTCCCCCAATCCAAGCTTAAGGATTCCTTGAAATCTCTTCACAGACCCCAGGTTAAGAAAACTAGAATAATGATATTTAAAAATCAATAAATCAACAAGCAATTGTCAAGCACTTTCTGGAGATAGAAATACAAAAATGATATTATTACTGTCCTCAAGGACCTTACATTCTACTAAGAAGAGATGGCATACAAGATTCATTGATTTTTTTTTTTAATTAAGAGTTATGGGGATAGGGAATGATAGCCTCCAAGTGGAGTCATATAGGGAGCTCAAGGTGGTCTCAGAACTCATTTTTTTTTTCTAGAGCATAGAGAGGAAAGGGGTAGCTTCCTATCAAGAGGCCATACCTCTAAATTAGTTCACTGACCATCACAAGTTCTCTGTGTCTTCTGAGCAAGACTAAATTGGCCTGTCTTTTTCTAAATGGAGGTGCTCCTCAGATCCCCTGAACAAAGTAGTCTCAGGCCTCGTCATCTCATCAGGTTGAATTGGAAAGCCATCAGATTTATAGAGTTCCCTGATCATTGTGTAGTCCCAAAACTTACAAGTGCATAGGAAAAATGTGCAAAAAGATATATTAGAAGAGATCTCTTCTGGCTAGGGTGATGAGGGTAGATAATGTCACTGAGTCAGAGAAGGTTAAATGGAGGGAGTGACACCTGAGCTGAATGTATCCAAGCTCTGTCTGATATTAGTTAAAGATTTAAGCAATGATTCCTTTAAGCAATGACTAGACTTTATTCTAGGCAGGAGGTCTCAGTTTTTGGGGAAAAATAATTATTCAGGGGAAAAAAACCCACTTCTTCCTCTGTTTCCTCTCCATAAAAATAGATGTTATTTCCTGACAGGGCAAAGAGAAAAATTAGAATCCATCCCCAATAAGTCCTTGAGGAGATTTCCAATGTAAAGGCTTACTGACCCCTAAGGCTTGTGCTGACTCATAAATAGCTGCTAAAGTCAGTCCCTTTAGGTTGAGATACGCTAATTTTTAGCACTTTGGCCCCATGGGCTGGAAGAGTCATTTTGGGAGCTGTCATTGTTTTATTGTAAATCCTATTTATAGGATTTCCTTGGGCTTTACTCAGACCAACAATTTGCCAAGATTTTCAGCGAATGTATTATTATGTCTGGGGTCAAGTGGAGTGTCACTGAATATCTGGAGCCCCAAGTGTCATAGGTGAGGAAGAGATTTTTTTTTATAAACCACTTTAATGAGATAGGCAGCTTATACAACCCAAAAGCCATTTACAAGACTCAAGAAAATGTAACTGGAAATTGTTGAGTACTGGCTGATGGCACAGAGAATAAGCATTAAAGTTTGAAGCAAGGTTTGGGACTCTATATGCTATGCCTTTATAAGATCTTCTTCCATATAAAAATAGCCCTTTCTGGATCCTGAATCCTGTGTAAGCTACTGTATTCTTTTTTTCCTTTTTTTTCACTGCTAAATCTTAAGTAAAAAAAAAAAAAAAGTAAGAAAGGACTGCATCCAATACTTCCCTTCCTAGTTAGATCTTAACTCTTTATGATATGACTGTTGTTGCCACTACTCTAATAAACTGCTTTGAGGGAAATTCTTCATGATCTCCTAATTGTCCCCTGAAAGCTCCTTGTGGGCAGGGACCTTCTCTATCTTAGACACCTGGGCCAGTGCCTGGAGTATCATTGTTACTTACTAAGTGCTTATTAATCAGTGGATTGATTGACTGAAAAATACAATGGCCTTTTCAAAATATTTGTCCTCTGATCTCCCTGGCACTTGATAATGCTGAAAACTCACTCCTTTCAAGGTTGTATATTCATTGGCTGTTTCCCATGGATGGAATTTTCTCTCTCCTCATCTTCATCTCCTAGATTCTCTGCCTTTCTTTAAGTCTCATTGAAAATCCCACTTTCTACCAAAAACTTTTCCCAATTTCTTTTTCTTTTGTTTTTGTTTTTTTTTAAACAAATGCTTTATTAACTTCTGTTTTACATCATTCATTTCCGCCAGATTTTGAGTTACAATCATTTTCCCCCCATTATTCCCCTACCCAACCTCCAGAATAGTAGTCCCACAAGATATCGCTTCCTCCAATCTGCTCTCTCCCATACCTTCTCCCATACCCCCATCAACTTTTCCATTAGAGGAAGGTGAGTCTTTGTGTCCCAATGCCTGCACATCTTATCTCCCTATTGCAAGCAAAAGAGTATTAATAATAGTACTTATATATATTTGAAACATTTAATGTTACAACATCGAATTTCAGATCCATTTCCTTCCTCCCTTGTCACCCATTCCCTCTTGGGAGATAAGTAATTCAGTATATGTTGTACATGTCTAGCTATGCAAAACATTATCATAGTAGATATATTGTACAAGGCTGCTTATAATTCCCTCCCACTCATCCCACCCTCCACCTGGTCCATTCCCTATGTGATCCTGTCCCTCTTCTATAGTGGGTACTTCCAACCTCCCCTCACCCCCAGGATGCCCTCCCATCCATCATCCCTCCTCTCATCCCCCTTCCCCCTATCCTGCTGCAGGTTGAGATATCCCATTTAGTATGTATGTCATTTTCTCCCTGAACCAAATTCAATGTGAATGTGGTTTTGCCTTTTTAGCCTTCCTTATTCTCCCCCTCCTTTGCAACCACTTCCCCTTCTTCTACATGGGATAGTTTACCCTACCCTGTCTCTCCCCATCTCCTCTTACCACTTTCCTCTCTCACCTCATAATTTCATCCCTTGAGTATTCTCCCTTCCCAACAAATTCAACCTATGCCCTCTATCCATATATAACTGTAACCTTATACACACACATTCACATATGTATTCATATGACCACACCCCTTCTTCCATTATTTTCATAGTGAGAAAGATATCATCAGTCACAGTTATTGCTTTCCATATAGGAATGTAAATAGTTCAACTTTGATAAGTTCCTTTTGATTTCTTTTCCCTGATTACCTTCTCAGGCATCTCTTCCTTCTTGTGTCTGGGTGTCAAATTTTCTATTCAATTCTGGTTTTTTTTCCTCAAGAATGCTTGAAAGTCCTCTATTCCACTGAATGACCATATTTTCCCCTGAAACAAAATACCCAGTTTTGCTGGGTAGGTGACCCTTGGGTTCATTCCCAGTTCTTTTGCCCTCTGGAATATCATATTCCATGCCCTTCGATCCCTCAGTGTAGAAGCTGCCAGGTCTGGGCTATTCTGATTGTGTTTCCACAATATTGAAATTGTTTCTTCCTGGCTGCTTGTAGTATTTTCTCCTTGATCTGGGGATTCTGGAACCTGGCTATAATATTCCTCGGAGTTTTCTTTTGGGGATCTTTTTCAGGAGGTGATCTGTGGATTCTTTCAACCTCTATTTTGCCCTGTGGATCTAAAACATCAGGGCAATTTTCCTTGAGAATTTCTTGAAGGGTGATTTCTAGGTTCTTTTTTTTTAAGCAATTGGGGTTAAGTAACTTGCTCAAGGTTACACGGCTAGTCATTATTCATGTGTGGGTGCTCATTTTCTGAGGCCGGATCTGATCTCGGGTCATCCCAACTCCGAGGCCAGCACTCTTACTCACTGCACCACCTAGCCGCCCCTTTAGGGCAATTGGGGTTAAGTAACTTGCCCAAGGTTACACGGCTAGGTTTTTTTTTTGTTTGTGCGGATTAAGTATCAGAGGCCGGCTCCGAACTCAGGTCCTTCTGACTCCAGGGCCGGCGCTCTATTCACTGCGCCACCTAGCCGCCCCTAGGTTCTTTTTTTGATCATGGCTTTCAGGTAGTCCAATAATTTTTACATTGTCTCTCCTGGATCTATTTTCCAGGTCAGTGGTTTTTCCCATGAGATATTTCACATTGCCTTCTAATCTTTCATTTGTTTGGATCTGCTTAACAAGCATCTTGATTTCTCATAAAGTCATTAGCTTCCATTTGCTCCAGTCTAACTCTGAAGGAATGAATCTCCTCAGTGAACTTTTGAGATTCTTTTTCCATCTGGCAAATTCGACTTTTAAGGCATTCTTCTCCTCATTGCCCTTTTGGGCCTCCTTTGCCATTTGAGCTAGTCTATTTTTTAAGGTGTTGTTTTCCTCAGTCAGGCTGTTGACCCTCATTTCATACTTTTCCTGTATCCTTCTCATTTCTCTTTCCAATTTTTCCTCCACTTTTCTTATTTGATTTTTAAAGTCCTTCTTAAGGTCCTCTATGGCCTGCAAGCCGCTCATGTTTTCCCCTGGGGCTTTTGGAGCAGGACTTCTGACCTCACAGTCCTTTTCCCACTCTATGCCCCCAAAATAGGAGTCTAGGGTTGCATTTTTCTGTTTCCTTTGCCTTGGCATGTTGCCACTTAATTGCTTGACTTTTGGGCTTGTTGCTTTAAGGCCAGATAGAGGAATTTTCGTCCCAAATGTGTGTGGGGCAACTTCCGTTTCTGGCAAGCTGTAAACCCACCCACGACTTCCACCCTAGATCACAATCCAGATCCAGGGAGGTTAAAGCAAGAGCGATTACCCCCCAAAACTGATCTCTGGATCTTCCTACAGTTTGCAGGCTGGGAGCTGGAGCTGCCTCTGAAAACTACAAAATGGCGTGTCTCCTCAGTGGCTTCTAGCCCCCAGGGGAGGGAGCCGACGCATTCCCTAAATATCGGTCCCAAAGTCCATAGGACACTAACCTCTTACTTTGTCCTAGGCATGTCTATGTTGATAATTTTGGCCACAGCTCCTGGTGTTCTGGGGTTCCTCCAGCCGGCTGCTGGCCCTGCCGCCCTGGGGCTAAAACCTCGACTCATGCGGACCTGGGCTCAGCTTGGCTCCTGCACGCTGCGTGCTGCCAGGTCCCAGACCGCTGCGCTGGTACTTCTTGCAGGGCTGCTGGGCTGTCCTCAGCGGGAGGTTAGCTTCTCTGTGTCGTTCTGTGGGTGCTGGGGCTCCAGAAATTGTTCAGAGTCCCCTTTTACATAGTTTTGGGGGAATCTGGGGGCAGAGTGGCTTGGATGAGCTGTTTCTACTCCGCCATCTTGGCTCCGCCCCCTCAATTTCTTTTAATTCTAGTTATTTCTTAATTTTTCTCTTTGTTGATTATTTCCTATTTGTCCTATGTATAGCTTCTTTGTTTATATTTGTATATTGTCTCCTCCATTAGACTTGACAGCTGGGACTGTCTTTTGCCTTTCTTTTTCTTCTTCTTTTTTTTAAAGTAATTGGGGTTAAGTAACTTGCTCAAGGTTACACAGCCAGTCATTATTTATGTGTGGGTGCTCATTTTCTGAGGCCAGGACCAATCCCGGGTCATCCCGACTCTGGGGCCGGCGCTCTTACTCACTGTGCCACCTAGCTGCCCCATCTTTAGCCTTTCTTTGTAGTCCTTTTTCTTAACACAGTACATGATGCATAGTAGGCACTTTAAGAAAAAAAGTATTTGCTAATTGACTTACTTTTACTTTGGCTTTTATGACTGATTTCTTTTCTCCATACTCTATGATCATTGGTTTTCAATCTCCTCCTCTTACTTTGTAAATATTTTTTTATCTATAATCTCTTATTCTTCTCCCCACTGTGCCTTATTCTTAGCCCTGTTTCCTCCACCTAGGACTTGAACCCTGTCTCTGGGTTTTAGTCTCTTTTGCAGACACACTTATTGGTTATTGAATCTTTCTGATATCAACTGTCTATATGTCTTAATCTCCTCCTATGACCTGCTGTCTGGACCTCCAGAAAGATTGGATCTTCCCAGGTGATCTGTCACAATCAGACTCTAAGAATGACATAATCTTCCCAAAATACTGTGTTGATCTTCTCAAAAATTCTTGAGGAGAGCAGAACCAGGAGAACTTTGTACACAATTAACACACGTCGTATGTGTGACAACTAACTTTGATAGACTGGGCTCCTCTCAGCAATGCAAGGTTACAAGCCAACTCCAAAAGACACAAGATTGAAAGGGCTATCCACATCCAGAGAAAGAACTACAGAGTCTGAATGCAGATTGAAGCAAACTACTTGGTCTCTCTCTTTTTTGTTTTGTTTTGTTCATTCTTTCTCATTGCTCATTCCATTGATTATACTACTTTACAGCTAGACTAATGTTTAATATGAAGGTATTTGTAGAGCCTATATAAGATTGCATGCTGCCATGGGGGGGGGGATAAGGAGGGAGAAAAATTTTTGAACTCAAGGGATTGTGGAACTGAATGTTGCAAACTAAAAGTAAACAAAACAAAACCTTAAAAAATTCTTCAGCTAAATGGCTTACCATAAAAACTTCTTATCCCAACCTTTATAAGATAAAAATTTCTTAGAACTAGAGCTAGAAAGGACCCCAGGTGCCATCTAGTTCAACTTTTTCATTTTAAAGATGAGGAAACCGAGGCAAGCTCATAGAAATTAAGTGATTTCCCCAACCTCATTCAAGGCCCTTCATTTAAATTCAGCAGTCATTTCCTAAGCACTTAAAATATACAAACCATTCAAAGTAACTCTTATTTTTCCATTATCTGGTTCCAATTTATGCTTGTCTGCCACTACTAAGATCCAGGTAAATTGGAATAATCCTTATTCTCCAAACTGGCCTAGGTTTCCCCACCTCCATACTTTTCTCTAGGTTACTCTCCCACTCCAATGACTGATTAATCTTGCTTAATCTTTATGGCAGATCCCTGTACAGATCATGTCTTTTAATTCTAGGTTCCTTAGGGTTCTGTCCTAGACCTTCTTCTTTCCCCCCTCTACACTAATTTCACTTGGTGATCTCATCAGCAGCCATGGATTTAATTATTATAGATTAATCTATGCTGAAGATTCTCAAAATCTACCTATCCTGCCTCAGTCTCTCTGCTGATCTCCAGTCTCTCATCTGAAACTGCCTTTCAGATATCTCAAACTGGATGTACAGTAGACAGCTTAAGCTCAACATGCCACAAAGTGAACTCATTCTCTCCTCCTAAATGCTCCCCATTTCCTATCTTCCTTGTGACTAGAGGACAGCATTATCCTCCCAGCACCCCAGGTTGACACACTAGGAGTCAACCTCAATTGCTCACTATCTCTCACCCCATAGATCCAATCTGTTGCCAAGGCTTGTTGATTTCACCTTTGCAACATCTTCAAATACACCCTTTCCTCTGATCCAGCTGTCCCCATTTCTTCATACCTGTATTATTACAATAGCCTCCTGGTAGGTCTGCCTTCCTCAAGTCTCTCCCCACCCCAATCCATTTTCCATTCAGCCATCAAAGGGATTTTCCTAAAGTGCAGGTCCAATCATGTTACACATAACCCTTCCCCAAACTGAATAAACTTCAATGGCTCCCTAACACCTCCAGGATCATTCCTCTGTTTGGCATTCAAAGCCCTGCATAACTTATCTCCCTCCTACATTTCTAATCTTCTTATACTTTATTCCCTACCACATACTCACCTTCCAGTGACCCTGACCCTCTGGACTCTTAGGCATTTTCTCTGACTGTCTCTCATGGATAGGATCTCCACCTTCTGCCTTCCCTGGCTTCCTTTAAGTGCCAGCTAAAATCCTATCTTCTACAAGAAGCTTTTTACAATCCCTCTTGATTCTAGTCCTTTCTCTTTCTTAATTATTTCTTATTTTTCCTGTATATAGAAGGTGATGGGGTTGTTGTAAGGATTGAAAGGAATAAACATTTATATAGCACCTGCTTTATTTCCAGGCACTCTGCTAAATGCTTTTATAAACATTATTTCATTTGATCCCTGCAACAATTTTGTGAAACTGGGGTTGGGGAAACTGAGTCAAACAGAGGTTAAGTGATTTGGACAGGGTCCACAGCTGGTTAGTGCCTGGAGTGGTATTTGAATTCCAGGGTCAGTATTTATTCTATGTCCCATCTAGCCACTCATATTTGTTTGTTTCTTATCTCACCCATTAGACTATAAGCTCCTTGAGGACAAAGACCTTTCTTTTGTCTCTTTTGGTTTCCCCAGTGCTTAGCACAATGCCTGACATATAGTGGGTACCTAATAAATGTATATTTGCTAACTGACTGATGAACAATGCCATCATCTCCATAAAGCCTTCTCTGTTTACCTCTCATCTATCTTTCTAAATAGGTGATACAAGGGATAGAGTGCCAATCCTTGAGTCAGAAAGAACTGAGTTCAAATATTGCTTCAGAGACTTACTATCTGTGTGATCTGGACAAATCACTTAACCGCAGTTCGCTTCAGTTTCCTCATCTCAAAAATGGGGATCATAATAGAGCTACCTCCTAGAGTTTTTGTGAGGATCAAATGAGATACATAGTAAGCATTATAGAAATGTTAACTATTATTATTTGCAGTTTTTAGGAAGGTATTATCTATATAATATATTTTTAATAAATGTTTGTGTAAATGAATGAATCAGTAAATGGGAAGGTCAGAAAAGTTTTGTTTCTCAAATTGAATCATTTGTATTTTAAATAAAATATAGGATATTCCAAAAATCTCAGTGAGATTTTGTGCTTAAAACATGCACAGTGCATAGAACATTGAATCTGGATGCAGCAAGAATTGAGTTTAAACTCAGCCTTAGATACTTACTAGCTATGTGATCCCCAGTAAATTACTTAACCTTTGTCAACCTCAGTTTCCTCATCTGTAAAATGCAGATAATAATAATTCCTGTCTCCTAGGGTTGTTGAGAGAATCAAATAAAATAATATTTGTAAAGTACAAATGTCAAAATGCTATATAAATGCTAGCTATTATTATTATATGATGATTCTTATTTCATTTAACCCTATGTGATGCCTGGCAGAGGCAAGGTGACCTGGTATCTCTCACAGGAATATGAATGGGAATAGGTAATGCAAATTTGGGCATGTGAATTTCAATGGCTAATTATTTTCCAGGCATCACGAACTTGTCTTCGCATGTAAAGTTCTGATTCTGTTTTATGGCTGCCAGCTTTGTGATTTTTACTGACTGACATTGCAAGGGAGTTTCTTCTAGGAACTAAGACTTTTACACAATAATTATGGAGTACTCTGAGGATTAGGATATGGGAATTAGACAAATACAGTCATTGCTTGTTTTTTTTTTTTTAGTGAGAAAAATGAATTTTGTAATGACATATCACATATCCACAAAGTCTTCTCAGCACCAGGATCACAAAATATCAGAGTCTGAATATACCTCAGAGGTCATGGAATACAACCCATAGCTGAATCTCCAATATAACTTTGCCAAGAAGTGGTCATATAGCCACTACTTGAAGATTTTAATGAGAGGAAACCCACTACCTCCCAAACCAACCCATCTCACTTTGGGGCAGCCCAGTTAGTAAGTTTGCCCTTATCTTGGGCTTAGATCTACCTCTCTGTGACTTCTACCCATTGTTTCTGAATTCATTCTCTGATATTAGGCAAAACAAGTTGAATCCTTCCATCTCGTGACGACTTTTCCAATGTAATGAGTAATTCATGGATGATCCTAGGACCATAGACCTCTGAGTTCATGTTATTCAACCCATAACTGAAAAACAATTCTTCTAATTATCGACCAAAAAAGTAGATGATTGTCAGCATTGACTTGAAAACTTCCATGGGGAGAGAGAACCCACTCATCAATAAGTCAATAAGAATTTCTTAAGCACCTTCTATATACCAGTGCTCTTCTAGGTGCCGATACAAAGAAAGTCAACAATATTTCTTTGCCCACAAAGTACTTGTAACCTGGAATAGTTCACTTCACACTGGGACAAAACGCTTTTCAAGGAAGTTTTGGTTTTTGTTTGTTTGTTTGTTTTCCTTCCATAAAACCTAACCCTGCCTTTCTTCATTTTCACTCATTGATCCTACTTCTGCTGACTGGGACCAAGCTGAACCAGAAGACTGATGGTATAGGCCCACTAGTGAAAGCACTCTCTCACCAGACCTTTGTCACCTCTAACACCAAACCCATTCATAAGAAGAAAGAAGAGATAATTGAGAGGTTTATAGGTTTTCTTGATGTCTCCAGACATTTTTATTTTATTTTATTTTTGTTACTTGGTCTGTTCAGATGTGAAGTTGGTGACTTAGCAAGCTCTGAAGAATTTTTGTCAGTTCCCTGTGTCCTTTGTTGCTTATATCCAAAGGGCAAAAAGGAGAAATCAAGCTGAGACAAGATTAATCACATGTTTCACCTCTAGTGAATATGAGAATTTAAATTGAAAATAAATTTTAAGATGAACATGGTGACACTTGAAGAAACAATGAGGAAATTACTAATGGTTAGAAAATAAGCCCTGCAACATAGATATTGGATAACTTTGTTCAGAAGTATTTTCCCCTTTCACTTGGAGTTTGGGGAAACTGCCTCTATCCTGTCTTATATTGTTGGCAATGAGACCTTTTGTCCTGCTTGAACAGTACCTGGCCTTTGCATGGTTATTGTGAATTAAAATTTGCATACAATCTTGGCTTTGAATTTTGAAATAAATTAGCTCTTTGGACAAATAGAGTTCTACTTTTTGGACAAATGGAGGTCTCCTTTTTAAAAGTATAAAAATATGACCTTGCAGCAACTCTCTGAAATTATGAGTTGTCAATCTGCATTGATGGAGAACTGTTTCCTCATCTGCCTACATCTCTGAAATCACAGCTCCCAAGGAAAAAAAAAACAGAATCAAATGTAGTTATTATGTGCCCTGGACATATGGTAAAAACACCTGCTAGCAGCTCAGAAGCTACATGAACTTGAACTAGTCCCTTAATTTCTCTAACCCTCAGTTTCTTTCAGAACAAGTGGTGGTGGTGTGAGAATATGTGTGGACTAGATCTTATTAAGGGTCCTTTCCAGCTTGCACATTTTATGATCTCCTATTTCCAAGAACAGTAATTACTGAATAAAAATATCATCTTTCCCTTGATTATAATCTCTGTGACTTCATCCTTGTGAATAGACAGGCAGAGGAAAACAGCTGAGGCAGAACACAGGATCAGTCATCATGTCAAGGGCACTGCCTAAAATTTCCAGTTTAGATAAAGTCAGAAACAAACAACACTTTTGTGTCTCAGGGGGTGGAGGAAGAAGGTGGTAGAAAGAGGCTGGGTCTTTATTCAGATGGTAATCTCACACTAGGACTGTGGTAACATCTTTCTTTTTATTTTATTATTTTTTTAGAGGCTAAAGTGTTCAATGGAGTCATAGCTCAGGGAGGTAGAGGAGTATGTGAACCACTTCCTTCCTTGGATCTTTTCCATGCTAACCTCTAACTCACATCCTAAAATGTTTTTGTTCCTTCATAGCTTCTGGCTTTGTTCCTTTTTAGATATATGGGATGAAGCTTCCAAATACAAAGGCATACATAAAACTTTCGCTCCCCCTCCATCTTCTATCCCATGAGAAAATCTACCTAGAATTAGAATTGGCCTTTCTACTAATAAAGGGATATAGATATATAAACTCATCATGCAAAGACAAAGTGACCTTGTCATTTTTCTTTTGCTTTTGCCTCTGTATATTACCTCTTACAGTACTACTATAGTCAGAGAGATAGGGTCCTTAAACAGAAAGGGAAAAAATGTAGCAGATGCTACCAATAGTGCTGAAAGCATTAGTTTCCCTCTCAATCTAAGGTTGTCTATGGCAGAGTCTAAAATAGACACAGGACCTGGTCTAAGGGCTGATGCTGCTAACCTCATTCCAGTGCAATTAGAAGGGAGAGGAGTAGGAAAGCCAATCCACATCTCTTCTAAGCAGAGCTATGTGGCTCGAGGGGAGCAGTTTTTAGCCTTTGTTATTTTGTGGACCCCTTGGGTGATCTAGTGAAGTCTATGGACCCCTTCTCAGAATAACATCTCTTTAAATGCATAAAATAAAATACATAGGATTATAAAGGGTACCAATTGTATTCAATTACATGTATATCTGTGTATATATGTTGTAATGGAAATGGTAATTTGAAGATTTTCCCTGCCCCTTAATGGGAGTAGGTGAATTTGAGGAAATTTCCTGATTTGAAAATATACTCTGCCCACTAATTGACTGCATGTGGTCACATGGAGCCTGTGGTGGGAGGCTTGTTTTTCAGGAATGTAAAACTTTTGTTACTTTGTGATAAAGTGAGTCAGGAGGGTTGTGTTGTTCTCTGACCCTGGAGAAAGCTATATATACCTCTGAGGCAAGGTTTTGCTTTGGGGCTCACTTTGGAAAGAGTTGTGTGATTTGTCCAGATGAGGCTCTGGGCAGCTGTTAAGTCCCCCAGTTTTGAAAACCCACATGTTGGTGCTTCTCTCTCTGGTCACTAACTGTATGTATGTGATGGTCAAACAGCTAGAAGCCCTGTCTGTTGGTCTGCTGAATTGTGTTATTTTCTCTCTCTGTATTTTTGTTTACTTGTAACTTCTGTTTGTATTCTCTGAAGTTCAGGGTGTTGACTTTTTCCTTTGAACTAGGTAAATGACATATGTTTGATTAAAGTAAGATTGTTAACTCCTTTTGAGGTTGCTTTCCTTGAGCAAAGCAGATCAAAGAACCTGTGCTAGCAGCCATCCTGGGTGTGCTAGGGTGCTTGCTGCTACATATGTGCATAAGTCAAGTTCATAGGCCCCAGGTTAAAAGCTTCTAGGTAGTCTAGTTATCTTCTTGATTTATTTGTATTCCTCTGGAAAAGGTCTTGTGCATTTTCCTATGCTATGTGAAATTTTTGTGCTCACAATTTCATGAACTGGGAGGTGAGTAGAATGGGGGAAGGGAAAGGTGAAGGGAATGAGCATTATTTAGAACCTCTTATCTGCCAGGTATTATGCTAAGTGATTGAAAAAAAGGAATAGTTAACATTTATATAGTGCTTTCTATATACCAGGTATAATGTGACATACTTTATAATTGTTACCTCACTTGATTCTTGCAACAACCCTGTGATTGTAAATACTATTGCTATCCCCATTTTATAGTTGGGGAAATTGAAACAAATAGAGATTAAGTGACTTCCCCCAGAGTCCCACAGTCAGTGTGTGGGGCTGGATTTAACTCAGGTCTTTTTGACTCTAGCCCCACCTCGAGTTCTAGCCACTGCACCAGCTGTCTCTAACTGAGTCAGAGCATGTCTGAAGCTTATAACTGGTTCACTTTAGATCAAGGTTTAGTTTAAGAATGCATAGTTACATCACAGAAAAAGAGCCTCAGGAGTCAGATTAGGTCAGGAGGAGGATTTCCCTCTGGACTAATTATTGCTCTAATCATTGACCCTTGGAGGCCCCCCTAATAGGGATCCCACACCAGCTGCCTGAAGTCTTTGGCACAGAAAGAACCAAAGGACTGAGTAGTAATGATACTGTATCACAAGGTTAGTGACAGTTGTGGCCTTGATGACACCTTCTGAGTGCTTCCTTAATCTCCAGGGCATGCTTGTGTCAGCCAACAGTCACAGGACCCTGACATAGAAGAAGCAGAGAAGCAAGGTTAACCTTAGCACAGTTGAATTAGCTTGGTTCCCATGTGTGGCATCATCTGAGTAACGCCAATTAATTGCCCCGCTTAATAATATCTTTGCCTAGTGTTTGAGAGTTCCTTCACTGGCACCATTTCATGAGGCCCTTTCTGGGATCATGAAATCATAATCTATAGAGCTGAAAGTGCCCTTAGAGATCACCTAATGCATTTGCACTTCAGGAAACTGAGGCCTAAGGTAGTAAAATTACCTCTTCTAGGTGGGACAACAGAGTTGAAATTTAAAATCAGGTCCCCTTATTTTAAATATAGCATTCTTTGTTCCAGACTGCTTCATAAGGAGATATACATTTAAACTAAATCAAAATATTGTAATATGGAAAGAGGGTGCCACATCAACTAGCTGACATTATAGTAGAAGTACATGGTAAATGATAAATTTGGTTCTCTGAAAAGTATACAAGTGTTTCTCAAGAAAGTTCTATAGCTTATAATAGCTACTTGTTATGTGGTCCTCGAAAAGTCACTTAATCTCTCTGAGTCTCAGTTTCCTCACCTGTAAAAATGGTGATAATAATACTTGCACTACCATCTCAAAAGACTTTGGCTGACTATACTCATAGGAAAGGCCAAGTGGATGAAAAATATCAATTTCCCAAATTATAACATGCAATTGAATGGACAGGCTATAGAATTTTTCTATCAATATATAGTTGGTAGGATGGTTGTTCTTCATGCTCAGAGAGGACCAAAATGACATCACTATATTGGGGTCAAGGTACAGTGTGTCTGACTTGCTGATCAGACCAATAAGAGCTCAGAACATTCTACCACAGGTCAGACACAAATAGTCTATATGAACATTTTAGAGAGGAGATATCTCTAAATCTGCACATCTCACATTTCTTTTGAGCTACTATTCAGTGTGTAAATAGGGGACAGAAGCTATAAATGGAGATGGTGAACCCAGAATAGAAATTTCCTTATAAAACTGCAAATCTTTTGTAATGGCCTCAAGTTTCTCAGAGAAACAAAGACCCATCTATTTAATAACATCCTATCAGTGTTGCTTTATGGAAACAAGACATGAGATACCAGTCTCTGAAGAACTGAAAATTAATATCACACAGAGGGTAATGAAGAAAAGCAAGCAAGAGTTGGACGTGACTGAGAACAGCTGTTCTTAAAGGTTTTTGTGAAGGAATCACTTTGAAAAACCATAAAGTACTATAGAAATTTGAATTGTTATTGTTAATTCTTTTTTCTCTCACTGCTTTTCAAACTGTAGTATAACCACTGGAAAAGTGTGTGTATATTGAGGATGGGGAGCATGGTTTATTGTACTCAGATGTTCCCCAGGAAATACAGGGAATGAAGCAGATTCAATCACCAGGTACCATTATTCATCACCAATTCGCTACCAGTGGCGTCCTCTTTAATGACAGCAAATGGACTAATCCAATTCAGTGTCATTCCAGTTTTCCCTTTCCTCTGACTTTCCTCCTCAGGGGGATGGTTGAAATGGCACATTCCCTCCTCTTATCTCTCAAACAGCAAAGCTCAACTGTCTTAAGGTCTTCTCCAAATTTGATATCATAGCTTCAAATTACAAGAACGTTTTCTGCATTACCCAACCTCTAATTTCCCCTGAGTCCTTGCCTACCTGCTTGCATCCTCTCCTGATTCATCTGGACAATTTTTCTGTGTAACTTCTTTATTAATTCTTCTACATTCTACATTCTACATATTAATTCTTCTACATTCCCAAGTCTTCTCTCATACTATTCCCTTGATATAAACATCCCATATAAACTATGTGATAAATACCTTTTAAAGATGAGAGCTCCATGGGAATACAGAGCTGCATGCTAGGTTATGGACTCAGGGCCATTTAAAGAATTATCATTATAAGCTAGTTTTCCTAGCTTTTTTTTTAACATGAATGAAAATCTTGGACTACTCTCTTGGAGATAAATCAGTGACTTTAACCAAAATTTCACATTTTGCAGTGCTTCCCATCCTTAATGGATCCTTCACAAGTAAAAGATTTCATGTTGTATAAATTTCTCTAGCTGAATAGGAGATTTTGTCCTTGGTCTGTTCTTCTAGGCCAAAATGGAGCCCACATATATCATCATCTGATCCTGGTTGTCAAAAGCCCTCTTGTTCATAGTGTTATGGGAGGTGATGCATGAACATGGCATGATTTTCTATGAGTTCAAAAGCTATACAGATTGCCAGTCTACAAAGGTATCTGGTGAGAAAGGTTAAGGGGAAAAAAGAGGCCAAATGAGGTAATTTGGGATGAATATTTTTAGTAGTTTGAGTAGATTGAATAAATTGTGCCCCATTAAAATCCCATTTTATTGCTTTCCTAGGAGGATAGTGGATATTTTTTATTCTTTTAAGATAAAACAGCTCTATCCCAAATTTGGGGCTAATGAAAAGCATTTTCCCCCTAGGGAGAGATATCTCAAAGTGGAATGGGAGGCACTTAGCTCCTTATCCTTAGAGATATTCTTATCATCCATAGTTCAGAGGGGATACTTGCTTAGCGATATATTATTGGCTTGACTTAAATAGACAAAGAGGTCACCTTAACAACTCTGAGATTCTGTGGTCTGCCATGATGTTAACACTTCTAGAAAATAGCGATCCTTCTTTCAAAAGGCTTGATAGCATTTGTCAGGGAAGCCCACAACAAGGATTCAATTTAATTCAACAAATACTTAAGAGAACATCTTCTATGTGTAAGAGTACTGGACATTTTAGGGTACAAAGATGAATTAGATTTGGTCATATTGAATAAGAGGCTGTCCACAAGAGGCTTTTAGTCAAGTTGAGGGGATATGATATGTATTTCATTAACCACAATAAGCATTGAAATATGATCTTTCCATTCACCAAGCACTCAAAAATTTAATTTAGCAAATATTTCTGAATTGCTTACTATTTGAAAGGCATTTCATTAGACCAAATAAGATAAGCTCTGCTAAGCAATTTACAAATGTTAAGAATTCTAAATAAATGTTAGCTATTAGTAGGTGCTGAGTAGACTACTTATTCCCTTTAAATAGGACTGAACTTTATTTTTTTTTTTTTTGGTTTTTACTTCTTAATTAAACTGAAATAAATGTCATGGGACTGATTTGAATTTTTCTTATCCACAACTTATTAAAATGTCTGAGTAGTGCCATCAGAGATCTGGAAAGGAAGAGATAAATTGGAATGGGAATCCATTTGATGATAGAATTCAAGATGAAGGTTACTTTAGAGATCATCTTTTCTAAGACCTAGATTAAGAAACTGTCACAATTGCCCAAATTTACACTGGTAGTGACTGAACAGCAAAGGCAGGATTCAAATCCAGGTCTCCTTTCTCTGAATCTAGTGCTCTCTCTTCTGTACCAGACTTCGAAATTTATTGAGGGAGAAAAAGGGATATCTTTCTAGCTGTGAGGTACAACATGAACCAAACTTAGAAAGTATGTGGGATGACCTAAGAATGATGAGATTAGCTTCATTTTAGAGTAGTGCTTTATAAACTATAATTGTGGAGCTAAGTGGATAGAGGCTTTTGAATGTTTGGCCCCATAGTCTTGGTAAAGTTGGTAATTGGGAGCTCTTCTAGGTACTTGGGTTAAGGCATAAAAAAATCATCATTTTTTGAAGATTAATTGATGGCAATGTTCTGGGTAGATTCAAAAGATGAATTTCTTTTTTGCCACCATGGTTATCATTCTCTACAGATGTGAGTTTTAGAAAATACCTGTTGGAAGGGTATTTGGTAGAAATGACATAATGATCATCAATCAATTTAACAACATTTATTGGATATGCATTATAGCCAACATCCTGTGGTAGATACTGGAGCAAAAGCGTATAAAGAAATATAGTACAACACATTCCCAGCAGTCATGGAATTATAGAGTCATAAAGTCATGAATTCATGGGATTGTTACAGGAAGAAGAAGCTTTAGAGGTCACCTTGCCCAAGCCTTATGTTTTAGAGTTAGTTGAGAGCAGATGGCCTCTGAGGATCCTTCATGCTTTGTGATTCTATAAAAAGGTGAAGAAATTGAGGCCCAGATGGGTGAAGTGCCTTGTTCAGGTCACACAAGCTAAGGAATAGCTGAGCTAGACTCAGAATTTGGATTTTTTAAACCCCTGGTTCTATGAGTAGGGTGTACAACATTCCAGTTGGGAAGAAAAGTTAAAAATAAACGTTGCATGTTTCTAAAGAGATTTTTTTTCATTTGACTCAGAATTATAGTCAGAACACCAGAAAAACATGCTGAGGCCACAAATACATTAGTTCTTGTTAGTTTTTTTTTTTCCCTCATTCACTCAGAATAAGTGATTGTAAATATAGGTTTAAAATCTTGGGAAAGTACAGAAAAGGTCATATTTCTCTAAGATGAACTGCTGAATTATGACTTTGAATCCACCCTTGGTATCTTATCTTAACAACAGAGTAATATCCCCAACAATGAGTGTAATTTCTATCTAATAATTATCCTCCATAAATTTACCTGGAACAAAGTCTGGTGCTTTGATTTCTGACTGACATTCCTATTTATGCCACATGATGGCAGCATTAGCTTGTAGACTTTCCCATCTTTCTGCCTTGCAAATGGAATCCTATCTTTGAAAGACTTCCAGTGTCTGGGTCTCTGCCTGGAGCCAAAGCTACGCCCAGTTCCAGCTCTGAGCTGAACTATAATGCAGGTCGACAGGAAAGTCTACCAGGGTTTTACTGTCTTTCAAGAAATAATCAAATAGATGCTTAGTATTAAAGGGGACTTTGCAATCCCCTTTAGTAAAGGAAACGTACATCAGCAGGAATCTTTGTATGGATGTGTGTATGTATGTGTGGGTCCATGTAACATAGCTAATAAGTCACTTGATAGCTAACAGTGCCAGTCTGTAGTAGTCAGCTGGTCAAATTATGTTAAACGCATTCAGCAACTCTGCATCAACATGCCCAAAGGATGGAAAATGTGATTTGTGACACAGCAGCTTGGGAATAATAATGAAATGAAAAGATAATTGCTTTAGGCGGCTTTTGCTCTCTCTCTCTCTCTTTTAAAAAAGCTGTTCACATTATATGTCAAGCACCAAAACACCTGTAGTCTTTAGCTATTGAGTTTCTTTAGCAACCAAGATCCCCACCCAGCAACTGTCCTGCCCCCAAGTTCCTGATTCTTCTAAGAGACTAAGTCAGGAAGGTCAATGCCTAAAATCCCAATGGAATCTACCGTTTGGAAGATTCTCTATTATTTTCTTCTAAATGTTCTAGGATTGCAGAACCCTTAGAGGCAGAACCATGACATTTGAACCCTTTTTGATCAAAGGATTTTTTTCTAATAATGCAGTTTGAAATATCAGTGGCACAGTGGATTAAGTGTTGGACAGAACAAGTCATGAATATTCCTCTTCCTGATTTCAAATCCAGTCTCAGATACTTACTAGTTGTGTGATCCTGGATAAGTCACTTAACCCTGTTTTCCTCAATGTCCTCATCTGGAAAACAAGCTGAAGAAGGAAATGGCAAACTACTCCAGTATCTTTGTCAAGAAAATTCAAAACGAGGTCATAAAGAGTTGGGCAGAACTGACTGAACAACAATAATAACAAAGTTGGCAGAAAACCTAAGGGCACAGAAGGAGAGGTGAGATTAGAGCAGAGAACACACAATAAGAAAATGAAACAACACCTTGGAACATAGAATATTAGAGCTGGAGTGGACCTAGGAATATAGAATATTAGAACTAACAAAAACTTTAGAACATAAAATATAGAAAGTTAGAGTTAGGGGAGATCTTAACGTTTTAATTAACTCCTATTTTAGATAACGGAAATTGAGACTGGTGGTGACATTTAAGAAAGGCAGATCATGGAAAGAAGGTTTGGATATTTGAAATCAAATTGATCTATCCATATGTAACCTGTGACCTAGAGGTAAAACTCTAGCATTGCACATTTCAGATTCGATCTTGATGTCTCATTAAAATCTTTTAATTTGATTTGTACCTCCATCCAAGGAACTACAAAGGAATATAAGACAAGCTTGCATCATGGTGTCCACAGAGAGGGAAAAAGAACTTTTGACTTTCATTTAAGGACCTAAACTAATAAAACACCAAATATGCTTTATTTCACTCAAAAGAAAATGTAAAAGACTGGTACTAAAGATCATAAAAAATGAAAACAACCCTTTTTTTTACTCTCTGGTGATCACCAATTCCCTAGGTACTAATACTATCCTACAGACTTATAATACTGCCCTCTGGTTGTGGTTCTCTCTCCACCTCCCCAAGGAGAAAATATCTCAGATCACTAAAGAACTAAATCATCTCCCTGTGGTAAGACATGTTGTCCCAAGAATATCAACCCTTATTTGAAGATCTTTAGTACTATACTGGTTGAGGTCCCCTCTGTAGTAGAATGCACTCATTGTCTCTAAAGAGTTAAGCAATACTTTCTTCTAGTGAGTCTCCAGTTTCCCAGAGACCAAAACAGTTACCTTCAGATTTATAGTAACTACTGTTTTAGGTCTTCCTAGGAGGGAAGAAAAAATGGGGTCAGTTGAGAGTTGAAACTTTTCACTGAGCCCTGCACAATCCATACAATTCACAGTACCAAGGATAAGGCCCAAATTTGCTCCTCTATACTCTTGTTCTATCTCACACTGGTGTTTGATTCCAGCCTGGATCCAGAAACTCCAGGAATTCCTTTACTGATCTGCCATTGCCGCTCTACTGCAGCTTTTTCTGGGATGATTTCTTGGAGGAGAGGACCTGTGCTCAGAAACACAGGTATTAATTTCCAAGGCCCCAGGGACCTGTACACAGTCCTTCTCTTCTCCTGTTTCACTGTAGCCACCCTTTAGTTAAGTGTCTATTTCCACTCTCTCTCTCTCTCTCTCTCTCTCTCTCTCTCTCTCTCTCTCGCATTTTAGAGGGCAGTTGGGGTTAAGTGACTTGCCCAAGGTCACATGACTAGTTTTTGTGTTAAGTGTCTGAGGCCGGATTTGAACTCAGGTCCTCCTGACTCCAGGACCAATGATCTATTCACTGTGCCACCTAGCTGCCCCTCCACTCTCTTTTAAGGATTAAATCCAAGGGTATAGGTCAATTATTCATTCTATCATCAATGAGTATTAATTGGGTAGTAAGTACCTGTGAACCTTCTTAAAATGGGGTATCCTCAGTAAACTCAGTTCATACTAAATTAAGGAGACACAGGATCTCTATAAATGTCAGAATAAAATCACAAATATGGTGCTAGTGGAGATGTTTATACCTTATCCAGGAGATAACTGTAGGGTGTGCAGGGTGAGCAGTCACACACTATATCCACTAGGTCCTACCAACGATGTTTGCCATGTCACAACAAAGACCTCCTCCTTAACTGTTAACTTGGTTCAGGAAGAGTGATGAGATTCATGAGATTCCTCATGAGCATACTCTCCACTGAGAAAAGCTTTTGGTGAGTGGGGCAGTAGAGAGAACCATTGAGGCTAGGAGCTGCAGAGCATTGTGCCATCCCCAATGTCTACTCAAAGAAGCATAGGATTTGGTGTTGGAAAGGTCATTAGGCTCCATGGATCTTTCTTCCATGGTACTGTGTGGGGTTCATAGGTTTGCCACCACACTTTGCAGAACTCTTGCTATGGTGGCTACTTATGTACTTGCTTCCCCTTAAGGGGAGTGGTTAAGAAAGGCAAACATCATTGGTAGGACCTAGTGGATATAGTACGTGACTGCTCACCCTGCACACCCTACAGCTATGTCTGTGTAGTTAAATGTGTCCATATTGGGGACGGCTAGGTGGTGCAGTGAATAAAGCACTGGCCCTGGAGTCAGAAAGACCTGAGTTCAGATCCAGCCTCAGACACTTATCACACACAAACAAAAACCTAGCCCTGTGACCTTGGGCAAGTTACTTAACCCCAATTGCCCTCCAAAAACCAAAAAAAATGTGTCCATATTGGTCCAGAATCCTAGCTTTTGCTGCTCCAGATTCCCTACATTCCCTATATCAGAACAGGAAGAGGAAGAAATGATAAAAGCTGTGGTTAGGTCTGACTTGGACAAAAATGATATTAGCTGAATGCCTGTCCAATTTTGCTCCCCTATAGGAAGGCTGCTGGTGATATGACAGCTATGTGTGATAACCCTGCTCCTCAATGTTTTAGAGAATTTGATCAGAAGCTGTAAGGAACCTCAGATGACACTTAGTCTAACTCCCTCCTTACGCATAAGGCTCAAGGAGACTGAATGTCTTACCCGAGGTAGCATAGGCAGTAATGATCAGAGGCAGGATTTGAATTCAATTTCTCTGACTCCATAATTATTACTTTTTTCCACAGAAACTTGCTACGCCCAATGTCACAAATTATGTGCTATCATCAAGGACCATGTATGGGACACTCTGCTTTACTTCTTCTACCTCTTAGAATCCCTAACTACCTTCAAGGCTTAGCTCAAATGTCATCTCCAACATGAGTCTTTTCCTGGCCCCCCAGTCCTTTAGTGCTCACCAATGGAATTACCTCATTCCTACTTTATGTAGATTTTGCATTTAATTGTTAGTGAGTTCATTCTATTTCCCTTCCCCCAAACCCAGGGGAATGTAGGTACTCTGAGTGTAGGGACTATTTTGTTTTTTGTCTTTGTATACCAGGGCCTAGCACATAGTAGACACTTACAAACTGCCAGCCAAACTGTTGAATTAAGCCACTGGAGTACTCATAGCATTCCTGTGAGGAAAGTCAAGGTGGATATGATCCTAATTTTACAAATGTGGAAAGCTAAGGCACAAAGAGGATTTTTCCCAGGTCCTACAATGAATTAGTGGAAAAGCTGATAATAAAACCCTGATAGGTCTTTCTTAGCTCCACAGGGATGGGATGAAAACTGCAAAAATAATAGAATCATAGAAGGTTATTTGGAAGGGAACTTAGAACATAGAAATTATACCATAGGCTGTCAGAACTAGAAAATATATTGGAATATAGAATATCAGAACACAGATTGTTAGAACACTGGAGCATGAGAGGTTGAAAGAGGTAATCTGGTATAATCAATTTGACAAATAAGAAAGGCCAACAAAGTGAAGCAGTTATCCAAGTTTGCACAGCTACCAAAACTGGGACTGAGAGAGAGGCATCCTCATTTCCAGGCGGCTCTCAGTTAGATGGTGCAATGGACAGAATGTGACCCTGGGATTCAGGAGGACTTGAATTCAAATCTGGCCCCAGACATATGCTTTGTGACCCTGGGAGAGTCACATAATCTCTGTTTGCCTCAGTTTCCTCACCTGTAAAATGAGGATAATATTAGCATTTATTTTACAAGTTTGCTGTGAGGACCAAATGAAATTTATAAAATCACCAGTGCTTGGTATATGGTAGATGTTATTCAAATACTTATTCCCTTCTCTATCTCCCTTGGGAAATTGTCCTATATCACCAACAGGGCAGCAGATCAATGGCTTCACTGGTGGAGAAACCCTGACCAGGTTCCATATGCTGGGCTAAGTGACACTGAGATATCTCAGGTTAACACAGAACTTTGGGCCCAAAAGTTAACACAGTCCTTGACATTGACTGAAAACCATGAGCATCAACTTTGGGTAATGATAGCATCCAAATGGCCATGGACAGATAAGATTCCATCAGTATTACTGTTGCTATTATTGCTATTAGTTCTCTCACATTCCAGCCCACATTCTCTCTAGTGGGTTAGTGGGGGGTCCTTGGCAAAGCCTGTTAGCTGGTTACATAAAAGGGAATGTGTTAAAGAGTTAATTTGCAGATCCAACGGTTGCATTAGCAGTCTAGAAGGCCTGATTTAACATGTTATCAGTAGGACAGTCAAATAGCTTTCTGTGGAAGTGATGTTAGCAGTTCATTGCTGTTGATGCCTCCCAAGCAAAGGGTAACACTTAGCACCTCCTTATAAATGGTGTCAAGATAAATATCTTACCACTTTTATTATTATTATTATCATTATTTTTTTTCCTTTCAAAAATATGCTGTTGCCTATGGAGTGACTTCACAACATGGGCACCCTCAGGAGAAAATAGTCAGGGACTGATTGTTCTAGTCATCAACCTGTGTTCACAATTTGTCCCCCTTTTAGACTATGAGGTCCATGAAAGCAGGAACTGGGGCTTATCTAAATTTTTATCTCTTACCAGCATCACCTCCTGTGACAAACATAAATCTCTACACATAGTAAATGTTTGATCATTTTAAAAAATTGAATTGTTGGACTAGATTGTATAGTCTTCCAGAACCTAAGCTTAAATCCACCAAAGTAGGACTTAATGTAGGGTGAAAAATGTATTACATAATAATAATAATTTAAAAGAAATTCATCAATTGTATAAAGGAAGATAGAAGAGTGCTATATTTCTATCCTAGAAGATTTGCCTTTGGAATTAATTTTCATTAATTATTGAGAGCTCCTAACCTAACATCATATTGTTGGTATTTCACCTTTAGGAAGTAATTGCATTTTTTATGTATTTTATTAAACGTAACCTTTCTAGGTCTACTGAAATAGTGTCTTCATGTGACTGCAAAGAATTTTAAAACTGTTAGTTTAAATAAAAAGCTTTTAAATTCTTGAGACTTATGAAGTTAGGGAGGATAACAAAGGTAGGGCAAAATATCAGATACTATTATTAATTTAACTGACTGAAAGAATATCAACAATTACTGATCAACAAGCCTACTTTCTCACTGCTATTATTATTATTTTACAAATAATCTATACAAACATAGAAATTGCCCTTTATGAAAGTTATGAGTAGGAAACTATCAGTCTTTTGTAAATTATGCTCTATAGAAACTTCATACTGAAAGATATAGAAAATATGATTCCACTGCTCTTATTACTAATAAATCATAAGAACACAAATTACTACCTTAAAGTCTTTCCTCCAAATATATATTTCCCATATATGTCAAAATTATGGTGGAAAAAGGTGGATTGGAACTTATTATCAATGTAGAAATTTTCCCAAGGATTCAATAAAGAATGTTATTAGAGAAATGTAAAACTAGGAAAACGAAAAAGATGGGCTAGTCACATAGGAAGAGGCAGTTAGGTGAAAATGTCAATAGAGCACCAGACCTGGACTCAGGAAGACCTGAATTCAAATCTAATCTGACACTAGCCATGTAACTCTTGGCAAGTCACTTAATCATATTTGTCTCAGTTTCCTCATCCATAAAATAAGCTAGAGAAGGAAATGCTAAGAAAACCTCAAAGATGGGTCACAAAGAATTGGACATTATTGAAATAATTGAATAACAAAATCTCATAGCAAGAGCAAAAGATAACTTATGGACCCTCTGCAATCTCCATTGGTTTTTATATGTTAAGAGATATAAAAAAAAAAGTTCCCTGGAATTTTGGGTATACCCCTTATTGTGGATTTATGGGAGAACATGATGAAAATTGGAAGGATGTATTATTGTGTATCATTGGAGGGAGTATCCATATTGAAAAGATGGAAGAGAGATTAAATTATAACATCTAAGACATTTGTAGAGGTGGACCAAATAGGCATCTTTTTTTCTCACTTGCCTATAGAAAATTCTGAAAATGACAGCTCAGTTTAGTCTTCCTCCTTTTATCTACTCTGAATTTAATAAACACCAAATAAAATGTTCGTTTCCACATACAATAGAAAAGATTTTACCCCAAACTGTGGATTTCTATTACAAAGAGCTTAATTTTATTTTAAACTGTCCAATAAATTAGATGTGTGACTTTCAAAACTCCTCTGATTTGCTGTGGTTCTTCTGACCTTTCTTTAATTCTTTTCTATACATTTAAAAATGCTTTGAAGATGTTCTTTACTTCCTTTTTACTCAGCTCCCCTGAACCTCCCTTCCTTCTTTCCTACCCCAAAAAGGAAAACAAGACCCTTATAACAAATATGCATTATCAAAGACAATAAATTTATATAATGTTTATATCTGAAAGTGTATGTCTGATTCTGGATTGTTAGTCCATGATAGTCTAATTTCCATGGGAAAAAAGATTTTTGTTTGTTTTTTTTTTTTGACCAGCCTTGGGATGGTAATGTTATGATGAACTCCCAGTGAGAAAATTACCACTACCAAAAAGCTTTTAGACTTCCTAAGATATAACTAATAGAAAAAAAAAAGTATCATAGCCACACTTAACTTTACACAGCATTTTCCCAGACATTACTGTAATATGAGATGTGTTGGGCAAGTAGTATTATCCTCATTTTATAGATTTTGAAATGAAGATAAGTAGAGGTGAAGTGGCTCAAGAATATTATCTCTTCAGTGAAAGTGCTAAAGTAAAGATTCCCAACCTGGTGAACACACCCTGAAGGCAAGAGGATGCTACAGTAATTCAGCGATTGTTAAATTGTCAGTGTGAGCATTTACACCTCAGAAACCAGCAAAGGTTACATACCCACGCTTGATTTATTATTTTGTTGATTGTCTAGACTTAAGAAAGAGATGGGAAAATGTTAATAATGCAGATTAAAGTTAAAAGTGTATTATGGGCACATGCTTTTTCTTCCAGAGAGACAATTGTTAAATATTCGCCAGCACACCCCTGACTTCGAGGGATACTAGAAGCTTTTCAAGGAGGCGCAGGGAATATTGGCTAAATATTTTAAAAGTAGTAGTGTTAGTGAAAAAAAAGGTTCTTGGCAATAAAACAATGAGTAAGCAAGGAAGACGTTGGGAATGAATAGAGCATTTTAATATATTTTGAAATGTTGCAAGAGATAGTTAAAAGAATAGTTCTTACTGAATAAACCCAAATGAATAAGGTTATAGTGCCCACAGTCACTATAAATATACCTGCATCGTACTCAATTGCAAAATATAACAAGTTCTCCATATAAAAGATAGAAGTGGAACATTTATTCAGACACTAGAAAGCCAAATCCCCAAACCAGTAAGTCTATTCCATCATAGTAGCAAAGAAGTTAATAAGTCACAACAGCACAGAGAGCCACGGCATCCTTTAGCCTTCCCACAAAACAACGCAAGTCTAGCTTTCACAGCAGGTTGGCAAAAAAACCAACATTTGCTCACAAGCCTAACTGACTCCCTCTGATGTGTCCTCTCCTCCTCCCAGTCTAATTTGCTCTGACTCCCAGCTGCAAATTGAGCTAAAAAAATCAGCAATTACAATAACTCAGAAAAAGAAAATAAAAATGACTTCTCCAAATAACAAAAACTTAGAATTGATCAAAGAAGTTCCAAAATTTTTGGTGTACCCTTAGAGAAATATATCTTGTTCTTAGTAAATATTCTAATAAAACTTTAAAAAATAAAATGTTTGATTTTTCCCAATTACATGTAAAGACAAGTTTTAATATTCATTTAAAAACATTAGTCCAAAATTTTCTTCCTCTCTCCCACATCTTTCCCCTCCCTAAAATGGCAAGCCATTTGATATATGTTATGTATTTGAAATCATGTAAAACATAGTCCCATATTAGTCACACTGTGAAAGAAAAAACAGATCAAAAGAAAAAAAAACTATGAAAAAATAAGTAAAAAAATAATATACTTTAATCTGCATTCAGACTCCATATGTTCCTTCTTTGGATGTACATAGAATTTTTCATCATGAGTTCCTTGGAATTGTCATGGATCATTGTATTGCTGAGAATAGCTGTCATTCACACTTGATCATTATACAATATTACAGCTACTGTGTACAATATTCTCTTGATTTTATTCCCTTCACTTCACATTAGATTGTGTGTCTTTCCAGGTTTTTCTAAAATAAACTAGTTTGTTATTTCTTAAAGCAAAATGGTATTCCATTGAATTCATATACCACAACTTGTTCAGTCATTCCCCAATTGATGGGTGTTCTTTTAATTTCCAATTCTTTGCCACCATAAAAAAAAGAGCTCCTATAAATGTATTTGTATGAATAGGTCCTTTTCCCTTTAAAAAAAAAAAAACACTCTCTAGGATTCAGATCTAGTAGTGATATTGCTGAATCAAAGGGTATGCACAGTTTTATAGGCCTTGGCATTGTTCCAGGTTGCTGTCCAGAATGATTTGATCAGTTTACAGCGCCAATTTTTTCCACATCCTCTGCAACATTTATTATTTTCCTCTTCTGTCATATTAATGAATCTGATGGATCAGGTATAAGGTGGTACCTTAGAGTTATTTTAATTTGCCTTTTTCTTCATAATAATAATTTTTTTTTCCAAACCAACATGTGTTTATCCCACAGTTCCAGTTTAAAACCTTCTTTGGTTCCCTATCATCAAATTCCTTATCTACTTTTTAAGGATTCCCACAAAGTATACTTCTCACTCTACTAATATGGTGAAATTTTCATCCAAGTTAAGATTGTCTCCTCAATGCTTTACAAACTCTCTCCTCTTTTTTTGCCACTTCTTCTTCTTCTTCTTCTTCTTCTTCTTCTTCTTCTTCTTCTTCTTCTTCTTCTTCTTCTTCTTCTTCTTCTTCTTCTTCTTCTTCTTCTTCTTGTTAGACAAATGCTTTATTAACTTCTGGTTTACATCATTCATTTCCGCCAGATTTTGAGTTACAATTTTTTCCCCATTTTCCCCCTACCTACCATCCCAGAATAAGCAGTCCCATAAGATATCCCTTCCTCCAATCTGCTCTCTCCCATATCTTTTCCCATACCCCCTTCAACTTTACCATTAGTGCAAGGTGAATCTCTGTGCCCCAATGCCTGCATATCTTATCTCCCAATTACATGTATAATAGTATCAATGATAGTATTTATAAATATTTGGAACATTTAATTTTAAAACTTCGAATTTCAGATCCATTCCCTTCCTCCCTTGTCACCCACTCCCTCCTGGGAAGGTAAGCAATTCAGTATGTGTTGTACATGTATAGCTAAGCAAAACATTACCATAGTAGATATATTGTAAAAGACTGCTTATATTTCCCTCCCACCTGTCTCACCTCCCACCTGGTCCATTCTCTACTTTGATCCTGTCCCTCTTTGATAGTGGGTACTTCCAACCTCCCCTCCCCCCAGAATGCCCTCCCCTCCATCAACCCCCCCTCTCATCCCCCTTCCCCCTACTCTCCTGCAGAGTGAGATATCCTATTTAGTATGTATGTCATTCTCTCCCTGAGCCAAATTCAATGAGAATATGGTTTTGCCTTTCTGCCTTCCTGTTTTTCCCGTACCCTGCAACCACTTCC
This sequence comes from Gymnobelideus leadbeateri, assembly GCA_011680675.1. Classification (NCBI taxonomy): domain Eukaryota; kingdom Metazoa; phylum Chordata; class Mammalia; order Diprotodontia; family Petauridae; genus Gymnobelideus; species Gymnobelideus leadbeateri. The sequence goes on from WOXC01004553.1 coordinate 150,184, forward strand.
CCTTGCTTCTTCTACATGAGATAGTTTATCCTACCTTGTCTCTCCCCATCTCCTCTTGCCACATTTCTCTCTCACTTCTTAACTTCACCCCTTAAGTATTATCCCTTCCCACCTAATTCAACCTGTGCTCTCTATCCATGTATACCTGTAAACATATATACACACATTCACATATGTATTCATATGCCCATATACCCTTCTTTGATTATTTTCATACTGAGAAAGGTTTCATCAGTTACAGTTATTGTTTTTCCATGTAGGAATGTAAATAGTTCAACTTTGATAAGTTCCTTTTGATTTCTTTTCCCTGATTACCTTCTCAAGCATCTCTTGCTTCTGAATGTCAAATTTTCTATTCAACTCTGGTTTTTTCCTCAAGAATGCTTGAAAGTGGGCGGCTAGGTGGCGCAGTGAATAGAGCGCCGGCCCTGGAATCAGAAGGACCTGAGTTCGGAGCCGGCCTCCGACACTTAATCCGCACAAACAAAAACCTAGCCGTGTGACCTTGGGCAAGTTACTTAACCCCAATTGCCCTGAAGGGGCGGCTAGGTGGCGCAGTGAGTAAGAGCACCGGCCTCGGAGTTGGGATGACCCGAGATCAGATCTGGCCTCAGAAAATGAGCACCCACGCATAAATCAAATGACTAGCCGTGTAACCTTGAGCAAGTTACTTAACCCCAATTGCTTAAAAAAAAAAAAAAAAAAAAAGAATGCTTGAAAGTCCTCTATTCCACTGAATGACCATATTTTCTCCTGAAACAAAATACTCAGTTTTGCTAGGTATGTGATTCTTGGTTTTAATCCCAGGTCCTTTGCCCTGCGGAATGTCATATTCCATGCCCTTCTATCCCTCAGTGTAGAAGCTGCCAGGTCCTGTGCTATTCTGATTGTGTTTCCACAATATTGAAACTGTTTCTTCCTGGCTGCTTGTAGTATTTTTCTCCTTAATCTAGAAATTCTGGATTTAATATTGGCTATAATATTCCTAGGAGTTTTCTTTTTGGGATCTTTTTCAGGAGGTGATCTGTGGATACTTTCAACCTCTATTTCCCCCTCTGGGTATAAAACATCAGAGCAATTTTCCTTAAGAATTTCTTGAAGAATGATTTCTAGGTTCTTTCTTTGATCATGGCTTTCAGGTAGTCCAATAATTTTTAAATTATCTCTCCTGGATCTATTTTCCAGGTCAGTGGTTTTTCCCATGAGATATTTCACATTGCCTTCTATTCTTTCATTTGTTTGGATCTGCTTAACAGCATCTTGATTTCTCATAAAGTCGCTAGCTTCCATTTGCTCCAGTCTAATTCTGAAGGAATGAATCTCCTCAGTGAGCTTTTGAGATTCTTTTTCCATCTGGCAAATTTGGCTTTTTAAGGCATTCTTCTCTTCATTGCTCTTTTGAGCCTCCTTTGCCTTTTGAGTTAGTCTATTTTTTAAGGAGTTATTTTCCTCAGTCAGGCTGTTGACTCTCATTTCATACTTTTCCTGCATCCTTCTCATTTCTCTTCCCAATTTTTCCTCCACTTCTCTTATTTGTTTTTTTAAATCCTTCTTAAGGTCCTCTATGGCCTGTAACCCGCTCATATTTCATTTGGGGCTTTTGGTGCAGGTTTTCTGACCTCATGGCCCTCCTCCTGTTCCATGCTTTGATCCTCTTTCCCCCAAAATAAGAGTCTAATGTTGCATTTTTCTGTTTATTTTGTTTTCTTTGCCTAGGCATGTTGCCACTTAATTACTTGACTTTTGGGCTTGTTGCCACAGTAGGACTCTGCCACCAGACAGGGGAGATTCTGTCCCAAACATTGGGGTCTTCTCAACTGCCAGAGGTATTAGTTGGGTGCCCTCCCTGAAGCCTCCACATGATCTGGAAAGCTGGATACCCACCCCAAGCCCTCCACCCCAGACTGCAATCCAGATCCAGGGAGGTTAAAGCACGAGAGTTTACCCCCCAAGACTGATTGCTGGATCCCCCTACAGTTGGCAGGCCAGGAGCTGAAGCTGCAACTGAAGCTGCAAAATGGCATCTGTGCTGTGCCTCCTCAGCTTCTTCTTGCCCCCAGGGGAAGAAGCCTGACACATTCTCAAATACTGGTCCCAAAGTCCATAGGGCACTAACCTCTCACTTTCTCCTAGGCATATCTGTGTTGATAATTCTGGAATCACCACAGCTGCTGGTGTTCTGGGGTCCCTCCAGCCGGCTGCTGGCCAGGCTGCCCTGGGGCTAAAACTGAAACTCAGGCGGGCCTGGGCTCAGCTCCCAGGGCACTGTGATGTTGGTTCCCAGCATGCTGCACTAGCCGTTCTCTGCCGGCCTACTGTGCTTTCCTCAGCAGGAGGTTGGCTTCTCTGTGTCATTCTGTGGGTGCTGGAGCTCCAGAGGTTGTTCAGAGTCCACCTTTTACATGGTTTGGAAGTGGTATGGGCTGGAGTGCCGTGGAAGTGCTGTTTCTACTCTGCCATCTTGGCTCTGCCCCCATAATAATAATTTAGAGCACTTTTTTCATTTGACTATATATACCTTTGATTTCTTCATCTGAAAACTGCCTGTTCATATTCTGTCACTTTTTACCCATTGGGGAATGACTTGTATTATCAATTTGAGTCAGTTATCTATATGAGGCCTTTATCAGAGACACTTGCTGTAAAAATTGTTTCCCAGATTTTGCTTTCCTTCTAATCTTGGTTGCATTGGTTTTGTTTGTGCCAAATTTTTTAATTTAATATAATAAAAATTATTCATTTTTTCCTTCTCCCTCTCCCCTCCCTTAGAGAAGGCTACCATTGGATACAAATATGTGTGTGTCTGCCTGTTTGTAAAGTTTTATTTTGTATACTTTTATTTATCAGTTCCTTCTCTGGATACATTTAGCGTCTTCCTTCATATGTCCTTTGTCTAGTAATGCTTCTTATTTCTTGTTTGGTCATAAATTCTTACTTTATCCATAGGTCTGACAGGTAAACCATTCCTTTCTCTCCTAATTTGCTTATGGTTATTTCTAAACCATTTACCTATTTTGACCTTATCTTGGTATACAGTGTAAGATGTTGCTCTATACCTAATTTCTGCCAAATTGTCTTCCAGTTTCCCCAATACATTTTGTCAAACAGTGATTTTTTAGCTCAAAAGTTTAAATCTTTTGGTTTTTCAAACATTAGATTACTATGATCATTTATGTAAAGCCAAGCATGAGAAGCTTTCCAGAGGACTGCTGCTGTGAACAGCTTTCAAGGTTCTGATTATACAGTATAGTGAACTCTCTATTCATTCAATAACAAACCAAGACAAAACATTCACAGAAAACAAAGTACAGCATTTGGAATGTTTTAACTTCATAACATCACTAAACTGACCATATAGTTTTCACCAAATTGGTCACATAGGTTTAAGGAAAAGATAACATTCATTTAGTAAGTCCTTCATTTAGTAAATCCTTAATTCCATCACCCTTAAGGAGGCAAGCCTCCTTAATTAACACAAAGTACAAAGGTCAAAGTCATTACAATATCATCAGTCACTACTAAGTACCCTCTTAAGGTATAGTGCAAAGTACAAAGGCCATCCACCCCTAAGTCAGAAGTAAGTTACAATCTCATCAGTCAGCATTAAATATCCAAGGAGAGGTCTTCTAATCTTGACTCGAGGCAGTCTCTCAGCTTCCATGGTTCCTCTTCCATGGTCCCAGCTGCTGCCCGAATCTAACCGACTGCCACCTGAGTTCAAAGGCAGACAACTCCCAGTTTCTTGTCCAGTTCTCCATGCAGTTCCAGTTCCATATTGAAGCTCACAGTACCTAATCCACCTCAAGTCCTTCACAGTTTCTGTTTCTGGGAAGACAAAGCTTAACCAAGCCACAATAACATTCATGCATATTGCCAGCATCCTCATCAATTCACTTTCTGCCTGTGATATAAACATAGACACAAAACAGACAAAGTACAGGCACCATAATCATGTTTCTTTTGTCTTCAGCAGCTCTGGCTGGTCCTTGGAAATCTTTGGCAGATCCCAGAAGAAGTTGGTAGTTCCTCAGAAGCTCTCAGCAGAAGTTCCCAGAGGAAAAGTCTCAGCAGAAGCTCCAATTGGCTCTCAGAAGAAGCTCTGCCACCATAAGCTCTGTTCTCAAAATAAAAATCACTTTCTCTAGCCTGTGCCTCCCTTCTCAGACTCCAAACTGCTTACTCCAAGAAGTTCTGAGTCGCTAGCTTGTGCTTTTCCTTATACAAGGTATTAATTCCTTCCTGTTACATCAGGAAGTCCATCCCATTGTGGGATTCACAAAATCTAGGTCTTAATACTTTACACAATCATGAGCTTGGAACTAAGTCCTAAGTACTTGTAAGCTTGCCAATACAAAGGGATCTTCAAATTCCATTACTATTACAAATTATTACTGTGCCTTTATTTTTAAAAATGTATTTTATTCTGAACTTAAGAAGAGCAAACAAAATTTCTATAACTAATAAAATAGAACAAAAGATGAATGTACATGAAACTACAAATCTATTATGTAGAACTTGTAATATCTTTTAAATATATAATAAAGTTATAATGCATTTTTTCTTTTTTTTCTCCCTCCCCCCTACCTTAGAAGAGGCCACCATTGGATACAAATGTGTGTGTGTTTGTTTGTAAAGTCATTCTTTACATACTTTTATTTATCAATTCTTTCTCTGGATGCATTTAGCATCTTCCTTCATATGTCCTTTGTAGTTAATCTGGGAGTTTATTATAGTCAAAATGACTTAGTCACTCAAAGTTGTTCTCAAAACAATAATGTTGTTACTGTATACAGTGTTCTCTTGGTTTTGCTTATTTCACTCTATTGTTTTGTATGTTTACCCATGTTTTTCTAAGATCATTGCATTCATTTGTTATAGCTTATTATTATTCACCAAAATCTCTTTTAATTTAGTTTAATTGAAATTATTTGACACCTTACACTGCTCTCTATCTCTTGTTTATTCATAAATTGTTCACCCATCTATAAATTTGATAGGTAATATATTCCATGTTCTTCAGATTTTCTTTTTTTTTTTAAAGCAATTGGGGTTAAGTAACTTGCTCAAGGTTACACAGCTAGTCATTATTTATGCGTGGGTGCTCATTTTCTGAGGCCGGATCTGATCTCGGGTCATCCAAACTCCGAGGCCGGTGCTCTTACTCACTGCGCCACCTAGCCGCCCCTTTAGGGCAATTGGGGTTAAGTAACTTGCCCAAGGTTACACGGCTAGGTTTTTGTTTGTATGGATTAAGTGTCGGAGGCCGGCTCCGAACTCAGGTCCTTCTGATTCCAGGGCCGGCGCTCTATTCACTGCGCCACCTAGCCGCCCCAGATTTTCTTTTAATATCTCTCATTATATCTATACTGTGTTTTATGTACCTAATCTGTCCCTCTGGTCCACCACTCTATTTTCTAGCCAGTACCAGATCATTTTGATTATTACTATTTTATAATACAGTTTGAGATATGGTACAGCTAGGCCTCCTTCCTTCACATTCAGAGACTTCATTCACATCAGACACTGCCCCCTAACTAATTCCCTTGACATTCTTGACCTTTTGTTCTTCCAGATGAATTTCATTATTATTTATTGGTAGTTTGATTGGTATGGCAATGAAAAGTAAATTAATTTTGATAGAAATGTCATTTTTGGTCTATTGGCTTGTCCTAGTCGTGAGCAATTGATATTTTTCCAATTGTTTAAATCTGACTTTATTTGTCTGAAAAGTGTTTTATGATTGTGTTCATATAGTTCCTGGCTTTGTCTTGGCAGGCCCCAATTATTTTATATTTTCTAGTTATTTTCAATGGAATTTCTATTTTTATCTCTTATTGCTTGGCTCTTTTTGATGATATGTAGATGTATATGGGTTTATTTTATTTTCTGCAACTTTGCTAAAGTTGTAAACCATTTCAACTAGGATTCTTTAAGTATACTATCAAGAAACAGACTCAAGCATCTCACTAATTTATTTGATTTTATCCTGATAAATATTAAATTTTTATGATAATATTTGTGTATTAAATAATGTTTTATAAAAATAATATATTTTATTTCTTATATGCAGATGAATGGTAAAATCAAGAATTTACTTATCTTCATATTGAATAGGGATACAGGAAGATTAACTGAAAGTCAAGGAGCATATGGACAAATACAGTTTGGGAACTTCTGGACTAAAATGACAACATAAGTCTTCTTGATCCTTATACTGTATCATATTGCCAAAGTAAGAATTTGATGATTATAGGGTTCCTGTGTGTTTTTTGGGGGGGGGGTGTTGAAGCAAGTAGGTTAAGGAAGACATGACTATGGTATAAAACATTAGAGGAAAGAGAAGTGGTAGATGTGTTCATAGAATCACGAAATTTCTTCATTGGAAGGGAACTTTAGGAGGCTCTTTGTTGGGCAGCATAGAATTTCTTTACTGATGTTTTTCTTTATTGTTAGTATTTAAAACTAATCTCAAGACCCAACCCTAGTGGAAAAGGTACTGAAGTGGTTTGCCACTTCTTTTTCTAGCTCACTTTACAGTTGAAGAAACTGAGGCAAACAGAGTTAAGTGATTTGCCCAGGATCACACAGCTGATAAGTGTTTGAGGTCAGATTTAAACTCATGAAGATGAGTCTTCCTGACTTTAGGTCTGGTACCGTATTCACTGCATCATCTAGCTGCCCTACTTACTACTACTACTACTACTACTAGCTATTCTAACATTTTTAGAGCTTGCTATATGTCAGGCACTCTGAGATTCTGTGATTGTTATGGGAATAACATTCTGAGATCATCTTTGAATGCACTATTTCTCCTGTATTTTTGTTCACATTTTGCTGGGGATTATACTTTTCCCATTTCCATTCACTCAATGTTTAAGAAATGTCTACTATGTGAAGGACATTCTGTTAGGCCTGAGGGTTACAGTGTTGAGATAAGACACAGCCTCTGCTTGCAAGTAAAAGATGGATAACCTTAGTCAACCTTAAACCAGTAGAAAGTTTTCAAGGGAGAGAACAGGCAAAGTACAAGGAAGGAGAGCCCATAGACTTAGAATTGGAAGGAACTTCAGTGATAATTTAATCTACTCTTCTAATTTTCTAAATGAGGTGACTGTCCCTAAGGTAGTAGATGATAGAACCAGGATTTGAACTCATGTCCTATGATGTCAAATCTAATTTTCTTTTTTCTGTCCCCTGATATTTACCAGTCAATTCCACTAATGGAAGCACTAATGGAAGTCTTTATGAAGGAGCTAGTACTAGGGTTGGGTCTTGAGTGAAACAATTTGACTATGTAAGATGCAGTAGAGTCCATTCTAGTTGGAATAGTCATTCACAAATGACCTGGGCTAATTGCTTTACAAGGCAGCTAGGTGGCACCGTGGATAGAGTGCCAGCCTGGAATCAGAAAGACTTATTTTCCTGAGTTCAAATCTGACCTCAGATATTTTCTAGCTGTGTGACCCTGGGTAAGTCACTTAATCTTATTTGCCTCAGTTATTCATCTGTAAAATGAGTTGGAGAAGTAAATGGCAAACCATTTCAGTATCTCTGCCAAGAAAACCCCAAATGTAGTCACGAAGAGTCGGACACAACTGAAAATAACAGAACAACAAGCTGCTTTGCACAGATGGCAAAAGACCCTAGGAGTTGGAGTTTTTCACAGCTTGGGAAGAGATGATGCTATCAAAGGTTTGGAACCAGAGAGCAGAGCTTTTCTGCTAAGGCAGTCATTTCAAAAGACTCTGAGAAAGGTGTGGGGAGAGATTCAGAGAGAATCTAAAGCAAGGAGACAGAGTAGCAATTGAAGCAGCAACATTGGGCAACAGATGGAGGATGCTTTCCAGGAAAAATGACTACAAGCCTTGTAGAGTCTGGAGCCTTTCAATTTCCTTTGCTTCTGGTCTTATTAAGAAAATATAGACGGGAGTGACTGTATTATGACTGCTTGGAGAAACTGCTGGAACAATGATGAATTTATTCCACTCTCTATTGCCCTATTCTACTTCACTGAGACAGGCCATGGGAGGCATTGTTTATTATTAAGGTTTTCTCTGCTCTTTTAAATTTGGTTACCGGTTATATTTTTCATTATGGTTTCCTAGATAATAATAACATAATTTGAACTGCGTCCTGAGTTAGTGTCTTTGCTACAAAGAGTGTGAATAAAAAGGAAATCCAGGAGATAACTGATCACACAGAATTCATCCAGTTGGGAAAACTCATTCCCAGCATGGTGATCAAAAGATAGCCTGGGGGAGTCAGCCTTTATGAATTTTATTAATAATCTGTATTTTACACCTTCTAACTTTTCAGTGAAAAGAAATCAGGTAGAGCTGGGACTCTTGCCCTAGCCTAAAATTTATAAGTTAGTCTCTTTATATCCCAGGAGATAGGTTGTTTCAAACAGAGACTTTGGGCTTTCTTCAGTCTTCTCTTCTGTGTCTCTAGGTGAGAGAGGGACAGGGGAAGAAGATCTGAGGATCTCAAGAGAAAGTGGAGCCCTGAAATAACTTAGGCCAAAATAGGTATAGTTAAAGGTAATCAGTTCCATCCATTTCCCCAAAAGCAGAGGCAGAAAGTGTTCCCGTAACTTCCACTGACCATAGCAGGTTTGCAGAACAGAGAAGGCAAAAATAAAATGTCCATAAAGGGCAGGTAAGAAAACAGGGGATAGTTAGGTTGTCTGGAACATAGATTATGTAAAAGAGACCATAGTGTTAATCCTGGAAAATTCAATTGAAGAAACATTTATTAGGCACTGCACTAAAAGCAAATTGAAGCCAGATTGTGAAGTGCCCAGAATATTAGAATTAGGACTTTTCATTGTATTTGATAGGCAATGGGAACCAAGGAAGCAGGGGAAGCTACATGGTCTGGGGATTGAGTGCTAGGTCTGGGGTCTGGAAAACCTGAGTTCAAATCTAGCCTCAGACATCTACTAGTTATGTGACCCTAGGCAAGTCATTTAGCCCTTCTGCCATAGTTTTTTGATCTGTAGAATAGGGATAATAATAACACCTACCTCCTGGGGTCATTGAAAGTATAAAATGAGCAAATATCTATAAAGGGCTTTACAAACCTCAAAGCCATATAAATACTATCTATTAAGTGATATGATCATGGCACTACATTAGGAACATTAGAAAGGTCTAATCAACTGACTTTATCATATACCCCTAGTAATTTGTGAGCTTTCTGAGACAGGGTGTTCTCAGGTCACCCAAGTGTTTACCTTGTATGACATGTTGAATGCAGCTACAGGGTTAATAATTAGTCATGCTGGCAACACTGAAGGAAATGCTTGTGTTAATCCCTCCTCCCTCCAAACCCACTTGTTTTCTTTTGTTTTCTAGTTGTCTCTACTAGGGACAGCTCTGCTTTATTTCTGACTTTCTCTGCTCCTATTATTCTTATCCTGACCATTCTCTGGAGCTTCTCTATATGGGGTATTTTAGAGTTTTTTCTTGATGGAAACTGCCAATGCCTTCACTAATTGCTGACTACCTGCCTGAGACATCAAAAATGAGAGATCATTCAAATGTCTCGAAGAGTGACCTTGTCTCTCCCAATAAAACACCTGACTTTCTACCACATTGTGGAGGGACATTTTTAGTTGGACTGAACCACCTGTACCTGCTGCAAACGAAGGAGTGATGAGAATCTAGCATAACCTGGGTGTCAGGACTGGGAAATGTCCATTACATGATCATTGAAGACTTTCATCCTCCCATTGTGGCTGTCTGGTGATGTCTCACCCAAAGCCTCTACTTCCTCTGAAGATCCCTCCTAATACTTGAAGATTTACTTGTGTTCCTTTCTTACGTTAACCCCAAAGTCTCCTTTTCTCCTTTTCCTTGTCCCCTTACTCATCAACCTCTCTCTTCCTCTTCACATCATCCCCTCTCCATGTCTAAAACAAATGCCTTTCTTTACAAAAGGTAAAGTTTGTTCATTTAAGAGACAGATTCCTGGTCTGAAACCTTACAAGAACAAGCTTCCTCAGAATTCCTACATGGAAAACAGACAAACAAAATGCCCTGTCCTCAAAGAGATTACATTCTACTGGGTTGAATTAAAAAAAAAAACAGTCAGGTATTTGACAAAGTGCCTGACAGCGTATACAGTATAGTTCAATGTGTACTGACCTCATGGCCTGGAGATCCAGGTTCTACTACTTTTGGATAACTTCCCCCCTGAGCGTCTCATTTCTCCATTATAAAGTGAGATGGCTAAATTAGACCTTTAAGAGCTCTTCCACTTCATTCATTCTATGACCCAAATGCAGTTGTCTTTATTGTGATGCAGATAATAATAAACAGAAGATATATAGGTATATGTGTATATTTACAGATATGTCTTCTGTTTATTATTATCTGCATAATATATATATTCAGTCATGTCCAACTCTTCATGACCTATTTGGGGTTTTCTTGGTAGGGATACTGGAATGGTTTGCCATTTCCTTCTCCAGCTCATTTTACAGGTTAGGAACTGAAGCAAACAGGGTTAAGTGACTCACCCAGGGTCACACAGCTAGAAAGTATCTGAGGCCAGATTTGAATTTAGGAAGATAAGTTTTCTTAACTTCAGGACCAGCACTCTATCAATTGTGCCACCTAGCTCCCCATCATATCACTATCATCATCATTATCATTTATGTATGTGTGTATATGTATGTATATATACATATAGAGATATATATTATATGTTCACCACAGTAGCACAGTAGCTTATTTGACCAAAACCTTAACAGAGGTACATGATTACAAAGGTCCAAAGAATTACTTATCTATTGCTGCAGAATTAGTAAGTGAAATAATCAGGATTTGAACTCAGGTCTCTCCTGGCTCTAATGGATTTCAGTCTAACTCTCTTGATACTATTGAATAATATCTTTTGACAAGAAATATGTGAGAAGGTAAGGAAATCTGTCAAAGAATCAGGTGGCTCCTCTGCTTCTCTTCTCCTTCCCCCATACTTGAATGTGGAATTCATTTGGTCACCTTTGTCTCTGGAGCTCTGATGCTGTGGAGAGGCAGTGGGTAACATCCTGGGCTTGGAGTCAAGGAGACTCAACTTTGTGACTTCAAATCTGATCGAAACACTTATTAGTTGACCTGGGAAAGTCACTGTTAGCCCTGTTTACCTCAGTTCCCTCATCTATAAAATGAACTGGGGAAGGAAATGGCAAACTGCTCCAACATCTTTGCCAAGAAACCCCAAATGTGATCAGGAAGAGTTGGACATGACTGAACAACAATAACAACTGTGGCCCTATATCTCTCTGCTATTTGAAGTCTAATATAAAAGACAGAAAATAACTTTTATGTAAATACTTAAGCTGGACTTGTCTTAGACCCTTAATTTCACTGAGTCTTTTATCTGCATTGGCTGTTTCCACCAAAACAAAAGGAGACTTTTATTCAGTTAATCACTGTAACTTACTTTATGTAGTGCTTCACTCATAACAACACTGTGAGGTAGGCAATGGAAATATCATAATGGCCATTTTGCATATGGGCAAACTGAGGGTTTGGGAGACAAAGTATCTTGTCAGTGGTCATATAGCAATAGGTATTAAAATTAGGGCTTAAACCTAGGTCTTTTGATTCTAAGAGTAGTGGTTTTTCTAGAATATTGTGCTGGGTGCTGATCCTATACTTCATCAGTGTATTGGTATAGATAACAGTGTTCTTGAGAAAATTTAGGGAAACCAAGCTTCTGGAAATTTTTTATCACCTGTAGAGACTCTAAGTATAGACCTGGTGAAGAATTATATGACCACTGTCTAAGAATCAGATTAGCTAAGTAGGGAAATCTTGTTTTAGTAGACTATAAACTCTTTGAAGGCAGAAACCATTTTCTTTTTCTCTTTATCTCCAGCACCCAGTGGAATACCTTGCACATAGTAGGTAATTTTTAACTGCTTATAGGATTGGATTGAATTGGATTAAATCACTAAGCCACTGGCCAATGGAATTATTGACTAGGACACAGAGGCATAGTGAGCTCTGTTATTGAAGAATTATCCCCATCAATGAATCCACAGATCTTTTATAATTTGATGAAATCATAAGGTACCTCATACACACACACACACACACACACACACACACACAAATCTTTCTGATGTTTTTCTTTCTTTGTTGACATGGAAACATAGGCACATAGTTTTTAGTCAGCATTAATAAATATTCTGATGTGTACATGTATGCAATATGCTTTAAGTTGCATATAGAAGAAAAAACATTTTGCTGCCACCCCATAAGGTGTCAACAACACTTGGTGGCAGTGGCCTGAATTGAAAGCATTGTACCTAAAAGGAATTAACCAATGAAGGATGTACTTTGCAATTCCTCCCCTTTGTCAGTGGCAGTAAATGTTGCAGCCATTATGGTGAGAAATGTCTGAATGATATCATCAGATTATGTTAAATCCATTCAGTTGGTTAGAATATCACAATAAGCCCACAAAAAAGTTTAAACCATATCTTCATATAGAAAGTTTAATATCAGAGCTGCATGTGGCCCTCTTTTATAATGAATCACATTTTACAAATGAATGAGATTCAAGGAAGTTGTGTCTGACCTCCAGTCACACAGAGTTTGTCAGGGGCTTGTTCTGAATCAAAAATGAAGTCGTGGTCTGAAAAAGTTTTTTTTTTCTTCTGATTTATGAATTTACTTGTGTGAAAATTCTTTAGAAATATCAGTTAAATGACATTTAGTTATAGTTATATCATTTAATGTAACATTTAAATTACATTTAACATAGAGACAGGAGTAGCTGCTTTAAGTATCAACAAGGTTGTTTCATGAAAGAGAGATTTCTCTTATTCTACAAGGCTAGTGGTGGGGAATCTGCGGCCTCTAGACCACATGTGGCTTTCTAGGTCCTTGGGTGCTGCCTTTTGACTGAGTCCAGGTTTTATAGAGCAAATCCTTTATTAGGGGGATTTGTTCTGTAAAGTTTGGATTCAGTCAAAGGGTCCCACTTGATGACCTAGAGGGGCACATGTGGCCTTGAGGCTGCATGGTCCCCACCCCTGCTCTAAGCCATTGGGAGTAAAACACACTGCAAAGAGAAAAATGTAGGTTTGATGTCAGAAAGAACTTCCTCACAAATAGAACTGTCCAAAACTAGAACAGGTTGCTTTTAGAAGTTGTTGATTCCTCTAACGTAAAGGACTTGAAGTAGAGGTTAGGCAATCACTCATGGAGGATGATGTAAAGAGAATTCATGTTCTGGAACAGGATGAAATTCTTCCAATCTGGCATTCTGTGATATATTTAACAGAAGAAAAATCACCTATGAAGAAGAATAAAATATATTTTAATATATCATTTCCTTTGCCATTTTTAATCATTAACATTGATAACATGCTGTTTAATTTCTTGTTTAAAGTTCTTAATCTACTTAATAATTATTTATTCTTAGTTTTTTCAAACCCATTGGCACCACCACAGGCTATAACACTAGCACCACAGGTATCCACTAAGTAGTCATCAATGTAAATAATATGTGTACATTTTCATGAGTAACCCCAATGTTTCTTTAGCCTCTGATTCATCATCCTGTGTGGTACTCATTCTTTTGGGATAAATGCATATTTATTTCAATGCTTCATTGACTTAATTATAATAGTTCACCTTTCTTGGTGTTTTTCCAGCTTTATTTAGCAATGTGAGGTACATTGGCTTTCATTTCATAGGTTATGGATGTAAAATTCAGAGAAGCCATGAATTGTCCAGTTCTCTCAAGTAGTACTGAAGACAAGATTTGAATCTCAGGTTTTCTAATTCTAGATCCAGCATTCTTTCCACTATACTCTTTGTCTCTCTGGTTGTCAACGTTGTCAAAATATTATAATTGCTCAGGCATTTTCTTTTTGTGTTGTTTTAAATAAATTTATTATTTATTTATTATGCTGGGACATTTTCATGGTTTATGAGGGCAAGACAGAATGGTGCTATATCATATCTAACATTGTACTGGCTGACATTATTTTCCAATAACACTGTTAATATGTCATATCCAAATACCCCCATAAAACCAAGTTTGCTTGTTTTTTTTCAAATTTTATTTTATCATTTTCAATTAACAAAAACATGCTTTCTCTTTCTCCCTCCCTTCCCACAATCTAAAAATGTAAAAGATAAAAATTCCTTACAAAAATATTCATGGTCAAGAAAAAGAAATTTCCCACATTGTCCATATAAAAAAATAATTATAAGTTTCATTCTGTATCCTGAGTACCACCTCTTGGTTAGGAATGGGGTAATATGGTTCATTATCCATCCCTTGGAATCACGGTTGATCATAGTATTGATCAGAGTTTTTAAGTCTCAAATTTGTTAGTCTTAACAATGTTGCTGTTATTGCATTAATTACTCTACTGGTTCTACTTACTTCACTCTATATAATTTCATACAAGTCTTCCCAAGTTTTTTCTGAAACTTGTTAGAATAATAATATTCAATTACATGCATATACCATACTTTTATGTTTAGCCATTTTTTCAATTGATGGGACCCTCTTTGGTTTCTAGTTCTTTGCCAACACCAAAAAGGATTGCTATATAAATTTTTGTGCACATAGGTCCTTATTCTCTTTCTTTGGGGTATAGACTAATAGTGGTATTGTTGGATCAAAGGATATAAACAGCTTAGTCAATTTTGGAGGCAAGTACTTTCTGAGGACATAGTATTTTCTGTTTCTTACATCAGCGTAGTGTCCCATGTATACTTCCTTTCCCCTTTCCTGAGAGTCATCACATATGACAGTATCTTTCTTGAGAGGAAAAAAAGTCAACACAACTGATTGATACATTGAAAAAAGTCCCCAAACATGAGTGATGTATAACATTTCTGGACCTCCCACAACTATGAAGAGGTAGTTTGAATGGAGGTGTCTTCTCATTTCATTTGAGTCTCACTTGATATTCATACTTCTGTTACATTTACTTTTAATTTTTTGCTACATCATTGTTCTTTCCATTTACATCCTAGTTGTCACTGTGTAGATTGTTTTGTTGGCTCTGCTTATTTCACTATGCATCAGTTCATATAGATATTTCCATGCTTTTCTGTACATATCACACATGCCATTTCTTATAGCATAGTAGTATTCCATTATATTTATATACCACAATTTGTTCAGCCATTCCCAAAATGATGGACATGTACTTTGTTTCCAATTCTTGCATAGTACTAAAATAAAGCCACTACATTATTGTTCAGCCCATGTCAAGAAGTATGATATGACACAAAGAGTATTGGATCTGGAATCAGAAGAGACCTAAATTTAAATTTCAACTTTTATACCTAGAAGCTATTACTCTGGATAAGTCCTTTACAAATGTCAGTTTTCTCCTTTCTGAAAGGAAGATGGTAATAACCAATACTTGCAACTATGTCCCTCATAGGGTTTTTAGGAGGAATGTACTTTACAAACATTAAAATACTGTATAAATGCAGGCAATTTTATTCTCATCCATTTATAATCTGTATAGCCCCGATCCCATAGAATCCTGGAATCTCTATCTTCAAAATTCACTTCGAACACCACCTCTTATACCTCCCAGACCCCAGTTGCTAGTGCCCACCACCTAGAAATTATTTTGCAATAGGATCATAGATCTGGAGCTAAGAGGGGTATTTGTTATTTGTTGTTCATTCATTTTCTGTCATGCCCAATTCTTCATGACTGCATTTAAGATTTTCTTGGCAAAAATACTGGAGTGGATTGCCATTTCTTTCTAAAGCTCATTTTACAGATGAAGAACTGAGGTAAATAGAGTTAAGTGATGTACCCAAGGTCTCACAGCTAAGTGTCTGAGGTCTGAATTGAACTCACAAAGAGAATTCTACGTCTGGCTCTCTGTCCATTGAGCCACCTAGCTGCCCTGTGGTAGCCGAACAAGTATTATAGCTAATGTCCTCTGACCCCAAGTTCAGCATTTCATCCACTGCAGTTTTCTGTGTGTATGTTACCAGAGGCTCAAAGTCCATTTGTGTAAGACTTCTCACTGATAGATATGAATGTAAGGGGCAGAGTTGCTTAGAACTTGAAAAAAGATGAATACTAATCTTTTGGCTTTCAGCTTTAAATGTGAAGAAATGTGTTTCTAGAATCTCTTCAGTGACTTTTCCCTGAAGGGAGAGAAAGACTCTGGAAAGAAGCTGACCCACAAGGAGATATTTTCCCCAAATTTCTAACCTGGTAAGCTGAAGATAGATAAGCATTCAAGATATCAGTCTCTCTATGTTGGCTTTGAGTATTTAATTTTCATCAATTTTGAGAGAGTTTCATGCAAATGAGTTTTAAGTCTTGGTTACATGTTTCTTCCAAAGAGCCCAAACTGAATCCAAAATTTGACCTCCCAGTGGCTGACCCAATTTAAAATCTCTACGACTATAAATTATAGGTGAATTCCCAGTCTGTATCAATGGAGAAAATTCTAACACCTAAAATTTTATACACCAATGAAGTCACAAATCCAGAATATATTTCCCCTCTATTGCCTCTTCACCCCCAAAGGCCTTATTTATTTTATGTCTTTTGATCAGGGACAGTCCAGATCCCTGATTCTGCAAGACAATCTCAATTGCAAATACTATATAGCCCATTTAAAAATCTATCTTCTGTTGTTCAGTTGTTTCAGTCCTGTCTGACTCTTTATGATCCAGTTTGGGGATTGTCAGGAAAAGATACAGGATTAATTTGCCATTTTCTTCTCCAGCTCATTTTACATTTGAGGAACTGAAGCAAACAGACTTAAGTGTCTTGCTCAGTGTCACATAGCTACTAAGTTTCTGAAGCCAGATTTGAGCTCATTAAGATGAGGTTTCCTGACTTCAGGCCTGACACTCTATCTGCTGAACCATCTAGCTATCCTGAAAAAGGAATAGTCAGACGCAACTTTGGGAATTTTAAAGTGTTTTATAAATACCAGTTATTCCTAGTATTATTATGAAGCAACATGACTAGTAGTTCGAAATCTAACCTTAGAGTTATGAAGACATGGGTTCAGATCTTGCCTTGATATATCATGACTATCATTCTAGTCAAGTTATTTGACCTCTCAGTGATTGATCAATTTTATAATCTTTAAAACTATAAGTTATAGAGCAGTGGCAAGATGGCAGAATAGAGGCAGGAATTCAGCTCGAGCTCCTACTCCAAACACCTCCAATACCTGTAAAATATGGCTCAATAAATTTTAGAGCTATAGAACCCACAAAATGACAGAGAGAAACCAATCTCTCACTGAAGGCAGCCTGTCAGGCTAACAGGAAGGTTCTATTGCACCAAGCATGAGTCATTCGGGCCTGGACCCAGGGTGGCCCTGACCAGCAGCTCAGACTGGCTGGAGTAGACTTCAGGATAGTGAATCACCAGCAGCTGTGGCAGTTTCTATAGTGGCAAGCACCCCAACATCCCCAGGGTGACTGCCAACACAGGTTCTTAGATCTGCTTTTGTAAAGGAAAGCAACTCAAAATGGGTTAACAAGCTTACTTTAATCAAACAAACATATATCATTTAGTTCAGGGGAAAAGGCCCAGCACCCCAAACTTCAGAGTATACAGACAGATCAAACAGACAGACTTCCAAACTGTCCAACCATTATCAATACCAAAATCACAGTTACCAGAGAGGGAAGCATCAACATCTGGGTTTTCAAAGCCGGGGGACTCTCAACGGCTCCAAGAGTCTCATCTGGTCAAATCACACAACACTTCTCAAAGTGAGCCCCCAAAGCAAGGCCTCACATCAGGAATTATATAGCCTTCTCCTGGGTCAGAGAATGTAACCACCCTCTTGACCCACTGCCCAATCACACAGCATCAAGGTGTGGTCATTCCTGAAAACCAAGCCTCCTACCACAGGCTCCATGTGACCACATTCTGACTATTAGGGGGCAGAGTATATTTTCAAATTAAAGAAGGTTCTCAGAGTCACTTAAGCCAATCAAAGGGCCTAGGGGCAGGGAAGATCTTCAAATATGCATTTCCATTACAGTTTCCAGACTTCTCAACCCATACATGCCAAAGAAAAATTAAAAAGTCAGTGGGAAATTGTGTTGGAACTGGGTGACAAAAGAGCATGGTCTGGCCCATGCCCCTGGGACAAGAGGTGGCTGTGGTGTGGGTGGCTGCAGCAGCTGCCACATGGCTGCCTACAGAGCTCCTGGCCTACAGATAGTAGGGAGACAAAGCAACCATTCAGAGACTAATCTCTCTTGCTTTGACCTGCTTAGATCTGGGTCATTGTCTTGGGCAGTGGTCATGGGGTGAGAAATGTCAGTGTGCCAGAGCTTGTGGTGGCTGTAGAGAGGGCACCCTCCTCAGATTTCTGACAACATTTTCGAAAACCCCAGTGATTTGGGACAAAGCTCTCTTCACTCTGGAAGCAGAGTTCTACTGTGGCAAAGAGCTCAAAAGTCAAGTAATTTGCTGGCAAGATGAACAAGCAGAGGAAGCACAAACAGACCATTGAATCCTTTTTTTGCGGATGAAAAGGATCAAAACATGGAACCAGAAGAATTCAACACAGTCAAAACTCCTTCATTAAAAGCTTCCAAGAAAAATATGAATTGGTTATAGGATTTTGAAAATCAAGCAAGAGAAGTGGATGAAAAATTGGAAAGAGAAATGAGAATGATGCAAGAAAATCCTGAAAAGCGAGTCAACAACCTGACTGAAGAAAATAAAACCTTAAAAAATAGACTAACTCAAATGGCAAAAGAGGCCCAAAAAGTCAATGAGGAGAAGAATGCTTTAAAAAGCCAAATTGCTCAGATGGAAAAGGAATTTCAAAAACTCACTGAAGACAATCATTCCTTCAAAATTAGATTGGAGCAAGTGGAAGACAATGACTTTTTAAGAAATCAAGATACTATAAAACAGATCCAAACAAATGAAAAAATAGAAGGCAATGTGAAATACATCATTGGAAAAACCACTGACCTGGGAAATATAGCCAGGAGAGACAATGTAAAAATTATTGGACTACCTGAAAGCCATGATCAAAAAAAGACCCTAGAAATCATCCTTCAAGAAATTCTCAAGGAAAATTGCTCTGATATTCTAGAACGAGAGGGCAAAATAGAAATTGAAAGAATTTACTGATTGCCTCGTGAAAAAGATGCCAAAAAGAAAACTAGGAATATCATAGTCAAATTCCAGAGTTCCCAAGTCAAGGACAAACTATTATAAGCTGTCAGGAAGAAACAATTTGAGTATTGTGAAAATATAATCAGTATTACACAAGATCTAGTAGCTTCTACACTAAGGAATTGAAGGGCTTGAATACAATATTCCAGAGGTCAAAGGAGCTAGGATTAAAACCAAGAATCACCTACCCAGCAAAACTGAGTATAATGCTTCAGGGGAAAATATGGTCATTCAACGAAATAGAGGACTTTCAAGTATTCTTGATGAAAAAACCAGAGCTGAACAGAAAATTTGACTTTCAAATAAAAGAAGCAAGAGAAACATGAGAAGGGAAACAGGAAAAATAAATCATAAGGAACTAATTAAAGTTGAACTATTTATATTCCTACATTATAAAATGATAATTGTAACTCTTGAGACTTTTCTTAGTATGAGGATAGTGGAAGGGAATATATATGGATATATGTGTGTATATATATATATATATATATATATATATATATATGTATGTATACATACATATATGCATGTATAGGAGGGTGAATATGTGCATAAATACATATGTGAGTGTGTATATATGAATACATAGACAGAGGGCGCAGGATCAGTTGAATAAAAAGAAATAACATCTAAAAAATAAAATCAAGAGGTAAGAGAAGAATATGAGAGGAGGAGAAAGGGAGAGATGGAATGGGGTAAATTATCTCATATGAAAGAGGCAAGAGAAAACAGTTACAATGGAGGGGAAGAGCAGGAAGGTGAAAGGGAATGGGCCAACCTTAAAAATTGAATTTGGCTTAAGGAGGTAATAACATACACACTCATTTGTATATCTTACCCCACAGGAAAATAAAGGGGAAGGGGATAAGAGGGGGGATGATAGAAGAGAGTTCAGATTGGGAAAGAAGGTAACTAGAAGCACACATTTTTGAAGGGGGGCAGGGTCAAAGTAGAAAACAGAAGTGGGAGGGGGGGGATAGGATGGAGGGAAATATAGTTAGTCTTTCACAATATAACTACTATGGAAATGTTTTGCATAATTGCACATGTAGAACCTATATTAAATTGTTTATCTTCCCAGTGGGGATGGGTGGGGAGGGAAGAAGGGAAAGAATCTGGAAATCAAAGTTTTAAAAACAAATGTTAAAAAAAATTGTTTTGGGGGAGGCTAGGTGGCGCAGTGAGTAGAGCATCGGCCCTGGAGTCAGAAAGACCTGAGTTCGGATCCGACCTCAGACACAATGCACACACAAACAAAAACCTAGCCGTGTGACCTTGGGCAAGTTATTCAACCCCAATTGGCCTCCAAAAAGAAAAAAAATGTTGTTGTTGTTTTTTCATGCAACTGGGAAATAAGATATACAGGCACTGGGGTACAGAAATTCATCTTGCCTTACTAGAAAGTTAGAGGAGACATAGGGGAGGATATAAGAGAAAGCAGATTGGAGGAAGGGTTATTCAGTATGCTTTCTATCTTGGAGTGGGGGGTAGGGGAAAGACAGGGAGATCATTTTTATCTCAAAATCTTGTGGAAATCAATGTTGAAAACTAAAAATAAATTTAAAAAAGGACTATAAATTAGAGATGAATTTCCAGTCTTTATTAATGGAGAGAATTCCAATACTTAGAGTTTTACACACCAATGAAGTCACAAATACAGAGCAAACTTTCCCTCTATTGCCTCCTCCCCCTCCCCCATATCATCAAAAACAACTCTTTAATATATGGTAACATCTATTGAATTGAAGCTTCTACCTTTGTCCATCTTTCTCAAGAAAACAATTAATTTTTCACATTAATTTAGCCTGGTATACAGGGAAAGTTTCCCAAATTCAGCCCTGATGAGATTAAAGAAAGACCATTAGATAATTGGAAACACTGGGGTTGTTGTCTTCAGGGTGATCAGTCAGAATGGATTGAATGAAGATACTGTAGAAAAATTTTAAGGTGTCTTCTATTAATGTTCTCCTTAAATATGGGTGTCAACCTCAGTTGGCTTAAAACTCCTCAAGTGGTAATGGATGGAACCACCCACTGGTGATTGCTAAAGGCAATTATTTCTGGCATTTTGTTTCAATAGGGATACCACCCACAGGCTACTGATAGGATATTTTGACCTAGAGGAGATAGCTGTCTTGCCCTCCTAGGAGCTAGGAAAAAGGAATAAGAAAGGGTGGGATTCCCCTCTGTCTCTTTAATTACACTTTATAGGAAGCTTTACAATAATGTACAATTATCAAAGTATAATTATAACTTTTACTCTTAGCTCCATATTTCAGGCTACTCCAACCTCATGCAAAAGACTCTACTTAATAGACATTAAAATGATCTTGGTTCAAATGGTTCATGGAAATACCTCTGAAAATTTATTTCATTTTTGGTGACAGGACAAGGCCTTGTGGTGCAAGGTCTATTTTTCCTCTTCAATCCATTCTCCACTCTCAACCAAAATAATTCTCCTGAGGCACAATTCTGATCATGTCACTTGAACAGCTTTGGGGATTTCATTACTTTTGGGATAAAATTCTCTTTGCTTTGGCTTTTAAGCACCTAGCCCCACCTCTACCTCTGCTATAACTAACTTTTCTAGTCTTATTTTACAGAAAGCATTTTCTGGAGTACTTAACCCTTTCACTTTCAGAACTCACACCCTAAGCTTGAGAGAATATCTCAAGCCACACACTATATTTAGGCCCAACTGTAACCTCTCTCAACCTTTACCATCTTCTTATCAGTCACTTTGCTGCTTTGTCTCAGTGAACACACTTAACTGTCCCCTTCTCTCCTTTCCAGTTCTGGAGCTATAATTAAATTGATATTATTATTACTCCTGGAAAAGGTGTGTCATTTTGCCATCATTTCTGTAAACTTTCAAAAATGTTTTCTATATACCACTAGAATGTAAGCTACTTGAGCACAGGAAGTATCTTCACTTTTTTATATCCAGAATTTAACACAATACTTGAGATAGGCTTAAGAACTCATTCATTCATACATTCTTTCCTTCATTCATTCCCTTCAAGCACTCTACATTCCAGTCAAACAAGCCTACCATCCTTCCTTCAAATTTGACATTGCATTAATTCTCTACATTCTCGTAAGCACAGCCAGGGATACACATGCATTACATCTCTAACTTTCCAAATCCTTACTTTCCTTCAAGTCCAGGCTTGGGTGCCTCTCTTAAATCCACACATCCCTTGTGGTAAGAGCTCTCTCCCTTCTCAAATTAAATTTGTTAGCACATCTGTTTACATGACATATGGGGTATTCCAGGAGAACTAGACCTCTTGTGAGAGGACTTGCCAAGCCCTTTTCAGGGCTGTTTATCCACCTTTCTTGTCCACCTTCATCCAACTCTCCCATGTGGCTCCAAGGCATGTGCAGCAGCCACATCACAGTAAAACTATCTTGGCAGATAGGGTAACTGATAAGCTTCAAATCTGTTGAGGAGTAAGGAGGATGTCTACCTCAAACATGTGAAGACTTCTACTGATGGAATGTTCCAACAGTCATGAAAGGGGCTGAAGCAGATGATGTGGAGTGCTTAGATCTTGGTCAATCATTCAAGAGCCCAGGTCATCCATTGTAAGCCAAGCCATAACCCATCATCTTGACTTTGATCTTGCCACTGGACTTCCATGACTCTGGAAGAAAGTGTGAGGCTGACGACTTTGCAAAACTTTGCACAACTCACATAAATCATCTGTGATGTCATTGTTCCCCTTCAAAAATGAAGGATAAACCACAACAACCTGTTTAGGAATAAAAATTGTTTCTGATTTTGGTTTTGGTGCTTATATCCCTGGCACCCAGGACAGTGCTTATATATACTGAAATATTGATATGGACCTATGGAATCACTGATGTGAGTTGTGATATTGTGGTCTAGGGGTTCTGGAAACTCCACAATTTAAGGGCAAAAGGCACAGGTCCTGCCTTGAAAGAATCTTACTCAAACCTTCTTTTAGTCAGAGACAAGGTTTATTGTTTTGACCAAAAGAAGCAGTTGGGGCTTTTAAGAATCAGTGCTATTGTGACACTTATATTGACAAGTGGGCCAGACTCCTAAGGAATCTGAGAAATTTAATGGGGCCAACATTCATCTTATATATATAGAAAGACTATGGGAAGATCTGGATATGATCAAGGAGTGACCAATAGCTTGGGGAAACTGAGAGGTAACAGAAGGGGTCTAGATGGAATTAAGGGTGGGAAGTGGCCTGGGGCAGAAGTAACAGACAATGAAGTGCTGGGCTAGGTTAGAGGTAACAGAGAATTGGAGCCACAAAACAAGGATAGTTGTTTTGTTGACAGAGGAGCTTCAGGCGAATGCTAGGGCCACCTGAGGAGTTCAAAGTTGGGAGGCAGGGAGGTTCCAGGGCCCATACTCTGTCAGTGATATGCAATGGATAGACTGATAGAGATTGCAACGAATCCATGGGTGTTCTTCCTGTGTGCCCTTTGTCAATGGCAGGAGACTCAGTTAAATCACAGATGAAATGATACTTTGTAATTCCCATAGTGCCTAGAATCATGTACCTTGTAACAGGCATTCAATAAATTGTGTTTTTAAGGGATTTTTTAAGAGGCCATCTATTCTAACCTTATGATTTTATGGAGGAAGAAACAGACATTAGACTGAAGTGATTTTGATTCTATTAACCTTAAGCATTGATTAAGTACTTGTTATGTGCCTGGAGTTGTATTGGCTTAATGATGCAAAGATAAAATAAATAAGATAATCTCTTCCATTAAGGAACTTACACATTTCTGAAAGGAAACAACATATATATGTATAAATTAATACAACATATATAAAAGTTTTAATGGAATTCTATTGTGCTATAAGAAATGACTAAGGGTACAATTTTAGAGAAATCTGAGATTCGTATGAACAGATAAGTGAAATGCAAAGAACCAGAGAACAATTTATACAATACCAACAACATTGTAAAAGCAAACAACTTTGAAAGACTTAAAAACTCTGATCAACAGAATTAAAAACCACAACTCTAAAAAATCATGAGGAAACATGCCATTCATCTCTAGATATGTGATGGACTCAGAGTAAAGACTGAAGGTCATATTTGATTTTGTTTTGCTCTGTTTTTTGGACTTGGCCAATTTGGGAATTTGTTGTGCTTGATTATATGTGTTTTTAGTAAGTTTTGTTTTTCTTCCTTTCTCAGTGGGTTAGAGAAGAGGGAAAGAATTTAGACCTGAAAAAATTGAATTAAAAATATATAAAATGTAGAAAGTAATTTTGGCAGGAATGGGCAGTGCTGGTAGTTGAATGTAGATAACATCGGAAGCATAAAAGACCTTTAGTAGGTGGTGGCCTTCAAAGTGAGCCTCAAAAAAAACTAATTTTTTTTAGAAATACTGTTGTCCCTTAACATTCACGGGGGTTAGGTGTACAGGATCCCCACAAAAGTGGAAAACCTTGAATATCTCCAGGCCCACTCCAAATCTTTATTTTTAATAATTCTGATCATATTTATTTAATATAAAAATCAAGTAAAACATCACACTATATCCATTAAAAAGTTGTGGTTTCTACGTGAGAGAAATTAGTATCTAGTACACTATGAAGAGTCTTCACAGCCACAGGTGTAACTGCAACAGCAGTTTCATGGGTTTCCTTCTTCTATAAAAAGCACAAGTTAAAATGATCACTGTGGAAGAAAATCATGTAACTGAGTCTGGATGGTAGAGGGACAAAGAAGATGCATTCCCAAAGAGAATGCATGGCCTATAGTTCTGTTGTACACTGAAACTTTTAGCAAAATTGAACTGTTTTTAATAAATTTATGTATGTTTACTTATGTAAATAAATGATAAAACAGATTAATAATACACAGTATTTATACATTTATGACATTAGTTTTCTTTACCTATGCACAATCATCTATAATTTTTCATAGTACACTGCAAATAAAAAATTTCTATCTACTTATCAATGGCCCACCCAGGAACAACCAAAATGATGAAAGGTCAGCTGTTAGATGCTTCATCTTTTTCACTTAAGTGTGTCAAAATATCCATTGGTGTCAAATTCAAACACATTTGCTTTTCAGATCAATGTATGTAGCTAATGGAGCATGGGGGATGAAATATCACATACAGAAAAAATTATGTTGACTTCCCCAAGATCACACTGGCAGGTAATAATAGAATCCAAGTCTTTTCTAATTCCAAATTTAATGTTATTTTTAGTATAGTACATTTGACCTCTGTGTTCCCTTCATTATAGTAATAATAGCACATAGGCTTTCAAGTAAGAGAAGAAGAACAGATCACAGAAAAGGAAGGAAAGAGGAAGGTGAAGAAAAGAAAATAGAGAAGGTGAAGAGAACAAAAAAGATAGGAAGCAGAGAGGAAAAAAAGGGAAAAAAAAGATCTGAGGAAGGCATGGGTAGAAGGTGGTAAATAGTCTACCCATCTGCCACTCCTTGGTCCTAGTGAAACAGCCTATCTGTTCCTGCCTTTAAGTGCAATGAAAGACAAGAGGGCTAAGTTATTTACTTCAGGGGGAAGGGAAAAACATAATTTATTAAGGGTGCGTATGCCAGGTACTATGCTAAGCACTTTATATATATTAGTTCATTTGATCTTCACAGCAACTCTGGAAGGTAGAACAGGATCTACTATCATCCACATTGTACAGTTGAGGAAACTAATGGAAACAGAGGTTAAATGACTTGCCTGGGGTCACACAGTGACCATAAAATGATTTCTCCCTCACTTGAAAAATTATCATCACGTGTCGATATTTCTAGAGAAGGGATTCTTGTCCAGGTTAAAATTGAATTAGATAGCTTTGGTGATTCCCTCTAATTAAAATTCTTGGTTTCTATGTAATGATCATTATCAAAGAAACAAGGAAGTTACAACCTCTCTCTGAATCAGTTTTCTCATCTGTAGGACTGGGATAATAAAAACATGACCTCACTGGGTCATGGTGAGGATCAAATGAGATAATGTATATAAAGGCTTCTTAGACTTGAAAGTACTACACAGATGTGATCCATTTATTACTCCTATTGCTATTATTATAACCCATAGAGATAATAATTTTCTTCAGGACTGAAGGAAAATCTCATTGGTCCTATTCATGATAAGTTTCTAAATTATGTAGGCATCAAAGCTCAGGTATACATTACACTTCTAAGGTCAGCCCAAAGGACTCAGTCCTTGTAGGACAGAACTGGGAAGAAAGTGTAGTCAATCAAGTTATGGCAGTGGCTTCTGGGACCCAGAGTGTTCCTAACTAGATCTTTGACATTATTTGGGATAGGGAGGAAGTCTCTATCTACAAAGGATGTAGGAGTGGTGTGAAACCCTATTAAAGTTTTCATTCAAAGTTGGGGAACCATGCGAATTCAACTAAACAGAAAAGTCTTTTGATCATCTCCCTACAACCTGAAGTATGGCTCTTGTGACTTGGAGCGCTGCCAAGAGTCAGTGGAGTTGCCATGGAAACCTGTTGGAAGCCTGAGTGTGTTACATCTCTTTCACTTTAATCCACCAAAAATATTACTGTCAATGTTTCCCAGTTCAGTGCAAGGAGTCAAGGGATCTCAAGATTTCAGTCAACAGTCTGTTATGCTTCTTTCAATGGACAGAATGCTATATAGTATGTCTTTGGAGGAACTAATAAATACCATCTATTATTTCTAAAGTGCTTCTAATTTTCCAGAATGATTCTGATATAATACAATCAACATTTATTAAGTTTCTACTACATATATGGGACTGGAGTACACACTGGGGATACAGAGATATAACCAAAAAACTACCTGCCCTCAAGAAGCTTACATTTTTATTGAAGAGAGACTATGTGGAGACAGATAATTAAACACAAAATATATAAAAGGTACTACAAAGAAATATCAAGAAGAAAAAAGGACTAACAGTTGGGGGAATCATGGAAGGCTCCTTCTAACAAGTGATACCTAAACTGAACCTCGAAAGGAGGTTGGTATTATAAGAGTCAGAGATAAGAATTGCTCTATTACAAATCTAGATATAGATGGATGGAAGGATTTAAGAATTAGAAAGTATCCTGGAGGTCTCCTGGTGAGCTTCTCCATTTCACAATAAACTAACCCTCAGAGAGAAGTGACCTATCTAATATATCACAAATAGCATAGCCAGTTTTAAGCCCAGATTTTCTGATTTCAAATTCAGCACTCTCATTAATATATCCTTGCTTTCATTTGCTATCTCATTTCATTCCCCATAGAAATCCTGTAAGATAAGTAAAGTCAGGTTTTGAAGAAGGAGAAACAGTTATGGAAAAGAGAGGTTTGTCTGAAGTCATGTAATGAGTTAGTGATCATCATATATGTACCCATGTTCACCATCAGGTACCTTTCTCTAAGGACTGGAATTTGAAGTAAGCTCCACTGGTATAAATCAGGTGGCCAACCTTAGCTGCATCCATCATCATCATCATCCATTCTTACAATCCTTGTGTGGACTCATGGTAAGACATGATCTCAAACTGTGAGAAATATCCATAAACATTCTCATACACTACAATGACTGCACAAAAAGAGAGAAAATTCACCTCTAACACCCAGGTATCAGTAGTCACACTTCATTCTCTGTTCCAGCCTGTCTCTCTCCTTCTTTCACTCAGTTTACTTCTATCACACCCTCTGCTCCCCACTGCATAGAATAGGAGGATCTCAGGTGCAGCAGTCTTCTCTCCTGTTAAATGAATTGGTGTGATCAGTTCCTGCTCATGGAAGCCTTGATGACAGGCAGGGGTATTTCAAGGACATCTTCCAAGTATAGGTCAAGAACATAGGTATACCTATTTCATCTTGTACCCTGCAATACTCCATGAATTCTACTGGTAGTGACAAAAACCAGCATAGTATATGAGACAGCCCCAAGAGAACCAAACCAAAGGCAAGTTGCTCTTAGAGTCACAATTCTCTCAAAACTAGAGCTTATGAGCCCCCATTGATGTGTTTATTTTTTCTCCTTTGTAATCCTACATATATTTTCATTTTATGTTTTTTAATTAAATTTATTTATTTTTAGTTTTCAACATTCATTTCCATAAGATTATGAGTTATAATTTTTCTCTTCCTGTCTTTCCCCTATCCCCACCCCAAAATAATAAGCCTACTGAATACCCCTTCTTCCAATCTATTTTTTCTTATATCTTTCCCCTACACCCCCCCAACTTTCTAGTAGGGCAAGATGGGTTTCTATACCCTAGTGCCTGTATATCTTATTTCCTAGTTGCATGTAAAAAAATTTTTTTTAAATATTTGTTCTCAAAATTTTAAGTTCCAGATTTTTTTTCTTCCTTCCCTCTTTACCCACCCCCACTGGGAAGATAAGCAATTTAATATAGATTGTACATGTGTAGTTATCCACATCATTTCCATAGTAGTTATAATGTGAAAGACTAACTATATTTCCTTCCATCCTCTTCCTCCCCTAATAAATGCATTCTCTCCTTAGACCCTATCTATCCCTTTAAAAATGCTTGCTTCTAACTACCCTCTCCCCCAATCTGCTCTCCCTCCTATCCTCCCCCCTCTTATCCCCTACCCCCTATTTTCCTGTAGGGTAAGATATCCTATTGAGTATGTATATTATTCCCTCCTTAGGCCAAATTCAATGAGAATCAGGTTGTCCCACTCCCTTTCACCTTCTTGCTCTTCCCCTCCATTGTAATAGTTTTCTTTCGCCTCTTTTATATGAGATAATTTACCCCAATCTATTGTTCCCTTTCTTCTTCTGCCAATAAATTCTTCTCACCTATTAATTTTATTTTTTATATATCATTCCTTTATATTCAACTCATTCTGTGCCCTCCATCTATGTATACATGAACATACAAATGCCCACACTCACATATATTTTTTATATGTGTACATCCTCCTATATACACATACACATATGTATGTATACATATATATTCCCTTCAACTATCTTCATACTGAGAAAAGTCTTATGAGTTACAAATATCATTTTTCCATATAGGAATGTAAATAGTTCAACTTTAATTAGTTCCTTATGATTCCTTTTTCCTGTTTACCTTCTAATGCTTCTCTTGCTTCTTGTATTTGAAAGTCAAATTTTCTGTTCAGCTCTGGTTTTTTCATCAAGAATTCTTGAAAGTTCTCTATTTCAGTGAATAACCATATTTTTCCCTGAAGCATTACAAACAGTTTTGCTGGGTAGGTGATTCTTGGTTTTAGTCCTAGCTCTTTTGACCTCTAGACTGTCATAATCCAAGCCCTTTGATCCATTAATGTAGAAGCTGCTAGGTCTTATGTTATCCTGATTGTGTTTCCACAATATTCAAATTGTTTCTTCCTGACTGCTTGCAGTATTTTCTTCTTGATCTGGGAACTCTGGAATTTGGCTATAATATTCCTAGGGGTTTTCTTTTTGGGATCTTTTTCAAGAGGCAATCAGTGAATTCTTTCAATTTCTATTTTGCCCTCTGATTCTAGAATATCACAGCAATTTTGCTTGATAATTTCTTGAAAGATGGTGTCTAGGTTCTTTTTTTGACCATGGCTTTCAGGTAGTCCAATATTTTTTAGCTTATCTCTCCTAGATCTATTTCTGAGGTCAGTGGTTTTTCCAATGATATATTTCACATTGCCTTCTATTTTTTCATTTGTTTGTATCTATTTTACAGTATCTTGATTTCTCAAAAAGTTGTTAGTTTCCATTTGCTCCAGTCTAATTTTAAAGGAGTTATTCTCTTCAGTGAGTTTTTGAAATTCCTTTTCCATATGGCAAATTTGGCTTTTTAAAGCATTCTTCTCCTCATTGACTTTTGGGGCCTCTTTTGCCATTTGAGTAAGTCTATTTTTTAAGGTGTTATTTTCTTCAGTGTATTTTTGGGTCTCCTTTAGCAGGCTGTTGACTCACTTTTCATTATTTTCTTGCATCATTCTCATTTTTCTTCCCAATATTTCCTCCAATTCTCTTACTTGATTTTCAAAATCCTTCTTGAGCTCCTCTATGTCTTGTAATTAGTTAATATTTTTCTTGGAGGCTTTTGATGCAGGGGTTCTGACTTTGATGTTTTCCTCCTGCTCCATGCCTTGATCCTTTTTGTACCCAAAAAAGTATTCAATGGTTTGTTTGTGCTTCCTATGCTTGCTCATATTGGCAGCCAATTGTGATCTTTGCTTCCAGAATGGAGAGAGCTATGTCCCAAATCGCTGGGGTTTTTGCAGCTGCTGGAGCTATTAGATGGGGGCCCTCTCTATAGCCCCCACACACTCTGGCTCACTGTTCACACACCCCAGGACCACCACCCAGGATTGTGATCTAGATCCAAGCAGATCAAAGCAAGAGCATTTAGCCTCTGAATGGTCACTTGATGCCCCTACAGTCTGCAGGCTAGGAACTCTGGAAGTAGCCACAGGGCAGTGGCAGCAGCCATTGTGCCTCCACTGCTTCTCACTCTGGGGTAGCAGCCTCATTGTACTCTTCTATCCTCTCCTGGACCAACCAAGTTCCACACTGACATTTTACTTTATCTTTGGCATTTGTGAATTGAGAAGTCTGGAAACCACTACAGCTCCTTGTGATTTACTCATGTGAAGTCTGCTCTAGCTGCTGCTTGTAGGGGGTTGTCCTGGGGCTAAAACCATGGCTCAGGCAGGCTTGCCCTTGGCTCCCAACATACTGTGATGGACCCTTTCTGCTGGCCTGTCAGGCTTCCTTCAGTGGGAGATTTGTTTCTCTCTGTCGCTTTGTGGGTTCTGTAGCTCTAAAGTTTGTTTAGAGTCATTTTTTACATGTATTGGAGGAGGTGGAAGCCGGAGCTGTGCAGAAGTTGTGTTTCTACTGTGCCATCTTAGCTCTGCCCTCAATGTGTTTTCTTTTACTAGTTAGTTAAAAGATGTGAGGCAACTAGGGAGCATAGTGCATATAGTGTCAAACATGGAATAAAGAGAACCTGAGTTCAGACTCTGCCTCAGAGTCACTAACTATATGACCTTGGGCAAGTCAGTTAATATTTCTACACCTTGGTTTCCTTAACTTTAAAATGGGGATAATAGAGCAACATCTGAGAGGATTATTATAAGCATCAAAAGAGATTAGACATACATACATACATAGACACATATAAAGCTATATATGAATGTTAAATGTGTTACTAAATGTTAAATGTGTCATTATTCTTATTGTCTCAATATTCTTACTGATGCAATTAGGTAAAAGCAAAGGTTTTTAATGAAATGGTATAGTAAGAAAAGCAATGAAACACTTCCTCCTAACTTCACCTGAATCTAGATGACCTTTTATTTTTTCTTCTTTGAGATACAGGTCATCAACCTGGACTGTCTTTAGACTCCATCTTTACTATTAGCTTCTAGTCAGTCCAACATTACAATATAGCATTCCTAGAATTTAATAAAGATTTCTGGATGAAATTTTTATTCTTGTAGGTAGATGAGGATAACTGCTAGTCTCATCTCATTTAGGGGAGCTGGGTGGCACAGAGGATAGAGTGCCATGTGTGAAGTCAAGAAGACCTGTGTTCAAGTTTGACCTCAGATACTCATCAACTGTGTGGGCAAATTACTTAACCTTTGTCTGCCTCAGTTTGGTCAACTATAAAAAGGGGATAATACTAGCATTCATTTGGGGTTTTCTTTTGGGAGTGATTTGTTATTTCCTTCTTCAGTTCATTTTACTGGTAAGGAAACTAATCCAACTGTTTTTGAGAACAATCTGAAATTATGCCCAAATTAAACTCTCTATACCCTTGGACCCAGCAATATCACTACTTAGTCTAAGGGAAAAAAGAAAAAAAAACCCTGTATTTTCTAAAATGTTTATAGTATCTCTCTTTCTGGTTGCTGTAGCAGCAAGCACCCCAATATCCCCAGGGTAGCTGCCAATATAGGTTCTTAGATCTGCTTTTGTAAAGGAAAGCAACTCAAAATTGGTTAACAAGCTTACTTTAATCAAACAAACACACATTACCTAGTTCAGGGGAAAAAGGTCAGCACCCCAAACTTCAGAGTTACAGAACTTACAGATCAAACAGACAGGCTTCCAAACTGTCCCAACATTACATGCATCAATACCAAATCACAGTTACCAGAGAGGGAAGCATCAGCATCTGGGTTTTCAAAGCCGGGGGGCTCTCAACAACGGCTTCCCAGAGTCTCATCTGGTCAAATCACACAACACTTCTCAAAGTGAGCCCCAAAGCAAAGCTTCTCATCAGGGTTTATATAGTCTTCTCCTGGCTCAGAGAATGTAACAATCTTCTGGACCCACTGCCCAATCACAAAGTATCAAGGTGTGGGCTTTCCTGAAAAACAAGCCTCCCACCACAGGCTCCAGGTGCACTTAAGCTAGGGGCAGGGAAGATCTTTAAATTTGCATTTCCATTACAGTTGCAAAGACTGGAAATTACAGGGATGCCCATCAATTGGGGAATGACTAAACAAGTTGTGGTATCTGATTGTGATGGAATACTACTTTGCTATAAGAAATTATGAGCTCAATGATCTTAGAAAAAACCTGGAGAGACTTGTACAAAATAATGAAGAGTGAAACGAGAAGCAGCAAAAGAGCATTGTATATAGTAATATTATTTTAAGAATGACTTTAAACAAATAAATTATATTGTCTATTATACATACCCAAATTAACTATAATGAAACATATGTTTGTGTCTAAATGGTGACCATCTCTAGGGTGGAGGGGGGGAAGAAAAAAAGAAATTTGCATGATAATATTGTTTTATTTATTCATTCATTTATCTATCTATCTATCTGTTTATTTGTTTGTTTATTTATTTATTTATTCATTTGCTTTTTGGAGGGCAATTGGAGTTAAGTAACTTGCCCAAGGCCACACGGCTAGGTTTTTTGTTTGTGTGTGTTAAGTGTCTGAGGCCCAATGGGAACTCAGGTCCTTCTGACTCCAGGGCCAGTGCTCTACTCACATCACCACCTAGCCGCCCCAATTTTGTTTTATTTTTGAAAGAAATAGCAAGTTGTACATAGGTTTGCAGTTTCATGTTTTTGTTGTACTATGTTATGGAAATAATAATCTTTTTGTTGTACTATGTTATGGAAATGCTTGCTTTATTCCATAAATTAAAAAAAATAAAAACAAATTAATTCTATTTTTGTTGTACTATGTTATGGAAATGCTTGCTTTATTCCATAAATTAAAAAAAAATAAAAACAAATTAATTCTATGAAAGAGAATATGCTTATTGGTAGTTGGCAACTTATATATGAGTGAGACATTTTATACTCTTTAAGAATCTTCCAAACATCATATTTGTTTTATAATTGCTACTATTTCTACTGGTCCATTTTAATAATTATATCACTACTGAAAGGAGACTTAGAAGAACTAGGTACTATTCTTGACTTTGTCATTAATAAACAGTGTGATGGACAATGTTTTACGATAGTCAAATGGTAGACCTTGCAATTAGGAAGAACTAGTTTGAAGATGCTTGTCTTTCAAACTAGCTAAATGGTTATGGGTAAGTTACTTATGCTCTCAGTATTCCCAAGGAACTCTCAAAGACTAAAAATAGCAAATATGCTAATTTGTTTTGGTGGAAAGATTTCCTGAACCATGTATTCCACACACAGGCAAAATCATTTGTTTGGACCCAATAAACAAACAAACAAATGGATGAATCAATGAATGAATATAAAAACAAATACCTGAATGAATATAAATAAATAGATAAGTAAATAGCAAATAAATAAAGCAGAGTAAAAAAGGAAGTTTGGTGCAGTGGAAAGCATATAGTTCTGGAACCTCAGGCAAATGATTGAAATGAGGAATTTAGCAGCTGAGTGGATGAGTGGATGAGGTGCTGGGTCTGGAATTAAGAAGAATTGAGTCCAAATCCTGCTGCAGAAACTTATTGGTAATGTGACTCTGAGTAAGTCACTTAACCATTTTATGTCTCAGTTTCCTCATCTGTATTAGAATAGCATCAACTTTATTTTAAATATTGTGACTATGAAATGAAGGGGAATAAGCATTTACATAGAGCCTAAAATGTACTAAGCACTTTTACAAATATTATATCATCTGATCTTCACAAGAACCTTGGGGGTAGATGCTGCTATTATCCCTATTTTATAGTTGGGGAAACTAAGGTAAACAGACATTAAGTAACTTGCAAAGGGTAACCCAACTAGTAAGCATCTGAAGACAAATTTAAACTCGGGTCTTCCTGACTCCAAATCCAGAATTCTATCCACAATGCCATCTCTAATGAGACAATGTATGCCAAGTGCTTTGTAAACCTTAAATTTATATGTAAACATTAGCTATTAGCATTATTGTTAACAGGAAAGTCTCCTATTAAAAACCACACTGCAGAACAGAAAAATTATCTTTTTTTTCTTTAAAGGAAGGTATCTTGAGGAATGGGGTGGAAGGAACTTGAAACTAGAAAAAGTGGGGGAGGGTGAGAAGCATAGCTAATACCTAGGGCAAGGTCACTGGAGCTTTGTCCCAGGGCAGGAAATTTAGAAAGCCCTGATACCATGATTCAGGATGTGTTATTCCATAGCTGCCCCTGCTTCCCTCCCTCTTACCTCAAGTTTGGTCACTACAAGGACCTGACTCCCATACTGAAGATTCAATCTAGGGTGTGCTTCCTCTCCTCCTAGTCTTCTTTCTTCAGTGGCATAGAAATGTCAAGATCAGTTTCTTCTTCCAGAGTCTACTTTCTTTCCTCTCTAAGATATACCCTAGGTGAGACTGATGTTTCCCCTAGATAGAAATATTTTTCAGGTAGGAGGAGCAAAGCAGGATAGTATTTAAACTTTTAAATAATTAAGCATAGAAATGTCAAGGTTTATTTCTCCTTCCAGAGTCTACTTTCTTTCCTCTCCAAGATAAACCCTAGGTGAGACTGGTGTTTCCCCTAGATAGAAATATTTTTCAGGTAGGAGGAGCAAAGCAGGATAGTTTTTTAAATTTTAAATAACTAAGCTTTTAAATTTTAATAATTAAGAACCTCTGCTAATAACAATTAGCTAATTGGCTTAGCAAAACTTTTGCTGTAGACTAGAAGTTGGGAAACATCACATGAGATAATCTCTAAGGCCCCTTGTAGCTCTAACACTCTCCTGTCTATAAATGTTTCCATCTTTAGCCCACTGGCCAATGAATGGTTCTTAAAAATCTGATTGAACTCACTCCAGAGAGCATCTAAGCCAAGCACCTCTTGCTTTCAAATGGTTAACATCATGATGAAGCTAATAATTTATCAGAACTATGCAATTTTCCTAAAGGGATTAAGTCAGGGTTCCTTCCCCAGAAAGTCAGCTCCAGCCACAATAGGTATCCTGTTTACTGTTCTCTAAATTATGTAGCTATAATGGGAAAGGTAAGAACAAAGCTCAGCGACCAAGCCCCAAACAGAATAACTCATGCTGTATGTTTCATTTCCTGCTAAATCCTGTATGAACTTCAAAACATTCTCTGGCATAAATCTTTCATAATTTCTCTCCACTACCCAAGATAATATTTGTTTTTAATAAGGAAAAGAAGAGCTTCTAGGAGAAGGCATAGACTAGTTAAGACCTAAGACCTTTGTCTGGGACCAAATCTAGGAGAGCTAGGTCACTAACTTCCTACCCTGACCTCAAGACTCTTGACCTGGGATAAGTCCCTAAATTTTCTGGCCATGAAATTACTTTTCCTCCAAAGTGAGTCAAACTCAAGAAACAAAGGAAGCTAATCTAGTTATGGCTAGAAGCCTCCTGACTTCCTTTCTTTCCTGTGCTTCTAATCCCAATGTCAAAGTCACCAGGTAAGCAGTCCATATGGGCCATTAAGTCCTGACACATCTGCCACCCCATTAACTTTCTAGTGATCATTTCCAGGAAGTGAATGCTCTGCATTGTCAAGTGAACCTATGATATTCCTGTAAAAGAATATTTTCTCAGACTCTTCTTGGTTTCAGGGAATTTGAAATCATTATTTTGGAGCATTTGGACAAATCTGAGACATCAGAATGGCAATGCCATAGTCATAACTCTTCAGCCACTCAATCATCAATCAACCAGCATACACTAAGGGTCTCCTTTGTGCCAGGTACTGTATTAGGTAATGATGCTACAGACACAAAAATAATCTGTTTACTCAAGAAACTCTCTTCTCTTGAGGATTAAATGTGAATTTTCCAACTGAATTTTAGTTTTATAAGGACAATTAGAGATTTCTTATTCTAACTTCTTGAATAATGAAAAACTGATACCCTTGTCCAATACCATAATGTTACAGGCATACCAAAATACCATACCAAATACCAAAATGTTACAGGCACTAGGACTAGCTTGTCAGTCTAGTATGCTATTTGTGAGTTGGTCAAACAATTTTGGTAGTCATAACACTCAGTATCTCTCAGGTGAAATTTCAGGAACATGGGACAATTAATTGAGTTAAATGCTATGTCCTAGGATTGAACTGATCATCTAATTTTACTCCTTTCTAACTCTTTGTCTTGTCTACTTCAATAAGGATTTTAAAAAATTATTATTTTTAACATTATTTTGTTTTTAAATTTTGAGTTATAAATTCTCTCCCTTCCTCCCCCTTTCCCCCCAACCACTGAGAAGGCAAACAATATAGCAATTGTACACATGAAGCCATGCAAAGCATATTTCCATATTAGTCATATCATAAAAACAATAAAATGAGAAAATTATATTTCAATTTGCACTGAGTTCATCAGTTTCTTCTCAGGAGGTAGAAAGCATTTTTCATCATGAATGTTTGGGAATTTTCTTAAATCACTGTATTGATCAAAGTAGCCAAATCTCTCATAGTTCATCATCATTACAAGAATGCCATTACTGTCACAAGGATTTCCCAGTTCTTCTCACTTTACTTTGTATCAGTTCATATAATTCTTACCATGTATTTTTTTGAAACCACCCACCTCATCATTTCACATAGCACAGTAGTAAATACTCCATCACAATCATATGCCACAATTCCTTTAGCCATTTCTCCACTGGTGAACATTCCCTCAATTACAATTTTTTTGCCACCACAGAAAGAGCTGCTGTAAATAATCTGGTACAGGTAGATCCATTTGCTTTTTCTTTGATCATTTTGGGTTACAGACCTAGTAGTGGTATGCACTAAGGGTATGCACAGTTTTATAGTCTTTTAGGCATAGTTCTAAATTGTTCTCCAGAATGGTTGGACCAGTTCACATCTCCACCAACAGTTTATTAGCATGGCTATTTTTCCTCATTTCCCCTAGCATTTGTCATTTTTGAGAAGTGTGAGATGGTACCTGAGAGTTGTTTTAATTTGCATTTCTCTAATCAATAGTGATTTAGAGCATTTTTTATGCCTAGAGATAGCTTTGATTTCTTTTGCTGAAACTACCCCTTCATATTCTTTGACCACTTATCAATTGGGGAATGGCTCTTATTTTTCATAAATTTAACTCAGTCCCTTATATACTTGAGAAATTATACTTTTATCAGAGAAACTTTCTGTAATTAAAAAAATAATACTTGATTGTGTATGATGTCTTTTTGGGATGCAGGTCATTACATAATGGTTGGCTCATACCCATGCCCTCTGTCCATGTATGCCTAAATTCTCTAATCATGATAAAATTCTCAGGAGTTAGGAGTTATGTATATCATATTCCTATATATGTATATAAATGGTTTAACTACATTGAGTTTCTTATGGTTACTCTTTCATGTTTAACATTTTATGCTTCTTTTGAGTCATGTTTTTAAATTTTTTTAAAAATTCAGCTCTGGTCTTTTCATCAGGAATGCTCAAAAGTCCCTCATTGCATCAAATATTTATCCTCACTCGAACCCCCATCACCACAATGGATTATATTCAGTTTTGCTTGATAGGTAATTCTTGGTTGTAACTCTAGGTTTTTTTGCCTCCCAGACTATCATATTTCAATACTTCTACTTCTTTAATGTGGAAGTTGCTAAATCTTGTGTTATCCTGACTATGTCTCCATGATATTTGAATTGTTTCTTTCTGGTTGTTTATAACATTTTCTTTTTGACTGGGGAGCTCTAGAATTGGGTTATAATGTTCTTCAGGGTTTTCACTTTGAGATCTCTTTCAGGAGGTGATTCGTGTATTCTTTCATTCTATTTGCTCCCTCTGGATCTAAGATATAAGGACAGTTTTCCTTGATAATTTCTTGATGTATGATGTCTAGGCTGTTTTTTTGTTTATGGCTTTCAGATAGTACAACATTTCTTAAATTATCTCTCCTTAATATATTCTTGAAGTAAGTTGTTTTTCCTGGTGGGATACTTCAATTTTATTCTATTTTTTCTAGCCTTTTTCTAGCCTTTGTTTTGCTGTTGCTTAATGTCTCATGGAGTTACTAGCTTCTACATGCCTGATTCTAATTTTTTAGGAATTATTTTCTTCAGTGAGCTTTTGTACCTATTTTTTTCTCCCACTTGGTCAATTCTGCTTTTTAAGAAGGTCTTTTCCTCAGTGATTTTTTTGTGCATCTTTTACTGTTAGATCAATTTTTTAAAAGGCATTATTTTCTTTAGCATTTTGTGCCTCTTTTCCCAAGCTATTAATTCTCTCTCTCTCTCTCTCTCTCTCTTGCTTTTTGGAGGGCAATTGGAGTTTAGTGACTTGCACAAGGTCACACAGCTAGTTTTTGTGTTAAGTATCTGAGACTGGATTTGAATTCAGGTCTTCCTTACTCCAGGGCTGGTGTTCTATTCACTGTACCACCTAGCCACCCCTCTTAATTCTCTTTTCATAATATTCTTTCCTCACTTTAATTTCTTTTCCTAATTTTCCCCCTACTACTCTTATCTCTTTCTTTAACCCTTCCAGGAATTCATGCTGACCTTGGATCCAATTAGCATTTTTCTTAGAAGTTTTGCTTGTAATTGTTTTCCCATTGTTGTCTTCCTTTTTTTCTCATTTTCCCTGCCTTTTTCTTGACTTTGAACTTTATGCTAAAGTTGAGATCTGCTCACCTGGGTATGGGGAGACAGTGTCCCAAACTTCAGACTTTTTTGT
Source organism: Gymnobelideus leadbeateri (assembly GCA_011680675.1). Classification (NCBI taxonomy): domain Eukaryota; kingdom Metazoa; phylum Chordata; class Mammalia; order Diprotodontia; family Petauridae; genus Gymnobelideus; species Gymnobelideus leadbeateri. Next base: position 189,412 of record WOXC01004553.1, read on the forward strand.
GCTGTTGTTTTAATATCTAGCTCTGGGGGTCTGCAGGTCTTTGGTGCTTCCAAGATGGAGTGATTCAGGGAGAGGATTTTTGCTCCCTGAGTCTGTGCTCTGATCTTTACCCAGGAATGGCTCTTGCTCCCTTGCAGCCACGAGAGCTAGTACTAGTCCTTTCTACCTTAGAACTGTGACTAAAGCCCCTGCTCTCTTGTGACTGACCAGGTGTTTCTTTCAGTCCTGGAACTGTGACTCAGAATTGAATCTCTGGCTGAGTGCTCCTGAAGCTGCTGTTGTTGCTGCTGCAGTCATTTCCAATATCCACTGCCAGAACTCCAGACAGGGCTCCAGCCTAATGTCACAGACCGCTTCTGCCTACCTCCTGAGTTGCCTTAGTCTGGAAAATATCTCACTCAGACCTCATATTGACTCTGTCACAACAAAATTTTATTCGTGGAGTCATTATAAAGTTGTTTGGAGGGGAATATTTAGAGTTCAGCTAGGTTGCTGCCTCCACTCTGTCATCTTGAAGGATGCCATTTTGAATTGTGAAGATGGTTCCTCAAGCATGCTAATTTTCATACCTGCTTTCCTCTCATAGCTCTCCTGAAGTGAGGTTGGACTTGTAAGCCAATGATCCCAGGACACGGTTCCGTGATATCTTTAAATATGAATTTTCTTGTGTTAGGGTCATCAGGAAAGGGGTGGGGACTGGGAAAATGTTGCTAACATTTAAACTCTCTGAAATGATAATTCCTACTTGTATATCACTGACGTTTATAATCCCTCTCCTCAAAAACAACCCTGTGAGGTAGGCAGTAATCATTTCATGTTTCTACAAGCCTTTTAAGGCTTATGCAATTCTTTCTCATCAATAATCCCTGCAGCTAAGTGGTAATAACTTGCATTTATATAGTCCTTTAATGTTTTCATAGCATTTCCCACACAACTACCTCAACAATGCTATTATCCCCATTTTGGAGATAGGAAATAGAGAGTAATGAAGTAATTTGTCCAAGGTCACATAGCTAGTATAGCTAGTAAGTGTGAGAGCCAAAACTTAAGCTGAAATTGTCTGACCCTTTGAGGCATCTAACTTTGTATTTGCCCAGCTTTTCACAAGAGGAGTGAGGTGACTAATTCATCTCACTTCATCAAGGAAATCAGAGGTACTATTCTGCATATGATTTCTAATGACCAAGTTTGATCTCTATTTGGTACAGTGAACTTTCTATCTTTGTGTGATGAATAGAGTTTAGGATTTGGAGTCAAGAAAATCTGGGTTTGAATCTAGTCTGGGACACTAACTTTATGACTCTTGGAGGCCTAGGAGATAAAGAGTTGGGCTTGAAGTCAAGAAGATGTGAGTTCAAATCTGACCCTCAAACATCTACTAACTGTGTGACTCTGGGAAAGTCACTTAACCTCTCTCTCTGCTTCAGTTCCCTCATCTGTAAAATGGGGATAATTGCCTCCTAGCTTTCTTGTGAGGATCAAATGAGATAATATTTGCAAAATATTTATCACAGTGCCTGCCATATGGTAGATATTTAATAAATGCTTGTTCCCTTGGTCCTCTCAGTTTTCTTATCTGTAAAATAGGCTTAATAATTACTGTACCATTTCACAGTATTGCTGAGAATCTCAAATGAGTTAATGTGTGTAAACCTCTTTGCAAATCTTAAACTGTGATACAAATAGCAGCTATTGTGACTTTATTTTTCAAATACTTGTATTCATAGATAAAATTATACTGTTTGCACTGAGCTTTAGAACAGTGCAGTCTCCTCAATGGAATTCAAAGTTATTCAAGAGAGATTTTTCTAATCATACACAATAGAAAAAACAGATGACAGAAATGTATATATATACATAAATATATAGATACATATAAAATATATATATAATAGTTTATACCGTGAAGTTGGACAGATGGCTTTTTTACATAGTCCATTAGTATATATGGAATACACACAAATATAGTTACATATATGGGTATTTTAAATGTATATTTATAGATACAGTAGGATATTGAAATGATATATATATGTTTATATACACACATATATATGAATATGTGACTATATGTGTATAGACACATATCAATAGGACCCAACAATACATATGCACATATGTGTGTGAATATGTGCATGTATCTATATTTGCATATAAATATAAATGTAGTTAGTTATGTATCGGTCTCCCTTTTTTCCATTCCCCCCCCCCCCGCAAACTGGGAAATCTCACAGCACTTTCTTTTTTTTTTTTTTTAAAGCAATTGGGGTAAAGTAACTTGCTCAAGGTTACACAGCTAGTCATTATTTATCTGTGGGTGCTCATTTTCTGAGGCCGGTTTCGATCCCGGGTCATCCCAACTCCGAGGCCAGCGCTCTTACTCACTGCACCACCTAACCGCCCCTCACAGCACTTTCAATGATCTCAAATCCCAAAGTTCTCCCTATTGTAAAAGTCCAACTTTTTACACACTACTATTCTTCTGATATCGCTCTCTGGCTCCTTAAAGAAAAAAAAAATCTTCTGTCACATTTCATCAATTAAGTGTGTAGTTGAATTACAAGGTCTTTTAAAATGCAAATACCTCTTGGGAGGATTAAGTGTTAATGTCAATTTCATTTTATTATGAATAATTTTAATTAATCCTACATTTACTTGATAGTATCAAACTGAGGAAATGGGAATTTTGATCAGGAAGGAGAAAAATTATTTTGAGATTGAAAGTCTAGAGCATCAATAGGGGAGGGGAGGAGGTCTTTGGATAGCTATTGGATAAAAAAAAGGAGTTGGGGAAGTCAACAAAGAAAAAAATTCCATAATACTATCTTTTTTTCTCAAAGACTTATTATTTATGATGGGTAGTGAAAAGACATCATTTGTCCTTATAGCACCTTATAATCTTCCCATGCACCCATAGTTTTATAATTTTTGTTAGACATTTATTTTAGTATCATATTTTTCCTATTAGATTGCAGACTTTTTTCCAATAGCTCTATTTATTTTATACAGTTCCTGACATATAGTGGGTGCTTATTAATTGTTTTTCTCTTTTAAAATTAAATTAATTTTTTAAAAGGGAAAGAATCTTTCCTTTCCATTGACCATTATTAGAGGAAAAACTTAAAAGTCTTAAAAACAAAAACATACAGTTAAGCATATAAAAGGTTTTTGTTTTGTTTTGTTTTTTTAATCTCACATTTGCCAAGACTGAAAATATATGTCTTATTCTGCTCCATGAATCCACAATCTCACTCTCTGTCAGTAGGTGGTTAGCATGAGTAATTCATTACTGGTGTTCTGGAATTGTGGTTTGTCATTGTGTTGCTTTACTAAATTATTTCTCTTAACAATGTTAGCATTGTTGTGATCCAATAAATTATTTTCTTGGTTCTGCTCACTTCACTCTATCAAAAGTCACACAAGTCTTTCCAGGTTTCTTTGAAACCATTTCTTTCATTTCTTATAGCACTATCATATTCCATTATATTAATATGCCAAAATGTGTTTAGCCATTCTCTAATTAATGGGAATCCTTTAAGTTTCCAGGTCTTTGCTGTTATACAAAATGTTGCTGAACTGTAAATATGATCCTTTTTCTCTTTGATCTCTTTTGCATATAGGCATAGTAGTGGTATCAAGAGTCAAAGCATATGCACAGTTTAGTAACATGTGCCGTAATTCCAAATTGCTTTCCAGAGTGGAATAAATATTTGTTGATTGATTGGTTGATTGATTGCATCTCCTTCTAAACTTCTTATCCTGCTGGTCACACAGCAGCACTTAATATATATTTGTTGAATTTTTTCCTCATGTGGTATCAATGCCTAAGCTAAGCTTTGCTAATTTGTCCAATTTAGAGAGATTTATCTTGAAGACCCATCAGACTTAACAAATGTATCAGCTATCCTTAGGAGTTCCAAGAATTGTCATGTCTAAGAACAATTTCAGTTTCTTAGTAGGGCCTTGAAAGTTAGACCTAGCAGCAACCTATTGAACAGGAGGGGGAAAGTAAAATATTGGCTATTAAGCAAGGAAACACTTCCTAATGATAAGATCCATCCAAAAGTGGAATGGCTTACCTTGAGTTGTAATGATTTCCCCATCATTTGAAAACCTATGGGTAAAGCCTAGAAAACCACTTATCGGGTAGGTTGTAGAGGGGAATCTTGGTCAGGTGCTGATTAAGCTAAATGGCCTCCGAGATCCCTTTAGCCTCTGATATTTGCAATTCTGCCTTTTAGTCTTTGTAAAGACCCCTCAGGTTGTACTTTGGCCATGAAAGTCACAAAAGAGTGAACTGTGCTGACTTCAGTTTACACAGAAGGGATAAGATCTGAGTACAGCCTCTTCTCTCAAACTGATTGGAGCTACAGTTCCTTTGGGAGAGAATCCAGTGGGAGATTCCGGGGCCTCTGCAGTTCCAGACTCTCAAACAAAGGTACTTTGTTACTCCTGTTCCAAGGATGGATGTATAGAAGTTCTATTTATGACTTACATGCGAAGATCAAAGGGAAAGATGTCTGTTTGGGTGTGGAGGAGTGGCAGGGGAATGGAGTAAGCCAAGGGGGCATGACTTATAAATTTAGCAAACTGTCTTCAGCTTTATACCTGGCACTTTATCCTCATTACTGACAGTGCATATGGCTTTGCAATAAATTGGGAATTTGCTGAGTGAGAAAATGAAGATTTATACAAAGTTAAATTGAACAAATGGTGAATAATTGATTTAACTGACCTGACAGCTCCCACTGTACTTGTAAATAATACATAAGGTTTTACTCAAACTATAATTTAGTATTCTGGCCATCTAGACTCCTTTGAATAGGTGACTGTAGAAACCCAATTCTTTTTGACTACTCCATCCAACAATAGTTTTGCTGGTTGCTTAGTCTGTTCACTGAGTCCTAGGCTATTTGAAACCCTATTTTCCACTCATTACCTTTAGAAGAAGCTTTTAAAATTCAATTATAACAACAACAGAAACAAAAATAATGATAATATCTAGAATCTAAATAGTGTTTAGGATTTTCAAAGTATTTTACATGTCTTTGTATTTGAGAAAATTATCTCTGTCAGTATAACATGAGATTAGCTTGTTTGGTTCCTGGAGTCAATCTAATTTTTATCTCTACATATTTGTGTGTTGTATTCTTTTTGACTGTTTGTTGTTGTTTCAAAATTCTGTTGCAAGGTACTTGGTTTTCTAAAATCAAAGGAAAGATAATTATGGACTACATCCACATGAGTGGCATAGGCTAAAAAGAGAAATAACTTTAAAAATTGGATAAATTTATAGATAGAAAGATACCATTCAACTAAAAGATACTTGACTATTTCAGGAAGGGATCCTGAAGGGGCAGGGGGATTGACTTTAAGATTTCATTGGTATACATGATTTCCCATGTGGGAAATGCAGATCAGCGTCTTGCTTGCAACTTAGAATCTTAGAAGACTTCCAGTAATCCTGAATAGACAAATGATTTACCCATTGCCATATAGCTACCATGTGTCAGATTCTGGGATTGAAATCAGGTCTTCCTAATGCCAAGGCTAACCCTATATCAGAGGATATTACTGTTGACAAAAATATAATTTTATGTTTGCCCATGAGTACATCATGTTGCAATGTACAAAGTACAACCACAGTCATTATCTCATCTGGTCCTCATAACAACCCTTTGAGTCAAACATCCTTCATTTTGCATTCAAGGATATGGAGGTACAGGAAAGATACTTGTTTTTCTCAAGGAACCCCAGTTGATAAAATTAAAAATTTTTTTTTATTTATTAGATTATTTTGGATATATTGGATAAATATTATATATTGGATTGTTTATTGGATAAACAAAAAGCATTTACTAAGCATTTAAGAGTCAATGGTGACATCAATTTGGATACAGTTGTCAGAGTAAGAGGTAGAAAAGAAGGGGCAAGAGGAAGAAAGTGCATGTTTGGTGATAGAGCATACAATGGCTATGGGGAAACTAGGAGGCATAGAGGATTGAGTGCTGAGTCAGGAAGACTCCTCATCTGGAGTTCAAATCTGCCTTTAGACACTAACTAGCTATGTGACCCTGGGCAAATCACTTAACCCTGTTAATTTCACTTCCCTCATCTGTAAAATGAGCTGAAGGAAATGGCAAACCATTCCAGTATCTTTGCCAAGAAAATCGAAAATTGGGTCACAAAGCATTGGACATGACTGAACAACAACATTCAATGGCTGAGTGGGAGATAAGGCTCTGTGGTCTTAGGGAGGGCGTATTCCATCACAATCAAATACCACAACTTGTTCAGCCACTCCCTAATACATTTTCCATTCACATTCGAAGTTATAACTGATATTTGTGAATTTCCCACCATCTTATTTTTACCACTATTTTCCTTCTGAACCTCTCTTTTCACTCTAACCCTGTTACTTTATCTTCTCTTCTTAGCCTCTTATTTGTTATTTTTATCCTCTCCTCTACAAGACCTTCCTTTATCTGCTCACCCAACTCTCCTAATACTAATATACCCTTCTAAAAGTCCCTGCCCCATACTGTTGCCCAGTTTTCTCACCTCTCTAGAAGTTCAGAAGACTACTAAGATGACTTTTTTCAAGGCCAGAGAAACAGTAGGTAACAGCTAGTACTTGAAATCCAAGTTCAATGCTCTTGTCATTATTCTTCATTGCCTTAATTTGTTGTTGTTGAGCTGAATCAAATAAGTCTTTGGTTAATTGAAACCAGATTTCATGGTTTAGAGAATTAATTGAGATTATTACTTTTGACATTTTGTCCTGCATTGCTTTGAAGTCACATCAACAGCTCCATTCAATTTCTTCTATTCTCAAAAGTTAGGAACTTAGTATATTTTTGAGAAATGTCATTTGGAAAAGATTGCTGTTATTTTTAAATAAAATATGTCTGAAAATCTCCATTCTCTTCTCATTATTGACAAATGTATACCTTCATCCATTCAGGAGTTGGTCTATTTCTCATAATTCTGACCAGCAATTGACTTTCTTAGAATGTAGGGAGAAAATTTGAAGAGCATGAGGGAAAAAATAAGTGGATTTGAAGGAAATCTTGTTTGCAGGAAAACTATTTCCAATGTGCCTTTATCCAACAGATAAGGTCTTGAAAAGTTGCATGGAAAATGAGCTTGTGTCCAATATCCCTAACAAATGGTTCTAATCTGGGTTATCTAAGATAAAACACAAACTATCATTCATATTCTATATTGTACGTGATAATATGAAAAGCATCTAGGGGAAGGCACACAGGATGGTAAAGGATTAGTTCACTTATGCTGCAGGAAGGTAGTTGAAGGAAATGGAGATTCCTGGAGAAGAGAACATTTGTGAGGACATGAAAATTGTATTCAAGGGTTGTTTCACAGAAGAAGAAATTTTGTGGTTGTCATTGGTCAGTTGTTTCATACTTTTCATTACCCCACTTTGCATTTTCTTGGCAAAGATACTGGAATAGTTTGCCATTTCCTTCTCCAGCTCATTTTATAGATGAGGAAATTGAGGCAAAAATGTTAAGTGACTTACCCAGGGTCCACAGCTAGTAAGTGTCTGAGATTTGGTCAGATTTGAAATCAGGAAAATGAGTCTTCCTGGCTCCAGGCCCAGTGTTTTATCCGTTGTGCCTCGAAGGTGCCCTGAAGAAGGAATAATCACATTCTTTTTGACCTAAAAGGGCAAAATTAGGACAATGGGTGGAAGCTGCAAAGAGGTGAATTTAGGCTTAATCTTAGAAAGAAAAAGAAAAACTTTCTAACAATTAGAGCTCCACAAAAGTGGAAGAACTGTCTTCATCATGCCCTCCTCCTTTATGAGAAATCTTCAAACAAAATTTGGATGAATACATAAGGAATATAGTGATTTCCCCTATACATCAAATGAAGAAGGCCCAGGGGAACTGAAACCAAAAATCCATGAGAGGGAAACTGAATCATCCAGTTAGAGTGAGAGCAGCAATCATGGCCTAAGACCCCTTTACTTGCTGTTGAAAGTATGCATATGAATTAGCTTTCAATTCTCTCTTACTCTTTGCTCCCCCAACTAACACAGAATAGCACCAATCTCTAGCCCTGGGCCAGGGTTCTTTTTCCCTTCCTCAATGCCTGGCCCTACTAGACACAGATAAAAACCTGATAAAAACCCACTAGACTTTACTTGTTTGGGAAAGGGTATCTCATTCCCTCTGGAGTATCAGTGTGTTCATTTCCACACAGGGTCCCAATGGAGTCTCCCTTTCCTCTCCAAGTTCCAACAGACCTTTCCTCATCATTCTTGTTAATCCTTCTTCATTTTGTGACTATTTCTCCTTAATAAAACTAGCTTACTTAATGTTTTGTTGTAACCTTCACATTTCCTGGTACTGGAATACTAATCTTAAGTCTGTACTGATGGACCCCTGACACATGTATTATAAAGTTCTTGTTTGGGCACAGTCTAGACGAAATGATCTCCAACCCCTTCCAATGGATATTTTGAGATGTGTGATTTCACGACTCTTCTTTTGAATATTCTGCCCCCCAAATCCAAATAGATAAAACTTTTTATGATTAGATAAAATATTATAGACTAATTTGATAAGCAATACCACTTCCTTACATCTGACTGCCTGCTTAGTTTGCAATTAACTCCCTCCAAGACCAAGGGCATTCATATCAACAGTTTGTCACAATTTAATTCAATTCAGCAAGTATGTATTAGGCACAGATTGTGTGTGCAGAATACCAATTAATTGTTGCAACTCTCTCCATCAGGCCTGATTATTTCATAAAGACCTGGTAATGTGGATGCAATCGTTGTGAATTGCTTAGAATTTGCTTATAGTCAGCACACAAATCTTTTCCTTTTTTTTTTTATTTCTGGACTTAGAATGTTAGAGCTGAAGGCATCTTAGAAATCACCTAATGTAACCCTTTCACCTTACAATTGAGGAATCTTAACCCAAGAGATGGGGAATAACTTGCCTAAGGTCATATGAGTGAGTAAGCTAACGGCAGAGCCAAGGCTTCTTTTCTTCTAAGGAAGAGACTATTCTCTTCTCTCTCTCTCTCTCTCTCTCTCTCTCTCTCTCTCTCTCTCTCTCTCTCTCTCTCTCTCTCTCTCTCTCTCTCTCTCTCTCTCTTTCTCTCTTTCTTCCTCTACCTCCCTTATTTTTTCCTCCCCCTCATCTTCCCCCCTCTCTCTCCCTACTTCCCCCTCTCTTACTCTTTCCCCCTCTCTTTCCTTTCCTCTCCTCTGTTTCTCTATCTCTCCTTCCTCTTCCTCTCTCTGTCTCCTTCTTCCTCCTCTATCAGTCTCTTTTTGTCTCTGTATCTCCCTTATATGTCTCTCTGCATCTCTATGTCCGTCACTGTCTCTCTGACTCACTTTTGTGCGAGGGAGAACTAGGTTACTGAGGAGCCTCACAGCTGAATTTACTTTGGCCTGATGCTTGAAGTATCCGTGACATTCACTCTTTTTTCTGGGCTGTAGACAATTCCTCAGCTTAAGCCAATGTAGGGTTCCTGATGGAGAATTTGTTCTGTTCCCCTAAAAGAGATCTCTACCCATGGAATTTTCACCATTTTAAAAAATCTTTGTGCCAGTCTATCTCCCTGCTCCTGAAGAGAATGTAAAAGGCTATAATGAAGCAAAAATCTGATGAATCTTAAATTAAGAATATCTTTAATTTGAGTTAGACATTTGTCTGTGTCTCCCATTATGGAAAGTTTTAAAAAGCGAGCAAATGATACAAAGTCCAATGGCTCAAAGAAACATATGATTTTTGTCTATCAGTGAGTTTTGGTCTAGGGGATAAAGCCCTGAATTTGAATTCAGAAGATGTAGGTTTCTGGTTCTATGACTTTCCACCTAGGTATCCTTGGGAACTTAATTTACTCTTCCCAATACCCATTTTGCTTAATGGTAAAATGAGGTTGATCATCCTTGTAGTACCTACCTCACAGGATGTCTATGAGGATGAAAGAGATCACAGCATCATCTATTTAAAACTGCTCAGGATCATTTTACAGGTAAGGAAACTGAGGCTATAGAGATTAAGCAATTGCTAAACATCACACAGGCAGTAAATAGCAAAGCTGAGATTTGAACCGAGGCTGCCTGATTCCAAATCCAATGTTCTCTTCATCCCTCAAGCCTTGTCTGCTATAAAAACGCACCTAGTAAAGTGTTTTGTAAACAGTAAAGCTCTCTATCACTGTGAGTTATTATGATTCCAAAGTGTTTCCTAGGGCATGAGAGGGTTGGTTTATAGTCACAGGGTTGGAAGAGAGATGCTCATTTTTCATATTCCAAGGCTGGCAAATAAAGGAATTAGTCAGGCTAGCATCAAGTCCCATCCATCTCTTAAGCATGTGAAAGACATTTGGAGTGTGAATGGTTTTCAGTCCTTAAGCGATTCGGGAATTAAAAGGTAAATCTGGTGCCTGAAAGTGTTTGGGACTGGCTTTCAAGGCAAGGATAAAGTATTTCCTGAGAGGGAAATTGGGGGTCATTAAAAGGTTACTGTTCTCCATAATGCCCCTTGATTGGTTGTTAGTGGTCAGCTTCCTCTGAAGTGACAATCAGTTAGGGGGACCATTGGCCTTTCACAGCAATTATCAATGGTCCGGCAATTTCCCTCAATTTTAATCAATTAGATTTCTGAATGGCCTTTTCTTTGTTTCAGACAAAAGAGGCAAGTGTTTGGCAAGGGATGGCCCACTTCTCCCTGGCAGCTCCTGTTTTCTTGGGGATGCCCTTTGGAGACCTTGTCCACTTTCAGACAGCTCAGAAAGCACACATCTCCTTTCATTTAAAGAGGGATTCATTATGACTGACATTCCAGTACAGACCAATGTAATCAGCAATAAGTGATGGGGGGGGCACCTTCAGGAATGGGGAGCTTCTGGTATGAGAACAGACTAAAAGATTAGGATCCTTCACTTTCAGGAAAATGAAAGAGGAAAAAGGGATAGAACTAAAACTGAGCAAACAGGCAAGGGCATGGACACTGCCACTATGGTGCTATTCTCTGAATTCTTGTATACTAAAACCAAGGAGCATCCTTCAAATACTTGTTGAAAGAAGTGTGCAGCAATAAGAGGAATTCCTTTATGGCACCATGGATGGATATTCTTTGGGAACTCATTAGGCCAAGGAGTAGTGTAGGATTGAATTAAATTTAATTCAGCCAAAATTGACTAAGCCCTACTATGTATGAGGCACTGTGAGAAGTGATGAATGAAGATAGACAATTATCTAAATATTCCCTACCCTCAAAGAGTTTACATTCTAGCATAATGCTAGGTGGCACAGTGGATAAAATGCTGCTCCTGGAGTCAGGAAGACCTGAGTTCAAATCCAGTCTCAGATATTTACTAGCTGTGTGACTTTGGGTAAGTCAGTCAACTTCTGCTTGCCTCAGTTTCCTCATCTGTAAAAATGGGGATACAAATAGCACCTACATCTAAGGATTGTTGTGGTCAAATGAAATATTTGTAAGGTATTTAGCATAGTGCCTGGCACATAGTAGATTCAATATAAATGGGTTTATTTTTGGTCTTTTTGAAGGGGGAAGGCAGGGCAGTTGGGGTTAAGTGGCTTGCCCAAGGTCACATAGCTAGGAAGTATTAAATGTCTGAAGTTGGATTTGAACTCAGGTCCTCCTGACTCCAAGGCCCGTGCTCAATTCACTGAACCACCTAGCTGCCCCTATAAATGTTAACTACTATTTTTAAAGGGAAGTGGTAACACTGTATACACAAGATTAATCAACCAAAAAACATTAAGTAGCAGGAAATTTGTTAGATGCTGGGGATAAAAAGAAAAAAAAAACACATGGATCAGTCCTCAGAGAGTTTACATTCTCTCAAGATGAGTAAAGGCAAAGTGTTTTGGGGCTAGGAATGATGACTGGACTTGTGATTTCATTAGCATGGAGAACTCTCCAATGAGGAAATTTACTCTTCCAATACCAAATACCAAGAATGCACAAAGTAAATCCAAAGTAATTTCAAGATCTAAGACTTCCTTTAGGAAATGACACTTGAGATGTCCTTTGAAGGAAGCTAAGGATTATTGAAATATATATATATATATATATATATATATATATACGTGTATATATATATACGTATATATATATATACGTATATATATATATACGTATATATATATATATATATATATATAACTTGCCAAAATTAAGGTAAGTTTGTAAATAATTTATTCTTTTTAAAATTAAAAGAAAAACTGGGGACCTCAGTCTATCCCTAATTTGACAATTCAGCAACAATTAATTAAACACCTGCCATTCTTATAGAACTTAGACTTGGAAGAAACTTTAGGGATTCTCTAATCTAAGTTCCTCATTTTGCAGATGAGAACACTGAGGTCCAGAAAGGTAGAACAATTTGTATGAGGTCCTACCAGGAATAAATAGCAGAACTATTTACTTGAACCTGGGTCCTTTATCTCTAAATACAGTTGTTGTTCAGTCATGTCCAACTCTTCCTGACCCCTAAGAGGTTAGATGTTCTTGGCAAAGAATGTTGACTAATGGCTAAATTAACTTGTAGGGAAGTATCACGTGGCATGCCTTGGTGTTCTGTCCTTGGTACTGTCTTGTTCCATGATTTTATCACCGACTTGAAAGAAGGTAGATACCATATTTCCCATATTTGAAGAGGACCAGCAAGCTGAGCAGGTTAGCAACATATGATGGAAGCACTAGGTTCCATGTGTAATTCATCTTTATATCTACTATATGGTTTAGCATGGTAGAGAAGGTTTTCTCCCAGAATGAGATCACAGACTCTCAAAGCTAGAAAGAATCTCAGCAGTCATCAAGTTCAATTTTTCACTGAATAGGAGATGCCTTTACAAACTCTTCAGCAAATGGGCAGCCAGTGTGTAGTTGAAGGTCTCCAGTGAGATGGAAGTCATTACTTCCTGAGATAGTTCATTCCACTTTTTGACAGACTTAATTGTGAGGAAGCTTTTCCTTACATTCAGATGAAATTTGACTCTGAAACTGCTACCCATAATTAATAAAAATATAATAAATATGAATATTAATATATAAATTATATATTAATATTAATAATAGTAACTTACATTGATATATCACTTAAAGATTTTCAAAACATTTTATATGTTAGTTCATTTAAACCTCACTACAACCTTGGGAAAGAGGTACAATTATTATCTTCATTTTACAGATGAGGAAACTGAGGCAGGGATAAATTAAGTGACTTGTTCAGGGTCACACAACTAACAAGTATCTAATACAGTTTTTGCTTTTTTTTTTTTTTTTGGTGGGCAATTGGGATTAAGTTTGGGATTTGCCCAAAGTCACACTGCTAGTAATTGTGTGTGCCACCCCTCTAATGCAGTTTTTGAAGTAAAGTTTTCCCAAATTGAAGCTCTGTGTTCTATTCACCACATCTCCATTGTTCTATTGCCATTTCCTATTCGGCAAAACAGAAATTTGTTGCTCTTTCATAAAACCTTTCAGACACTTGAATAGAACTAGTATATGTGCAAAGAGATATGTGTTGAATTGAATTTTGTTCAATGGATTCTCCTACGGCATTTTCTTTGGGTCTCCCTTTTCTTGTTCTCAATGTCTTTCCCAACCGTTACTAGGTAACTAGAATGCCTAGCAGGTTGGGTCAGCTAGGTGGCACAGTGAATAGAGCAATGGCCCTGAGTCAGGAGGACCTGAGTTCAAATCCGGCCTCAGACACTTAACACTTACTAGATGTGTGATCTTGGGCAAGTCACTTTACTCCAGTTGCCCTGCCTTCCCCATCCAAAAAAGCAAAAAAAAAAAAAAAATACCTAGCAGGGGTGGGGAACCTGAGGCCTGGAGGCCACATGTGGCCTTATAAGTCCTCAGTTGTGACCTTTTGACTGAGTCCACATTTTACAGAAGAAATTCTTTTATTAAGGGGGTTTCTTCTGTGAAGTTTGGATTCAGTCAAAGGTCCACACTTGAGGACCTAGAAGGTCACATGTGGCCTCAAGGCTTCAGGTTCCCCATACCTGGTAGTAGATAGAGGGCTAGACTTGGGAAGTCAGGAAAACCTGAGTTGGAATCCTGCTTTAGAAAAAGTCACTTAGCCTCATTCCTTGGTTTTCTCATCTGTAAAACAGAGAAAATAATAATAAAAAATGATAATTGCTCTTCCCTTCAATTACTTTAAACCCTCACAGGGTTGTCATGAGGCTTAGATATGATAATATACATAAAGCCTTTATAGAGCATGAATGTTTTTCTGTTGGCTTGTTATCATTGTTTCCATAACTGAATGCAGTTTTCCAATTGTTTTGACCAAGGCAGAGTACAGAAGGAGGGAATCGTAGGCAGACTATGCCTCTCTTAATTTTGCATAATATCACTTTAACTTCTTTTACTCCCCTGTCACTTTTAATTCATAGTGATATTAAAAGCCTATAAAGCCCACAGCTGTCTTTCATATTATCCCATGTTTAGCCTATGAATCAGAAACACCTGAGTTCAAATCTAGCTTCAGCGACTATCTCTATGATCCTGGGCCAGTCACTTAACCATTCTTCTGCCTCAGTTTCTTCATCTGTAAAATGAGGATAATAACAGTATATTTGCTCTGGGTGTTGTGAGTATCAAATATGTGAATATTTGTAAAGTGATTTGCAAAGCTTAAAGTGCTATGAAAATGGAACTATTTTATAATTTTTTTGAACATTTGAAGTTGCTTTTTTTTAACTCAAGTGAATGTCATATATTACATTTCTCTCCTCTAGATTTTTTTTTCCTTTTGCATCCTGATTCTGTCATTCATTGTATTTTTCACCTGTTCTAGCTTCATGTCATCTGAAGATCAGACAAGCCTGCCATTGCATAGAGGAAAGAGCCTTAGACGAGGAATCAGAAAACTCAGCTTGGAATCCTGGCAGCGCTGCTCATTGTATGTGTAATTTGGGACTGATTTTTTCACCTATCTGGGTCTTACTTTCCTCACCTATAAAATGGGAGTTTGTTCTGCATGATCCTTAAGGTTTCTCCCAACTGTAAATCCCATGATTCTCTGATCCATCTATGCCTTCATCTAAATCACTGAACAAATGCTAATGAGCAAAGGTCGTAAACAGAAACCTGGGGCATTCCTTTAGAGATCTCTCTCCACCCTGACATTAATTCATTAATGATGATTCTAAATCCAAACAGTCAATTCTGAATCTATTTACCTCTAATAACATTGAAGATTTACATTTCTACCTTATCCACAGGATTGTACAAAACTTGTTACTTTGCCTAACTCTACTTACCACATGTCTACAGCAATATGATACATCACCAGTATTGTAGCACTGCTAAAAAAAAAAAGAGAGAGAGAAGTGAAATGAAATTAGTTTGGTATGGCCTAGTCTTGATAAAGATGTTGACTCTTAGAGATCATTGATTCCCTTTCTAAATGTCACAAAACTATCCTTTTGGATGACAGATTCAAGAATTTTGTCACCAAAGTCAACCTAATCAAAGTCATGCATTTTATAGATTCTGTACTTTTTATTTTTCTGAAAACTGAGAAATGTGTTCAGTGCTATGGCCCATCTCCCAATTCCCACGATCTTTCTAAGATCCTGAAAGAGGCTTATGAATCACACCTACTAGTTTTTTCTGTACTCTAAGATATATTTTAGCTAAGTTAGGTGACTTGAATATACTGAGGACATCAAGGCACTCACCCTCTCCTCACTTGTTTTCTTTCATTTTAACTCCTTGTCCACCATTTTCCCCTTCTTTTCATATCTGAGAAATTGTGTCTTTTTAGAAACAAAGAGTTGAACAACTTTCTTTTTGTCATTCATTATCATTATGCAGTCTACTTCCAGGAAGTGGCCCTACCTCTTTTCTGATCCTCCTCTTTCACCCAATCTAACAGAAGAAGCCCTTTTTTGTTGTCCTTAATATTTATCATGAACCTCAGTTTGTTCTTAGTTTTAGTATTACTGACTCTATTCTTACAGACCTGTGCCACATTCTCATATTCATCTTCTGTTATCCTTCTTTGTTTTCATTAACTATATATGTCTTTTAAAAGTTTAAGTTGGTGAATTAATTTTCCTGTGGTTCCACGCTGGTATTTTTTTTTAACATTTCCTCCTTTACT
The DNA here is from genome assembly GCA_011680675.1 of Gymnobelideus leadbeateri. Classification (NCBI taxonomy): domain Eukaryota; kingdom Metazoa; phylum Chordata; class Mammalia; order Diprotodontia; family Petauridae; genus Gymnobelideus; species Gymnobelideus leadbeateri. The sequence continues at coordinate 205,558 of WOXC01004553.1, forward strand.
GGAATTGTTTCCATCTGAGTTTCTAGAGTTTCAATCTGGAGAGTTTTCCTATTTGGATTCACTTCTCCTGTAGAATGTTTAGGCTATGGGATTCTGTTTATCCTGTTGATTCTTTGTAATCTGTCCTCCCCAAACCTTGGGTGCATTAGACTATACCTGGTTTTTCCCTACAACTCTGTCATAAATTCTAAGATAAAATGGTCACTTCCTGTAAGATTTCTTTCATTTCGATTTTAATTTCTCCTTTTTGGTCAGAATCAGGTTCAGAATGGCAGGTACCCTACCCTAGTTGCTTCTTCTACCTTTTAAAGAATGAAATTAACATAAATGCAGGCCAAGAATTGATAAGCACTTTTGTTTTTGGCAAAGAATATGAGAGAACTGAAGTTTTCCTATCATTACTATATCATCTTCAATAAATACTTAGCAAAGCTATGTTTTATTTATCAAAGAACCATAGAAGTGATGGGAGGGAGCTCAGCAGTCATGTCTAAAGAATGAATCTTCCCTAAGATAGAGTAAACACATAATCACCCAGTCTTCACTTTGCTTTTTTGAGGATATCAGGACTTTAGAAAGACATGGTGTCTTGGGGTCAGCATTCATCTCTAGGCATGTTTACCTTGGAGGACTGAGCTCTCTTTCCACCCAGAAAGGTTTTTTTTCTTCTTTGATGACCCCTTATCACATTCCAAAAGATTCCAACCCAGGTCTTCCAGATTCCAAGTCTAGTATTCTATCTATCATTTAGATGGCTATTTTATAGTTGAGGAAACTGAGAACAAGAGAGGTTGTGACTTGTCCAAGGACTCTTAAGGAGTTACTAAATTGCATATCCAGAATTCAAAACACTTGTTTGACTAGGCTAAGGTCAGTAATTAAGTCCTTTGAATCCAAAAGCAGATGTCTTCCAATATACCATAACTGTCTCCATGGTTTTCATATTGCTCCTGTTAACACTTGTGATAAGTCATTTTACCTCTTGTTGTGTACATGTCAATGAGACACCTGAAGTTGATGATTTCAAAGGTTCCTTTCAGGTTTATCCTATCCTTAATAGGTTTTGGGTCCAGTCTTTTTTGTGTATCATGGCGTCCTTTGGTAGTCTGGTAACCCATAAAGATTACCCATTACAAGTAATGTTTTAAATGCATACAATAAAGTACTTAGGATTAAAAAAGGAATGAATTGTACAAAAATACAATTATTTAAAAATAAACCAAATTCATGAACCCTTTGGAATATGCCCATGGATCTAAGGTTAAGAACGCCTTGTTTAGAGGATCTGCATTCTCTCTCTTTTTATTTTCAAGTTACTTTTAATACTCTGGGGTAAGTCTCATAGGAATAAAAAACACTGGGAGAGGGTAGCCCAATCATAGCTACCCCCTACCCTTGGGGGTACCTATAGCCCCAGGAACACCCTGGAGGAGAGCAAGGCTACTCTCTGGAAGGAAGGATGCACCAGAGGAACCCCTTACAGACACAGGGCGAAGAGAATGCCATCAATTCTGGGACCTTCAGGAGGAGGTGAGTATGAGGGTACTGGTTCCAGATACATGGCAAGGGAGATCGGCATAAGCCCGTATTGGGGGGTTGTTCTTATTGGCTTGTTTCTGCTTCTGTTGCTTTTGGGCAGCTGCAGAGAGTCCGTCATCCCCGCATTTTCCCTTGCCTGACCGGCTTTGCTTTTTCGTGTTCTTCAGGGGTAAGCTCACCCCGTTTACCTCGGGTCACGGTGATGACAGCGGCTCCTGTCTGACTCAGTGGCGTCTGCTCTTTCCTCTCTGACAGAGGCTCTGTGTTCTAATCCCAACTGTGAAATTTACTATGTGACTTTGGACAAACAGCTTTTTTTTTTTTAACCTGTTTCCTGATCTGGAAAGTGAGGTGGATTATTATTACTATTTTTGGAGTTATATTTCATCTACCTAATTCATACCAGAATTGTGGAGAAAGTACTCCCTGTAATCCTTGATGTACAAAAGAAATACCAACTATTATTATGCAATGAAAAGTGACTGATCAAAAAAAGGATGAGGAGCCATCCTCCAGCATCTGTGCATCAAAACTCATAAGAAATTAGTCTGGCAGAGAATGCAGGATAAATTGGAGAAAGGAAGAGAATGATGGAGAGAAGGCCTTTAATAATTTTGCTACAGAAATATGTCTCTGTCCTTTAAACAATTTTTTAGTTACTGGGCAATGATAAAGATGTGGTTTGGTGCCATGTATAATGTTATATATGGCATCAAGAAGACCTTGGACTTTAAATAGCACAAGTACTTATTATCTGTATGAATGTGGGCAAGTCACCTAACCTCCCTCAGCCTTAATTTCCTTCTCTGTGAAATAGAAAAAGGAGAAATGTGAGCTATTAGCCAAATAGTTGAAAAACTGAAGGCTTCTTCATAATCTGTGAAAGGAATGCAAGAAAATATTTAGATTCTATTTTCTTTGTTCCTTCTTCTTTAGTTCCTTTGTCTGGTATAGGTTACTTATACTTAAAAAAAAAAAAAAAAGTTTACCCAGCCTAAGCCCTGCCCTTTGCTCCTTCAGACACCAGTAACAACCTCTATGTGCCGCCCTTGCCTATGGGTTATACACTCAGCTGATTGGTGGCCTCAAAACCCTAAAGCCTAGGTTTTTGTTTTTCTAAATAACCAGTGTCCTTACAGCTCTGTAGGCTATAACCAGAACACTCTGGCGCCCTGAACTGTTCAGGGAGCTCTTAAGTGGGATCAGCTTCCTAGCTTCCATTGTGTCATGGGGCTTAGATCTGGCCATAAGAAAATCCCTTTTATCTCTAGCTTGTTTAGTTTTGTATTGTGTGGGTTGAAATGCTCTCATCTTTGCTCACATCCCATGGATCAGGTACAATTTCCTTAAAAATGCCCCCAAAAGAAAATTGATGGTATTTTCAACAGCCTGGAGGCTGTATTCCTCCCTTAAGTGAAACTCTCCCACCAACTAGCTGCCTCTGTGAAGCCAAGAAATGCCTTCCTCTCATTTCAGGGCCTCCTGGAAGTAATTTTTGAACTTTGTTCTCCAAACCTTTTGGGACTTGAGAAAGAAGGAATACAACTTTAAACATTTTCTTTAGGGTGGAAATGGGATAGAGTAGGAGTTATTAACCTTTTTTGTGTGTCCTTGACCTTTTTGGTAATCTAATGAATCCTATAGACCTCTTTTTCAGAATGATGGTTTTAAATACATAAAATAAAATACATAAGATTAGAAAGGAAACCAATTATGTTGAAATACAGTTATTGAAATATTAAACAAAACAAGTTGAAATACTAAACAAAAGTTGAAGTTGAACTGCTGGGGACTTTTTTTAAGTGTGAAGGTTGTTTATATTCATATTTGAGGAGAGATGATAGAATTTTTGAGCTTGAAAGTACCCTAAAGGGCATAAAACCAGCTGAAAGTCACAGGTAACATGAGTTATCCACATTTGCACAGCTTAATTATTCAGAGGACCATCCTTTCTAACTAGATGTATTGACCAAAGAGTTCATACAGATGGAATACATCTTATAAAGACTGAGATTATAGCAATGGGACATTTTAGAACCCAATATTTTTTCAAAGAGTTGTCTAACATTCAAATTTAGATGAATCAGGAGGATGAATATGTTAATCCCGATGGAGCCTTGAATTTCTTTTTTTGATGGGGGGCATAAGACAAAGGAAAATTAAAATTGATAGTCAAATAGAAATGGTTTGGCTTAGCCCAAATGAAAAATACAAACCAAACTGTGAAAGTTTGTATGTCCATGACAGGTAAATCCCACAACTACTATGTACAAAAAGAAAATGTCATCGCTTCTTCACTATCTAAATCTTTCCTGAGATAGATGCCTTGGAAGAATTCTAGGAAAAGGATCCAAGAATTCTAGGAAAAGATCCAACTTCTAAGCTTGAACTTTTTTTCTATGTAGGACATTGTCTTGTTTTGTGTCTTTAGCTTATTTTCATTCATTCATTCATTCATCTGTTTATCCATTTATTCATTCAAGTATCTATTTACCCATACATTCATTCATTCATGTATTTATTTATACATTCATTCATGCACTCATTCATTTGTTTATTCATTCAGTCATTGATTGATTGCAGGAAGGAATACCATTCAGTAGAGAGAACAATAGTCTTTTCCAAAAGGTTCAGACCCCAAATCTACCTTTTACTGGCAATGTGGCCCTAGTTAACTCACTTGAACTTCTAGGTTTTCAATTTCCTTGTTGGTAAAAGGATTATAGTACAGGTCTCCAAGTTTCTTCCCAATCAAATGAGATAACATGTGTAAAGCACTTATCAAAGTACTTAGTGCATTGGGAGATGCTCAAAATACTTATTCCCTGTTTTTTTTTTCCCTTCCCAACTGTAACTTTTCAAAAATCTATAACTTTTTCCTTCTTCTACACTTCCTATTCTGATAAGTCGTCATACATATAACATCTTTATCAAAAATGATATGGAATAGAAGAATGAGGAGTTGATTCAGGATCTTTTGGTCAATAGAGTCTACCTCACCTATTTGATGAAATTCCATAATATAAGGGTTGACCTCTTTCAGATTTTGATGTAGCTCATTTATACCTTGTAAAGAGTGTGACCCTTTTTAGATAATGAGTGTCATTGTAAATGTAAAGTGTTCTTTTCTCTTGTAAGAGGGCTGAAGGAGTTCCTCATTCAACCTGATAGCATACCGAGGGAATAAGCGTTGGATGGGTGAAGGATTGGTTAGCCATGCTCCTGGAATCAACATGGGAAAGAAGTAAGGTAACTATTTCTAGAAAAACATAATGTGTGACAGTTAAGAAAAAAGTAAGCTAAGTGAGGAGAACCCATTATTGAGAGAAGACTGTTTTTCTTCTCTCTACTTGGGCTTCTTCTAGAGTAAAGCAGCAGAGGAAGGGATTACTCTCTTTTGAAGGTAACACAGTCTTTCTTCCCTTACTCCTCTACCACTCTGAGGAAATAGTGCCTTGAAAGTGGAGCAATTTACTCAGTAAGAAATGTCTTGCTTAGGACAGAACAGGAAGAGAGTCCAACTGAGTCTAGTTGAACTGGACAGAGAATTTCCATGGAAGTCAGTGAAACAACAAGCCCTACAAAGATAGTGTGTAAAAAGAGGGCAATGTGAGAATAACGCACTGTTGGATTGGAGGTAAGAATTTTATTGGCCATCTAAGTTCCATATATGTATGTCTTTATATTACTGTAATCTATGTGCAGATGGCCATTCTTCCTGCTGATGCTATGAGCTTGAGGCCTGGGGTTAGGGGGAGCAAAACACACACATACACATGTGTGTATGTATATATGTATGTATATGTGTGTATATATACATATGTATGTATATGTGTGTGTATGTATATATATATATATATATATATGTATAAAAATGTATTTACTACTATTCATGCCATAACATTTTTAGTGAATGACTTTGCTTTGAGTTGACTGTGTCAAGGTAAACATGATGATAAATGTGAACTATTCTTCCAAAAGTTTGAATCTGTTCAGTACTTTCAACCTGGGGCAGTAGTTGTGCTTTGGGGAATCTAATCTATGAGCACAAGTTTGATTGTAGCCTGGAGAGGGAGCTACAATGTTGACAAGAAAAATTAAATTCAAACTCAGAGTCATTTTTTTTCCTACTTGTTCTGTGAGGAGGGAATAGAAGAGATGACTTCCTATTGAGGCTTTAAAAATCATCCTATTATAAAAAGTCAATACTGCTGTCCTCAATTGTCAGCAGACATTGCTTCCTCATACATATAAATAAATAATGATAATAGTTCAAATTACTGCTGGAAACAATAGTGATAATCCTGAACCTTCATGTATGTAACTCATTAATGTCTACAAAGCATTCTGCTTACTATGTACTTGTGAAGTAGGCAATGCTAATGCTATTATTCCCATTTTACAGATGAGAGAAATGAAATTGAAGGACTTTTCCCAAGATCACACAACTAGTAAATGTTTGAGACAGCAGCCATACATCAAGTTTCCATGTTTAGCAGTCCTTATCACTGCACTAAAAACTACCCTACTTAGAATGGCATCTTCCTTTCCCAGTCAACAAAATGGGTATCTGTTGCTACCTCCCAATGTAGCAACGTATTCATTCATTCAATACATAATTATTAATTGACGATATATACAAGTTACAATGTACTTGACAATGAATTACTTCTTTAGCCTCATCTATCCAGGACTAATAGATATAAAACTTAGGAGATAGAGGGAGTATGATGGGAGGGGAAAGAAGCATTTAAAGCATACCAGTCCCATGTTGTATTTCTCCACAGTCTTACTATCTCATCTGACTTTTAAAAAGTCACATTGTGGTTTTAATAGCTTAATATGGATTGAAATATCATCTTTTTCTTCTAGTAGGGGATTCCTGGAAAAATAATGCCTTTTCCCAAATGAACAATGTTGATGGATGCCAGGTCTGGAATAGGCTGGTAGGGGAGAGATATCCTTGGTCAGAACAACTTTTGGGTGGAAATCACTTACTCAAAATTGTAGTACTAACTCCTTATCTCAGTAGTTAAAAAAGACATCATCTTCTGCCCTCAGCAAGTGTGCTCAGCATTTCCTCACAATATCACTTCACTCTCTGCAAACCCAGAAAAAAGGAAAAGGACAATTATCTAGTAAAGAATGACAATGAATAGGAGGTCATTTCTCCCTCCTCCTAATCCAGAGTGCTTATCTTTCTTTTTTCCTGTGTGTGTAGCATTCTCATTTCTATTATTGATTATAAGCTTTTTGAAGGAAAAACTGTCTTCTTATTCTTTTTGTTCCTGCTATATGATTTGTTTTATAGAGCATATGATAGAGTTGAATTTGTAAGGCTGCTTTTCCCTTCATATACAAAGGAAAATAATAATAGCATTTTTGTAGTGCTTTGAGGTTTACAAAGCCCTTCGAAAATTATCTCATTTTATTCTCTCAACCACCATGTGAGGTAGGTACTATTATTGTACTCATTTACAGACAAGGAAACAGAAGCTGAGTGAGATCGAATGATTTACCCAGGGTCACACAGCTAGTAAGTATCTCAGTGCCAGATTTGAACACTGACTTCAAGTCCAGGGTTCTAGTCATTATATCATCTAGCTGCCTGTATGGTCAAATTTGTGTGTACACACACACACACACACACACACACACACACACACACACACATCATGAACTCATGAACAATCTATATTGCATCCCATTTCCTAGGTAATCAAATCTGGATTGGGTCCTTAACTGTACTTAGCACTAAATGACCGAAATTCAATTGAATTCAGTATAGTTTGATTCAATAAGTGGTTATTAAGAAATCATGATGCATAAAGATCATAAGATCAGAAACCCAGAGCTAGGAGAGACCTCAGAGGTGATCTAATTCAATCTCTTTATTTTATAGATGGGAAAATAGACTTTCCATAACTTCATCAATATCACACAACTAGCAGGTGTCTAAGACAGAGTTTGAATCCAAATCCAGTGAATTCTTAGCCAGTATCCTTTCCACTGTATCGTACCTGCCTCAGTGTTGGGGATCCGATCCAATGATATATCCAATGATAAAATGATACAGTCCACCATCTTGAAAACTTGCAAACTGATAGAGAGGACACACAAATAAGTAGATATGAGAAAGAATATAACAAGGGCAAATAAGGGATCTGGAAAAAAAGAATATAAGAAAAATTCCAGGAGAGGGAACTTTTGGCTGTAGGTATGAAAGATTTCATCATCAAAGAAACTGAGCTGTTCCTCAGAGGAAAAAAGAGGTTTCAATTGCTAGAGATGAAAACGGATTAGAAATATAACAAGTCTATAATTTTTCTAGGCATGAGGGTTCTCTTTAAAAATCTGGGGAAGTCTATGAAAGAAGGATAAATTTGAATAACAACTGTTTCACAGAGTACACAAATATGAGTAGTATTAAATTAAGCTGGTAAAGTATCACGGAATTTGAAAGTTGGAGGGACCTCATTGACATTAATTCAAATGCTTTATGAATGCCTCCAACACACCTGGAAAGTGGTTATCGAATCTTTGCTTAAAGACCTTCAGTGATGGGGAACTCACTGCCTTTCCAGAAATCACATTTTACCTGATATAGTGTCTAGAATACTGTAGGCACATAATGAATACTTGCTGATTAACTGGTAATGCTGTGTCCCTTTCATTCCTTCTTTTTTCCTTATTTCCCTTGAGAATTTTTGACCTTTCCTCCCTCAAAGGGAATTTTGTTTTACTCTCCAAAGTAGGTTCATATTTTATTGATGACACAAAATCTAAAAAATTACATTATATTAGATATCATGGATGAAAAAGACAAAAATCAAACAGTTCCAAGGATAGACTACAAAGCAGCAACCATTTAAACTATTTAATACTGTTAAAAAATAGAAAAATTGAACATTGAACTACTTTTGTTCAGCAAGATGTAGAAGAAATCAAGTAGAGGAGACTAGTGTTTGTGAAAATCAAAAACATTACCTGCTGGGTAAGAATCTATTGGGGAAAAATGATTAGAAAAATGGAAAAATTGTTGAACAGAAATCATATTAAAACCAGCATTTTACATCTTAAAACAATGAGTTCTTTTTTTTTTTTTTTAAAGCAATTGGGGTTAAGTAACTTGCTCAAGGTTACATGGCTAGTCATTATTTATGCGTGGGTGCTCATGTTCTGAGGCCGGATCTGATCTCCGGTCATCCAAACTCCGAGGCCGGCGCTCTTACTCACTGCTCCACCTAGTCGCCCCTTTAGGGCAATTGGGGTTAAGTAACTTGCCCAAGGTTACACGGCTAGGTTTTTGTTTGTGTGGATTAAGTGTCGGAGGCCGGCTCCGAACTCAGGTCCTTCTGATTCCAGGGCCGGCGCTCTATTCACTGCGACACCTAGCCGCCCCAACAATGAGTTCTTTATGGTTAAATGGTTAAAACAAATCTGAGCTTTTACCTCACACAATTCAGATCGACAAAAATGAAAAATAATGAAATTTACAAATGTTTGGGGGACTGTGGGAGGACACCGTTGGTGGAGCTCTGAATTGACCCAACCATTCTTTAAACCAATTTAAAACTATACCTTTGAAGTGACTAAACTATGCACACTCTTTGACCCCCTTGATATTACTATTAATTATATACGCCCAAATAGGTAAAAGCCTATTTTTTTTAGGAAGAATCACATGTGTACACAAATGTTTTAGGATAAATTTCTGTGGCAGCAAAGAATGGGACACAAATAGGGTACCCATCAAGTGTGGAATGGCTAAACAAATTTAGGTGTATCAGTCATCAGGTATTTATTAAATACCAACTATGTGCTGGGGATATAAGGAGAGGAAAAATATAGTTCCTGCTCTCAAGGGGAAGACAATGTTCAAACATATATATATATATATATATATATATATATATATATATATATATATACAAACCAAGCTCTCTCTCTCTCTCTCTGTATGTATGTGTATATATTTATAAAATAAACAGAAATAATTAACAGAAGGAAGGCACTGGAATTGAGAGGTTAAGAAGGAATTTTAGTTGGGAGTAAAAGGAACCAGAGGCATGGATGGTGTGTTGATATATTTTGTTTGACTATCCTTATATGTTATTAGAGAAACCTCTATTCAGAGCTGATGTGGTGGTAAATTAATTGAAACTGACATTGAAATAAATAAAGGAAAGGGTGTCAACATTAAAATAAAATGAGGAGATTGGTCTAGATTAAATCTAATGTCTCTTCTATATTTCTCAGCAGTATAAAATACAAGGAAGTTTATCTTAGCCTAGTAGCAGGTATCTTCTGGACACTATAGTTTATAGAAATACAATGCCAAAACTGTCACCTTTTCTTATTTTTCTGTGCTTCAATGCACTCATCTTATTTAGGTTTTGGAGCACAATAAATAAGCATTACTCAGACCCTCTATTTGCTTAGCACTAAATATGGGGTTGTTGTAAATACTAAGGCAGTTTAAGTTATGATTCCTCTAAATTCTTACCAAAGCCTTCACAGATTTGGGGGCTGGATAAAGGGAGAAAACAAATGTAAATGCTGAGGTGTAAATATAAAAGGCGATGAGAGTGAATATGGAGAGAGGTACAAGAACCAAAAATAGGTGAAGCTAGTTGTTTAGACCCGTCACCTTTCTCCATGATGGTCTAGTTATGGTCAGATTGAGATCAGAAATTCTTCCCCAGTCATACCTCACACACACACACACACACACAGATACAGACACAGACACACACAGACACACAGACACACACACACACACAGAAAAGAGAATGTGAATTGAGAACATCACCTTCTGCTAAAGCTTTGATTTTACTCAGAGATTGCTAAGATCCCAAGTCCAGCCTTTGTGGAATGCCATATCCAGGGTCTCTCCAGAGTTTCTGTTTCAGCTTTAAAAGCCCAGCCCTATTAGAAACAGAAGTTGAGTATCTAATTTGGCACTATTTTGACTCCTCTGCAAAGGGGAACAGCAGCAAAGAGCTAAAGAAACTCACATAGTATATTTCCTAGAAATCTTGGCTTAAAGTAGTCTCTGTACTCTATGGGTAGAGATACTACTAGAATAAAGGAGAGGGTCAGGCATAGAGCCTCCTTATAGATGCTATATTGTTTTTATTATAAATTGTTTTCTCATGAATATGTATTATCTATTTTCTTGTCAATTCCATGCTAAGAGTAAATAGGGGACAACAGCCAGTGGTATACTGGTAAATGTTTAAAAAACCAATTCTCTAAAAATAAATGTGTATAAAGCACACTTTTAAATTTAATCAGCATTATTAACATTTTCTCATTTGTAATAAATACAGTAAAAAAAAAAACCAAGCCAATAAATCAAGCCCTGATTTGTAGTATTTGATGATTTCCAAGGTGTAAATGCTCACACTGAAAATTTAACAATCAATTCCAGCTTTTTTGAGTAGGCTTCAGTACACCCCTGAATAGCATTCAATTCTCTTTGTTTGATTTTGTGGATAATTAACTCCATTATAGTAGGGTTATGCAACTTGAACTCAATGAAATACGGCAGCTTCAAAATGAGATGGATTGACCAGTAGTTAGCAGCTCAGAGCTAAATCCTAAACAGGAAATTCCACAAATTTACATACTCCTTGACAATAAATTGGTGTTGCTGCCAGAGGGAGGTAGAACTTAGGGACAGAAGGCTGTTGACTCTGAGAGCAATTGAGAGCACAGTGCTTATTCAGTATTTATACCCATAGTGCCTGAGGAAGACCATCAGGATAAAAGGGGACTTTTCCGTATTCTTTTTGCACAACTGTCTTTCAACAGTATTTTGTATTCACTCCTCCAAACATAGTCCCTGTTATTCAGGAGTTCACAGTATATTTGGAAAAACACAATGAAAATACATGATACAGAATCATGGTAGAGAACCAATAAGTGTTAAATTATGTAACATGATTATCAATAGACTTTTAGATGCTCATTCATTATATCGGGGGAATATATCCAAAGACTTATAATTCAATCCATAACTGACTGAAAATTTACTTTACAGAGTCCTTAAAGTGGCCATCCTGTCATGAACTGAGGACCTCTAGTGACAGATTTATTGTATGCCCTTGGAAATGACTGAGCTCAAATTTAATGACCTCTACTCTTCTAGTGATTCAGTCGGCACCAGCGGTAACACCAGGAGGAACCCAGAATGTATTAAAAATTATATAGTCCTGGTCAAGAAACTGAAGAAGACTAGAGGACCTCAAAAGTAATTTTCAGCTATAAGTCAATGATCCTTTGCTATTAGTGCAGGGATTCTCAACCTCAAACGCATTAATTTGGTCACAAAATTTTATTTCAATATCATTAACTTTATTTGTAATCCTATATATTTGCTTTTATGCATTTAAAAATCTTATTCTTATCAGGGATCTATAAGCTTCACAGGTTGCCAAAGGGACCAAGAGCATACACACAAAAAATTAAGAACCCTTATCTTAGGGAAACATGTTCTCATCATTACACAAGTGAAAAGCAGGGCCTCTGGAAGAGAAAGACAGATGTGAGAAGTAACCAGATTGTAAAGAGAATGGTTTCTGAGAAAAGGATTGGGTTTCTGGACCACAGCTTAAAATTTAAGAATAACGTAGTCTTGGAGTGTACCTAATGAGTTCTGATAAAATGTATATTTATTTCAAGTCTTTTAAAAATCTGATTAAGAAAGCTTTAAATTAATTTCAAATGAATAAGAATGTTAAAATCTAATTAAGAAAACTTTAGGGGTGAATAGATCATGCAATGAATAGAGCACTAGCCCTGGAGTCAGGAGGACCTGAGTTCAAATCCAGCCTCGGACACTTAATACAAAACTAACTCTGTGATCTTGAGCAAGTCACTTAACCCCAATTGCCCTCCAAAAAGCAAAAAATCCAAAAAACCCAAAAAGCCAAAAAAAAACCCCAAAACAGAACTTTAAGTTCATTTCAATTAAGCAAGCATTTATCTGTTTAATGACTGATATATTCTAGGATTTGTTTTAGGTGCTAGAGATAAACAAAAATGAAATGATTCTTGATCTCAAAGGGCTTATATTTCAGCTATGAAGGAAAAAAGCCCACCATCAAGGTAGTCAAAATCTTCCCCTTCCCTTGTTTTAGCCCACCAGTGGGTGGTCCAATGATTAATAATGACCTGGGTATTCCCTGAGGCCTGGGTAATCCCCAGTCCTGATGCATCTTGTCAAATAGTAACCCAAAGGTGAAGCAGACATATCCACTGCCCACTAAATATACGTACCCACTACTGTAACAAAATGCACATATGTGTAACACACATGCATATATATGTGCATATGTGTGTGATACACACACACATATATAATGGAAAAATAATTTCATGTTCTGGGGAGAGAACTAACAATGGGAGGCTCAGGAAGGGCCTCATGCATAGTGTAGCTGTTGAGTTAAAGGGAGCTAAGGATTCCAAGACAGGGGGGTCAGGAGGGTGAGCATTTCAATCATTTGTGCAAAGGCATGGAGGTAGGAGGTAGAATGTAATTTATAGGCAATAGTGAGCATACAACTTTGTCTGGAATGCAGGGTGTGTGAGGGCAAGTAATATGGCACCAGTCTAGAGAAAAAAAAAATAGTTCAGAGCCATATTGGGCGGGTCTTTGTGCTAAATAAAGAAGATTGCATTTTATCTTATAAGTAAATAAGAAAGGAAAGGGGATTGGAAATACAGGCTATATATACCTTCTAAACTAAATGCCTATAAACTGTCTACTACAACACAAGAAGAAGAGTAGCAGAAAAGCCTTTTAAGCCAGAGGAGATAAATCCAAAGAAAGCATCACCAACCAAAGCCATGACTGCATAGTTTTAAATAAGAAGTAATAGAACAAAGAGGATAGGGTACTACATTTAGAGCCAGTAATCCTACGTCCAATACTTTCTACATATATGTCACTTAAACTTTTTGAGGCTCAGTAATTTGATCTGCAAATTGAAGTAATACTTTTAATAGATAAAAGGAGATTTAACCCTAAAGCACCAAACAAATTGATTATTTGATGATGATGAAAAAGATCACATCTATGTACAAATATACATTATATAATTAGCAAGACCGGGGGGTTATAATATGAGGGAGAAACTTTGACCTCATAAAGGTTACTGAATTTTTTTTCAGAGCGGGTAATACAGCCCAGTACAGAAATATAGTTTTGAAAGTTTATGCCTCATTCAAAAGGAATAAAAAGATAAAGGTGGAGTGTGCTGAGTAACATGGACATAAGACAGTATATTAACATAAGCAAATTCAGAAAGGATGGTGTAGAGCAAGTGCATGAAAAAATCAATGAGAGGAGGAAAGTTGTTCTTGTTGTGGGATGACCCAGGCGGAAGGAAGACGCAGATGAGCAGTTTGGAGAATAGATCGTCGTCCTGCTATAGAGTAGTGATGGGATGGGAGAAGGAATGCAATTATCTGGATGTCTGCTGGCTCTCCCTTTCTGCCAAGTGCAGTTAATAAATTCTCAGCTTCTCTCAATAATATTTCTATCATTCAAAAGGTGGAAGAGGCAACTAGGGGAGCTACCACTGTGGACCCAATTCAGACCACAAAGAAAAAAAAATGATTGCTAAACCACAGATGATGGGAACCCTAGGGGTGGGAAATGCTATTCATTTTATAAGGACTGATATGTACAAAAGGAATAAAAAGTCAGGAATAGTTTGAGATGCACTCTATATTTTAGGAGAGCAGTTTTAAAAGGCTTTAGAGAAAGGATAGATAGCCTCTTAATAGGTAAATTTCTACATGGAAAGCCAGTTTAAGAAAAGCTCTTAAAAACAATTCTGAAGAAATAATTCTTATGATAAGGGTAAAGTGGGAAAATTTTTAAAGAGACCATTTCTATATATACTGGGTAGGTACCTCAACTTAGATTTTTATGAGAAATTTATAGAAGATAAAAGCAAAGCTGAATATAAAAAGCATGGTAGAGAGCATTGAGAATAGTGTCAACAAGGAGAAAACTCAGAATGAGCTTAGGTAATGTGAAGGCTAAGGACAACTAAAAGATACTTTACAATTTTTTTTCATAGTTATATGATCCAAAAAGAAAGCTAGACGTGAACAGATTGCAGCAGAAAACAAACAAACAAACAAAAAACAGAACTTTGAAAGAGACCCAGAGTAAAAGATGTCATCAGGAAAGGGTACAGTTCAAAATGAAGACGGACTGGTCATGGAGTAAGAGAAAGGGTCAACTGGTGGACAGCCCCTGTGCTTCACTGGTGCCTCTTTCCTTATAGTGCAGGAAAATGAGTGGAAGCACAACAGTATATTTGGTAGACCCCTTGGGATTGACTTTGGGTGCACATGAATAAAAGATAGGCCTCATTGAGTCACAATCTGCATTGTAGCAGAGAGCATAAACAGCGATGAGGTCGCAGATTCATTTGAGTAGATTGAGAAAGTAAGAAGGCTAAAACGAGTCATGGAAATCATTGATCAAAGTAGATGAGTAGGTGATAATGGATGATGGAGAGAAGACTATCATTCAACATTTGTTTTACTTCTACAAAGAAGCATTGACATTGCCAAGAACAATGATCTTTGGACTAAAATAGATGATGTAAAAATACTTAATAATCGGGTAATAACAAGATAAATAGATAGGAAGAGCATACCAAGCTGCACCTGGTTCTTTCAAGTACCTAGACATAGACAAACCATGACTAGGGTACTGAACTAATAACAGTCAGAAGGGATTGATCATCTACAACAAACACACACACACACACACACACACACACACACACACACACATACATGCATATAAAACCATAGAGATGTGAAGGGGTATGGAAGTTCTGGAGAAAAGTAAGTATTGAGACAGAGACAGAGACAGAGAGCCTGAGAGAGAGAGAGAGAGAGAGAGAGAGAGAGAGAGAGAGAGAGAGGGAGAGTCTTCCAAATGGTAGGTCAGTGATTTTCGTTTTTTAATTGTCAAAATACTAGAATACACTATTAAAAGAATAGTTACTCAAGGTACAGAAAAGGAAGCAATGATGACTTATAACTAGTATGACTTCTTGAAGAAAAAGTGATTTCCTTTTTTAATAGAGTTACCAGAATGGCAAATGGAGGGGATTTCTTAAGCATAGTTTACTTATATTTTAGCAAAATATTTGGGCAAAAATCCAAACAAAATAAAACAAAAACCTCTCATACTATCCTTGTAGACCAGATTCTCAAAGTATAGTCCAGGGATCCCAGGGAGTCCCCAACACCCTTTCAAGAAATCTGCAAAGTCAAAACTACTTTTGAAATAATACTAAAGTATTTTAATTTTTAACTGGGTAACTTTTAATGGATTTACAAAATCAATCTATTGATGAATAAACAAAAGCTCTTTGGCATTCTAAAACCAAAAAGTTTGAGAACCTCTAGGCTATATTTCAATTAGGTGAATTCAGAATGCCAAGAACAAAAATAGCTAGTATTTACAAAAGGTTTTAAGATTGGCAAAGTACTTTTCATGTGTTATATCATTTGATCCTCACAACAATCTTGGGTGGTAGGTGCTATTATTACCCTTGATTTTCAGATGAGAAAACTGAGACTGAGAGGTTAAGTGCTTTGCCCAGGGTAACACAGCTAGTAAATATCAGTCAGAATTTGAACTCAGGTATTCCTGAAGCCCACTTTAGAGCTCTATCCAAGGTACCACCTAGCTGCTTCCAGAACTGATCAAATAACTAGATTCAAATGGTAGTAAATTAATCATTTAAATGGATATCTCTAATGAAGGGCCCCAGAGATTTGCTCTTGACCCACTCTAAGTAACATTTTGTCAATGACTTGAAAAAAAGGATCCATGACAATCTTATCAAATTTAAAGATGGCACAAAGATGGGAGGAATAGTTACTAGATGAAATGGTAGTCAGAATCTAAGAATATCTCCAAAATATGGAATTAAATTGCAAAACCTAATCAGATGAAGTTTAAAGGAAAAAAGTGTAAAATCCTACCATAGGCCCCCCAAAATATATTTCATGAATAAGATATGGAGATGCATAATTCAACATTTGAGATAAATATTTGGGAGTCTTACCAGACTTTAGGATCTAAATGGGTAAAGGTGAAACAAGACAGCTAAGGTAATCAAAGATTCATAGATGTAGAGGCTAAAGGGACTTTGAAATCAGATAGTACAATCTTCTTAGTTTATAGGCAAGGAAACTGAGGCCCAGGAAGGTTAGTGATTTGCCAAGATCACACCGTAAATATGCCTCAGAGGTAGGATTTAGACACAAGTTATCTGAAGACTTACTAGCTGTGTGACCCTCTGCAAATCACTTAACTGTTTGCCTCAGTTTCCTCATCTGTAAAATGAGCTGGAGAAGAAAATGGCAAACCACTCCAGTATCTTTGCCAAGGAAACCCAAAAAGGGGTCCTGAAAGACAGATACAAGGACATGAGTGAGCAGCAACATCTGAGGACGTCCAGTGTTCTTTCCACTGAATCTAGCTGCCTCCTGGGGTGGGAAGCAGATGCTCAGGGAGTTGTAGCAGAAAGAAAACTGGTTTTGAATCAGGAATTCTGAGTTTTCATTCAATTAAGTTAAATAAATGTGTATTAACATGTGCTGTGCATAGAGCCCCATTTTTGAGACTGGGGGAGAAATAAAGTTTAGATGGCATTTATATATGTATAACTTTTATATATGTATAAGATTTGCAGCACATTTTACAGAGATTTCATCAAACTCACACTAATCCTCTGAAGTAGATGTTACCAGTATTAGCCTTATTTTATGGATGAGGAAACTGAGGCTTCAAGGGGGTAAAGTAGGACCTGACCACAATGACAGAGAAAGTGTTAGAGATAAGATTACAATCCAGTTCTTCCTGACTCCAAGTCTAGTATTCTATCCACTAAGTTACACTGACTCTTCTGTGTACCCCTAGCCCCACCTTATCTTACAACATGACAGGGGTACATATAAGATAAAAATGCAACTATAAGACAAACTGTTACAATATTGACATGCAAGCTTTTTGAGCACAGTGACTGGTTTTGCTTTTAAATAAATGCTTGTTATAATGTAAAGAGAAATAGCTTTGAAGGTCTATAGAATGCTAATCAGTACAATGACTAACCATAATTCTCAATGAGCATTCATGGTGAGGCATGCTGCACTTTCTGAGAGGCGAGAAACTCAGTGTACAAAATTGGACATATGTTTTTGAGCATGGGCAATGAGAGTATTTCATTTTTTTGACTGTGTGTGTGTGTGTGTGTGTGTACACACACATATATATTAGAGAGGAGCAAAACAAGGTGCTTTATAAACTTCCAAATGAGTCTGCTTTTTTTGCTTATTAGCTGCATGACTAAGCAAGTCCCTTCACCTTTCTAAGCTATTTTCATCTGCAAAACAGAGATAATAACCCTTTCAATACCTGCCTCAAAGGCTTGATGTGAAGAGAGCAGTTTTGGGACCTTGAAGACACTAAAGGAAATATGAGCTATCATTTTGACCAGGGCTCCCTCCTAGGCCAATCCCTTGCAGCGATTTGGGGCTACCCTCAGGGGAAAGCATCCTTAGAGAAGCAAGTTACTTCCCCTCTGCAGAAATGTGGCTTTCCAGTGGAAGTTGGATATTGTTTCTTGACATTCCCAAAGCTATTTTCAACCCCTCGCCTGCATCCTGTCACCCAGGCTTCCTTCCCTTGCTTGATACTAGGGTGAAACACAAGCAGATGCAGACTGTAAGTGACTTTCATCATAGTATGATGGATTGATGCACTAGTCATGGGACAAGACTGATGACACTCACCATTTCCTAGGGAGACTGTCCCAGATGTGGAATAGGTTTCATTCCCTCTATTTACTCTTTTTTTTCTTTCCCCATTCAGAGGGGCAGCTGAAGACCTTCCTCTGCACCAGGTTGGACCGGCATTTATGTGCTGTTTGACTTCCTTTTCCCTTTCTCCTTATCGCTTTCCCTGTAAAGTGTGTCTGGATGCATAACAGAGGGGAAAGTATAAACAGTGTCAGGGGTGGTGCTCTATTTCAGGGCAGCTGAGGTCTACATCCTGTCTCTGTTTAAAAAAAATGGGGATGGGGGTTGGAAGGGAGGGACAAAGAAGAGTATAGACCTTTTGTTAACTTCTTGTGGTTCATAGATGAACTTAGGGATGATTGAGCTACATGACTTTCAAATGACCACAGGACTGACTTGAGTGCTTAACACAATGTGTTGTATATAATAGATGCTTGATAAATGCTAATTCAATAACTGATCTTTCTACTGCCTTTAAAATTGGATATTAAATTGTTTCTCTTTGAATATTTTTTACTTATGGGGTAATTGGTCTAAGGATCATTCCAACTCTAAGACTTAAAGTTTCTATGCTATTTGTATCTTTAGAAATCTCCCCACACACTTTTTCCCGTACTCACCCACCAATTGAATTGTTTGCATTTCTCAGAATTCTAGAAACATTTATTAAGGACTTCCAGTAACATTCAACTAGATACCTCATCACTGTGTGGTGATGGCTCAGAATTTCAGTAGGTTATATATTAAGGCAACACAAGTTCTAAAAGGGTCAGCCAAACTGGAAAGAGCTTCAAGAATGGGGCACAATGGTGGCAGCTGGTACAATGGATAGGGTGATGGAATTGGACTCAGGAAAACCTGGTTTGAAATCCCTTCTCAGACACTTAGAAACTACCTGAACTTAGAAAATCACTTACTCTCTTTGGACTCAGTTACTCCTCTACAAAATAAATTACTCAGACTAGCTGACCTCTACATTTTCCTTTCTATTCTAAATCTAGGATTCTATGAGTATGGGCCTGACATCTGAGGACCAAAATAAGTTCATAATAGCTCTTCGTGCAACTGGCCACATGGTGATGAATTTTTTGGCTGTAGCAATTCTAGAAGATAGATTGTTAAGTTACAGAAGAATTATAATCTGTGCTTGTAGAGAAACAAAGGAATAGAATATTTTAGTTGGACTAGCAGCTGAGAAATTTAGAAATGGCACTGGATTTTTAAATCCTTTCTAGAGGGACTCATGGTGATACAGCATGACACAAATGGGAGAATATTGGATTTGGAGACATAAGATCTGGGTCAGTCAGTCAACTAACATTTATTAAGGACCTACTATGTGCCAGGTACTGTGCTAAACCCTGGGAATACTAAGAAAGACAAACAAAAACAATAATAATAACAACAGTCCCTGATCTTGAGGAGATTACAGTCTGAAGAATGAGAAAACGTATGAACAATTATATCCAAACAAGATATGTGATAAATTGGGAGTGATCTCACAGGGAAAGAACTCTGGTTACAGAGGGTCAGAAAAGGCTTCTTATAGAAGGTATGAATTAGGTGAGGCTAAAAATAAGTGAGGGAAGTCAGAAGGCAGAGATGAGGAGGAAGAGAATTATGGGAGATAGCCAGTGAGAATGCCCAGATTTGGAAGCTAAGAGTTGGTTGAGGAGCAATGAGAATAGTGTCATGGACTCGCAGAGGATGTAGCAGACAGTAAGCTGTGAGGAGACTGGAAAGATAAGAAGGAGCTAGGTTATAAAAGGCTTGAAAAGCTAAACAGAGGATTCTGGAGATAATAGGGAGGCACTGGAGTTTGTTGAATGAGGAGAGCAGTAATATGGTCAGATCTGAATTTTAGGAAGAACACTGGAGCATGGATTGGGATGAGGAGAAACTTGAAGCAGGGAGACCAACCAAGAAGATGTTGGAATAGTGCAGATGTGAGGTGATGAGGGTCTGCACCGAAGTGTTGGCAATGGTAAAGGAGAGAAGCAAACATATATGGGCAATGTTATGAAGGTGAAAATGAGAGGACTTGACCAGGACTGAGCAGTTTTGAGGGATGAGAGGGAGTGAGGAGTCAAGAATGATGACTAGGTGGTGAGTGACGCCTCGTCTTTGAATTGGGTGAAATTCTGGCTCTAGCACTTTTTGTGGGATCTTGGGCAAGTCACTTAACCTCTCTATGTCTCATTTTCCCTCATATTTCCTCTTACCTAAAATAAGGGGTTTGTCTAGATGACTTCTAAGGAGTCTTTGTTGGTCTGTCTATGATGCTATGATACAATGTATATGGTATCTTTTCTTCCTATAGAAATACATTAACTTCCTTGTTGATTTGTATATCAGACAAAATCCCAAGGGGATGAGTCAGGGTAAGGAACCTGCAGCCTCAAGGCCACATATGGCCCTCTAGGTCCACAATTGTTGCCTTTTGACTCAATCCTCACATCATGGACCAAATCCTTTTTATATTTGGATTCAGTCAAAGGGTCATTCTTGAGTACATAGAGGGCCCCATGTGGTCTTGAGATCACAGATTCCCCACCCCTGGATATATTTGAAAAGAACCCTGGGTTAGGTACCAGAGAACCTTAATTCTATTTTGGATTATACTTTTTTACCTATACAACATTTAACAGTTGTTATTAACCTGCAAAAAATCACTGTATCTCTGTGTGTCGGGGCCAGAGTGACACCAACAAAATTGGACAAGGAGGGGCGATGGCTAATAAACTGTTGGCATTAACCAAAGTTGTTTGTAAATAAAGGAGAACCGAACAATTCATGAGAGATGCTATTATTCACCTATGTCTTGTGGTGTTTCCTTTCTGCTATCTGACCCTCTCAAGACTCACTGACTTTTCCTACTACCTGATCATGTCTCCAAAATCCATTCATAATTTTTTTTTATTTCTTGCTTTTTGGAGGGGGGAGGGCAGGGCAATTGGGGTTAAGTGACTTGCCCAAGGTCACACGGCTAGTAACTGTTAAGTGTCTGAGGCCAGATTTGAACTCAGGTCCTCCAGATTTCAGGGCCATTGCTCTATTCACTGCGCCACCTAGCCGTCCCCATTTATAATTTCTGCTTAACTCTTTCAGAGTGCCTACTTGAGTGAACTCATCATCTAGGGCAATGTCTTTCTTTGGAATACCAAGTTTTCTTTACAATGCAGCTGAAGTATCACCTTCTCTACGAAACCTTCTCTGATTCCAAAGGCAACTATCTCTCTTCCTCCCCTAACCAACTTTGTCTACACTTATGGATGCTCCTGGTGTCTTCCTCATTGCAAGGTAAGTTCTTTGAGATCAGGGACTATTTTACCCTTGTCTTATACAATGACAGAGTTCATCACAATGTCTAGTACATAGTAAGTGCTTGATAAATGCTGGTTGATGGATTGATATTTTCCCTACTCCTGTTCTGTTTTTTGAGGATGTTTTTATGAACTAATGATTTTACTATTATAAGGGCTCCATAAGAAAGTGCCCTACACCAAGAATTCTTAACCTCCATGGATAGATTTCAGAGGGCCTGAGAATTTGGATGGGTAAAAGCAAAAATTAAAAAGGTACTTTGCTTTTCATTAATCTCTAACTGAAATTTAGCGCTTCATTCAATTGTGAATTTAGGCAACAAACATTATTCTAGAAAGAGGACACAAGAGCCCTTGCCCTACACCTAAGTGGGTCATCAAATATTCTACACCTTTGAGGATTACCTGTGGCCACTGAGAGGTTGAGTAATTTGCCCTTCCTTAAATATTCTGTACCCCTCTTCTTTGTTGGCAAAGAAACTCCTAGGGGCATCCCTTCTTTTTGTTTTCTGGTGGCCCCATGACATGAAGTAGCTTTGCTTTTCCACTGGGAAAAAGCAGGACATGGCATCTCTCTTCTGTTTCTGTCTGTGAGAGGCTAAGTGGCCTCATATCACAGTATGACCAATATGACCCAGGGCAAGATTAAATTGTAATCTAATTCCATCCTCCTTGCAAGAATTCATAGGGGTCTGTGTCTTTAGGGTTATTGTTAAGAATTATAGCCTCAATTTATAGGAGTCATTTTTGATAGATTTGTGTATTTGTCCTGAACTAGAAATTTCCGATATAGTTGATACATGAACAATTGAGTCAATCAATCAACCATCACTTATTAAGCACTTATTAGGAGCTAGACATTATATTAATACCTAGGGGTACAACGTATATACATATAAAACATTTTTGTATTTTTATCCACATTTATATATGTGTGTATGTGTGTATATATATATATATATATATATATACATATATATGTATATATATATATATATAATTATATACAAAATATACAAAGTAACTAGAGGGGCACTATCAATGGGAAAGGGGCAGGAAAAAGTCTCCTGTAGGAGGAAGTACTTAAACCAAGATTTAGAAGATAGTCTTTATTTCAAATAGAAGTCTTTATTTTAAATGTCTCTTCTCTCAGAGATCCATGCGATCTCTCTCTCTGTCTCTCTCTGTCTGCCTCTCTCTCTCTCTTTATCTCTTCTGTTCATTGAATGGTTTAATCTATCAAAATATACCCTAAGCATTTTGCTTAAAAGGTCCCAAGAGTTGCTGGTTATGAGACAGAATCTGCGGTGCCTTCCAATTCCCTTCTGGAGGAGTATGGTCAATATAAGTCTCTATTCATTTCTAACCTCCTGTGACTTGAGGAAGAGCAAAAAATTCACAAACTCTTCCTTCTTGGAATGATAACCACTGGATAAGACTTGAAAGGGAAACCTGAACAATACCAGCTTTAAGTAGTTATTATGGCCACTACAAGCATTTTCTGAGAGATTATTTCCAACCTTTTACTCTTTTCCAGTTGGGTTTCCAATAACTAAAGGAGAAGAAAAACATGTCTTGAAGGGAAGGAAAAGTATTTAAAATTACCCCTTCTAGGACTTGTGTCTTTGTGAGCACAAGTTGAAAAAATCCTCCGCCAACATTCTTTTTCAGGCTGGAGGTGACCTTTGATCCCCAAAGGAATTTTAAAAACTTTAGGGCCTGGTTGACAGTACTCTGTGTTACTGTATTATGGTAATGATGAATTCAAGTCTGGAGCAATTCAAATCTGCACTTCATTAAAGTTTGGTGATCAAAGGGCATTCTCTTAGAGAGGGGGGTAATGGGGAGAATAATCATACCTATTGGTCTTGAAACGTAACCATTTAGAATCATAGAGTCTCAGAGGTAGAAGGGACTTTGGAGGACATCATGTTCATCCACTATCTCAGCATCTTAGCAGGAATCCCTACTGTAACATCTCTCAAAAGTGCTCTTCCAGATTTTGCTTTAAGACCTCCAGAGTGAATTGATCACTTCTCAATGCAGTCCTTTTAACCTCAGGGCAACTAATTGTTGGGGATAATTTATTCTCTTTCTTTCTCTCTTTCCTTTTTTCTTCTCCCTTTCCTCCCTCCCTTCTTCACTCCTCTCTCTTCCTTCTTTTCTTCCTTCCTTTCTTTTTTTCTTCCTTCCTTCCTTCCATATGGGGTACAGGGACCCCCAAAACCCCCTATCCAAATTTTATAAAACTCAGAGGCATCTCAAGGTAGGAACAGAAAGCATTTACTCAGTTCTCAGGAGAAAAGAGCATCACCTCCACTAGGATGGACTAGTGGAAGGAGGCATGTTACAGAGGACAAAGGGAGGTATATACCCTGGTGTAAACAAACCCCCTCCCACCACTATCCCTTATTCCCATTGGCTGGGAGACAGGCTTACAATCTAGGTGCAAAAATCCTCTCCAAAGACAAAGAACAAGAAAACAGCATATAGCTAATAAGAATGTACATGCCCTTACTTGGCAAACTTAATGCTGAGATAGCAGTGAAGGAGGGGGAAGGGTCATAAATTGGGTAATTTCTAGGAAACCAAAACTTAGTTCTGTCCTGTTTTACCAAAGCCTGTCTCTAGTTTCGAGATAGTCTTTCTCCCACCACCCTGAGGAGTCTTCACAGAAGGTATATCTCACACCCTTCCTTCCTTCCTTCCTTCCTTCCTTCCTTCCTTCCTTCCTTCCTTCCTTCCTTCCTTCCTTCCTTCCTTCCTTCCTTCCTTCCTTCCTTCCTTATTCTGTCTTAAATAAAAATAAAATCTGCTCCACTGTAACTTTTACCCAAGTCATCGCTGCTCCTAATTCTGTCCTCTGAGTACAGGTAGAGCAAGTTTAATCTCTCCTCCACATGAAATAATTGTCATGTCCCCTTGAGGACATCTCTTCTCCTGGCTAAACCCTTCCAGTTCCTGCAAATTGTCCTTGTTGGGCAATATTTCAATCTTTAATATCCCGGTTATCCTCTTCCGGATGCTCTCTAACCTTTCAGTGTCCTTCTTAAATTGCAATGACAACACCTGAAAACAATATTGCAGAAAGGATCTGACCAGAACAGAATAATGTAGGACTATTACCTCCTTTAGCATAAATAATCTATTTTTTTCCTGTATTGGTTTGCTTGACTCCTAATTTCTCAGTTAGAGATTCAGAACTTGAGAGTACATTTTAAAATTTCCTTCTTCAGTCAGTCAGTTAACAAGTATTTATTAAGTGCTTACTATGGAAATTGAGAAGAGAGGGGAATGAAGGTACTTTGTGTGGGGTACACAGTAGAGAAGTCTGTAGTGCAGGCTGGGAAGAGGTGAAGAGATGGCTGACTTTTGTCATCATTCTTAAATGGGGGTTATAAGAGAAGCCATTTAATCAGAGTGAGAGGTCACAGGGTCCAGGAGGGTATATCTGTTAACTCTAGTGCTTGAAGGATCTTTCAGGATAAAGGAATTTCTGGGAAATGTTAGATAAACCCAGAGTACAGCCTGGTGAAAAATGATTCAGAGACAACTGAGTCAAATTTACAAGCAAACAAGTCATTCCCCAACTGATAGATGGTCAAAGGATATGAATAGTCAGTTCTCAGAGAAAGGAACTAAAGCTATCTATAGTCATATGAAAAAATGCTCTAAATCACTATTAATTAGAGAGATGGAAATTAAAACAACTCTGTGGTATGTCATCATACCTATCAGATTAACTAGCATGACAAAATAGGAAAATGTTGGAGAAAATGTGGGAGAGTTGGAATACTAATTCTTTGTTTGTTGAGTTGTGAGCTGATCCAACCATTCTTGAGAGCAATTTGGAACTATGCCCAAAGGGCTATAACAATGTGCATATACTTTAACACAGAAATACCACTTCTAGGGCTGTATCACAAAGAGATTATAAAAATGGGATAAAGACTTACATCTACAAAAATATTTATAGCAGCTCTTTTTGTGTTGGCCAAATACTGGAAATTGAGGGGATGTCCAGCAATTGGGGAATGGTTGAACAAGTTGTGGTATATGAATGTAATGGAATACCATTGTGCTGTAAAAAATGAACAGCAGAACTTCAGAGAAACCTGGAAAGATTTATATGAATTGATGCTGAGTGAGGGGAGCAGAACCAGGAGAACCTTGTTCATGGTAATGGCCACAGTGTTTGAGGACTGATTTTGATAGACTTAGCCCTTCTCAGCAATGCAAGGACCTAAAACATTTACAAAGGACACACAGTGGAAAATCCCAGCCACATCCAGAGAAAGAACTATGGAGTTGGAATGCATTGTTTTCTTTTTTTTCTTTCTCATGATTTTTCACATTTGTTATAATTCTTCTATGCAACATGACTAATGTGAAAATGTGTTTAATAGGAATGTATGTGTGGAGCTCATATCAGATTGCAAGTCATCTTGGGGAGGGAGTGGGAGAAAATTGAAAGTTTATGGAAGTGAATGTTGAAAACTAAAAAGTATTTTAGTTAAAAAATTATTCAGAGAATATGACAGCCTACAAAAGGAAACAAGTCAAATCAATAAATGAGTATTTTTGTAATTTGCTAAATATTATCTAAAAGAGGCAATGTGGTTAAATGGAAAACAATAACAGCACCACCAACAACAATAGCACCCGACTATTATTGGAGTTGGTACACTTATGTTCTCCAATTCTCTCACTAATTATGATTTAGATAAGTCAAATGAGTTACCCAACTAGCTGGGTCCCCATTCAGGGAGCTCACTCCACTCACAGGTTGTGTTTGAGCTTCATTTTTGAAGAGGACTATGGCATCAGGAAAATGATGACATGACAGTGAAGGAGGGCTGTGCAAAGTCGAAAGGTTCACTTTTACCTCCAGATCCATCCGGGTCCAGTGGCCCATTTTGATTGGGTTGACTGGAGATGACCCAGGATGCAGTGAGAGACCCTGGCCCTTTTAGACTAAGGCCTTTTCACGTACTTAGAATAAGGTAACACCAATTCAGTGAAAAGGTCTCTTTAAGAAATGAGTCAAGGGGCAGCCCCTTTAATTAGAAAAGAGGAAAAAAAATTAAAGCTGAGAGGAGAAGACCCTCAGGGTTGCTATTCCAAAGAGAAACTGTTACCCAATATTGACATTCACTCTAAGCCAGGAGGGCCCAAAGTATAGCTATGAAGTGGAGCTTGGGCAGGGACCTGTGGTGGTCCAATCTATGAACTGAAACTAGTCCTCTCCCTCTCCCTCCCCCTCTCCTTTTCCTTCTTCTCTCCAAAGGAAGGTAAATTTTGATGGCCAAAAGCTGCCCACTTAAGTTGGGGTTTACTGCCTAGATTCCTACCTTCCTTCCTTCCTTCCTTCCTTCCTTCCTTCCTTCCTTCCTTTCTTCCTTCTTTCTTCCTTCCTTTCTTCTTTCCTTCCTTCTTTCCTTCCTTCCTTCCTTCCTTCCTTCCTTCCTTCCTTCCTTCCTTCCTTCCTTCCTTTCTTCCTTCCTTCCTTTCATCCTAGTTCACTCTGAAGCTCATAGAGAGAGCTGGCATTCCAACTCCTCTTCCAAACTTTAATATTCTGTATGTTTCTACTATAGAAGAAAGACCAATGTATTTAGTCACACAACCTGGGTTCAAGCCCCAGTTCTGTCCCTTGCTTCCTTTCTTGCTTCTTTTCCTCATCTGTGAATAAATGAATGAATGAATGAATGAATAAGAAAACATTCATTAAGGGCTTAGTATCTCCCAAGTGCTAAAAATACAAAGAGGGTGTTTGCCTGTTCTCAAAGATCTCACTTGGGAATGAGGGAAGAATTCATAAGTAGGGTTTAGCTTCATGTCAGATGGAAAAGCCCAGTTGTCTTTAGGGTTCAGCAGCAAAACAGATGGTAATGCATTTTGCTTAGTGTCATATCTACTGATAAAAAGCATATCCATTTATGATGTTGAAGCATTTGGCTGCACTAAAGACTTTGGTGAAACTTTTTTTTCTAGGTTTTCAGTAGCTATGAGTACTGAGGATGAAAGGATGGGAAGGGAAAAAGCATTTATTAAGTACCTACTATGTGCCAGTGTTAAGTGCTTACAAATATCATCAGTGGCTAATAAGCTAATAATGCACATTTCTGCAAGAGTTGTTTCCTTGGATAATGGCTAAGGATGCAGGACTAGAAGGCTAGGAGTTTTGGGGTTTAGGGTTTAGGTTTTAGGAACCTCTTTGTATCTTCCCACTTGATGAGGCATTTGCCTGAGGCCATAAGCCTTTCATTGTAGCTAGGCCCAAATCTCTGTTACTCTTAATCTGGCCTAGCCCTCCACTGTCCAGGTACTTCCCACCTATCAAAATATCTGCACCCAGATCTGTAACCCTTAACCTAGCCTAGCCCTCCATTGTCTATCTCCAGGTAGCCTTCAGCTACTTCCCACCTTTAATCCCATTCCTAGAGTTTGACCTCAGTGGTAAAGATCCTCTTTAGACTCCTCCTTAAGACCCTCCCCAAACTTCTCCTCTAGAACACCCCTAAATCCTCCTACAATCTTTCTGTATATAAGATCCCTCTTGCCTCTATGAAGGTGCTAAGATTAATCTAGCACAGACTCAGTCTGTCAGACTGTTCTGGCCTGCTTGTCAACACAAGTGTCACAAATACTTAGGCTCCTTAAGAGTCTATCCATTATAGTGAACCTTTAATAAACTTCGCTTTTCTTTGGCTGAGAGAAGGCTTGAGTTGAATTCATTTGGCAGGACCCAGTGTGTTGATGTTTTGGTGCCTCGAGCACCCCAACCCTATACCTCAACAAGAGGTGCTGTTATTTACAAGATTCTTGGGCTAACCTGCCCATTAGTAATCATCATTTGAGATTGATTATGGGCACAGTGGATGAAGTTGCAGGCCTGGAGTTAGGAAGACCTGAGTTCAAATCCATCCTTAGACACTTAGTAGTTGTGTGACCTGGAACAAATCACTTAACCCTATTTGCCTCAGTTTCCTCAATCTGCAAAATGAGCTGGAGAAGGAAATGGCAAACCACTCTAGTATCTTTGCCAAGAAAACCTCAAATGGGATCATGAAGAGTTAGAAATGACTGAATAATAATTATAAAAACACACATGATTTATTACACTGGGGATAGTGGTCCCCTTCTACACAGAAGTTGTGCCCCTGGACGATAACTTTACATGGGTCTAAAACTAGACCATCTTCAAATACTTTTCTCATTCTAATATCCTATATTTCTATGCTCAGTTCCCAGGATATTTCTAAGTACTTTTGAAGAGATACTAGAAAAGTTGGCCACATGTTCTCTATACTTCTAAAGTGAATAATACTTTTAGAGGGATAAGACTTACATGTGCTTAATAACAAGTCAACAGTGACCAGATAGAATGCAGCATTGAATTGCACAGTAAGACAATGAAAGCTATGAGAAGAGAGGGAAAGATCACTGCAGAAGACTTGATGAAGAAAGTAGAACTTCTAGACTTTGAAATATGGGCAGGATTTGTACAAGAGGAGGGAAAACTAGAAGGCACTTTAGGCACAAGGGATAGCATGAGAAAAGGTTTGAATGCAGATACCATGAAGAGAATGTCCTGTTTGGGCCAACTGATTCATAAAAATAACATGCAATTTTTTGCTTATTTTTTCATTTAACAGTCTTTTTTTTTTCACATTCCCCTTAGCTTCCCTGCTAAAAAGACAAAAGAAAGAAAAACCTTACCTCATATTATCTATGTTCTAATGTCTGCAAGTACTTAGCCCACAACCATGTGGATAGCATAAGCATCACTATTATGTCCATTTAACAGATTCAGATTTTTTTTTTTTGCTTTTTGGAGGGCAATTGGGGTTAAGTGACTTGCCCAAGGTCACATGGCTAGTAAGTGTTAAGTGTCTGAGCCTGGATTTGAACTCAGGTCCTCCTGATTCCAGGGCCAGTGCTCTATTCACTGCACTACCTAGCCACCTCCAGATTCAGATTTAATAGCTTAGGCAGGTGAGTGGAACAATAGATGGGAAGCCAGATCTATAATGAGGAAGACTAGTTCAAATGTCACCTCAGGCACTGACTAGGTATATGACTGTACAAATCACTGAACCTCTGCCTCAGTTTCTTCATCTATAAAGTGGGGATAATAATAATGTCATCCTCCCAGGCTTGTCATGAGGATGAAATGAGATGTTTTTAAGGCATTAAGACATCGATAGAATGTATTATAAATTCTAGTGACTATGATTGTAATGAAGAAACTGGACCTCAGGGAAAAGAAGACTTGTTAGATAATTTCAAAGCTAGCATCAAATTAAAGTTTCATGGTTCCAGGTTTAGTGTTCTTTCCACTACAGCAGTACTTCTCATTCCCCACTCCCTCCCCAGCTCACCCCCAACACACACACACACACACACACCTTCTTGTTCATGATAAAATTGGATATATAAAATACATGGTGAGAGCCTTTGCATACTGGTCTGAGCTGTTTAAATGTTTAAACAACAGATGGGGATTAAGGAGTCTGTCTTCCCCCCCATTTCTATAGATGAAGGCTTTATTTTGAGCTTGTTACAATTTAAGAGATATTCTGGCCTGGCTGTTCTATAAGGAGAGTCACATATCTTGCATATAGAAGTTGAGGAACTCAGGGATTGTAAGAGAAATTATAGCCTCTATTCATCTGGAGTTGTTTTTAGAGGCCACAGTGGAATCTGGTCTTGGCTAAATCCTCACAGAGCTAAAACGATACCTTTCAGGGGGGAAATATTTGGCTGGCAACCCATGAACGAGTGCCAACAAATTGTTCCATGGAGAATGAAGGGAGGTGAGGAGTTCAGAGCAGAACAGCTGAGGAATTCAGTCACGGGACTAGAACAGCAGGTGCCTAACTGGAGGTCAGCCCCATTAGCCAATAGTAGAACTGACTTTTAGAACAGGTGAGCTAACAAGAGGCCTCTCCACTTGAATGTGCATCCAGAAGAGGTTGGTAGATTTGTTCATCAGGTGGGTGAGAGACTGAAACCCAAGAATAGAAGCATCTGTCAGATAATAGCAATATCATGGATTCTGAGGATGTCAGTCACCAAGACTGGCATCTCATAGACATAGCCTATTGGATAGGAAAGGGATCAAGAGAGTTTACCCACTCTACCTTCTTTCTTTTATGGATGAGGAAACTGATTTCCATAAAGAAAAGAGACACACAGCAAAGGGAGTCAGGACTGACTCAAGATCTCCTAACTCCCAAACCAGTGTTCTTTCCATGCTAGTGTGTTGCTCTATGCTGTTGTTGAGGGGACAAATGAAAAGGGATAGTTGCAATTTCCTAGAGATGTGAAGACCAAGAGAAAACTGGTGAAAACCTATTTGCCCTCAAATTTCTTTGATTCCTGAAAAAATTGCGGGAATAGAGGAAGGGAATAGAGAACATGCATTTCCTTTCTTCAACTTCTTTCTGCCTACAAAAAAAAGCCAGTCTTGAAGAAAGGAATATCTAGGTACAAAGCCCTGCCTCTGACTCATATTGCTGATGTGACCTTGGGCAAGTCATTTAACACCTCCTTACTTTAGGCAACTCTGTAAGCACATAAGTGACAGAGGAAGTGTCAGCCTACATCAGTAGAGGGAGTTTATTCACCTAGGAGTTTCCCATATGAATGAAATCACAAATCTAGTCCCCATCTCTCTTATATCTTAATATATATCAAACATGATCATTTTATGAATATGTTAGACATAAATAAAATATGCTGCTCCTAAGCTAAAAGTCACTTTTTCCTGTATATAGGATGCCAAATAATGAAGTAGAAATGTTGTTTTAACCTCAGCTCTGTGACAAACTTGCTTTGTTATCTCGGTCAAATCTTTCTGTTCTCTGGACCAAAATTTCCTAATCTACAAAATAAGGGAATTATGACCTCTGCCATTCTATCCCTTATATGACTCAGCCAATTTTACCTGGGAGAGATGAGGGTCCCAGTTCTTTAGAACTGGTTCTCTCCTTGACCTCCAAAGACCATAATCTAAATACAAGCATTCTCCGTTGCCTAAGATGAAGTATGACTCCTTGTTAGGCAGAGTTCAATTGAGTATTTGATCTCAGAAACTTTTGGCAAGTACTGATTAGGCATCTATCACCTGAGGTTGTCTCATAGAATTATTTTATTTTTCAGTCCCTGGAAGGGTAGGACATTACTCCTTAAAGGGTTTAGGGTAGGACCTGCACTCTTAATGGATTTCATACCTTCCCCAAGGAAAAATCATATTCTTCCTTCTCTTTCTATTCTTTTCCCTTTCTATCTATACTTCTTGTCTTGATTATTATTTCTTCATTACCACTACCATCACCATCAACATCATCAAATTTATTTAGTTCTTGATTTTAAAGAAGAGCGATACTGTCATATTCATCTCTAACCTTATAACAGGATCTATAATGACCTGTCACCAATTCTTTTTTTTTTTAAAGCAATTGGGGTTAAGTAACTTGCTCAAGGTTACATGACCAGTCATTATTTATGTGTGGGTCCTCATTTTCTGAGGCCAGAACCAATCCTGGGTCATCTCGACTCTGGGGCCGGTGCTCTTACTCACTTGAGCCACATGCAAGAATAAGTCTTTGATCATTTCCCTCCCCGCCCTTTATACTCCAGTCTTGTTCTGGCTTTGGGAAATGAAGTTGCACATATAACCACAACCCAGGTAGTTAGAATGTCCACTGATTGTGGGTGACCTGAAGCTTTCAGCAAATGTTCAGTTTAATATGTAGAATTATGTAGAGCAAGTAGACGATAAGCACATTTAAATACCACACTCTAGGAGAGATAAAAATGAACACAAGGCTTGGTAAGAAATTTTGGTTTCCTAGAGCATGCCCATAGATTCCTAAGTCCCTCTGACTCTCTCTATCCTTTTGCCCCTCCTCTCTGGAGGAAAAGGAACTTTTCTAGCCAGACTGCAGCATCCCCATCATCATATTCATTGTCAAGATTATCATCAACACCATCTAAAAGCCCTTAGTTGGCACTCACTCTGTGCTAACTCCCCCTAGGGACTATGTCAATATTAGATAATATTCTTTCATTTATTGTTCTCACATGGTTTTAATCACTTTCCATTTTATCTCTCCAACTCAGTTGTGAGTTCCTTAAGGGCAGGGTTCATGCTTTATGCTTCTGTATCCCCCGCAGGGCTTTGCACTGAGAGAGGCCCATAGATGCAATAAATCAGTACAAACATAGGGACTTCTTAGAAACAAAAATGCTTTGGATACAAAACTGAGGAACTGAGTCATCAAGCTTGCCATGTTGATGTGGAATTGTGATTTTACCACAGAGCTTTTCTAGAAAGTCCTGTTCCTCTAATCACACTCATCAAAGCATTTTCAAAAGGGAGAAAGGTGTGGCATCTACCTGGTTTTAAACCCAGTACTTCAATACCTCCAGCAGAGCTGTCTACTTCAATGGATATTGCAGAGTCAATGGGTAAGAGGTAAGATAGTTGGATTATTGGCAAGGAAAGGGGGGGGGGAGGGAAAAGGTCATGCCTGAATAGCCTTTGGAATGGTCTCAGAGGAGTGAAAGACACACTAATTTCCTTAAACAAAAATATACCCAATCTTGTTTTGGATTTCATAGAATCAGGATTTGAGGGCTTCTAAGGAATTATCTAGCCCAGCCTCTTAGTTTTCTACACAATGGTGCAGAATGGGGTCAGGGAAAGAATGTTGAACTAAAAGTGAAAAAGACATTGGCTACATTCTTGATTCCTACTAACCAGTAATTGTGGTCTTGGGCAGACATTTTAATTCTCTTAACCTCATACTATTGTGGATTAGGAATAGTGTGTGGATTAGGAATAACTGTGTGGATTAGTAATAATAACACTTTCATCACCTTATACCTAAGATTGTTGTGAGGAAAAAAGCTTTACTATATGAAGCATTATAGAAATCGGAGCTATTATTATCAGAATAATACTTAACATTATTAGAATACAAATAAGCCATATGATTATCTATATCAGAGATAGAAACGATAAGAGCTAGCATTTACATGGCTCTTTCTGATTTCTAATTTGATCATCATGATAGCCTTGTGAGATAAGTGCAATTATTATTCCCATTTTATAGAGGACAAAACTAGGACCAAGGGATCTTGGGTCACATACCTAGTAAGTGTCTGAGGCAGTATTCAAACTTAGTACTTCCTGATTGTCTACCCATTATGCTACCCAGCTGACTAGAATAAAAGTCTCATATTTCCCAGGTGATTAACAGATCAACAAGTATTTATTAAGCATGCACAATATGCCAGGCATTGTGCTAGGCACTAGGCATACGCTGATGAAAGGGACACAGACTTCGTTGTTAAAGAGCCTGCAATCTACCTGTATATGCAAAACATATGCAGAGTGAATGCAAGTAACTTTGGGAGGGGAAAAGTACTGATGCCTGTGGGGATTTAGAAAGGCTTCATAGAGAATATGGAATGTGAGTCTTGAGGGAAATAGGGAAGTGAAAAGAGGTGGGAGTGAGTCAGAAGTGCATTCTAGGCATGGTGATTTGCTAGTGTAAAGACACAGGTGTGTGTGTGTGTGTGTGTGTGTGTGTGTGTGTGTGTGTACATGCCTTTGTGAGTAATAAGGCCATTATCATGATGTTTCCACTCTCTACTCAGAAACTCCTGCCCCAAGACTCTCTTGGAAATCCTTGGCTAACAGAGCATAACTACCATTTCTCTATAGCACCAAGAGTGTGTGAGGTGGCAAAGGAAAGGAGGATTATGATGCAGTTATTGACATCACCTGAAAAATAAATATTTAAGTCAATAAATCTAAAAGAAAGCCCTAAAACATATACACTGAAGGTTATTCCAAGGATCTGCCCAGATTAACCATGGAGCCATAGTAATGCATTGCCTGGCACTACCACTGAGTCTGAGTCTGATGTCATCTAAGCACCTCCTGGACAGAGCATGGCCTGGAATAACATCAAAGCAGCTGCCATGTGAGGCAGGAAAAAAAAATCCACCTAAGAAGAACAGGTTTGGATCTGTGGAGGCTAGTGCTCTTATTCATTATTGAATGGGAAAGTCTTGGAGGAGACTGATGTTTGCCTGAGTATTGATTTCTAGAGATGGGTTTCAGGACATGAAATTCAGGTCCTGCTTTTCGATGCATGATTAGAAATTTCATAATCATAGGCCTTCAGATCATAGACTATTAGGGCTAGAAGGAACTTAGAGATCTCAGAACCTCATAATTCGTTTTTCAGAGTTGGGTCTCTCCTTTTGTAGGGTTTTAGTCCATTCTTCACACTGATACCAAAGTGATTTTTCTTAAGCATAGATTTGATCATGTCATTCCTCCTCCAACCCTGAATCAATTTCAGTGGACTCTTATTACCTCTAGGAAAAGGTACACACTACTAAATTTTATTTATTTATTTATTGCTCTTTGGAGGGGGGGAGGCAGGGCAATTGGGGTTAAGTGACATGCCCAAGGTCCCATGGCTAGTATGTGTTAAGTGTGTGAGACCAGATTTGAACTCAGGTCCTCCTGACTCCAGGACTGGAGCTGTATTCACTGTGCCACCTAACTACCCTGAACTGCCAAATTAAAAAAAAAATAGTATTTTATTTTTTCCCAATTACATGTCAAGACAATTTTCAGCATTTATTTTTACAAGATTTTGGTTTCTAAATTTCTCTCCCTCCGTCCCCCCCCCTCCCTTCTTCCTAAAATAGTAGCTAATTTGATATGTCATACATGTGCTATCATGTAAAATATATTTTCATATTAGTTATATTTATGAAAGAAAAAACATATCAAAAGGAAAAAAAACACATGAGAAAGAATAAAGTTGGTGAAAAAAGTATGCTTTCATCTGCATTCAGAGTTCACTAGTTCTCTATCCAGATGTATACAGCATTTTCCTTCATGAGTCTTTTGTACTTTTCTGGGATCATTGTGTTGCTGAGAAGAGCTGAGTCATTCATGGTTGATCATCACTCAATGTTGTTGATACTGTGTGCAATGTTTTCCTGGTTCTGCTCATTTCATACAGCATCAGTTCATACAAATCTTTCCAGTTTTTTTTCTGAAATTTGCCTGTTTATCATTTCTTATTCCAAAATGGTATTCCATTACATTCATATACCATAGCTTTTTTTTAGCCATTCCCTAATTGATGGGCATCCCCTCAGTTTCCAATATTTTGCCACCATGAAAAGGGCTCCTAAAATAGTTTTGCACATATAGATCCTTTTCCCTCTTTTGTGATTTCTTTGGGATATTGGCCTAGTAGTGGTATTACTAGATAAGATTATATGCACAATTTGGTTGTCTTTTGAGTGTAGTTCCAAAATGCTCTCCATAATGGTTAGACCAGTTCATAACTCCAACAATAGTGCATTAGTGTCCAAATTTTCCCTCATCTTCTCTAGCATTTATCATTTTCTTTTTTTCTATCATATTTGTCAATCTAATAGGTATGAGGTTGTACTTCAGAGGTGCTTTAATCTACCTTTTTCTAATCAGAAATTATTTAGCCTACTTCTTCACATACCTACAGACAGTTTTGATTTCTTCATCTGAAAACTGCCTGTTCATTTCCTTTGACCATTTATCAATTGGGGAATGGCTTGTATTCTTATAAATTTGACTCAGTTTTCAAAAATTTTAGAAACGAAGCCTTTATCAGAGACACTTACTGTAAATATTATTTCCCAGTTTTTTTTCCCCTCTAATCTTGGTTGCATTTTTTTTGTGTGTGTGAAAAAGCTTTTTAATTTAATGTAATCAAAATTATCTATTTTACACATCGCAATGCTCTTTAATTTTTGTTTGGTCATGAACTTGTAACTCACCTAACTTCTCCTTGGTTGCTATACCACTTGGTACATATATGTTTAGTATTGATATTACTTCACTGTCTATGGTACCTCTTAGCAAGATGTAGTTCCTTTCCTTATCTCTCTTAATTAGGTCTATTTTTGCTTTTGCTTTGTCTGAGATAAGGGTTGCTACCTCTATTTGTTTTTGTTTTTTGTTTTTTGTTTTTTTACTTCAGTTGAAGTATAATAGATTTTGCTCCAGCTCCTTACCTTTACTCTGTGTGTATCTCCCTGCTTCAGGAATGTTTCTTGTAAACAATATATTGTAGGATTCTGGCTACTATCTGCTTATGTTTTATGTGATACTTCAATCCCATTTACATTCACAATTACGATTGCTGTGAATTCCCCTGCATCCTATTTTTCCTCCTGTTTGTCAGCTCTCTCTCTCCTTTCACCTTTTTCTTCCCTGACATTGTTGCACCTCTGTCTATTGCCTTCCCTGGTCTGCCATCTCTTCTATCAGGTTCACCCTCCCATCCACACCAACTTTACTTCATCTCCTCCCCTCACACTTTCCTGTTGGGTAAGATAAGTTTCTATATTCTAATGATTGTCCATATTATTTCATCTTTGAGCCAATACTGATGAGAGTAAGGTTCAGGCAGTGCTCATTGCCTATCCTTCCATCTTTACTTCCACTGTAATAGATTGTTCATGTCTTTTCATGTGAAATAATATACCCCATTCTACCTCTAGCTTCTTTCTGTATGCAGTGTATTCCTCTTTTTTATCCCTTAATTATTTTTATGTCATTCCCTCAAATTCACCTAATACCCATACCCTCTGTCTATATATATTCCTTCTAGTCATACTATTAGTGGTACATTTTTTTAGAATTATAAGTATCCTCTTCCCATGTAGGGATGTAAACAGTTCAGCTATGTTGAATCCCTTGTGTTTTCTTTCCCCCTTTTAGGCTTCTCTTGGGTCTTGAGATTGGAGGTAATTTCTTTTGTTTAATTCTGTTCTTCTCCTTATGAAAGCTTAATTTCAGTGGGTAGGTGATTCTTGGTTATAATCTTAGCTCATTTGCCTTTTAAAATATTATTTTCCATGACTGATTCTTTAATGTTGCCACTGCTAAGTCCTCTATAATCATTATTGTGGCTTAATTAATTCCTGATATCTTGGAGAGTCATTAACTTCATTTGTCCAATTCTAACTTTCAAAGAGTTGTTTTTCTCAATTAGTTTTTGTGCTTCCTTTTCCATTTGGCCAATTGTACTTTTTGGGAAGTGTTTTCTTCAGTGGATTTTTGTATTTCCTTTTCCATTTGGCCAATTCCACTTTTAAAACAGTTGTCTTTTCCTCCCCACCTGTTGACTCTCTTTTCATAATTCTCTTGCATCACTCTCATTTCATTTCCCAATTTTTCTTCCACTTCACTTATACTATTTTAAAGCTCCTTCTTGAGCGACTTCTTTCTGGACTTGAAACAGTTTCCCATTTTTCTTGGGGTTTTTTTCTCATGGATATTTTGACATTGTCATACTCTTCTGAGTTTGTGCCTTGATCTTCCCTGTTACCATAACTTTCTATAGTAAGTTTCTTTTTGTGTTGCTTTTTGTTTGACTTTTTTGGTCTTTTCCCTTTAAGTTTGAGTTCTGCCCATGGGAAAGTAGGGGTCCTATCTAAGGCTTCTTGTACCAGGGGCTGCAGGCCCTGGCTATTTACCTGGTATTCCATTGATGTTGCACTGAGTGCCACTGGGGACCCTTGTATCTGATGTTGAACTGAGGGATTAGTTTGAGGGTGGCACTGATGGAGGTTGTAGGGGTCTGGCAGCTTCCCTGGTGCTGAGCCAGATTCCTATTGCTTGTGTATGGTGTATGCTGAGGCTGGTGATGTTTCTGAGTGCTGTTTCTGCACTTTCCTGGGGCTACACTGAAGTACATGTCAGTCTGGCCACTGGAAGTTGCCTGTCTACCTTGGGCTATGCTGAAGTGGGTAGTTATTCTCAGTGCTGGTGTCTGCCCATTCCCTTGGCGTGGGTGAGGCAAGTTGGGGGGGTGTTGGTATTTGCCTGTTCCCCACACTGAGACTCCAGATCTCTCACTAGTTTGTAGAGCTGGGGATTGCTGCTGGCTTGCTGGGGTGCTTCCTGTCCTAGACTGTGTTTCCCTTTGATACGAGTAAAACAGATCTTTCCTGTCAATCCTCTAAGCTTCTCAGGCTCAAAGATTATTTCACCTTGTCTTTTTGCTGGTCCTGCTGCTCCAGGATTTGTTTTGGGTGCTATTCTATGGTTGTTTGGAGGTAAACGTGGGAGAGTTATGGCACTTTACTGCTTACTTTGCCATCTTGACTCCTGGAAGTCCATCTAAATTTAAAATTCAATGCCCTTCACAACCTTGCCCAACCTCTCTTTTCTACCTCATTGTATATTACTCTGCTTCCCTTAACTCTGAGATTTCATCACATTGACTTTTTCTCTGTTCCTCAGGTAGGGTTTTGTAGTCTATCTCCTATCACAATGCCTGAGTTTGCCACATACCACTTAGTCTTTAGAAGCCACACAAAGTCAATCCACAAGGTCAATCCACTTTATTTTACTTATGAGGAATTCTAATGGATCATTTTGCTAACTAAATCACAGGAACAAAATGGCAAGTAGCTGGGTTAGAGCTTTGGTCCAAAATCCCACAGACCATCCCCATAATCTCCAGAGTTTGACCCCACTAATCAAAGGTCACAAAAGATATTAGACCCTCAACCTGAAGATAGTCAGGGTTGGTGGCCTCCAGTGTCATATAATTCACCCTACAAGTCCCCCCTTGGCCTTGGTCTTTCTGGCAAAGTTCCTAGCATACAGTAGGTCCTTAATAAATGCTAGATGACCGACTGGCAGACTGCATGTACATAGGATTATAGACTTAGCACTGTAAGGAGTGAATCTCAAAGTCTGTTTAGCCTAACCCCCTTGTTTCACAGATGAAGAAGCCAAAGCTCAGAGAAATTTATTGACTTTTCCAAGGTTACACAGTTAGTAAACATCAGAAGCAATATCTGAACTCAGGTCTTTTGACTCTAGAGCCAGTATTTGCCACTCCCACAAGTTTGGGGCTAGGAGCACCTGAACACTTATTCTGAATTGATCAGTTTATCAGTAGTTGGTAGCCATGAAAACATAGCTTAGTCCATAAACTTGAATTTGAGCATATATTCTGCACTTCCTCTGTCTCCTGCCAAAGTGCTTTGCAGTAATGAAAATAGCCCGGGATGAAACCCCAAGGACGTATACCTAAGTGTGTCACTTTCTACAATGCTTCTTTGTGAGAATAAAGCAATAAAGGGTCAGATCATATTCTCACAAGTCTTATTCCCCTCTCTTCTGGTTTCTGAAGGCTGAGAGAAAATATATTCAATACCTTATGAATATGAAGTTGTATCAAACCAGAACATGTATTTCTCTTTTGTGTTTGGTAAATTAAAAAAAACTACTCAAATATTTTCCCTTCTAATTATACCAAGTATTTTCAGACAGTCTTTATTATGAAAAGTCCCTAATGAGAATATTTCCTTTGCCAAGACCCCCCAAAATGTTTTAAAATAATGACATTATTCACATTTAAATATGCCCTATGGAAAATTCCGTCTTGGGGTGTGTGTGTGTGTGTGTGTGTGTGTGTGTGTGTGTGTGTGAGCGCACATGTGCACATTCATATGTCTGTGTATACAGGGAATGAACTTGTATCTTGGAAAAATGCTGCATTTTATTATTAGACAGTAGTAATAAATACTCACAGGCAGCCCCACACAAATATATACAAACAAATCTGAAAAGGTTGGTAGAAATATATATATATATATATATATATATATATATATAGTCAGTGTGGTCTTGTCTTAAAAAAATCCAGTCCCTTGTGGGACTAGGATTAACCACAAACTCTCCTAATTTCACTGGAGGTTTTAGGGAGAAATCCTGAGAACCTTCCATGGCCTGGGTCAAGAATGAAGGAGACTTTGAATTGGCATGTCTCCAGGTTCCTCCAATTTCTAGGTCCTAGGTAGGTGGGAAAGGTCGATATGAAATGGTATGCTGGAGGGAGCTCAAATTGATTCATGAGCTAATTGTTAAGTCTTCAGCTTGAGCATTTATGCCTCAGAAATTTGCAAATGCTACAAATCAGGGCTTGATCTATTGTTTTGTTGATTATCTAGACTTAAGAAAGTGATAAAGAAAATATTAATAGAACAGATTACACTTTTAAGTGTGTTGTGTGTAGGTATTTTTTTTGTTTGTTTGTTTGTTTGTTTGTGTATTTTATTTTCCCCAGAGAGATGATTGTTAAACTTTTACCAGCATTTGGCCTTGTTACATTTAATCTCAGAATTTGAAGGCTTCTCAAAGATGGCTTCTAAGGATTGTTTCTGCCCTATCAATCATTAGTCTATGAGGTTCCCTAATTCAACCAGACCCTAGACATGAATCCCTTCTACCCTATTTCTGAAAAATGGCAACTTATGGTCCCCTTTGTAGTATAGTGAATGAGGTACTAGAATTGGACAGAGAAAGAAGCTTACTGGATATGTAGCAATGATTGATTGATATAAACTCTGCCTCAGTTTCATCATCTATAAAACTGGGATAACAACAGTAACTACCTCTAAGGGCAATTAAGAAGATAAAATATGACAATTTGAAACATTTTGAAATCTTGAAGCATCATATAAAAGTGAGTTATTATTATATTATTCTTAAAGATCTCCCTAACTAGATGAGCACTTTTTTGATGCAAAACATTCCATTTGTGAATAACAATTAATCGTTACGAAATTTTTCCTTATGTTGAGTTGAGATGTCTTCAATTTCTAATTCTGACTCCAAATTCTACATTTTTGTGCTGAGAAAAATAAATTTAATCCTTCTTTTCCATATTAACTCTTAAAATAATTAGATACAGCTATCACATTCCTCTAAAAACCTCGGTTCTCTAGGTTAAAGAGTCCCATTTTCTTCAACTGCTTCATGTGTGGTTTGGTCTACATAAGCTTCTTACTCTGAGTCCTAGCATTTTCTTTTTTTTTTTTTTAATTAATTTATTAGTTTGGTTTCAGTTAACAAGTTTCAATTCCATAGTTCCCTGATTTTCAAATTTCCTTTACTTCCCTCCCCCCTCCCCACACGACAGCATATAGTCCAGTATATGATCTGCAAATGCATTCATATTAGACATTATTGCAATTACAAATGTGTATTGTACTAGGTGGGATGAAAGATGGTAAGGAAGAAATAAAACCAAACAATGAAAAGAACAAGATCATTTAGTTTGCTTCCATCAGGATTCAGGTTCAGTTCTTTCTAGTTATATCTCTGGATGGCGCATTTCTCACTTTCTTGAGTCTTTTGGGATTAACTTATATCACTGCATTGCTGAAAAGAGTCCAGTCTGTCACAGTTGGTCATCACAGATATGGTATGTCTGTGATTGTATACAGATTTCTTCTGATTCTACTCTTCTCGATCAGCATCAGTTTGTATAAGTCTCTCCAGGTAATTATGAAATCTGTCACCTCTTCATTTCTTATAGCACAATAATATTCCATTACATTCATGTACCACAACTTGTTTAGCCATTCCCCAATTGGTGGGCACCCCTTCAGTTTCCAATTCTTTGCAACCACAAAAAGGGCTGCTAAAAATATTTTTGTACATATGGGTCTTCCTTCCACTTCTATGATCTCTTTGGGATATAACACTAGAAGTGGTATGGCTGGGTCAAAGGGTATGAAATTATTTATAATCCGTTGGGCATAATTCCAGATTGCTCTCCAGAATGGTTGGATA
Source organism: Gymnobelideus leadbeateri (assembly GCA_011680675.1). Lineage (NCBI taxonomy): Eukaryota > Metazoa > Chordata > Mammalia > Diprotodontia > Petauridae > Gymnobelideus > Gymnobelideus leadbeateri. Next base: position 247,948 of record WOXC01004553.1, read on the forward strand.
AGTTCACAACTCCACCAGCAATGTATTAGTGTTCCAATTTGTCCACATCCTCTCCAGCATTTGTCATTTTCTTGTTTTGTCATCTTAGCCAATCTGACTGGAGGGATGTGGTATCTCAGAGTTGTTTTGATTTGCATTTCTTTAATTAATAGTGATTTAGAGCATTTCTTCATATGCTTATAGATATCTTTAATTTCTTTCTCTGAAAATTTCCTGTTCATATCCTTTGACCACTTATCAATGGGGGAATGACTTGTATTCATATATATTTGGCTCAATTCTCTATAAATTTTAGAGATGAGTCCTTTATCAGAGACACAAGTTGTAAAAATTCTTTCCCAATTTCCCACCTCCCTCTTGATCTTGGTTACATTGGCTTTGTTTGTACAGAAGCTTTTCATTTAATGTAATCAAAATTATCCATTTTGCATTTTATAATGCTCTCTAATTCTTGTTTGGTCCTAAAGTCTTCCCCTCTCCACAGATCTGTCAGGTAAACTATTCCTTGCTTTCCCAAATTGCTTACAGTATCATCCTTTACACCTAGATCATGCACCCATTTGGACTTGATTTTGGTATATGGTGTTAGATAATGGTCTGTGCCCAGTTTCTGCCATACTGTATTCCAGTTTTCCCAGCAGTTTTTGTCAAATAGTGCATTCTTATCCCAAAAACTGGGGTCTTTGGGTTTATCGAACAATAGATTGCTATATTCATTAACTGCTGGGTCTCCTGCACCTAATCTATTCCAGTGATCCACTACTCTACACCTCTGCCAGTACCAAGCAGTTTTGATGACTGCTGCTGTATAATACAGATTAAGATCTAGCATAGCTAGTCCACCTTCCCTAGCATTTCTTTTCATTAATTCCCTTGATATTCTAGACCGTTTGTTTTTCCAAATAAATTTTGTTATTATTTTGTCTAACTCTAGAAAAAAGTAGTTTTTTGGTAAATTGATTGGTATGGCACTAAATATATAGTTTAGTTTGGGTAAAATTGTCATTTTTATTATATTAGCTCGACCCAGCCATGAACATTTGATATTTTTCCAACTATTTAGATCTGTTTTTATTTGTGTGAGAAGTGTTTTGTAGTTGTGATCATATAGATTCTGGGTTTGTTTTGGCAAGTAGATTCCCAAATATTTTATAATGTCTACAGTGACTTTAAATGGGATTTCTCTTTCTATCTCTTGCTGTTGAGTTTCATTAGAGATGTACAGGAATGCTGAGGATTTATGTGGGTTTATTTTATATCCTGCAACTTTGCCAAATTTATTTATTGTCTCTAGTAGTTTTTTACTTGATTCTCTAGGATTCTCTAAGTATATCATCATATCATCTTCGAAGAGTGATAGCTTGGTCACTTCTTTACCTAATTTGATTCCTTTTATTTCTTTTTCTTCTCTAATTGCTACTGCTAGTGTTTCTAGTACCAGATTGAATAAGAGGGGGGATAGTGGACACCCTTGTTTCACTCCTGATCTTATTGGAAAGGCTTCTAGTTTATCCCCATTGAATATAATACTTGCTGATGGTTTTAAATAGATGCTATCAACTATTTTGAGGAAGGCTCCATTTATTCCTTCATTCCTGATCTTATTGGAAAGGCTTCTAGTTTATCCCCATTGCATATAATACTTGCTGATGGTTTTAAATAGATGCTATCAACTATTTTGAGGAAGGCTCCATTTATTCCTATGCTTTCTAGTGTTTTTAATAGGAATGGGTGTTGTACTTTGTCAAAAGCCTTTTCTGCATCTATTGAGATGATCATGTGGTTTCTGCTAGTTTTATTGTTGATGTGCTCAATTATACTGACAGTTTTCCTAATATTAAACCATTCTTGCATTCCTGGAATGAATCCTACCTGATCAGAGTGTATTATTTTTGTGATAAGTTGTTGGAGTCTTTTGGCTAATATTTTATTTAGAATTTTTGCATCTAAATTCATGAGGGAAATTGGTCTATAATTTTCTTTCTCTGTTTTATCTCTTCCTGATTTAGGAATAAGTACCATATTTGTGTCATAGAAAGAGTTTGGTAGGACTCCTTCTTCACTAATTTTCCCAAATAGTTTGTAGAGTATTGGAATCAATTGTTCTTTAAATGTTTGATAGAATTCACTAGTAAACCCATCTGGCCCTGGAGATTTTTTCCTAGGGAGTTCTTTGATGGCTTGTTTGATTTCTTTTTCTGAGATGGGGTTATTTAGGTAATTCACTTCCTCTTCAGTTAATCTGGGCAATTTGTGATTTTTGTAAATAATCATCCATTTCACTAAGATTGTCATATTTATGTGCATACAATTGGGAAAAATAATTCCTCATTATTTTTTTGATTTCCTCTTCATTGGAGGTAGATTCACCCTTTTTATTTTTGATACTCTTAATTTGGTTTTCTTCTTTCTTTTTTTTTATCATATTGACTAAGGGTCTATCAATTTTGTTGATTTTTTCATAAAACCAGCTCTTGGTTTTATTTATTAATTCAATGGTTTTCTTAATTTCGATTTTATTAATCTCACCTTTGGTTTTCAATATTTCTAATTTAGTACTAAATTGGGGATTTTCAATTTGTTCTTTTTCTAGCTTTTTCAATTGCATGTCCAATTCATTGACCTCCCTTCTCTCTGCTTTAATTAAGTATGCACTCGGGGATATAAAACTTCCCCTGAGAACTGCCTTTAGTGCATCCCACAAATTTTGGTATGTTGTTTCATTATTATCATTCTCTTGAATGAAATTATTGATTGTTTCTATAATTTCTTGTTTGACCCACCAATTTTTAGGATTAAATTTTTTAATTTCCAATTAGTTTTTAGTCTATCTTTCCATGGCCCTTTATTGCATATAATTTTTATTGCATCATGATCTGAGAATGATGTGCTTAATATTTCTGCCTTTCTGCACTGGATTGTGAGGTTTTTATGCCCTAGTACATGGTCTATTTTTGAATATGTACCATGCACTGCTGAGAAGAAAGTAAATTCCTTTTTATCCCCATTCAGTTCTCTCCAGAGATCCATCATATCTAGTCTCTCTAAGATTCTATTCACCTCCTTAACTTCCTTCTTGTTTATTTTGAGGTTAGATTTATCGAGTTCAGAGAGGGGAAGATTAAGGTCCCCCACTAGTATAGTTTTGCTATCTATTTCTTCCTTTAATTCCTTTAACTTCTCCTCTAGGAATTTAGATGCTATACCACTTGGTGCATATATATTAAGTAGTGATATTGCTTCATTCTCGATGGTGCCTTTTAGTAGGATATAGTTTCCTTCCATATCTCTTTTAATTAGATCTATTTTTGCTTTTGCTTTATCTGAGATAAGTATTGCTACCCCTGCTTTTTTCACTTTAGCTGAGGCATAATAAATTTTACTCCAACCTTTTACCTTTACCCTGTGGGTATCCCTTTGTTTCAGATGTGTTTCTTGTAGACAGCATATTGTAGGGTTATGGTTTTTAATCCATTCTGCTATCCTCCTCTTTTTTATGGGAGAGTTCATCCCATTCACATTCACAGTAATAATGACTATCTGTCTCTTCCCCTCCATCCTATTCCCTCCCCTGTTTATGTTTTTGTTTCTTCCTTCTCCCTTCCCCTCCTTGAAGTTTTCCCTTTTGACCACCCCCTCCCTCAGTGTTCCCACCCAGTGATCCCTCTTCTTAACCTACCCTCTCCCCTTATTACTGTTTCCCTCCCTTCTAATCCCCCCCTTTAGTCTCCTCTTTTTCGCCCCCCCCCTTACCCTTCTGCTTTCTATAGGAAGCAATAAGTTTTTATACTTATCAGAGTGAATTACTCCCCATTTGATTCCAAACCAATGAGAGTAAATTTCAAACAGTGCTCCTCTCCCTCCCTCCTTTTCCTCTATTTAATGAATTTATGTGTCTATTCACATTAAAATCTTAAACTTCATTTTTGTTTGTTTTTTTTCACTGAAGTTGCTTGGGGAGAAGAGTGGGGTGGGCTGAAGGAGTCAGGATGTCACCAAAGAAGCAGAACTTGTGATTGTTGAACTACTGATAGCCTGCCAGTCATCATTTTTGATCCAGCTAGGCTGTTATGTGGGTTTCTTTTCCCTAATAGTAACCATGATCCATTTAGTCCATGATGCTCCTAACTGAACATCATCCACTTAACCCACAACCCACCCCTTCATCTGCATGCTGACCTCTTCTGCAATGCCTCTAGGGCGAGGGAGGGTATAACAGGGGCCTAAGGGCTTTGGTCACCATGCTGTTTGTAAATCTTAAGCATATGGGAAAAACATTAGCTAGGGCACATTTCTGGTCTTAGTTTCATTAACAAAAATCTCTAAGTCACAAGAGTCATTGCATCTCAGTGGTTCATCTCTCCAAGACGCTCCTCCATGACTGTGGACAAACAAAGCCATGCAGATCTAATCGGAGCACTGTTGCTAACCTGGCCACACGGTGCAACTAATCTATGGACTGGTTCTCATGTTCCCAATGGGATCAGATAAATAATAAGACAAATAAATAATAAACAATAAATAAGTAATAAGCAATAAATGCCAAGTTGACAAACTGAATGTTCAATGACTAAAAAGAATGTGATTAGTGATCATTCTGCACTTAAAGAGTTATTGGACAGAGGGCTCCCTTTCACTACCTAAGGGAACCATTTAATTACGGTCAGGTTTTGTGCCATAGAGGAAGTTGCTTTTAGCAAACAATAATCAATCTTGGGAGGTTCCCCACCTCTATCCTCTTAGAGTTTTGGGTGGCTTCTAGGCAGTGGGGGAGGGATACAGGTTTTGTCTTCTTCCTCATGTTTGGGGCTTTCTTTTCTCCAACAGTCACTAATGGGGTCTTTCAATTATATTGTTAATAGGGTTTGACCACCCTCCACCTCTTCAATACTGCTTCACTGGGTCGCCTATCTATTTCTTCTCATGGCCAGTATCAAATCAAGCCACATTTGCTTCCCTCTTTGATCCACTGGTTGTGGGAATCCCTTTCTGACTTTCCTGGCATGGTTCTTTTTTTGGTGGTCTTTAGCTCACAGATCTCAGTCAAATCAACCACTGCTTCCCCCTAATCACTGGCTGATTCCCCTTCCAGGGATGCTAAAACAGCTTCCAATGATCGGGAGCTAACCTTAAAAGTTTGTTCCTCAACCCAGCTGTATCCAGTTTGCATCAGGTCCATGTAACTCAGGGGCATAGACAACAGATTACATGACCATTTCCCTAATGGTGGCCTAGACTTCCTCCACACTCCTCCAGAGACCCATTCTACTGGTATATGAGTAGGGTCCAGCCAAGCATGCCTACAGGTTCTAATAATCTATATATTCTAATGATCCATTATAAAACGATTCTCCTGAATTCATCTTGTGCCATACACAAGATGGGAAGTGCCATCAAGTGAATTCATCTTGTGCCATGCCAAGGCTGGGTGTGGTAATACCCCTCATTTTCTCAGCCTTGGACCCAAATAACTTCATTCCACCTGCTCCACTCTCCCATAACCTAACTATCCATCCAGGAATGAATTCCTTTGGTTTTGGGTAGAATCTGGCCTCTAAATCTGTGGGCTCTCCTGGGGTGTCATCTCTGAGGCTCAGAACAGATTTTGCTGGAGGTAAAGGACCTTGGCCATTCCCAATACTACCCTGTTTTACCTGGCTAATACCAGTCTACCTTGATGGGATTGCAGAGGGTCTGAATCTTCCACCTCCTAATCTAATCTCCCACCCTCATCTGAATATATATTCTCAAGGGGCTCCTGTCCCAGGGTCTCAATTCTTAGCTGTTAAGAGAGCTCTACTAGTAACTCTCTAACCCTTGGAAAAATGACATACCAAAATAGAGAGGTGTTTTCCTCCTCTTTCACTCTGTTGGGAGGTTTTGATCTGCATACCTTTTTTTTTTCTAATTCCAAATCTTTCTCTAATTCACACACCTGAGCCTCAATGGCTAACTGTCACTTGGTGACATAATACAAAGCAATTAGTAATGACCATGTTACTCCTTAAATTGCTGGCCTAGCCTCTTTTCCAACTTCTGGGGAGTTTGTCTTGGCTAGCAGAACACTCAGCCTTTCTGGGTCTTGGAGTCATTCTCCCTTCCCCCCTCCTCCCCTCCTTAAGTGACCCACAAGAACCTCTCATTCATATGACTGGTGCCCACATTGCTGTGGATGGCTACCAGGCATCTGGGAGCATTTCTTCCTTCCCCAGTCCATTTCCTGGGAATCCTTCTGACTATACCAAATGTTTTGGACCAGGACACAGAAGCAGCTGATTACATCTGGTTTGGGTGCAAGTGTTCCACGGGAAAAGGAAGGCAGCAGTTAGCAGATTTGTTCATGCCATGGCTTTCTTCATAAGTTTCTACAGAAACCACTGAAGGAGGGAAATGGACTGAAATATGCAAGATGTGGCCAAGGCAGCACGACCGAGTTAGTTGCTGGTCTGCTGCATACCATTTTCAACCAAGCGAGAATACGGATGAGTTTCTTGCCCCTGACTGCACCAAGAATCCATTCAAATTCTAATCTTCCCAAGGGTCACCATGATCTACTTAACCCCACACTGGCAGAACTGATTACTGAATGATCATTGGCCATCTTTAGGACTTCTGTCCTGAGAAGGACCCAGACCACATCACCCTACCCTTGACTCAGATCTCTGTCCCCCCACATTGGTACCCTATCCCCCCTACTCACTTTTCAGCAGCCTATTCTAGTGAAGAAGACAGCAGATACCCGGAGACTAAATATTTGGCTGTGATACTAGAAATGTTCATTATAGACCTAACACATCCTCTGGGATGGCTGTCCTGATTCTCCCTCACGCTGGCAAGCTGAGTCTGAAGGGCATGGTTTCTATATCCCTCCTAAAAGTTTCATGGATAACTCTGAGGGCTCAGGGGTGTGTTTTTTAGTTTTTTGTAACTTGGGAGCTCCATTGGTGTGCTTTCCCTCTAGGATTATAGGCTGATTATCAATTAACCAGACAATCAGCTTCTACAAAGGGGTATTTGCTAAGCTTGTATAGTAGGTACACTTGATAAAAAGCATCCTCCTTCAAACAAAGACACATTCTCTCACCCATGCACACAGAATCCTAGGGAAAGTGGACTCAAGGTTAGACAACAAGTATGGCAGCTCCTGAAAATTTGTCCTTGTTTCTCAAAGCAAATACTATTGTCAGGAGTTACAGGGACACTATTAACATTCAAAAAAGAAGATGGGGAGTGCTTGGGCACCCCTACAGTGTGGAATGGAAGGTGACTTCTGCTGAGGGTGAGGGTGAGGTGCTCTCCTTCCCTCCCATCATGGTTCTCTTACTCTTCTCCATTCATTTTCCATTCCATCCCATCCCCAAATAATTCCTTCTGGCTTGAGCTCACTCTCAATTATCAAGCCTGAAACTGGTATTTTATAGAAAACCTCTGGGGTTTGATTATGTTTCCTCATTCATTTGGAACCCTCAGCACAATATCACTTAAATGATCAAAGGCTAATTTCAGATTTATCCTCAAGACTTTGACTTGATTGGTTGTTGTCTTGAGACATATTCTCTCCTTGTTAAGTCTTGACTTTAAGTGGGATGAGTCGATTTGATTCATTCATTCGATTGAGCTCCCATCTTTGCATACAGATAAATTTTTTTAAAAAGGAAACTGAGGCAATAAGCATCTGCAAAGACAACACAGAATGATTTTTATTTGAAGATAGAATAGAGTGGTTTATTTAAAAAACTTTAGAAAGTCGATAAAAATATCTAGTTGAGACAATTATTGTTTTTAAGTTGCAGGACACAACATATATCTCTAGTAGATTTTTTATCAATGGCATTTCATCTCTGTGGGAGCTGAGATGACTCAGAAATTTCCCTTAAAAAGAAGCAAATTATGAGACCCTAGAATGTGATGAGAAGTGTAAGCATGTGCAAAGAATTTAGGGCTCCCTATTCCCTCTTACTTTGAACTTGAAAGGGATTTCTTGTCAGCTATCCAGGAAGCCAGAGCCAGATGAGGTGGCCATAGACTGTCTTATCTAAGGGGATGGGACTGGAAGCCAGAGAGCTGAATGGGAAGGGAATATAGGATCTACTCTGTGCTAAGCACTTTTTCTAAATATTATTTCATTTGATCTAAGATTGATAATGGATTTAAGGCTAGGATTGGAGGCCCTGGACCAACCTTCTACTAACTGTGACCAATGTTATGGATGATTTAAGATTTGGAGCAGAAGCAGGGACCAAATATGAGCAGGGTCTGAGGACCATCGACGTCAGTTGTCTCAAAGCCCAGTGGATCTTTGTGGCCATGGTTTACTGCATACCTGAGTCCAGTGAGTGTAGGTATTGTCTGAAAATAACAGTATGGGATGGAAGTGGAGATGGATGGAGGCAGATGTGGGGTGGAGGTGGAAATTAGAATTTCTAATCAATATACACCATTCTCTAATCAAAATTCAAAACCTGACAAGCATGAGCTTTAACTTTTCAAAGCACTGAGAATTGTGTGGGGCATCCCCCTGGGAGGTCCCCGAGGCACACTGCCTGGATCTACAGTAGTAAATCCTTATCTAATACCATCTGAGACACTGATGAAGTCGCTTGGCTGGTGACTTAATCATGGTGCCATCTGGTGGACAATTCAGATAGTACACTTTCTTACTGAATAATTCATTGGCAGGTTTTTCTGAGTTTAAAGTCTTTACGTTGTCCATAATGTCCCAAATTCCAAAAATCGTCAGCATTTATTATCATTATTAAAAAAAGGTAGGAAGGAAAAAATAGGAACTCTATTGGGAGTAACCATGATACACAAATAACATTTGGAACTTTACTTAACAAGACACATACAGAGAATGTAAAAACACAAAATGGTGCTCAAAGAATTGAAACAAGATCAAAATCATTGTAGGATATCCAATGTCCATGTCTGAAATGTGCCACATAATAAAAATTGTCCAAGTTATTCTGTCAACTTCATTCTATCTCAACCCAGTTACCAGGGGGTTACTAGGCAGAATAATAACTCCGTTCATAAGAAAGGACAAAAAAAGGTAAGGACTAAAGAAAGTGGAAAAGATGGAAGGCATTAAAGGAAGCTAGAATCAGCAAATCTCAAATCACATTATAAAGCAGTAATGATCAAAAATGTTTGATACTGGTTAAAACTGTTACCAAAGGAGAACCATGGGGGCAGACTCAATGTTCTGACCAAGCATGGCAGAAAATGGTCAACCAAGTCAAGACCAGAAATGAGAGACTCTTTGTTTGGCGTTTTATAAAGCCAGATCTGGGATTTCATCCAGAGTAAGAAGCTTCCAGGGAGGAACTTCCTTTAGAAAGGCAAATTAGATCATTACTTCTGGGAAAACTGAGCATCAGCTTAACAGAAATTAGGTGAAGACCAGCTAGAAAGTGTCTAAAGTCAGATTTGAACTCAGGATGATGAATCTTCCTGACTTCAGACCTGGAGTACTGTGCACAATGGCAACACCTAGCAGCCTGTGGTTAGCATAGTACATGTCTAAAACCAATGACTAATAATGGAAAAAAAAATTCCCCAATAAAAACATGGGTAACATAAGGGTGCTCCTTTTCCTGACTACTACTGTACATAATTCTAAAAAATACTAGCTATAGCAAAAAGACAAGAGAAAGGCACTCAAGGAATTAACCTCAGAAAATAAAGCATGAAACAATTCCTATTTGCAAATCACAAGATAGATTGCCTAGAAAACTTTAGAGAAACATCCACACACTCATTGATGTGATTAATAGCTACAGTACAATTATTAGCATATAAAATAAATTGATAGAAATCTTTAGCATTTATCCATAGTAAGATATGGATCTTATCTTACTATAAGATCCATATCTTACTATAAGGAACAGATAACAATGACAGAAAACAATCAATCAATAGACAACTATTAAAAATCCATTATATACTAAGAACTGAGGCTGCAAAGACACAAATGAAACTCAAGAAGCATCTATTCTATTGAAGGAAATTACAAATATATATATTAATATATTGTAATGTATATATATTATATGTGTGTAGGTGTATACATGTGTATTGATAACATGTATGTGTGTATACACACATATATGTGTATATGTATGTATGTATGTATGCATATGTGTGTGGAGAGAGAAAGAGAGAGAGAGAGAGAGAGAGAGAGAGAAGGAGGGAGGGAGGGAGAGAGAGAGATGAGGTTGAAACTACTCCATTTGCCTTTTATTCTCTAACTAGGCACAAGCCCTTTTTTTTGATTGAATCAACCAATCAGAACTTATACCTCCTGAAATCAATCAAATCCATAGTGCAAGAGTCTGGGTCATTCCTTAAGCACTTTGTATAAAGGGAGTTGCTCTCACAGAATTGAGGAAGCAGAGATTCTGAGCAGCCAGATTCCATCGATCACTGTAGGACATTCAAAGGAAGAGCAGAGGGTGACAGAGAAATGAGGCATCAAGGTAAGTGCTTGGTTGGATGAGCATGGGAGAAAGGAGGATGCAGGCTGAGGGAAATGTCAAGAAAAGATTGCCTCTCCCCTAGTTTCCCCTCCAGATGCCCATCTGCAAACACTGTTTTCCCTACTCCAATTTTCCCAGTAAATCGAAATTTTGCCTCTGCTCCAAAGAAGTTAATGCAAACAATATCTGCCTAGGAATTTTTCCTAATGGGGGGAGGAGTTGTGACTGGACTCAAAACTTTTCATCTAAAATAAATCCTCTAAAACCAAAAAGAAAAAGAAGTGGATCTTAGGGGCCATTATATTTCCCCTTAGACTTAAAATGATCTAATTTTTTTTCAGGGTATTACATTTGCAAAAAAGTAGAAGGTAATTTCAAGGATGGTAGGCTCTGATGACTGCAGGCACCAAGAAGGTCACTGTGTAGGAAAATGTTGTTGAATTGAGAATTGGAAAGAATTAGGGATTCTGAGAAGTCAAGGTAAAGAGCATTCATTTCAGGCAGAGGAGATGTTCCCCACCCTACAATATATTCCATACTCACCTCCACCTTATAGAATTTCCCTCTATTTTCATGATAATAACTAGCATTTATATAGTGGTATATTGCAAAGCACATTACAAATATTATCTTGTTTGATCTTCACAGCAACCTGGGGAGATAGGGATTATAATAATATCATTTTACAGATGAGGAAACTGAGGCAAAGAGAGGTTAAGTGACTTGCCCAGGGTTGCATAGATAGTTGTAGCAGCAAGCACCCTAGCATACCCATGATGGCTGCTCGCACAGGTTCTTAGATCTGCTTTTCTAAAGGAAAGCAACTCAAAAATGGGTTAACAATCTTGTCTTAATCAATCAAACATATATCATTTACCTAGTTCAGGGGAAAAAGTCAGCACCCTGAGCTTCAGAGAATACAAACAAGTTACAAGCAGAAGTCACAAGCAGACAGAGAAACAGATCAGCAGACAGGCTTCCAGCTGTCTGACCATTACATGCATCCCTAGTCAGTTACCAGAGAGGGAAGCACCAACATCTGGATTTTCAAAGCCGGGGGGTGGGGGAGGGGGCTCAATGGCAGCCCAGAGTCTCATCTGGCCACATCACACAACTCTTCTCAAAGTGAGCCCCAAAGCAAAGCCTCACATCAGGGATGATATAGCCTTCTCCTGGCTCAGAGAATGTCACAACCCTCTTGACCCACTGCCTAATCACACAGCACCAAGGTGTGGGCATTCCTGAAGAACAAGCCTCCCTCTACAGGCTCCTTGTGACCATTTTCAGCCTATTGGGTGCAGAGTATATTTTCAAATCAGGGAGGGTTCTCAGAGTCACTTAAGCCTATCAAAGGGCTTAGGGGCAGGGAAGATCTTAGATTCCCATTCCCATAACAATAGGTTACTTCCTAACTCCAGGTTCAGCTCTCCATCCCCTATATAACATCCTTTGCTTTGGAAGAAGACCAATGACATCAAAGCTGTCTTAACTTGCATGTGAATTAAGATTTAGGGGAGGCATAAATGCACAAAGTTGTCAACCTCACTCTCTTCCAGAGTCATCAAAGTTCAGTGGCAAGACAAAAGTGAAAATGACAGGTGATGGCCGGGACGCAGTGGGTGACCTTGGCACTATCAGTGCCTAAGTTCTAAGTGCTTCATGGTACCTGCTTTAGCTGCCTTCACCAATGGAACAATTTGTTTTTATCCTCTCATTCCACTGGGAGAAGTCTTCACATGCTTGGGGTAGACACATCCATAACCCACTGACAGGTGTGAGACCCCTCAGTTATCCTCAACCTGGTTTAGCCCACCTGTTGGGATGGTGTTACCAGGGTGTGGTCACAATACATGCTACAGCTTCTTGGAGCCACAGGTAGGTGACAGGTGGACACCCAAGGTGGAGGAACAGCCCTGAAAAGGGCTTGGCAAACCCTAACACCAGAGGTGCCAGTCCTCCTGAACACCCCCATACACCCCACCTTCTACATGAAACCATTCCTGATTCCCCAAACTACAAGGGCTCTCCATTGATGACCACCCTGTCTTGACTGTATGTGTTTATTGATACAACTTGTTTCCCTTGTGATGGAAGCTTAGAGAAAGTAGAGATTACTTCATTCTTTGTATGGGAGTCCCATGGGAGCCAATAATGCCAGCAAGAGAGCAAGAGAAAGACAAATTGCCTTCAAAATGATTTCAATATGCATCAAATATCTGAGTCAATCTGACATGACACACTCAAGACATTATAAATAGAATTTTTAAAAATACTCTACGGAAATCAAGGAAGTAATTGGAGACATACCAATTACTTATGGTTAGGAGGAGGCAATTTAATGAAAAATAATGATACTTCCTAAATTAATTTGAAGATTTAATTGTTGTACTATCAGTTACCAATGGCTTGCTTTATAGAGGATAACATATTAACAAAATTCAGTTAGAGGAACAACAGCTTCTAAAATCTCAAGGAAAAATAATGTTTAAAAATAAGAATGGCTCTCCTGTTTATCTCCCAAGGGAGCAGGAGAGGACTTGGGCTGCCCGGGACACAGAAGCAGCAGGGGGGAAGGCAAGGGACCTAGTGTGCAGCACAGGCCCAGAGACCTCTGCTAGAACCCCACTGCTCAGCTGAAGGCCACCCCTCCTTCCTGTCCTTTTCCACCAACACCTCAACAGAGCCCACCTGGAAGGATGCCTGTATGGTGATGGACTGAGGGTTAGGCCCCAAGGCAATCATAGTACACCTGGAGTGTGTCGTTTCTGGAATTAATCCAGCGTCTGTCAAGAGGAGGACCAGTGGAGAAGGCCCCAAACCTTGGGCTGGAGAGGCATAGGTCCCATCACCTTCTCATTTTGAAGCTCAGAATTGATGGTGTTGACTCCAAACCCTACAGGTCAAGAACCTAAACTGTCCCCTGGTGTCCCCATGATGTCAGCTTCAAAGTACACAATGCTGGACTGTGCCTCACCCCCCAGTTTCACTAGGAAAATGAAACTAACTGGAAGAATCTGTACTGAACCCAGCCTAGGGTGACCTCCTTGACTGATCCCCAAGGAATCCTGAGACTAGAGACTGACCAGGGTTTCCTCCCTGATTAACCCTTTCCAGATGCCTGATCCAAAGCCCAGAACACCCCTATTACTGCTTTCAGGTGAGAACAGAAACAGTTCATCCTCTTGGACTCCATGGCATGGTCCTTTATGGGACAGCAATCAAAAAGAAGGACAGAGACTCCTTCTCACCTGTAGCCTTGGTTGCCACTCTTATTTGTGCCAACCCCAAGCAGAAAAGGTTGGAAAGACAGTGGCCTTCTGGATCCCTGTCCTTCATGAGGACAGCACAGAAAGGATGACTGGGCCCCTCTGTCGGCAGCCCTCACTCCCTATCCCTGCCTCACTTTCTATGCCTGCTTCATCTGGGTGTGTCTGGTCTTATATACATTTTCCTCCTAGCTCACCCTCCAGCACTGTTGGTGCCTACTCAGAATGGATGGCCCTGACCTGTGGAATTTCTCCTCTCCTTAAGAGAGCCACTTGAGAAGACTGTGGGCCTTTCTTGAAAGTGAGAGGCAATGTTTCCCCATACCTCTCAATACACAGCTGTAACCCGGGTGCCTTTACTCACTGGGTCCCTAATGTTAGCTACCTAACCTACCTGGTGGTATCCAAACTCTCTCCTCCTCTACTCCTTCCAACACTAATTGTGGCCTGAGCCCCAATATCCAAGAAGAAAATATGACCCTTGGCCTTTAATGACAAGTACAAGAAGCTTGCCTGCTTTCCTTTGGCTGCTTTCAAACCCCAACTCTTTATCTCCCATGAAGCCTATATGAAAATGGAACGTGCAAATAAAGCATTCCTCCTTCAGGAAAAAAATTTTTAAATTAAAATTAAAACTAAAGGACCTCAAAGCATATTATAATGCATTAACTATCAACACTATTTGGTATTGATTTTTTAAAAGGAAAAGTATATCAGTGCCCCAAAGCAATAATTTCCATTTGTGCCAGCACAAGGCAAATTCCACCTCCTGTTGCCACTCCTGTCTTCCCCTTTGGGATGTAGAAAACCTCCAGTACAAAGGGGAACAACTGTATCCCTTTGACCTTAAGTCTTCTGTCTCCGGCTGCACCTGTTCCTAGAGAGAAGTAGAAGAGAAAAATTATTGGGGATTGGGACTTATTTATTCTTCTATGTAGGTTTGATGCCCATTTCCTGTTACATCCTTTTCTGCCTGCTCTCCATCATTCAGAGGGAAGAGAAATAGTGCAGTAGGGCCATCAAGCTGATCATCTAACCTTGTGCCTCTCATTTTGGCTCCAGACTGAACTCCAATCTCCTTTGGGAAGAGGAACGGCACTCTCCATACAATGATAAACATTCTCATCTGGTCATACTCTTCCCATCCTGATGCCCCTAAATTCCTACAGATTATCATCCCAATCCCATTCTGTCCCCCCATTACTTGATTCCTCAGCATCTCCCCCAACCTTCCCACCCCAAAGTTTCAACAAAACACAACCCAGTCCTACCACTGTGACCTCTGGAATGCCTGTTCCAAAGGCAAAAAACTTTCCTGCCTCCTAAATCTTTCACTCTCCCACCCCTTCCTTCTACTAGCAGCTACTGAAACCTCGATTCCCAGAGGGCACAATCTCCCTCGTACAGGACTGGCTACACCTTGACTAATTCCTCTTGGCTCGATGGTCAAGGCAGGGAAGTTGGAATACTCCTTGCTTCTCATTACCACTTCCAAGTTTTTTCCCTACCTTCATCACTCAGAAATCTCTCCTTCTTTGAGGTTCATGATGGTCAAATCTACCACCTAATGAAAGTTCTGGTCACTCCCCTTGCTTTCTCAATGAGTTCAAGACATGACTCACATTTTTTTCTTTCTTCTCCAACTCCTGCTATCATATAAGGATACTTTAACATGCATATTGACTCTACCTCAAACACCCTAACTCAGTTTCTCAACCATCTCACTTCCCATGACCTACTTCTCCAATCCACTTCAGTCACACACTTAGTATAGTGTCAGACATATAGTAGAACCATAATAAATCCTTGTTTACTGACTGTCTGACTAGATAAATAGTTGGTAAGACACAGTATGTAAAAAAAAATCTAAAGGGTAAGAATAAAACAAATTATCCATAAAACAAATTAGTAATGTAATTTGATAAATTTACCGTGTTCATATTCCCAATACCCACGTAGCCCACTCATTACCATAGTAATTCTCAATATCTCAAGTTCTAAGGTAATCTAGGGCTTTGCTTGTATATTTCTCTATTTTGAAAGAAAATTGCAATAGCTTTCTCGTTAATTAACCAGTTCTGAGCTCTAATCAGTTTATTAAAAATTAATATCACCTTTTATCCTATTCAATATAGAAATATTTTTAAATTACCTATTTTAAAACTGTACATATCTCTCTTCTCATAAGTTGTTGTTTATATCTCTTATGTATCAAAGTCCCTAATCACCAAAGTTTAAATAAACATCAAATAACTGACTATACAATTTAACAGGGTAAGAAGTATCACATAGACATAAGTAATTATTCAAAATTAAGCTGTGACAAATAGGAGCCATAACCACTCTTAGCCATCACCTCTGCTCTGCACCTCTCTTTTCTGAAACAAAGCCTCACCACTCAGCTTCCCCAGAAAGCCACCATATCTCTCAAGAATCCTTTTCTTATTAATGTACAATGTAAGGATTAAATTTATTTTCCACAAGGGATCAATTTTTTCTCTTTTCTTCTCATCTTTTCTCTGAAGTTATTACTCTTAAGTTTCTCCCAAATGTAGGTTAAACCAGGTTTCCTACATATAATAGTTAAAAGTCACTCTCTTTACAAATGATAATTAAAACTTGTTCTTTTTGTAAAGGACAGCTCAAACTTAAACCCTTTCTATATGGCAGTTAAAAGTCATCATATCCTCACAAATTCCTTATAGATCAAAGTTAAAACTCACACGAACATGCATCATTGACTTCTCAAGGAATGGTAGTTAAACTGGTCCAAAGTCTTGTAATGATAAATAATTTACCATCTCTGAGGGAAAGATAATTGAAGCTAGTACTATATTAAAAATGAGTCAAAATAAAAGAGTTTAAAGGGATAAAGGGGAAGACAAAAATCTAGCTCTAAAGACAAGGAAGTGGGCTGAGACTTTCTAGGTGGTAAGAAATTATAAAAGCCTGCAAAATATCATAACTGGTGTTTAAGGAGGAGATATGTGAATGCTGAACAGTTTTTATTTTAAAGGCTGAGAATTTCCATTGGTCTGGAGAGTAAAGTCAATTTTACAGTATAATCTTGGTGTTTGTGCCATGGACAAGTGACTGCCATGTTCCAAGTAGAGATCTTTCTTTACTGGAAAGAAAGCAAATTGGTTCCCAGTGAAATCTGCCTATACTCCAGATCAGAAACAAGAAGAATCTTTCTATTTTAAGTGAGGCATTTTCATTGCCTAAATTTCATCTGGTATTCCTCTACCTCCCCCTCTCAGAGATCCATCCAATATATCAAACAGTTTTTTTGTTTTTTGTTTTTTTAAGAAAAAGAAGGGAAAAACCAGTGAGCAAAATTGATCTATTTGGTGTTCAAACCCTTTGTAAACTGTAGTCCCCTACCTGTGCAGTTTTCCTATCACACACACACACACACACACACACACACACACACACACACACACACACACACACCCTTTGTGACCCAATGACTTTGCCTTCCTTGCTGTTGCACAAACAAGACTCTCCATCTGAATCCAGACATCCTCATTATCCTTCCTTATCTCTGCTTCTTGTCTTCCTTCAAGTTCCAGTTTATATCCATTCTTCTACCAGTAATAATTTCCTTCTCTCTCTTAACTTGAGTGCTTTCTGTCAAATGATTATTTCTAACTTATCCTATGTAGAACTTGTTTGAATGTTACATCCCACCAAATAGCTATCTCATGAGAGGTATGTTACTTCTTTCTCTATAATTTTTAATGGTTTGATCTTTAATGTTCAAGTGATGATTCATTTTAAATGTATTGTTGGACATGGTAAAAGATATTGGTGTCAGGATGGCTCTCTTGGTGTTCTGATAGCCATATGGAAGAATGGGTTCAAAGCTCCCTTCTGACACATCAACTTTGGAGCATCTAGGGGCACAGTGGATAGAGGGCTGCACGTAGAAGTCTCATCTTTTTCGGTTCAAATCTGGCCTCAGATTATTAGCTAACATTAGCTATTACCTTGAGCAAGTCATTTTACTCTGTTTGCCTCTGTTTCCTCATCTGTAAAATGAGCTGGAAAAGGAAATGGCAAACCACTTCAGTATCTTTTCCAAGAAGCCTCCAAATGGGGTCACAAAGAAGTGTACACAACTGAAAATGACTGAACAACAACAAAAATGGTTGAAGCCTAATTTCTGCCAGAATGGTTTTTAGATTTCCCAATAATTTTTTAATCACATAGGAAGATTTTTCTTTTTTGAATAATAATTTATTTTTCCCAATGATATGTAAAAATATATTTTTACATTTGTTTTTTAAAATTCTGATTTCCAAATTCTCTCCCTACCTCTCTCCTCTCTCCTTTCCCTGAGGCAGCAAGCAATTTGATATAAGAGGAAGAAGGTAAAGAAACAAAAAAGCTTGTGAACCTATTTTCCTCTTTTTTATTCTTTGTTATTATAATGGATCACTGAATGGGGAGGATTGAGGAAGATATTGAGACATCTAAATGTTGACTTAAAAAAGATTGGAATACAAACTTAGCTTTAAAAATCGAAAAGGTGGGCTAGAATGGTCAGTAAGTGGTCTCAGGGGTTTGCTGTGTGATTTTGGCTTTGTTCCTAACCTGTATGATTTCCACTACAAGAAAGGGTTTGAATGGATGGACAGAAGAACTTCCATGAATTTTGACCAAGTTCTTAACTGAGAATTAAAGATGACACCCTTGTTATTAGCCCCAAACTTGTTCACATTACTGTAGAGGTATGATTTTTCCTTGGGAAAAAGATATAAGATTGAACTTTAGACAAAAGATTGTTTGATTCCATCCATTTTGCCTCTAGACCTTCTTCAAAACAGAAAGATTTCCCAATTACTCCTCCCCCTCCTCTATATAAGAAGAAACATTGAAGTTCCCAAACCTCCTTAGAAGAAGAGGGGGAGGAAGCCAAGATGGCGGAGCAGAAACAGCACGTCCAAGCCACTCTCCCCCCAGATCACCTCCAAACTATGTAAAAGGGGACTCTGAACAACTTCTGGAGCCCCAGGACTCACAGAAAGACACAGAGAAGCTAACCTCCCGCTGAGAACAGCCCAGAAGCCCTGCAGGAAGGACCAGCACAGCACTCTGGGAGCACACAGTGCACAGGTCCGCCTGAGTAGCGGTTTTAGCCCCAGGGCAGCTGGGCCAGCAGCTGGCTGGAGGGACCCCAGAACACCAGCAGCTGTGGCGATTCCAGAATTATCAACATAGACATGCCTAGGACAAAGTGAGAGGTTAGTGCCCTCTGGACTTTGGGACCAGTATTTGGGGAACAAGTCGGCTTCCTCCCCTGGGGGCTAGAAGTCTCTGAGGAGACACGCCATTTTGTATTTTTCAGAGGCAGCTCCAGCTCCTGGCCTGCAAACTGTAGGGAGATCCAGCGATCAGTCTTGGGGGGTAATCGCTCTTGCTTTAACCTCCCTGGATCTGGATTGCGATCTGGAGTGGAGGTCCTGGGTGAGTTTCCAGCTTGCCAGAAATGGAAGTTGTCCCCCCACATGTTCGGGAAGAAAGTTCCCTGTCTGGTGGCAGAGCCATACTGTGGCAACAAGCCCAAAAGTCGAGTAATTAAGTGGCAACATGCCAAGGCAAAGGAAACAAATTAAACAGAAAATGCAACCTTAGACTACTACATTGGGGGCAAAGAAGATCGAAGCATAGAACAAGAGGAAGGCTGTGAGGTCAGAAAGCCCGCTCCAAAAACCCCAGGGGAAAACATGATCAGGTTGCAGGCCATAGAGGACCTTAAGAAGGACTTTAAAGATCAAATAAGAGAAGTGGAGGAAAAATTGGAAAGAGAAATGAGAAGGATGGAGGAAAAGTATGAAATGAGGGTCAACAGCCTGACTGAGGAAAATAACACCTTAAAAATAGACTAACTCAAATGGCAAAGGAGGCCCAAAAGGGCAATGAGGAGAAGAATGCCTTAAAAAGTTGAATTTGCCAGATGGAAAAAGAATCTCAAAAGTTCACTGAGGAGATTTATTCCTTCAGAGTTAGACTGGAGCAAATGGAAGCTAATGACTTTATGAGAAATCAAGATGTTGTTAAGCAGATCCAAACAAATGAAAGATTAGAAGGCAATGTGAAATATCTCATGGGAAAAACCACTGACCCGGAAAATAGATCCAGGAGAAATAATTTAAAAATTATTGGACTACCTGAAAGCCATGATCAAAGAAAGAACCTAGAAATCACCCTTCAAGAAATTCTCAAGGAAAATTGCCCTGAGGTTTTAGGTCAAAATAAAGGTTGAAAGGATCCATCAATCACCTCCTGAAAAAGATCCCAAAAAGAAAACTCCCAGGAATATTATAGCCAGGTTCCAGAATCCCCAGATCAAGGAGAAAATACTACAAGCAGCCAGGAAGAAACAATTTCAATATTGTGGAAACACAATCAGAATAGTACAGGACCTGGCAGCTTCTACACTGAGGGATTGAAGGGCATGGAATATGATATTCCAGAGGGCAAAAGAGCTGGGACTGAACCCAAGGGTCACCTACCCAGCAAAACTGAGTATTTTGTTTCAGGGGAAAATATGGTTATTCAGTGGAATAGAGGACTTTCAAGCATTCTTGAGGAAAAAAACAAAGTTGAATAGAAAATTTGACATCCAGACACAAGAAGCAAGAGATGCTTGAGAAGGTAATCAGGGAAAAGAAATCAAAAGGAATTTATCAAAGTTGAACTATTTATATTCCTATATGGAACAACAATAACTGTGACTGATGAAATATTTCTCAGTATGAAAATAATGTAAGAAGGGTGTATGGTCATATGAATACAGATGTGAATGTGTGCATATATGTTTACAGTTATATATGGATAGAGGACATAGGTTAAATTTGTTGGGAAGGGAGGATACTCAAGGGGTGAAATTATGAGGTGAGAGAGGAAAATGGCAAGAGGAGATGGGGAGAGACAGGGTAGGGTAAACTATCTCATGTAGAAGAAGCAAGGGGAAGTGGCTGCAGGGGAGGGGAAGAATAGGAAGGCAAAAAGGCAAAACCACATTCTCATTGAATTTGGTTCAGGGAGAGAATGACATACATACTAAATGGGATATCTCAACCTGCAGCAGAATACGGGGAAGGAGGATGAGAGGATGGATGATGGATGGGAGAGCATCCTTGGGGGGAGGGGAGGTTGGAAGTACCCACTATAGAAGAGGGACAGGATCAAGTAGGGAATGGACCAGGTGTGGGGTGGGGTGAGTGGGAGGGAATTATAAGCAACCTTGTACAATATATCTACTATGGTAATATTTTGCATAGCTAGACATGTACAACATATACTGAATTACTTATCCTCCTTTGATTTTTTTGTTTGTTTGTGTTTTTTTTCTAAGGGAGGAAGGGAATGGATCTGAAATTCGAGGTCTTACAATTAAATGTTTCAAATATTAAAAAAAAAGAAGAGGAGGAGAATTTCAAGACCCTGTTACCCAAAGACTCCTGTCTCTCTGGCTGAGAGCACAAGGGTTAAGGACCCCACTTAGCTGGACAGGGCCATGAAAGGGGAAGGGAGGCCTACACTGAGAGCTCTCTCAGTACAATTAGAAAGGATTCCAGCTTCCTCTCTTGACCCTTCCCTATTCTCAATCAGGAGGACTCTCTGTCTTTTTTTATTGGTATACTGAACTGATTTTGCCCTTTTGAGGCCTTAGAACCATAATTTGGAAATTGAGATAAGTGATGAAAGCTTCTCGGCTCAATTCTGATAAGAGTGGGAAGGGAACTGAGTCCAGAGTGTCAGAAGGAGAGAAGAGAAGGCCTCTAGCCTAGGAAAACTCTTTGCTTTTTTTGTTTGTTTGTTTGTGTTTTGTTTCTAAATGCTTTATTAACTTCTGGTTTACATCATTCATTTTCACCAGATTTTGGGTTACAAATTTTTCCCCATTATCCCCTACCCAACACCCCAGAATAGCAGTCCCACAGGATATCCCCTCATCCAATCTGCTCTCTCCCATATCTTCTCCCATAACCCCTTCGAATTTTCCACTAGGGCAAGGTGAATTTCTGTGCCCCAATGCCTGCACATCTTATCTCCCAATTACATGCAAAATAGTATTAATAATAGTGTTTATATATATTAGAAACATTTAATTTAAAAACTTCAAATTCCAGATCCATTCCCTTCCTCCCTTGTCACACACTCCCCCTGGAAGATAAGCAATTCAGTATATGTTGTACATGTATAGCTATGCAAAACATTACCATAGCAGATATATTGTAAAAGACTGGCTATATTTCCCTCCCACCCATCCCACCCCCCACCTGGTCCATTCCCTACTTTGATCCTGTCCCTCTTCAAAAGTGGGTGCCTCCAACCTCACCTCCCCCCAGCATGCCCTCCCCTCCATCATCCCCCCTCTCATCCCCCTCCCCCCTACTCTCCTGCAGGGTGAGATATCCCATTTAGTATGTATGTCATTCTCTCCCTGAGCCAAAATCAATGAGAATATGGTTTTGCCTTTTTGTCTTCCTGTTCTTCCCCTCCCCTGCAACCACTTCCCCTTGTCTCTTCTACATGAGATAATTTACCCTACCCTGTCTCTCCCCATCTCCTCTTGCCACATTCCTCTCTCACCTCTTAACTTCACCCCTTAAGTATCATCCCTTCCCACCAAATTTGACCTGTGCCCTCTATCCATGTATACCTGTAAACATATATACACACATTCACATATGTATTCATATGCCTATATACCCTTCTTCAATTATTTTCATACTGAGAAAGGTTTCATCAGTCACAGTTATTCTTTTTCCATGTAGGAATGTAAATAGTTCAACTTTGATAAGTTCCTTTTGATTTCTTTTCCCTATTTACCTTCTCAAGTATCTCTTGCTTCTTGTGTCTGAATGTCAAATTTTCTATTCAACTCTGGTTTTTTCCTCAAGAATGCTTGAAAGTCCTCTATTCCATTTAATGACCATATTTTCCCCTGAAACAAAATACTAAGTTTTGCTGGGTAGGTGACCCTTGGGTTCATTCCCAGCTCTTTTGCCCTCTGGAATATCATATTCCATGCCCTTTGATCCCTCAGTGTAGAAGCTGCCAGGTCCTGGGCTATTCTGATTGTGTTTCCACAGTACTGAAATTGTTTCTTCCTGGCTGCTTGGAGTATTTTCTCCTTGATCTGGGGATTCTGGAACCTGGCTATAACATTCCTGGGAGTTTTCTTTTTGGGATCTTTTTTTTAAAACAAATGCTTTCTTAACTTCTGTTTTCCATCATTCATTTCCACCAGATTTTGAGTTACAATCATTTCCCCCCCGTTATTCCCCTACCCAACCTCCCAGAATAGCAGTCCCACAAGACATCACTTCCTCCAATCTGCTCTCTCCCATACCTTCTCCCATACCCCCTTCGACTTTTCCATTAGAGGAAGGTGAATCTTTGTGTCCCAATGCCTGCACATCTTATCTCTCAATTATAAGCAAAAGAGTATTAATAATAGTATTTATATATATTTGAAACATTTAATCTTAAGACCTCGAATTTCATATCCATTTCCTTCCTCCCTTGTCACCCATTTCCTCTGGGGAGATAAGTAATTCAGTATATGTTGTACATGTCTAGCTATGCAAAATATTATCATAGTAGATATATTGTACAAGGCTGCTTATAATTCCCTCCCACTCATCCCACCCCCCACCTGGTCCATTCCCCACATGATCCTGTCCCTCTTCTATAGTGGATACTTCCAACCTCCCCTCTCCCAAAGGATACCCCCCCCCCATCAATCATCCCTCCTCTCATCCCACTTCCCCCTATTCTGCTGCAGGTTGAGATATCCCACTTAGTATGTATGTCATTCTCTCCCTGAACCAAATTCAATGAGAATGTGGATTTGCCTTTTTTTTCCCTTCCTATTCTCCCCCTCCCTTGCAACCACTTCCCCTTGCTTCTTCTACATGAGATAGTTTACCCTACCCTGTCTTTCCCCATCTCCTCTTGCCACTTTCCTCTCTCACCTCATAATTTCATCCCTTGAGTATTCTCCCTTCCCATCAAATTCAACCTATGTCCTCTATCCATATACACACACATTCACATATGTATTCATATGACGACACACCCTTCCATTATTTTCATACTGAGAAATATTTCATCAGTCACAGTTATCGTTTTTCCATATAGGAATGTAAATAGTTCAACTTTGATAAGTTCCTTTTGATTTCTTTTCCCTGATTACCTTCTCAAGCATCTCTTGCTTCTTGTGTCTGGATGTCAAATTTTCTATTCAATTCCGGTTTTTTCCTCAAAAATGCTTGAAAGTCCTCTATTCCACTGAATGACCATATTTTCCCCCGAAAAAAAATACTCAGTTTTGCTGGGTAGGTGACCCTTGGGTTCATTCTCAGTTCTTTTGCCCTCTGGAATATGATATTCCATGCCCTTAGATCCCTGAGTGTAGAATCTGCCAGGTCCTGGGCTATTCTGATTGTGTTTCCACAATATTGAAATTGTTTCTTCCTGGCTGCTTGGAGTATTTTCTCCTTGATCTGGGGATTGTGGAACCTGGCTATAATATTCCTGGGAGTTTTCTTTTTGGGATCTTTTTCAGGAGGTGATCGGTGGATTCTTTTAACCTCTATTTTGCCCTCTGGATCTAAAACATCAGGACAGTTTTCCTTGAGAATTTCTTGAAGGGTGATTTCTAGGTTCTTTCCTTGATCATGGCTTTCAGGTAGTCCAATAATTTTTAAATTGTCTTTCCTGGATCTATTTTCCGGGTCAGTGGTTTTTCCCATGAGATATTTCACATTGCCTTCTAATCTTTCATTTGTTTGGACCTGCTTAACAGCATCTTGATTTCTCATAAAGTCACTAGCTTCCATTTGCTCCAGTCTAACTCTGAAGGAATGGATCTCCTCAGTGAACTTTTGAGATTCTTTTTCCATCTGGCAAATTCGACTTTTTAAGGCATTCTTCTCCTCGTTGCCCTTTTGGGCCTCCTTAGCCATTTGAGTTAGTCTATTTTTTAAGGTGTTATTTTCTTCAGTCAGGCTGTTGACCCTCATTTCATACTTTTCCTGCATCCTTCTCATTTCTCTTCCCAATTTTTCCTCCACTTCTCTTATTTGATTTTTAAAGTCCTTCTTAAGGTCCTCTATGGCCTGCAACCCACTCATGTTTCCCCCTGGGGCTTTTGGAGCAGGACTTCTGACCTCACAGTCCTTTTCCCCCTCTATGCCCCCAAAATAGGAGTCTAGGGTTGCATTTTTCTGTTTCCTTTGCCTTGGCATGTTGCCACTTGATTACCTGACTTTTGGGCTTGTTGCCACACTATGCCTTTAAGGCCAGATAGAGGAATTTTCATCCCGAATGTGTGGGGGGCAACTTCCGTTTCTGGCAAGCTGTAAACCCACTCACAACTTCCACCCTAATCACAATCCAGGGAGGTTAAAGCAAGAGCGATTACCCCCCCAAGACTGATCGCTGGATCTCCCTACAATTAATTCCAGGCCAGGAGCTGGAGCTGCCTCTGAAAACTACAAAATGGCGTGTCCCCTCAGTGGCTTCTAGCCCCCAGGGGAGGGAGCCGATGCATTCCCGCAAATACAGGTCCCAAAGTCCAAAGGACACTAACCTCTTACTTTGTCCTAGGCATGTCTATGTTGATAATTCTGGAGTCGCCACAGCTGCTGGTGTTCTGGGGTTCCTCCAGCCAGCTGTTGGCCCTGCCACCCTGGGGCTAAAACCTCGGCTCACTCGGACCTGGGCTCCACTCGGCTCCGCTTCCTGCGCTCTGCACGTTGCTCGCTGCCTGCTCCCAGAGTGCTGTGCTGGTCCTTCCTGCAGGGCTGCTGGAAGTTAGCTTCTCTGTGTCGTTCTATGGGTGCTGGGGCTCCAGAAGTTGTTCAGAGTCCCCTTTTACATAGTTTGGGGGGAATCTGGGGGCAGAGTGGCTTGGATGAGCTGTTTCTACTCCGACATCTTGGCTCTGCCCCTTGGGATCTTTTTAAGGAGGTGATTGATGGATCCTTTCAACCTTTATTTTGCCCTAAAACCTCAGGGCAATTTTCCTTGAGAATTTCTTGAAGGATGATTTCTAGGTTCTTTCTTTGATCATGGCTTTCAAGTAGTCCAATAATTTTTAAATTATCTCTCCTGGATCTATTTTCCAGGTCAGTGGTTTTTCCCATGAGATCTTTCACATTGCCTTCTATTCTTTCAATTGCTTGGATCTGTTTAACAGCATTTTGATTTCTCATAAATTCATTAGCTTCCATTTGCTCCAGTCTAATTCTGAAGGAATGATTCTCCTCAGTGAGCTTTTGAGATTCTTTTTCCATCTGGCAAATTTGGCTTTTTAAGGCATTCTTCTCCTCATTGCCCTTTTGAGCCTCCTTTGCCATTTGAGTTAGTCTGTTTTTTAAGGTGTTATTTTCCTCAGTCAGCCTGTTGACCCTCATTTCATACTTTTCCTGCATCCTTCTCATTTCTCTTCCC
This sequence comes from Gymnobelideus leadbeateri, assembly GCA_011680675.1. Taxonomy (NCBI): domain Eukaryota; kingdom Metazoa; phylum Chordata; class Mammalia; order Diprotodontia; family Petauridae; genus Gymnobelideus; species Gymnobelideus leadbeateri. The sequence continues at coordinate 274,169 of WOXC01004553.1, forward strand.
AGTTTTTCCTCTACTTCTCTTATTTGGTTTTTAAAATCCTTCTTAAGGTCCTTTATAGCCTGTAAACTGCTCATATTTTCATTTGGGGCTTTTGGTGCAGGAATTCTGACCACCCAGTCCTCGTCCTATTCCATTCTTTGATCTTCTTTGCCCCCAAAATATGAGTCTAATGTTGAATTTTTCTGTTTGTTTTGTTTCCTTTGCCTAGGCATGTTGCCACTCAATTATTTGACTTTTGGGCTTGTTGCCACTGTAGGACTGTGCCACCAGACAGGGCAGCTTCTGTCCCAAACATTGGGGTCTTCTGAACTTCTGGAGGTATTAGTTGGGTGCCCTCCCTGAAGCCCCCACACTCTCTAGCAAGCTTGTCACACACCCCAAGACTTCCTCCCCAGATGACAATCTGGATCCAAGAAGGTTAAAACAAGAGTGATTAACCCCCACCACCACCCCCCACGAGACTGATCACCAGATCTCCCTACAGTCCACAGGCCAGGAGCTGAAGCTGCAACTGAAGCTGCAAAATGGCAGCTGTGCCAAGGCTCCTCAGCTGCTTCTTGCCCCCAGGGGAAGAAGCTGACTTGCTCCCAAATACTGGTCCCAAAGTCCATAGGGCACTAACCTCTCACTTTGCATCTATGTGTTGATAATTCTGGAACCCACCACAGCTGCTGGTGTTCTGGGATCCCTCCAGCCGACTGCTGGTCCAGCCGCCCTGGGGCTAAAACCTCTGACTTACGAGGTCCAGGCTTGGCTTCCCAGAGCACTGCGCTGGCTGGGCTGTCCTCTGCAGGTTAGCTTCTCTGTGTCATTTTGTGGGTTTTAGAGCTCCAGAGGTCGTTCAGAGTCCCCTTTTATATAATTTTGAAGTGGTGTGGACTGGAGCTCCATGAAAGTGCTGTTTCTACTCTGCCATCTTGGCTGCCAACTCTTTGTTTTGATGTAAAACAGAGAAATAGTCTAAAATTGACACAAATAAGGACAGCTCAGGACACAAGACTAGGAAATGGAAGGGACCTTTGAGAAGTGAACTTTGGTCATGCTTCTATCCCAAACCTGATACATGGCCATTTCTTTTTCTGGGCATGAATTTCAGCATCTTCAAAATTATGAAGTTTGTCCACAATCATCTCTAGGATGCCCCTCAGCTCTGACATTCTCCATTTTTAATTCCCTCCTGCTCTGATCTTCCCTGTTCTCAAGCCCCTTCTAGTTCTGACATCCCCTGTTTTAAGGCCCCTCCCAACTCTTCTATGGTCAAAGATCCTTTTAGGCTTAGATAGTCTAGTACAAAATGAAAGTTAATACCCACAAGTAGCAGTCTCATCTCATTTGCCTAGTGATATCAAAGCCTCGGATCTACCTAATTGATCATTATTTGAAGGTTTTTCTAAGGACAAGGGGTGGAGAAGGATCTTGAGGCCCTTCTAGATTTTATAATCCATGCAGAAAGGATGACAAGTGTTGGCTGAATGAATGAGAAAGCTCTTTTCTAGTCTTTGGCCTTTATCTTGACCTAATGGACTTGTTACCCTCTCAGAGAAAAAAAAAAGAAGTATAAAGCCATCTCCATCAGTGGCCTCATGGCCTGGGACAAATGATAAGAAGCAAAGTAAGGGGAACAAGGGCACGATCATCAAAGGATTGAGAATCCTAGAGTCCATTGCCACACTTTAGGCAGATGGGAAAATTGAGAAGAAGGCTCAAGGGACCTAGAACTCCCTCCCATGGGTCCCCAGACCTGCACCTTAAATACTCTGTCATTCACTGAAAATGTTACAGTTAAAGAAACTGAGGCCTAGGAAATAGAAGTCAGGCCTGGAGTCAGGAAGACACCTTCCTGAGTTCAAATCCAGCCTCAGACTCTTACTAGCCATGTGACTCTGGGCAAGTCATTTCCCATTCCTCCATCTGAGTTTCCTCACTCTATAAAATGATGGGACCAGATCATTTTTAAATCCTTTCCAGCTCTAAAGGTTATGATCCCATGATCAAAACCAGCCACAGGGGCTTTAAGATCCACTTTGTCAAAGGGCAGAAATGCATTAGATAAATTAGGTGACCCAGGGCAGACCCCAGGACATTTGGGAAGAGGTGGTGATCAATGTTTGTTGACTGACTAAATGTGAAGGTCTATTTCAGGAGTTCTTTCTCTGAGGCTGAGTCAGGGCTGACATGCCCCACCCTCACTGAGGGTGGTGACCTTCTGAAGTCCTGGTGAATTTAGAGAAAAAGCAGCGTGTTACCTGAATTAATCAATAAAGGGCGTAGTTTATAATTTGCCCACAAAGTGGCACCATATGCAAACCGCCAGTCAAGTGGTACAGTCTCCAGGTGAGCATCACTCTACCTTGGAAAGTTAAAGCCTATTCTGGCTGAGTTCTGAGTTCAGATTAGGGGACAGTTTCGACTTTTCCCCTAATGCATATGGCTCCAGCAAGGCAGCGGCCATGTCTGCAGGGGGGAGTTGCAACCAGAAGCCTACCTGGGTCATTCGGGTCACCTGTAGGGTGGTGCTCAGGTGTTCCATGAAAATTACAGAGACACCCCAGGAGGCAGAGTCTTCAGCACCATTCCCGGAAGTACTAGGATTGTCTATGACTGAGAGTTTTTGTTGGAATGAGGTGACTCTCCCTTCCTCAGGGATGAGCCTACCTGACAGGAAACCACACCACCTGCCCAACAGCCATGAGAACAAGTCAGGAAGCAACAAGGAATCACAGTCAGATATGGACATTTAAAGAGCTGGCCACTAGAAGTGAAAATACTGGATCCCAAGACCCACCAATCCCACTCAGGAAAAGAGACACACCAGTCAAGCCCTTACAAAGGTTGTGTTTTTCCAGAGCAGGTGCTGGAAACTGGGTTACACATTCCATTCCATTTTTACCTAGTGGAACAGTTCCTTTCTCCCAGAGACAAAACCAGTAGATACTCCCAGTGATGCCAAAAGCTTCCATTCCCAGGGGAATTGCTACAAAAATCAAACCCCCTGCTTCAGAGGGGCAAAGGCAGGGGCAAAATGATCCCTTGTGAATTTGTTCAGTTCTTCAGGTATCATCCTCAGGGAATGTGTCCACCCCTTTTAAATTTCAACCCTGTGACCTGCACATAAAGTCAGAAGAATATACCCTTTGGAGAGAAAATAAAAGTTGGTTGGCTAACTCTAGACCCAGGGCTAAGAGCTGAAGGGAAAATGCATATATCTGCTACCATCCCACATCAGGAATTTCCAAATAATCCTCACATTCATTGGATTCAGATAATCAGCACACTGTGACATCATAGTTTATTAGACACAACAACAACTGCAACAGAAAGTATGACCATATGCTGCTCTCTGCCCGACTGTCTGCTCAGACTCCTTCCAACTGCCCTCTTCTTCCTCAGATGGGACTGGGAGTGATTTCCAAACTTTACTTCCTCACAGACCATGGAGAGGGGAGAAGGGGTTGGAAGGTGTGTGTGTGTGTGTGTGTGTGTGTGTGTGTGTGTGTGTGTGTGTGGTCGTGGTCCAGTTCTGTACTTGAGATTGTATATTGGAGAAACACGGGGAACAAGTTCTATCTCTGCCCCTGTCTTGTCAGCCTTACTGTTGAGTTGTTTTGGTCATATCTGACTCTTCATGACCCCATTTGAGGGTTTTCTTGGCAGAGATACTGGACTGGTTTTCCATTTACTTCTTCAGCTCACTTTACAGATGAGGAAACTGAGGCAAACAGGGTTGAGTGACTTTCCCAGGGTCACATGGCTAGGAAGAGTCTGAGACTAGATTTGAACACGAGAAGAGGAGTCTTCCTAATTTGAAACCCAGTTCTCTATCCACGGCACCACCTAGCTGCCCGCTTGTCAGACTCCATAGCAAATAATCAATATACTCTTCATTCTCAGAATCTGAAGTAACTTTTGAGGTCTTTTGGCTGAAACAAGCTTTCTTAGTATCAGAGGTGGCAGGGGCTTAGGAAATCAGCTCTGTGAGGGTACTAAAGATGGAAAAGGATAGTGCTGGGGGAGGGGGGAACCATAGAACAGAGACTGACAAGACCAGTGGGAGGGGCCTTAGAACATAGAATATTACATCTGAAAGGGACATTAAAATACGGGTCCTCAGAGCTGGGAAGGATTTCTAGACATAGAATATGCCATTAGGAAGGCACCTAAGAGAATTCTAGTCTAACACCATCATTTTCTTTTGTTCAGCAGATTTTTGCATTTAACTTTATATAGAATGAGTAGCTCTAGAACAAAAGTTTACACACCCATCTCTTCTTCCCATTTTCTGCTGGGCTTCACTACCGTGTGCTCATAGCTACACGACAATGAGGGTGAGCAAAAGGGCAACTCTCCAGTAGGACGGCCAGGGGATGGGAAGCCCAGGTGGTTATGGGATTCTCTGAGGATATGGATCTTACTGCCTAGTTTTATGGCAAGAGAAAAAGGATCCCTGGGGGAAAGTAGATAGGTGAGCAGGTATGAGGACCTACTTAACCTCTCCCTGAAGAAATCTCAGCAGTTGATATGATGGTGTCCAAGATCTCAGGTGAGGAAGTGAATGGGGGTTCTGTGTTCGGGGAGCCATGGGCACAGGGGTAATACCTCTCAGCCTTACTTCACATAGACCCTTCTCCCTTCACTGGTGGCCAAGGGTATTAGGCTCTTACTGCATTCGTGTTGGGGGAATAGTACATAACCTTGGGGAAGTGGTCCTTCCAACTTATGATGAAAAATGCTATTTCCAGAGAAAGAACTCACAGAGTCTAAATGCAAATTGAAGCACATTTTTCTTTATTTTTCATTTTTTGTCTGTTTTCTGTTACAACATGGAAATGTTTTGCATGACAGCACATGTATAACATATCAAATTGTCTCCTTTCTCAATGAAGAGAAGAGTAGAAAGTGGGAGAGAATTTGGAACTCAAGATTTTTTTAAAGAATGTTAAAATTGTTTTTACATGTAATTGGAAACTAAAATATACAATTTTTTAAAAAGAAGTTGAACTTTCTGACACAAAATACCAGAATACTCTGGAGATTTAGTCCTTACCAAGATTGTTCCTTACCTGTGAATGAAACCCCAGAAATCAGCATTTTACCTTCCCTACCTTGCCTACCAACTCTCTCTACAAGGATTCAGATACACAAAGTTCCATGAAGGATAAAGTATTGACCTCCAGGTCTAAATAATCAAGACTCTTGCAAAGGCATTTCTGCAGTCGATGGTACTGCTCCTGCTTCAAAAGAGGAGGGGAAGCAATACCCCTGTGTCATTTCTGGACCCCAAAGAAGTGGGACACCAATATTTGTCAAACTGAAAAGAACAGGACTGACCCACACCTTCCCTGAGCCCTGGCCTGGAGACAGGAGTCTGGGGGCTGATTCTGGCCTGGAGAATAGCTCTATTCTTCCCTCATTAGCAGCACCTCCCACCCCTATCCTTTGTTAGTAGACTTCAAACCCAGGCTGGGAGCTAATCCACAAAGTATGGAAAGTGAGAAAAAAGCCTGCAGGTGGGAAGAGAAGGGGCAAATGTCTTCCATTCTCTCTGGAGGCCTTGGTGAGACTGGGTAGGGCATGGGAAGAATAGGGTCCTTAGAGATCATGGGGAAAGAAGAGTCAGAGGTAGAATTAAGTCTATGGTACTGCCTCCTTCAGAAAGCCCTCTGAGTTGACCCTTCCTTATTGCTAACCACTCTCCCTCCTTCATCTCTAAAGCTCTAAGGGACATCTGAGTTCCCCTGGTTCAGACCTACCCTACCTTTGCACATAAGGACACCCAGGTCTTGAGAGTCCAAATATTCTGCCCAATTCCATAGAGTTAGGGAAGGCTAAGGGTGCACAGAGCACTGGGTTTGGAATCAGGGAGACCTGAGTTAAAATCCAGCCTCGGACACTTACTAATGGAGTGACCCTGAGCAAGTCACTTGACCTTTGTTTCCTTCAGTTTCCTTGTCTGTAAAATGGATATAATAACAGCACCCACCTCCCGGGGTTGTTTATTGTGAGGATGAAATGAGAGTAGCTGTAAAGCACCTGGCACATAGTAAGTGTTATATAAAACGAGTTTTTATTGTTATTGTTATTGTTATGGAGAGAGCCGGAGTCTGACACTAGATCTTCAGATTCTCAAGACAAAGTATGTTGATGGCAGATCCTGACTGTGCTGGATCTCCAGAATTGTTTATTGTCTCCTTTTTTCTCCTTCTCAAACACCTTCAGTCCCATCATCCGAGGAGGAGCCGGAGAGGGCCCCCCCACTGCTGGGACCGGGCCACACTGATCTTTGAAAGCCTTTCCCCTGAGGTCTGTGACATCTCTTCTGCAGAAAACGGACCATTCTCTTTGCTTTTCTCATTAGGGGCCCCGATTTCCTCTTTGGAGCCCGATTAGCTGACGTGACTGGTGGCGTCCCCACTGAGGGAAGGCGCTGAGCTTTTACAGGAGGCATGTTGACAGAGGTGTCCAATGCGACTTGTGAAGACTGGGTCGGCTGAAGGGACTGTTCCAAAGGTCTCTTCCTGGTTGACTGATCAGGAAGATCAGGGCCACAGGGACGCTAGAGGCAAACAGAATATAACATCAGGTCTTCTGAAATAGGGGCCCCTATCCCAGGCTACATCCTCTCTTGACCACAGGATATGGAGTCAGACATATTTAGGAGCTCAGACTCTGCACATGGAGAGTTATGGAGCCAGGAACCACCACCCCCAAAGGCAACGAAGATCCCCAGCCCAATGCCAGAACCCCAGAGGGGATCATCCCCAGCTCTTAGAAGCCCAAGAGTCTGAGCTTTCAGAGTTTGGCTGGAACAGATATTTAGACGTTCCTGCTCTTTCTCCACTTGGGGTAACAGAGAAGGAGTGATAGAACCATTCCCAAGAACGAGGACATCTCTACAGAACTGTGAAATTAGATCTAAAGGGAATTACTGTAAGATGTAAGCTGATTGGTCAGGGCCATGGTTCCCTAATCAAAGAAAGGCTTTCTAAGGACACTTCTGATGATGACTGCCCACATTCGAAGGGCCCTCTCCAGATCCCTAGCCTCTGATTCTCTGGCCATGTTTACCCTGATACACGCAGAGTGGTCATCTGTTTGGATACAGTCGAGATCTTTCTTCCTGGGTGAAGACTGTTCTTCCTCTCTCTCCTTCGGAACCTCCTTGTGCACCCCTACAGGACTGTAAAAGAGAGTACCATGTTCACATCAGCCAAACTCTCAGTGTGTTCCACTTCACCATCCCAAATGCCTCCCACCTTTCTCCCACTTCAGTTACAATCTCAACCCCCTACCAATCAACAGTTCTTAGGGAACTCTATTCAGTCACCCTGATGGTACACAGGGAACTGGGCCTGGAATCAGGAAGGAACTCAATTCAAATCCAGCTCCAGGAATTTCTTTGATGTGTGACCCTGACCCAGTATGCCTCCGTTTCCTCACCTGCAAAAATGGGGATAATAATTACACCTATCTCGTAGGGTTATTGGGAAGACCAACTTGGATATTTGTAGGGTGCTTAGCATACTTGGTACAAAGAAGGCACTTAATAAATGCTTGCTTCCTTTTTTCCAAGGACTCTCACTGAGTCTCCTAATTCCTCAACCATAAGGAATTTTCCCTTCATCCCTGTCTCTGTCAGTTCATATCTTCTCCTTCCTTCACTAGGTTTCTGCCCACTCTGCTCCACAGACCCCTCTTTTCTGTTCTTCCCAAAACGATGGTGAGAAATGGGGTCCCTAGTTCTCCTCATTCAGAAGAAAAATTTTTAAAGTATTCCTGAGTACCAAGCCCTCTTTCTCCACTTTTTTTTTTTTTTGCATTCATCCCTCCCTCCTAGAAACAGCCCTGACCTCTATCCACAAGGGATGCCTGGTGATGAGGAGAACACCACACTCCCTTGCCATCTTTCTCCAGGTTATTTCTTACCTGACTTTTGGCTTCTTCTGAAGCGTGATTTTGAGTCCCTCAGTTTTGACCGCACTATAGTGGTGGATTTCCTGGAGCTCCATCTTCTAGAAACCAGAGTCCACAAAGGAGGGGGAAGCCAGAGACCCTAAATGAAAGAAAATGGCAGTGCTCTTAGTGTTCAGAGCTGCTAGGATTCTGGGCAGATTTAGGAACTTTGGTCCTTGAAAGACAAAATCATTTCCCCACAGCCACACAGTCAATCATTTCAGAGAAGTGGGAGTCAAGAAAAGGCAATTTTCCACCAGGAAAGGATTCCTTCAGTTGGAGGAGAAGCATCAGGACCGGCGGGGGATTCAGTACTTCCCGTTCGGAACTGGCGATATTCATACCCTGCTGGGATGGGCAGCTCCCCTTTATTTCATCTCTGACCTTCAGGGCTCTATCCTTTCAGGTTTCCATTCAGCCTTTCCCATTCCCTTGACCTGTGCCAGGATCTCAACCCTTCTGCATCTGAATGTTTGCCCTCCACAGCCTTACAATGACCCCCTTTCATACTCAATGTTTCTCGCTCCTTTCAAATCCCCCACTTTATTGCATGAGTTCCTCTTCCAGGGAGGTTTAAGGAACTCTGAAGCATCCCCACCCCCCAATATTGTACCATAAGCACTTACCTGTGAGTAAGGAGGTCAGGTCAGGAGGACAAGTCAGATAGGTCTGTCCTGGAGAGAGCTGAAAGTAGAACTAACTGCTATCCAGCAGCTAGACTAATATATACTTGTCAGATCCAGGGTTGACACCTGTTCCCAGAGAAGATTCATACCTCAAGAGACTTGTGAACTTGACCCCTCTGAGACTGAGACTTGTCCAGGGTCATTCAGAAAGTGACTGCAAGAAAGGAGTCTTCATTTCACTTCTGAAGACCAGGGCTTCTTCCAGGTTTTACTGGCATTTTGATCCCACAAAACCTTGCTAGATGGTACTGAGAAAAAGAGGTTCTGAATTCTTCAACCTCTCTGTTCCCCTACTCTGAGATTTTGATTCCATTACTCCAAAGATCAGTGTTTCCAAATACTATCTTCATACCATAACCTGGAATAGCTTTAAAAAAAAAGAAAGAAAGAAAACTGTGCACCAATATCTCTAATGAGCGTTTATGTAAAAATTATTAAATAAAAAGTATTATTTAAGTATTTATATAAACAAATTATTAAATAAAGCATTTAATAAAGTATTAAAGTATATTTAAATAAAGCATGTACATCGGGAACACTATAATAAACCACATTTGTAACAAAGAAAAATAAAACCATGTGATTACCTAACAAAGGCTGAAAAGCCTTTGACAAAATCTAGGGCAGCTAGGTGGTGCAGTGGATAGAGCTCCAGGCCTAAAATGGGGAACACCTATCTCCATGAATTCAAATCTAGCCTCAGATTGGTTGTGTGACTTTGAGCAAATCATTTAATCTCTCTTTGCCTCAGTTTCCCCAACTGTAGATTGGGGAGTCATAATAGAACCTACACCTCAGGGTTGTTGTGAAAATCAAAAGAGATAAGATTTTTAAAGCCCTTAGCACGGTGTTCTGTAAATAATAAATGTTTGTTTCTTTCCTGCCTGAACTCAAACTGTCCAGCAGCCTCAGTCCCTTGAGAGAAATTAACATTATCTTATATTATACTATATTATATTATATATAATTTATATATTATATAAATTAACATTATATTAATAACTATTATGTTGTGATCCACCCTTTTCCTCCTATTTCTATGAACTACTGAACTTCTGAAAAGGTCAGTCTCTGAAGTGTATCATTGAGTGATAAGAACCTCACTTCTACACCTTTTAGGCACATGATCATTAACCAAGTTGGTCCCACCCAACTGGGAAACTTAACTTCTGCTTAGAGAGGAGGCAAGCCTTAATCTGGCAGAAGAACCCCCTTTCCTTGATACCCTCTAACAGAGTTCAGAGCCATCCAGCTCCCAAAAGAGAAAACTAACTGCAGAGGTCTGGATGGAAATGGCTTCCCCAGCCCAAATGTCTTGAAGAAGCTGTGTGTTAAGCCCACCTCCTCATTAACATATCCACCAATCAGGATTGAGTTTCGCTTGTTAGGGGAGTTCTCCGTCAGAAGGTACACCCCTGATTTAAGGTGACTCAGAACCTCCATTGGTTTTGGGAGAAATCACCAACCATCAATATATTGATTACAGGTTAGTCTAATTAATAAACTGATTATTAATTACCCAGAAACTGGGTGGTGGTGGTATTATTCATTACATTTATCGACCTCTACCAGATTCTCTTTTTTTTTTTTTTTTTAAAGCAATTGGGGTTAAGTAACTTGCTCAAGGTTACACGGCTAGTCATTCTTTATGCGTGGGTGCTCATTTTCTGAGGCCGGATCTGATCTCGGGTCATCCCAACTCCAAGGCCAGCGCTCTTACTCACTGCACCACCTAGCCGCCCCTTTAGGGCAATTGGGGTTAAGTAACTTGCCCAAGGTTACACGGCTAGGTTTTTGTTTGTTCGGATTAAGTGTCGGAGGCCGGCTCCGAACTCAGGTCCTTCTGATTCCAGGGCCGGCGCTCTATTCACTGCGCCACCTAGCCGCACCTCTATACCAGATTCTCATCAGAAAACTCCCCCATATTTTTCTGGACCCAAGTGGAAAATGTGCCCACATTAGGGAACTTTCTGCTAGAGACTCTGGCTGTGGATTGACTTTCTTCCTATTACCAACAGTTACATCTTCTCCAGGTAAGAACATGTTCTGTGTCTCTTCTGAGTATTTTCTATGAGCTGCTGTTGCAGTCTAGGAGTCTTGGGAGCCCAGTCATGCAAGGGCAAGGGCCTCGGGTCTGCCTGGAAAGAATTCAGCCACTCAAACCGTCTTTCAGTCAAATAGTTTATTAAAACACCAGTTGGGGCAGACAGGATTCCTACTGAGTCTGTGCTATTTGTGTCACCAATATAAGCAGGTAAGACTGAGCAATTTAATGGGGGAAAGATTGACACTTCTATACAGAAAGACTGTGGGAAGGTCTGCAGAGGATCTAGGAGTGGCAAGTAGCCTGGGGTGGGCCAGGTGTAGGCAATGCAGGCCACAAGCAGAGGGCAGTTAAAAGAATTGACTGGCAAAGACTGAGTCCACTGGGAAAAGGCCACAGATCTGGGTTCAGGGGCTTAGTGTCCAGATCCCAAAGACATGGTTTTTTCCTTTTGGGTGTCCAGTTCAAATCCCATCGAGATCACTTCAGCTTTTAATAATTGGTCAATGTCACAGTGGGATTGTCAATAGAATGTGTTCTAATTGATAGAAATCTCCTAAAGTAGAGTAGGAGAATAAAAGTGCAGTTGTTGGCTGTCTCAGGATGGAGGTATCAAGGGCCTCTTTCTACAAATTCCAAGCTGCTTAATAGCGTGTCCTAAATCTTTGTGGGACATTGGGCTCCAAAAGTCTGGGCCAAAGATCTATGAGAGAATAAAATTTAAAATTACTTTAAATCAGTAAGTCTGAGTCACATGTCTGTGTAGAAACAGATTAAGTTCTTTAGCACAGAATTTAAAAAAAAAAACATTTACCAGGTAGACATCTTTGTGCAAAAAAATTTCCTTGAGCAGAGGAAATAGTTAAGAAAAATAGTTTTTATTTCTAGTCATTGAGATTATACTCTGGGTGTGTTCTTTTCTGTCTTTGTGTCTTTTTGTCTCTGTGTCTATAATGTAATACTTGAAGATCAACCCTATTTCTTTTCTGAAGGTCAGAAGTAGAAAACTTTTTTTTAAATCTCTGTCTCATTTGTGGTCAAAATTAAGAGAGAGGAAGGGATCTTTCCCCCAATTTTTAGAAGTTTGACATCATAAACTAATTGGAAATTAATGAGGTTTCTCTAAATTGTAGCTTATATGCTGAAATTATTGTCGCATGTTTCAAAATAGCATTCTTTGAAATTCATTTTAAGGAATATAAAAATATAGGCAGATTTGAAAGTAGTATGAGTGAAGTTTTAAGGGATTTTGTTTTTGTCTCTTCTGTGAGTAAAAACCAAGCCACATTTCCCCTCTTTTGCATGATCAGTGAGGGAGAGGAGAGTGTGCTGACAGCAACACACTTGTCTTTGACTCTAAGCTGCTCGTGTCCCTGGCTGGACAGCACCCTCTAATTCCTCTAGAGAAGGTCTCTGGGAGCACCTCCCCCTGTTCTTGCCTCCCATTATATCATGAACTTGGGTGTCCCTTGGACAGAGACGGGAACCTATGTTGGGCAAGTTGGTGCTGTGAACCCAGACATAGAAAACCAGGGCTGATGAGGGAAATTTTTGTGTCCGGGAAGTTTATTGTGTCTCTAATTCTTAGAGAGCACACCACTCACGTCTCAGTTGGTATTAATTGATAGTCTCCCACCCATGCTATACCCCTGGGTGGATGGGAGGATTTTTGTCAGTTCCAAAAGACTGAGTTAGAAATTAAACTGAAAGATTTAAGGTAGCAAAAACAGTAATGCCAAAGGGATTCCCTTAAATGGGTCAGAGAAACTAGAAAATGCATTTAAGGGGTGGCTAGGTGGCGCAGTGAATAGAGCGCCGGCCCTGGAATCAGAAGGACCTGAGTTCGGAGCCGGCCTCCGACACTTAATCCACACAAACAAAAACCTAGCCGTGTAACCTTGGGCAAGTTACTTAACCCAATTGCCCTAAAGGGGCGGCTAGGTGGCGCAGGGAGTAAGAGCGCCGGCCTCGGAGTTTGGATGACCCGAGATCAGATCCGGCCTCAGAAAATGAACACCCACGCATAAATAATGACTAGCCGTGTAACCTTGAGCAAGTTACTTAACCCCAATTGCTTTATTAAAAAAAAAATGCATTTAAAAACCCTCTTTTGTCTAATCTGAATAATATTGGGTTTTGTGTTTTGCTTCATGTTTTATTTGCTTTTTAGTAGGGGGAAAGGTAGGACAATTAGGGTTAAGTGACTTGTGCAAGGTGAGATGGCTAATAAGAGTTAAGTGGCTGAGACTGGATTAGGATGCAGGTTTTCCTGACTCCAGGGCTGGTCCTCTATTCACCATGCCACCTAGCCCTCCCTTGAGTAATACTGTTTTAAAAGACTGAAGGATGTTAGGAGTCAAAAGGGGAATGTTGGTAAGGGTCCCCTGTTGTTGTGTTTGTCCTTCGTTTTGGAAGAGGACCGTGGCATCTGGGAAATGATGACACAAGTTTCAGTTGACTTGGAGTTGAGGGAGTGAGGGCTGTGCAAGGTCACCAGCCTCAGTTTCTCCTCCAGAGGTGTCTGGGTCCAGTGACCAGATATTCATCAGTATGACTAAGGAGCAATAATGCACAAAGGGGGAGAGGTAAGGGAGAATGAGCTCAAAGATAGATTTCCTTTTTCCCAGACCCCAAGATCCCAGCCCTGATTTTTCTACAGGTGTTCCTTTAGCCACTCCCCTCCACAAGTTTTAGAAGTTGTAACTACTTTTTCTATTGATAAGATATCCAGTACAAACATAACAAATGCTAACTGACTAAAGCTGAGTATGGAAAGAAATGTTAACTCAGAAGCAACAGCTAGAGGGTAAATTCTTTTCCTGCTTTTCAGCCCAAAACTTTAATTGGAAAATGATCTTAAATAGTAAAAATTTGTAAACTCAGGTTTAATTGCACCCCCAAAACCAAAGTTAATACAATTCGTTCAGTATAAATTCCGGAAATTATCTGGACATAACATTCTGTTCCCCATGATTGCCCACCCAACATCTGACATCCAGTGTAGTTTAAAACTGCAAAATGGAGGAGAGGGGTCCTTTAAGGCACATTTTATTTTTTTATTTTCACATTAGTCATGTTGTAAAGAAGAATTAAGACCAAAACAACAACAGCAACAACAAAAGAGAGAGCAAATAGTATACTTCCATCTGCATTCAGACTCTATCATTCTTTCTCTAGGTGTGGATGACATTTTCCATCATGAGTCTTTTGGAGTTGTCTTAGATCCTTGCATTGCTGAGAAGAGCCAAATCTATCAAAGTTAGTCATAGAAAAATGTAGTTGTGTACAATATTCTCCTGATTCTGCTCATTTTACTCAGCCTCAGTTCATATAAGTCTTTTCAGGCTTTTCTGAAGTCCAGAAGGGATACTTTAATCAAGGTTTCTCTATCGTGGCCATAATCACAATCAATTTAGAATTTTAGCAATTATTGTTTAGAAATGTATGTTACCTTTGTAAAACTGTTTATATAATAAATATTGCTAAGAATTGAAACATACAACTCTCTTGACTTGTGAATTATAAAGTATTAACTCTCTTCAGATCATGATGAAGAAGTTTGAGGTAGCTAGGGCTGGTGGGGCCCCAAGAACTCCAAGGCACAGTTGCCTGGAACAAATTCACACACTCAAGCCATCTTTCAGTCAAGAGACAATTTATTATAACAACAATAGTAGTAGGGCGAATTCCCTTTGGTGAACTTGCAACCTAATGGGGGTGAATGTAGAGCTTATACAAAAAAGGGGCATGGGAAAGGAATGCCAGGGATGCTAATTAGGTAATTTAAGGAGTCCAGTTATCTTGGCAGCTATGGATGGGAAAGTGTAGGGAGTCTGCAGAGATAACTTTGTTGGTACCAGACATTGAGGGAGTTGTCAGAGGCATAGACATTGGGGTTCTGGCTTGAGGAAGAGTCCTTGGGCCAGCCAGGAACAAAAATCCCTGGGCCAATAACTGCTCTGATAAGGGAATTACAGAATCAGGCCTGCAATGAGGTAACATTTTCTCACAAAGAAAGGGTCTGGGCTGTGTTACTTTCATAGACATTGTCTTAGAACTTTTGGGGGTCCAGGTTCCATCATTCCATTACTGAAAAATGAAGAATAAACAAGCAGATAAGAGAATAGAGTATGATTTAATTGGGAAAAATCTCTGAGGTGTGCTTTGCAGATTACATAACAGACCTTGATGGTTAATTGGGCACTCTAGGGTTTTGGAACCTGTTAACCAGAGCTGGGAGGACCCAGAACCCTATTCTATATACTTCAACAGGAACATATAAACCATTGCAAGCCTTGTAAAAGTTTTTGTAATTACTGAGAACATCTAAATTTATTTTTAAGAAAAAGATTTGTCCCACAAATTTCTCTTGGGACTAGGAATAGGCAATGCAGGTTTCTAGCTTCTTTTTGAGAGAATGAGATTTGCAGTTCTTTAATCTACCAGAGAACACCTGAATTGTAATTAATCAAGCAACAGAATATAATTATGATAGGTAAATTAATGACAAAATTACCTGGGCTAAAATTAACTGCACAGCTTGGGAAAGTAGGGTTGAAATAAGTTATTGGGTTTAACAATAATATACTAAAATTATGAAGGAAATAATAAGTGGAATAAATATAGTCTGGGATACAGTTAAAATGTGGTATTTTAGCTAGCAGAGGAAAGTTGGATAGTCTGAGTAAAGAGCTTTGGAGATTTAGAAAGAGAGAAATAAGAAAGTCTTGAGGGAAGAATATGCAAGGTATTACATAAGGTTTGGGTTTTCATACCACAACAGAGATGTATAAAAATGAAAAGATAGTTTAAACTGTTGAGAAGGTTTGCAGAAGTTTGGCTTTGTTTAAGGAAAGGTTATGAGCTATAGTAGTAATAAAAATTGTTGTTTGTCCTTCATTTCTGTAGGGGATCAATGATATCTAGGGGTGATGTCTTGACTTGTGTGTGAATTGGATTTAAGTGAGCAGAGGTGAACAAACTTGTCGGCCTCACTCTCTTCCAGTCATCAAAGTCCGGTGATAGGACAAAAGTCAAGACAATTGGCAATGTCCTGGGATACCGTGGATGACTTTGGCATTTTCCATGTCTGACCAAGGTCTAAACATTCTACAGCACCTACTTCACTCACCATAGTGACTGTTGGAAGGCATTGTTCTCATCTGGGGGAGTCTTCACACACTTGGGGTAGACATGTAGACATCCCCCTATGTCACCAACAGGTTTGAGGCCTTTTAGTTACCCTCAACCTAGTTTAGCCCACCTGTCAAGACAGTTTACTGAGGTATGGCCACCGCACATGCTACAGCCTCTTGGAGTCACAGGTGAAAGTTAGGTGAAAGGTGGACCCCAAAAGTGGAGGAGCAGCCCTCACATCAGAGGTACTAGCCCTCCTGAATACCCCATACCCCAGTAATAAAAATTACAACTTCACTTGAAAGCTAACAGATAAAGTTACAGAGGGATAGGAGTAAACTGATAAGAAATGGGTTCTTTCTGAAATTGTAGAACCCAGTTTGGAACTAAGTTATTATGTGTTCTTAAGTGTGATAATTGGGATAGATTAAAGCCAAATATCAAACTGTCATTTTTAATTTATATTTTTCTCTCTTTTTTATCTTTTAGTTTACATCATTCACTTCCACAAGATTTTGAGTAACAAATTTTCTCCCCATTTTTCCTACCCACCACCCCAAAACAGTGATCCCACTGAATATTCCCTCCCTCAATCTGCTCTCTCCCAGATCAAACTGTCATTTTTAAAAATCTTTGACAGTAGATTTGAATGGGAATAGTGGACCCCACAACATTAATTGCTTGGAATAAATAGCCCTTGTGTAAAATATGACACTAAATAATTAAAATTATAAATTGTGATTCTGCATGATATAATTTGGAAATATAGATCCAGGTGTAGTTGAATTAATCCTTGTGGTACAGTTATGATCAGTCAGACTTTATTTTACTATTTGGCACAAATACAAAATGTTCGAAAAATGAGTGGATCTGAAAATGTTTTAGCTGTGTGGTCTTAAGCCAAGTTACCACTGCTTATCAATTGTTAACTGTATGAAATTAATGCCTAACATAAATGTGATTAGAGATATGGTTTAGAAAAATGAGTTTTTCTTTATGGGGGGTTATAGATTTAATTGTTAAAAGGCTGGTGTAAATATATTTTTAAAACTCTTTATAAATATAGAAGATAGTATTAATGATTTTCTGTGAAGTTGGTGTAGCAAGGACCCCTTAAAATATCCTTATTTACTACAAGTGGAATACTATGATCATACCAATCCTATGAACCATTTGAAGTAATTAGGTTTGAGATTTAATTTTAGTTGAGACATAGAAATTATAAAAGGAAAAGATTCTATCCCTACCCATTGCACCACACTGCTCTAAGAATTTTTTTTGAAGCTTTGACTTTTTAATCTTTTGCAATTGAAGTTAAATAAGGGTCTGGTGTTCATGCCAACCCACTTTTCAGGATGGTTTGTAGGAACCTCTTATTCATAGAGTGGTTAGCCTCAGACCTTGCCCATATTATTGTAAAGCAGCTTTCCAGAGGACTGCTGCTGTGAACAGCTTTCAAGATTTTGATTACATAGTATAGCAAACTCTCTATTCAATAGTAAATCAGAGGAAAGCATTTACAGAAAATCAAGGTACAGCATTCATTATGTTAAAACTTATCACAGAAAATCAAAACACAGCATTCACCATGTCACAATTCAACAACTTATCACTAAAATGGCCACATAGTTTTAAACAAGGTGCATTCATTTAATCAAACACAAAATCCTTAATTTAATCACAAAGCACAAAAGTCAAAGTTCTCCACCCCTAGGTCACAGTAAATCATAATCTTCTTAGTACTAAGTATCCAAGTAAAGTCTTCTTTCAGCTTGACTCAAGGCTGGCTCTCAGCTTCCAGGGTTCATCTTCCATGGTCCCAGCTCCAACTGTCACCTGGGTTCAAAGGCAGGCAGCTCCCAGTCCAGCTCCTTGTCCAGTTCTTCGTCCAGTTCCAGTTCCAGTTCCATATTGAAGTTTCCAGTGTCCAGTACACCTCAAGTCCTTTACAGCTTCTGTTTCTGGGAAGACAAAGCTTGACAGAGCCACAATAATATTCACACACGTTGCCAGCACCATCATCAATTCACTATCTGCCTGTGAAATCAACTCAGACCCATCAACAAGGTCTGAGAACTCAACACAAATCATCAACACAGAAATCAACACAGACCCACAGACAAGGTACAAGAGGTCAGCACAAATCATCATTAAAGTCCCCAGACCTCCAAAACCCTCCTCCAGGACTTCTGTAAACATACAACCAGAAAATCCTCTTTCAGGGCTTCCAGCAAGGTCCCAGGGCTTCTGTCCAAAGCATCACAAACATCAACACAGACAGACAAAGCAAACAGAGTGCTGGGATACCATGTTTTCTCCTTCTTGACTGCCACCACAAAGAGTCCTCTTCACAGTTCTGCTGTCTCCAGCCTGGGTCTCTCCTTATATATGGTCATTAGCTCCTCCCCTTCCTGTTGCAGGAGTTCATGAGTACTAGGGTTCACAAGTTGTGGGGTTTGCACAGTCTGTTTCTTAACAGACTTGTATCAAGTTGTGATACAAGGCTCAAAAGAAACTTGAACTGAAACAAGGTGTTAATTCAATATCTGAAACAAGGTGTGAACTACTTCTGTGTTTGCCATTACAATTATACATGGAACACTATAAAAATATTGGTTATTATTATCTGTGACTCTTATATAGGACCTTAAATGTTTCCGTGTATCTTTCAAATGGAGAATTATTTAATTAAGTCCTGTGAAAACATTTTGTGGTTCTTTCTGGGCACTTCCTGGAGACATTGAAGGATAGAAGGTTCCAAATGTCCTAATCTCTCCCTCTCCCCCTGAGTTACTCATGCCCAATTAAAAATTTTAACTCCCAAAACATGCTCAATTGGTTGTTAGAGAGGACTCATACTCATCTCTTTAATCCCACAGCTCATGAGAACTTTATTATATTCTTATGAAATGCTTCCAAGGAAGTATCAAGGAGGGGAACTCTGGGAAAATATTTGACTGTAGATCACAGCTTGTGGAGGTGACTCTTGTTGTTCTACATTCAATAAATTGAAAAATGTTTACACTCTGTTTCCTCAGTGAGGCACAAGAAACATTTCCTTGAATTAAATTGTATCTATCCATTCCTGATTTTCACGTGATGTTCACTCAGATTATTCTTGCTAATGCTGAAGAATGCTGCCTAGAAGTGGGATATGGGTGGGCGGTGGGGAGAGTAGGTTTTCCCTCTGCTCAGTATACAGGTTTTATCTAAGTATCTACCAGGCTAGATGAATAAGAATATTTTTTGCTTAATCTCTGGACTCCTTCTTGCCAAACCTCACCCTTGAGATTCATGAGAAATGACTCCTTTGGGTCAGCTTCTAATTTAATTCCACCACAACTGTAAAAGTTTTAATTTTTAATAATGCAAACATCTTTATTTTGAGAAAAGCAACGAGATTAGACCATTACCCTTTGAGAACTAAGATATGTGTGATTGACTTCATGTGCTCTCTATTAAAAGCAATGTCAAAAGGTCATGTAAACAAGACGGTCCTCAATTGTTTTAATTTTGATCTTTCAAATAATAATAAATATCAAGAAAAAATAGAACAAGGTAATGAATTTCCTTTAGGCCAATATGAATATACACTGATGAATTTTATTTACAGAGTGACTTACTATGCAAACCTTTATTAAATTTTATTATCTATAAATTCCCAAATTATATTAATGATTTTACATACAATATTACTTTAATCACCGTAAAGAAACCCATTAATCATGCTCCTCCTATTTGAAATCCCTCTGAAAATAGTGACAGATGGGCTCATTTTATAAATCAATTGCTCAAGGATCCTTTTCAAGATTTTTTTCTCTACCACATAAATCACATTATCCATGGCATCCACAGTGCCTAGCAAGGTAGAAAGAACAAATAGTATGTGAGTATTAACAATTCTTTAAATTTTCAGTTACTAAATTGATGTTCTTCCTATATCCCTGTTGTTTAAAGGTTAATTCCATAAGATATTGACTTTCCCCACATAATTAACTGCTAGAAGGCCAATATAATTAGATTTTGTCAGACTCTTAAGTTATATTGTCTTACCACTAGCCAGTTAAAGACAACATCCTAGTCATCTTCACCACTGACTTGGAACCTAGAAAGGGATCAAGGAAATATCTCTGCCTACTTTCCCTGGAAAAAAGGAGGGGGGGACACCAGTTCCAGGTACTGATAACAACTAACACACTATTTTAAAATTTCAAGTCCCTGAGTCTACTCAAATTATATAATTTGTGGACAGTGGTTAAGGACATGCCCTTTAACACAAAATTTCCAAGGGAAAATGTTTATAAGAAGGAGACAACTTCATGAAGTAGACAGTCAAAATAAAGAATGATAAGTGATAAAGATACCCCTTTTATAAATGGATATTAATATGCACTCACTTTACTTTTTTATCCCTTTATAATGGTTGGGTATTTTTTGTCCACTGTCCTATAGAGTGTTCTAACCCTTTTGGGAAGTTATTATGATGCTCCAACCTTACTAAAGGGTTTTGTTTCAACTATTAAAAAATATAAATATTGGGAGCCAAGATGGCAGAGTAGAAACAGCACTTCCACGGTACTCTGCCCCGCTCTGCCCCACACCACTTCCAAACTATGTAAAAGGGGACTCTGAACAACCTCTGGAGCTCCAGCACCCACAGAATGACACAGAGAAGCTAACATCCCGCTGAGGACAGGCTGGCAGCCCTGCAGGAAGTGGCCAGTGCAGTGCTCTGGGAGCCCAGCCCAGGCCCCTGTGAGTTGCAGTTTTAGCCCCAGGGCGGCTGGACCAGCAGCCGGCTGGACCAGCAGCCAGCTGGAGGGATCCCAGAACACCAGCAGCTGTGGAGTTTCCAGAATTAACACATAGATGCCTAGGACAAACTGAGAGGTTAGTGCCCTATGGACTTTGGGACCAGTATTTGGGAGCAAGTCAGCTTCTTCCCCTGGGGTCTAGAAGCAGCTGAAGAGCTGGGGCACAGCCGACAGTTTGCAGCTTCAGTTGCAGCTTCAGCTCCTGGCCTGTGGACTGTAGTGGGATCCGCCTATCAGTCTTGGGGGTAATCGCTCTGGTTTTAACCTTCTTGGATCTGGATTGCAGTCTGGGGGGGAGGTGTGTGTCCAGCTTGCCAGAGTGTGTGGGGGCTTCAAGGAGGGCACCCAACTAGTACCTCTGGCAGTTGAGAAGATTCCGACGTTGGGGACAGAAGCTCCCCTGTCTGGTGGCACAGTCCTACTGTGGCAACAAGCCCCAAAGTCAAGTAATTGACTGGCAACATGCCTAGGCAAAGGAAACAAAATAAACAGAAAAATTCAACATTAGACTCCTATTTTGGGGGCAAAGAGGATCAAAGCATGGAACAGGAGGAGGACTGTGAGGTCAGAACTCCTGCACCAAAAGCCCCAAATGAAAATATGAGTGGTCTACAGGCCATAGAGGACATTAAAAAGGATTTTTAAAACCAAATAAGAGAAGTGGAGGAAAAACTGGGAAGAGAAATGAGAAGGATGCAGGAAAAGTATGAAATGAGAGGCAACAGCCTGACTGAGGAAAATAACATCTTAAAAAATAGACTGACAAAGGAGGCCCAAAAGGGCAATGAGGAGAAGAATGCCTTAAAAAGCTGAATTTGCCACATGGAAAAAAAATCTCAAAAGCTCACTGTGGAGATTGATTCCTTCAGAATTAGACTGGAGCAAATGGAAGCTAGTGTCTCTATGAGAAATCAAGATGCTGTTAAACAGATCCAAGCAACTGAAAGAATAGAAGGCAATGTGAAATATCTCATGGGAAAAACCACTGACCTGGAAAATAGATCCAGGATAGATAATTTTTTTTGCTTTTTGGGGGGGAGAGGGCAATTGGAGTTGAGTAACTTGCCCAAGATCACACGGCTAGATTTCTGTTTGTGTGTACGTTGTGTCTGAGGCCCGGATCCGGAACTCAGGTCCTTCTGACTCCAGGGCCAGATGCTCTACTTGCTGCGACACCTAGCTTCCCCCAGGAAATTGGATTGGACTACCTGAAAGCCATGATCAAAGAAAGAACCTAGAAATCATCCTTCAAGAAATTCTCAAGGAAAATTGCCCTGAGGTTTTAGACCCAGAGGGCAAAATAGAGATTGAAAGAATCCATCAAACACCTCCTGAAAAAAATCTCCAAAAGAAAACTCCTAGGAATATTATAGCCAGGTTCCAGAATTCCCAGATCAAGGAGAAAATACTACAAGCAGCCAGGAAGAAACAATTTCAATATTGTGGAAACACAATCAGAATGGTGCAGGACCTGGTAGCTTCTACACTAAGGGATCGAAGGGCATGTAATATGATATTCCAGAGGGCAAAAAAGCTGGGGTTAAAACCAAGAATCACCTACCCAGCAAAACTGAGTATCTTGTTTCAGGGGAAAATATGGTCATTAAATGGAATAGAGGACTTTCAAGCATTCTTGAGGAAAAAATCCAGAGCTGAATAGAAAATTTGACATTCAGACACAAGAAGCAAGAGATGCTTAAGAAGGTAATCAAGGAAAAGAAATCAAAAGGAACTTATCAAAGTTGAACTATTTATATTCCTACATGGAAAAACAATAACTGTGTCTGATGAAACCTTTCTCAGTATAAAAATAATTGAAGAAGGGTATATGGGCATATGAATACATATGTGAATGTGTGTATATATGTTTACAGGTATACATGGATAGAGGGCATAGGTCCAATTTGGTGGGAAGGGATTATACTTAAGGGGTGAAGTTAAGAGGTGAGAGTGGAATGTAGCAAGAAGAGATGGGAAGGGGGTGGGGGGAGGGGGGTGTAAACTATCTCATGTAGAAGAGGCAATGGGAAGTAGGTGCAGAGGAGAGGAAGAACAGAAAGGCAAAAAGGCAAAACCATATTCTCATTGAATTTTGCTCAGGGAGAGAATGACATACATACTAAATGGGATATCTCACCCTGCAGGACAGTAGGGGGGAGGGTGATGGGAGGGGGGATGATGGAGGGGAGGTCGTGCTGGGGGGAGGGGAGGTTGGACGCACCCACTTTTGAAGAGGGACAGGATCAATGTAGGGAATGGACCAGGTGGGGGGTGGGATGGGTGGGAGGGAAATATAGCCAGTCTTTTACAATATATCTACTATGGTAATGTTTTGCATGGCTATACATGTACAACATATACTGAATTGCTTATCTTCCCAGTGGGAGTGGATGCAAGGGAGGAAGGGAATGGATCATGGATCTGGAATTCAATGTTTTAAAATTAAATGTTTCTAATATATAAATACTATTAATACTATTTTACATGTAATTGGGAGATAAGATGTGCAGGCATTGGGGCACAGAGATTCACCTTGCCCTAATGGAAAAGTTGAAGGCGGTATGGGAGAAGAGATAGGAGAGAGCAGGTTGGATGAGGGGATATCCTGTAGGACTGCTATACTGGGGTAGTGGTAGGGGAAAAATGGGGAAAAATTGTAACTCAAAATCTGGCAGAAATGAATGATGTGAACCAGAAGTTTAAAAATGTAAATGAATAATATATAAAGTAGTACAATTGATTGGTTTTATTGATCAATGCTTGATACTTAGTTTTGGGGAGAATATTCTTAATTTGTGTTTTGTTAGAATCATATTTTTGTTTTATAACTGCAAGAATCCCTCTTTTAGCTAAATCACCTAATTTGTCATATAAGCAACCGATTTATTGTGTTGTTAACTTACCCTTAAATTAGATGACCCAATATAATAGTTTGATGTAATGCAAAAGGAAAATTTTCCAAAGTGGATTTTTGGTAGAATGTAAATGACTCCAATTTTCCTGTATTCCTCATCTTGCTCTATATGATTACTGCATGAATCAAAGAACTAGATGCAACAGCTGCTTACCCTCAGCGTCTTCTTTTCTCCCCTAATTGGTACAAAAGATTTAATTGCTAAAAAATATGAGGGCTCCAAGAGCCACTCAGATTCCCCTCCCTTACCTATCCTGTGGTTGTTAATTTTGATTTAGTACAACTAGCTACACTAACAAGGGCATCCTTTCTCAATCCTGTATAGTTAATGATATACATCTCTTTTAACATTTTTTGTCATATGTAACATACAAATACTGCTAGCTAAATTATATGAAACATTTTTATCAACTGCTGATGTGGTGTGTCACACTCTGAATGTAATGAATTATAGTAAAACTGGGGGTGGAGTCCAGATGGCAGAGTAGAAACAGCTCTTCCGAACAGCTCATGCTCCCACCACCTCCAAATTTATATGAAAGGGGACTCTAAAAAATCTCTGGAGATCCAGAACCCACGAAATAACACAGAGAGCTAACCTCCCCTTGAGGATAGCCCAGCAAACCATCAGGGAGCTACCAGTGCAGCTCTCTGGGAGCTGAGACCACGCCACTTGAGTTGGAGATTTCAGCCCCAGGGTGGCCTGACCAGCAGCTGGATGGAGAGACCCCAGAACACCAGCAGCTGTGGCGTTTCCAGAATTACCAACACATAGATGCCATGGACAAAGTGAGAGGTTAGTGCCCTGTGGACTTTGGGACTCATTAGTTGGGAGAGCATATTGGCCTCTTTCCCTGGTGGTGAGAACCCTCTGAGAAGCTTCAGGACAGCTGCTGACACACGTGGCAGCTTCAGTTCTTGCCCTGCTAACTGTAGGGGGATCCGGCATTCAGTCTGGGGGGTAATGGCTCTTGCTTTACCTTTCTTGGAGCTGTATTGCAGTCTGGGATGGAGGTCTTGGGATGTGTGACCAGCTTGCCAGAGCATGTGGGGGCTTCCTCTGGAAGTTGGGAAAACCCCAGCATTTAGGACAGAAGCTCCCCCAGCTGGTGGCAGAGTCCTACTGTGGCAACAAGCCCAAAAGTCAAGTGATTGACTGGCAACATGCCTAGGCAAAGGAAACAAAATAAACAGAAAAATTCAACATTAGACTCCTATTTTGGGGGCAAAGAGGATCAAAGCATGGAACAGGAGGAGGACTGTGAGGTTAGAACTCCTGCACCAAAAGCCCCAAATGAAAATACGAGCTGGTTACAGGCCATAGAGGACCTTAAGAAGGATTTTAAAAATCAAATAAGAGAAGAGGATGAAAAATTGGACAGAGAAATGAAAATCATGCAACAAAATTATGAAAGGAGAGTCAACAGCCTTACTGAGGAAAATAACGCCCTAAAAGATAGACTAACTCAAAATGACAAAAGAGGCTATAAAATAGCAATGAGGAGAGGAATGCCTTAAAAAGCCGAATTTGCCAGATGGAAAAAGAATCTCAAAGGCTCACTGAGGAGAATATTTCTTTCAGATTTAGAATGTACCAAAGGGAAGCTAGTACTTTTAAACTGATCCAAACAAATGAAAGAATAGAAGGCAATGTGAAATATCTCAGAAAACCCACTGACCCGGAAAACAGATCCAGGAGAGATAATTTAAAAATTATTGGACTACCTGAAAACCATGATCAAAAAAACCTAGAAATCATCCTCCAAGAAATTCTCCAGGAAAATTGCCCTGCTCTTTTAGATCCAGAGGGCAAAATAGAGGTTGAAAGAACTCACTGATTACTTCCTGAAAGAGATCCCAAAAAGAAAACTCCTAGGAATATTATAGCCAGGTACCAAAATTCCCAGATCAGGGAGACAATATTGGAACCAGCCAGGAAGAAACAATTTGAATACTGTGGAAATGCAATCAGCATAACACAGGATCTGGCAGCTTCTACACTGAGGGATTAAAGGGCTTGGAATATGATATTCCACAGGACAAAGGAGCTGGGATTAAAACCAAGAATCACCTACTCAGCAAAACTGAGTATCCTGTTTCAGGGGAAAATTTGATCATTCAGTGGAATAGAGGACTTTCCAGCATTCTTGAGGGAAAAACCAGAGTTGAATAGAAAATTTGACATTCAGATACAAGAAGCAAGAGATGCTTGAGAAGGTAAACAGGGAAAAGAAATCATAAGGAACTTATCAAAGTTGAACTCTTTATATTCCTACATGGAAAAACAATAACTGTAACTGATGAAACTTTTCTCAGCATTAAAATAGTTGAAGAAGGGTATGTGGGCATATGAATACATATGTGAATGTGTGTATATATGATTACAAGTATACATAGAGGACACAGGTCAAATTTAATAGGAAGGGATGATACTTAAGAGGTGAAATTAAGAGGTGAGAGAGGAATATAATGAGAGGAGATGGGGAGAGACAGATTGGGGTAAAGTCTCTCAAAGAGAAGAGGCAAGGGAAAATGGTTACAAGGGAGGGGAAGAACAGGAAGGCAAAAAGGCAAAACCTTATTCTCATTGAATTTGGATAAGGGAGAGAATGACATACTTACTAAATAGGACATCTCACCCTACAGGATAGTAGGGGGGAAGGGGATGAGAGGGAGGATGATGGAAGGGAAGGTGGGAGGGGAGGGAAGGGGGGGAGGGAAGTTGGAACCACCCACTTTGTGAAAAGGGACAGGATCAAAGTAGGGAATAGACCAAGTGGGAGGTGGGATAGGAGGGAGGGTAATATAGTCAGTCTTTTACAATATATCTACTATGGTAATATTTTGCATAGCTACACATGCACTACATATACTGAGTTGCTTATCTTCCCAGTAAGGGGGGCGGGGGGGTGGTGCAACAAGGGAGGAAGGGAATGAATCTGGAATTTAAAGTTTTTAAATCAGATGTGTAAAAATGCATAAATACTATTATTAATACTCTTTTGCATATAATTGGGAAATAAGATGTACAGGCATTGGGGGACAGATATTCACCTTGCCCTACTGGTAGAGTTGAGGGGGGTATGGGAGAAGATATGGGAGAAGGCAGATTTGATGAGGGGATATCCTGTGGGACTGCTATTCTGGGGTGGGGAGTAGGGAAAAATGGGGGGGAAAGTTGTAACTCAAAACCTGGCAAAAATTAAGGATGTAAATCACAATTTAATAAAGCATTTGGGGGAAATTTTTTTTTTAAATTGTAGTAAAACCCATCTCTGAATTGTTCTGGATTATTGGCATTAATTAATGAAATGGATAAGAAAATTCACACAAAACCCTTTAATGAACACTCAAACACACAAAGTTTCAAAAATAGAACTGCTTCCTTTACACTTTAAAATATTTTACAGATGCAAGGGGTCATGCCTTCAGTGCCATTGTTCTAATTGTTTATCCTTCATTTCTGAAGAGGACCAATGACATCGGGAAGGCGATGTCTTGACTTGCAAGTAAATTGAGTTAAAATGAGGCAGGGCTTTGCAAAGATATCAGTCTCACTCTCTCTTCCAGGGTCATCAGAGTCCAGTGGTAAGACATCGTTCAGGATAACTGACAGTGGTCCCGGAGGCACTGGGAAACCTTGGCTTTTTTAAGCTGAGGTCTTTCCCAGCTCTCAGTTTGTCCAAGGTAAGGCAACACCCCATTCAGTGATTAAAGGATAGGTATGGACTGAGGCAAAAGAGAGCCTAGTTTGACTTTCCAAAAGAATCAGTCTGGGAGGGAAAGATTCTCCAAGTTTCTGGCCACAAAAGAAATAGTAGCTATTTACACTCACTCTGAGCCATCAAAACTTAAAGAATGAAAAATGGAGTCTGGGAGCGATTACTAACAAATCAGTGAAAGCCAGAGAGATTTGGGTTTAAAGTTATAGTCACGTAGCTCCATTTGAATTCCAATGGGCTTTATCAAAGCCTGGTTTACCAGAGCTATAGTTCAAGAAATCATGAATGAAAACTACATAAGACAGAGTTAATTGTCCCAGTTTTGGGGAAAAAAACAATCAAAGCTATGAAGTAACAAGGTGAGATACCTCCTCCCTATCCCATGTGCTCTTCCAGGAGAATATATAGGACATGGTCCTCTTCAAAAATGAAGGACAAATACAGTGATAGAACTAGAGACTGCTCCTGGTACACGTTCATCTTGAGTGGAACAGCTCCTTCTACATTATTTTCCCCAAAGTCCCAAGGACAGGGTGACTGCTCAGCCGGAATACATATACAATTTTATTGAGCAGAATGAAATCATCCCCTGGCTGATTAAGTGACAGAATCAGAAGATATCATCTCTAGTCTTGGCTTTGAATCTAGTCATATCCCCTCCCATTTTCCATTTCCTCCTCACAGGACCTATCCCCAACACCCCCACCCCCCAAAGCTCTAAAAAACCATCTACAACACTGAGAATGGGGTTTAGAGACCAGGTAGTACAAAGGAGGCAAGCAAGGTTGTTTTCTCCCCTGCAGTTCTCTACATGGCCTTCCTAGGATGTAGTCTTAACCTTGGTCATTTTCTTTCTAGTGATCCAGATCCAAATCACTCTGATAAAAATGCTGTTCTTGACTCTATACAACTCCTGAGAAAGAAAGAAAATCAACCTAGCCCCTCCCTCCTATAAGAAGAGCTCAAGGGTTGATTCTGACTTGTCAACAATCCCTCAGCCATCCCCTCATGATCTAGAACTAGAAGACAAGTGAAGAACATGTTACCCAAAGCCACTGTCTTAAAGATGGATAAGGAAACTGAAGATCAGACCTGTAAAAAGCCCTAAGGTCACAGAAGTGGGAGATCCAGAACTTAAAATCAGATCTCATGGTCCCAAAGAAAATGCTTTTTCAAGTACAGCAGGGCTACAATGTGTCTTTAGAATCCTATCTTGTCTCCCCTCCACCTATCAACATTCTCCCATCCCTGTATCGCAAGAGGCAAAACCTTACACTCTTTGTTTCTTCATTTATGTTATACTTGTTCTTCTTCATTCTCTTCTTCTTCATCTGTGTCAGAAACTTGGAGGTCCTCATAAAGAACACTAGTCTGATGCTTCTCGGCCTGGTCCTTTGGGGTTCTATCCTGAGAAGGAGCCTGGAGTACCTGGGTAGTAGGAAGGAGTGACAAAGATTCTATTAGTGACTGAGGATAGGCCACACTCCCCAGTTCGATATTTTGGCAAGGTGAGGACCAACATGGGAGGCTCCATATTTCCCTCCCACCTCCTATGAACGGGGACAAGACCTTGGTAATAATCTTCCCAATGTCCTTGATTTCCACAACACCCCCTCCCTTTCCAGTTTCGGCCCACTATCTCCATTCCACCCTGGAAAAAAACATTAGGTCCTCCCTCCCACCTAACCCTGAAGAGTTTTCCCCTTTAAGCCCATGACCTCCAGTCTCCATTTTCCTGACCAATTTACTTACCTCTCCACCTGATTTCCATATAAGGGTTGACCGTGTGTCCATGTCCAGTAGGGATTTCTGAAGTGATCTGTCCAGCACATTCTGAGGAACTCGTTTAGAAACAGTTTTGGGTTCCTGGACCAATTTCTGGCCAGGTTGGCACAGATAGTTTCTAGGCCTCTTGTGCTGATGGCCAGATGAATCACATACAAATGGCTTTGAGCACGTTGGGGGATCTCGAGACTCTCTAACAGGATCAGTTAGATGTCTTGGAGGGATTGAGCCTGCCTTGGGTGGAGGGCCTGCTGGTTTCTGAGTCTGGGTCATGAAATCTGGCTTTTTTTGGCAGGGTGGAGGTAGACTTCTGTCTCTCTGCTGGAGCCAGTTTTGGAGGCTCCAGTCTTTAAGCTTTTGATGTGAGGGGTCTTCAGGCTCACCCTGAGCTAACTGGACTGGAGGTGGTAGAGTCTTCTGAGGGGAGTTGGCTGTGAATGTGACAGAAGGAGTCTTTTCCAAAGGAGCCCGGGGAGGAAGTATTGAATGAGAAAGAGATTTTAAGTGTCTTTTGGATGGAGGGCAAGGAAGACCAGGTTGGCATGGACGCTACAGAAAAAATAAACATCACTCTGTTAAGTCTATGAGATGCAACCTGTGCCCCACTCTTCTTTCTCTTTCCTAGAGCATTTGAAGACTTGGAGGTGTGGAGGTTCA
The DNA here is from genome assembly GCA_011680675.1 of Gymnobelideus leadbeateri. Classification (NCBI taxonomy): domain Eukaryota; kingdom Metazoa; phylum Chordata; class Mammalia; order Diprotodontia; family Petauridae; genus Gymnobelideus; species Gymnobelideus leadbeateri. The sequence continues at coordinate 303,877 of WOXC01004553.1, forward strand.
GAATTTGGGGCTCTAGACCAGGTCAGGAATGCAGGAAAGACCCCTCCCATCTACCAAATGGAGTCATGTAATCATTTGACATACTGAGCAACCCAGCACAGTTACAGACATTAGCCCAGCTTAGCTTAACCTAGAGCATTGGTTTTCAGCACTGGGTAGGATAAAAAACAATCCCCCTCATTCTTCCCAGTGCTATCATTTTGGACATGGAGAAAAGAAAAGGCTGAGAGGGAGTAGACAATGAATTAGAGCCATCTCTATAGAAACTTGTAAACCTCAGATTTGGACTATGAAACTTATCCACGAAGATGAGCCAGAAACTGACGGTCCAGGGCTCCCAGAATGAGCTGACACACTAATTTTAGTGTTTATGCTGAGATTCCTCAGAACCTGCCAAAGATTTGGCCGAATTTAAGGGCTGAGGGCACTGTGGATGATATCCCACAACTGTGTAGGACCCAGCCAGATGAAGGTGACAGGTGAGTAAAGGCTGGGATCCCAGCAATGAGAAATGGTCACACTGTGAAAATTACCTCATATTATCCTTTCTGGCATTTAACTGTTAGGGATTCAGTGAGCTCTCCCAGGAGATAGTGAGGAGGGACACAGGAGGGATAGACAGCATTTACATTCCTATAGTGGACCTTTGACCCTTTCTCATTTGGGGATCTTGAATAAATCATTTCCCTCTTCTGGACCTTAGTTCTTCATCTGATAAATGCTCCCAAAGGCACTCCAAGCACAGATAGACACTCTACGGACCCTCTTAGTACTCCAGCCCTTGGTTCTATGATCAGTCTTACCCGAATGCAGCTTAAACTTTCATGAGAATCCATGTGCTTAGATTGTCTCTTCTGGGCAGGGCTGGACTGGCTCCTCTTGGGCAGGGATGGTTTCTCAGCTCTCACCTTCAGGGTCTTCGTTTGGACCTCATTCATGCTGCAAAAAGGATAACGAAGAGACCCCCAGCCATGCTGAGCTCCCCTCTAGTCCCAAAACTTGGCTCATCCCAAAGGCACTTCTCCAACCCAATTACGGGGCACTGAAGTTCTCCATTATCAACAGTTGGTATTATGCCTCTGAGGGGAAGGAGACCAACTTTCATATCCACATCCCAAGCAAACCTGCATCTTCCCTCCCCCTCTAGGATCTTCCTCACCACATGATGATCCTTGTTCCTTATTGGAGAGTGATTCTAGGTCTCTCACAAAGACCCATGGCTCCTCCCTGAACACATGTCCCAGAATCCCATTTCTCCTTTGTACTCATGTGCCTCTCTCCTTTGTGCCCTGATATCCATCCTTGGGTAAACCATTAGGGAGGCCCACAGATGGATTCTAGCCACTTCTTCTATCCCTCTCCCTGGTCCTCCTTACGTTTCAAATAGCTTTTTCTTCACGAAAAGTTTGGTTTCTTGGACTTTGATGAGGGATTCCTGAGGGAGTCTCTTTGCCAGCTCTTTCTCCTCTTGCTCCCGAGTCATGGTTCTGGGCCTGGGGGCCAGGTTCTCGGGTGAGCAGTACTTTGGACACGTCCTGTTCATCTTGATGTGTCCTTGAGATCCACAGGCACCACACACCAGCTGTAGAAGAGAGGTTTCACAGATTGAGCCACCTTGGTATTTTGATCTCTCTGAGGTCAGATCAGGTTAAATACTTTCTTTATCAGCATCATTGATCATAGATATAAAATTTGGGGCACTGGAAGTCAGGCTGCTGTAGTGGGGCAAAGTTGAGGCTTGGGAAATGTGGGCCATACCAAGACTATGACTACCAGGGAAAATCAGAATTCCTGGTGCATGACCAAGAGGAATGAGCTTGGACCAGGGGGTTTAGAAGAAAGGCCCCAGTGTGGCTGGTCACTGCAATCAGATGTGACCTTCCACTGCCATGGGGAGATCCCATCCTTCCTCCCAGCCTCTGGGAGGGTGGTGGGTGAGGACACCCTGGGGGAAACCTCTCAAACTTTGGTCCTGAGATCAAGCTCTCGCCCTTTCCAAGGTCTCAAAATTTTCTCCATCCCAGAAGGCCTAGCCCGCCCTACTCACGTTCAGCTTGAGGGCCTCTGGCTTGGGAAGCTGCTCTGGGGGAAGGTGTCGCTTCTTGTCCTCTGCTATTCGGATTCGTCGAAGTCTGTCTTGGAGTCTTTTCTTCTCTTTCCGCAATTCCTGCCGCTTCCGCTCATCTATCTGGAAGAACTGCCGGCTGCCCCAGCAGAGGCCAGAAAAGGGTCTTCAGAGCCTGCCTTCCAGGCTTAGCCCAGAGGCTTCCTTCTAGCACACAGAACCCACCCATAGCCATCTTCAGAACCCAACGGGATAGCCTTTGGGTATCCCCATTCCCATCAGGGGCACATGCCTCCTAGCCAGAACTAGGACCTCTGCACAGAGCCACAGCCTAATCCCAACATTGCCCCTTCCCTGAAGGCTCTGAATCTCCCCAGGACCAGTTCAGGGAGGCACACTAAGCAAAGACTCTGACCATCTCTTATACCGTGAGAAATAAAAGCACAAAGAGTTGGTGCAACTTGCACAATTATAATCACACTCCTATGAATATTCACCCCATTCCCCCCCCCCATTTTTGTTGTCATTGCAATCATGTCCTACCCTCTGTGACCCTGTTTGGGGGGGGGGGGGTTTCTTGGCAGAGATGCTGGAGGAGTTTGCTATTTCCTTCTCTCACTTTGCAGATGAGGAAACTGAGGCAAACAGGGCTAAGTGACTTGCCCAGGTGACACAGATAGGAAGTGTCTGAGGCTGAATTTGAACTCAGGACTTCCTGACTCCAGACCCAGAGCTCCATCTACTGAGCCACCTAACTGCCCTGAATTTTACAGGGACAGAAATTAAGGTCCAGAGCAGAAGTGATCTGCTCCACATCCCCTAGCAGACCCTGGAATCAAAGCTTGCCCTGACATCCCCTCCCCAATCCATGAAGCCTGGGGCCCTTTGATAATTGAGGATCTAACTCCTTTGCATAAACTCATTAGTCACTTTTTTTGTTTGTTTGTTTTTTGCATTTTGGAAGGGTATTTGGAGTTAAGTGACTTGCCCAAGGTCACATGACTAGTAAGTGTTAAGTGTCTGAGGCTGGATTTGAACTCAGGTCCTCCTGACTCCAGAGCTGATGCTCTATTCACTTCACCACCTAGCCGCCCTCCATTAGTCAGTCTTGATAAATCTTTTGCCCAAATCAACAAGACTCTCTCCTCCTGACATCTCAAGGTTAGTCAAACTCCCTCTCTCCACACAGCCCGTCTATCCTCAGGTGCCTCTGGACCCCAGCTACTCCCACCTCCATCATCACCCTGCCCTCAGCCATGCCCTTAACCTTACATGGCATCCTCATCTTTGGAGGTCTTCACACGTATATACTCTTTGATCACTGTTGGATGCCGCACTATCTCACTCCGTACGTACTCTTTGCCAGACTCCTCAGTATAGGTCCGATGGATAACCAGACGTACAGCCCTCGAGGTGGCTGAGCCCCCACCTGTTAGAGAAAGAAAAGTGAAATGTGGGAATGAGTAGAAAATGGACAATGAAGGTGACAAAGGAGAGGGGAGAGAGAGAAAAGGCAGAGCAATGCCATTTCAGAGGTGCTTGTAAAGCCCAGAATGTTGAGTTTTTCTGTTCAGGAAGCTTGTTCTGCCACAACGAAGCCATCCCACTTCCCACATCCTCCATGGACGTGCCCCTCACCCCAGACATCCCACTTCCTCCATCACATACCCTGCTTCTCTGTCTTCTCTGTACTGCCACCTCCTCCAAACATCAGCTTCTGTAGCTCCAGAAGCTCTTGCTTTTCCTTCTGTCTCTTCAGCTTCTGAGGATCAGTCTTACCCTCCAGGAGGTCCTCAATTTCATGACACATCCTGTCTATCACCTGATCATTTTCTTCATCTGATGTGCTACTGTCTGTATCCGTGGACAGCACATTGGTAGAAGCCAGGACCCTGAGAGGAACAGAGGAGGATGGTTGGGTGGACTTGAGAAAGCCTGGGCATCTTGCCCCAAATTTGTCCTCTATCCACAAGCAATATACTTTCAGTCCAGTTGTTCTGAAAACCTTTCACCCAGAGAAAATGGAGCAGGCTACAGCATTAGCCAGGCCATCACAGACACCACAGAAGTATTACAGGCTCTAGTGGGGTCCTGTGAGGAGCAAGCTTAACTCTAAGTTAACTTGGTCCTAGATGTTAGTCTGATCAGTGGCCTTGGGCCCTAGGACCAATCTCTCCCAACAGGAACCAAAAGCACCTTGGGGCATGTAGGATCCAACGACACAGATGGGTGGGGAAGAGGGAAAGACATGCCACCCAGAGATGTGCAGGTGGGGGGCACACATACACAATCATCTGGAACCTCTGGGGACGCTCAGAGAGATACAGAAATATCCAGAGAGACATACAGATTCACAGACACACTCCAGAAGTCCCAGAGAGACGACGAGCCCCAAGAACTCTCCCAAAAAGAAACAGTTACACTTAGTTATCATGAGAAAGACAGAGGGAGGCCCAGAAAGACACCGAGGGATGGAGAGACAGAGAAGGCCACTGAGACCCTCCTAGAGAAACACAATGAGAAAGACGAACCCAGAGAGTCCTGGAGACTCAGAAACATAGAAAAACAGACTGGGACACACACACACACACACACACACACACACACACACACACACACACACACACACACACACACAGAAACACACTCAGAGATCCTCCCAGGGAATCACAGAGACATAGAAATACAAGGTCTGGCAGAGACCCAGAGCTCTTCCCAAGGAGGTACACAGAAAGAGGCATGTATCCAGGAGCTCCACATATATAGTCCCTTTGTCCTCCCTCTAATCTTGGGGATCCCCTCTACAGCCCTGGACCCCAAAATGGCTGCCTCCAAACCAATCCCCCATACCTGTTCTGGAGATCAAAAATTCTTTGAACCTCTTCCTGGAAGTGTCTCTGCTGCTCTGCTCCAGAGGATTGGGACACCCTTGCGAATTTGGTAAGGGTTCTGGAATTGGCCCCTGAGTTTAGCTCCTTGGTAGACAGGGCTCGTACGGCTGCAATCACCTCCCATCGAGAGAGTTTCTTAATCTGGTGGAGAGACATGGAGATTTTCATTCTGAGGTTGCCCTGGGAGAGAACCTGCTTGGGGGGCTCCCAACCTTCCCTGCATGCCTCTGGCCCTCTCTACCTTCTTAACCTCATTCATACTGCCTGTCCCCTGACCTCTTCATGGCTGGAATGAAATGTGGACACAGAACTACAGGTGGGAATAATTCTCTTCCTTCAAGCACGACATCATCACCCCTTTAGAGACTCAAGTCTTCCTTCCTTCATCTCCTCCACCATTGCCCACCTGCCCCCTCCCCCACCTAGTTGCTAGTCATCCCTGGGTCCCAAAATTAACCCATAGCACATCCTAATAACTCAATATTTCTTAGAACTAATATTGATGGATGCCCTGTCTGCCATGAGAAGTTCAGCCACTGGACCTATGGCACTCAGTCATGCCTGAGTTGAAATTGGAAGGCAGCTCTCAGAGTTAGACAAGGTAGAAAGGTCTTGCATACCATGGGAACACTTGTTCCAAGGCACAAAGGATGGTCCTATAGGGAAGGTTCTTCTGACAAGAATGGAGAGTAGAGAAAGGGGGTGCAAGGACATTGGACCTGACAGGGACCTGGGGGTGAGATTGTGGAGGCCTCTAAGTGCTTTGTCTGAAACCCTGCTGAGTGTGGAGGAATCCTTCCCTGGGTCTGTAACCCAACAAGTATCCATAAATGCTAGGTGGCCTGGGCCAGAGGCAAGGGGAAAGGGCCCAGCTGAGCCAGGCAGCCTCCTTGCCCCTTACCTCACTAACGAACAGGGAAAGCCATGACCCCCATACCAATGCCTGCCTGCCACCAGAAATACCTACTCACCTCCTCCTCTGAGATCCCAAATACCCTCAGCAAGTTCTGGGCTTTCTTCAGGGTGAGACGTCGAAGGTCTGCATCAGTACCCTTCAGCCTCCCCCACTCCATGTGGGTTTTGTTCTCCTGCTACATTAGACACTGAGATTCAGGCATTCTGGGGAGGGGGAGGGGGTACCTGTACATCCCCACCAAGTCTCCCCACATCCTCCTCCAACTCACACCCTGCCACACTCACCAGCCCAATAACCCAACCTCGTTGCCATAGCCCACTAGAATCTCTCCACCATTTACACTTCAGTTGTTCATCTCTGTATGCCTTCCCCCCAAATCCCTTCATCCTTCACCCTCTAGGATTCCCTGTCTTGATTTCTTTTCATTCCTCCATTCCCTGCCCCCAATCAGTCCATCCTTGATCCCCAATACCTACCAATAAGCCAAGTGTCTTTATTCCATCATATACACACACCATCTTTCTACATCTTCCACAACCTACCATCCATCTATTCCAAAATGTTTCCATCCGCTGTGTCCCCTGCCCTCAATCCCACCACCCTTATATCCCATCTCTTCTTCCTTCTCTTCACATCTCTCTATCCTTTCCAATTTGGAATCCCACCCCCCCCCACTTAAGTCAATCCTTCCACTGCCTGAGGCCCATTCAGCTCACCTTGAGTTTGACATAGGAAATGGCCTCCCCACAGCCTGTGGGGTCAGCCGCTCCTCTCACCTCCAGCAGACACTGCCCCTTGAAGGCTGCCAGGAAGGCGCGAGTTGTGTTCCATGGGGCAGCCTGGACCTAGTGTTCAAGGCAGAGGAGCCAGGTCAGTCTGAGTAGAGGGTGTGGGTCATGCCAGACTAATTGAGAGTAGGGAGCAATATTTGAGAGGAAATAGTACTTGGGAATTGAGTCTTTATCACTTCATAGGTTCAGCCTTCTTTTGGTAATCTCCCAGGATAGACCCTCCCCTCTCCCTCTCAGACCAGGGGCTCCAGAAGGCCAGTTAAGTCACCCATTACAGACCATATGACCCATAGTTACCTCATCTTCGAGACACATGCCATCATTACTGGTCTCCTCTGTGTCGAGGAGAGATACCTCTCCATATCCAGCATCCTGGAGAAATGAATCTTATCACAATCCAGTAATTCAATAATTCTGTAAGCATTTATTAAGCTCCTACTATGAATTGGGTAGTAAACTTGGCACTGAAGATTCCGGAAGAGAGACAAAGACAGCCTCGAGGAATTAAAAATCCCAAGATGGGGATTCCAAGAGAAATGAGGGGGGCTTTGGGCAGGGCCATGTTCTCCCCACCCCATCCCAAGATTAGGGGCTGCTCAGAGAAACATTCATAAGAGGACTTCAGAGGCAGGAAATGTCCCCAGAGGCCAGGCCGTCTGACCTCCTCTTTATATATAGGAGGAAAATGATTTCCGTGATTTGCCTAAGATCCCAGAGTTATTAAACAGTAGAATCAAATTTCAAACTTGGGGGTCCTGAAGCCCAGATCAGCATTCATTCGGTAACCCCACAGTATTTCTCCTCTCATTTCCTCTCACTCCCCACCCCATTAATCAAGCAAATGGGCTTACTCACCTTGAGGCGCTGCTGGGCGGCCAGCATACTATACAGAGCACAACATTTCTCTGGAGTAAACATGACCCTCAGCTCTTCCTCGCTTGGCAAGCGGAATCCAGACTTCAGCACCCACCAATTAAAGAAGGTCCCTGGAAGACACAAGCATTTACCCTGGTGAGAGGGCAAGGACTGGGCCAAGCTTCAATCCTACCTTCATGCTGCCTTCCTTACCCTGGCATTTAAGGCCCATCAACATTCCCTTATCTTCCTGTCTTCCTTGGCAGGCCTCTTCTGAAGCCTGCCATCTGTCATCTATCAGTCCTTCTTCCAATAACCCTCACCATCCTCTCTACCATTTCTGGTCCTTCTGTGTTTGGCCCCTTACCTTTCCGATGGAAATCTGAACACTTGGTGAGCCTCCTTCGAATGCTGCTCTCAGCAAGTCTGGGGAAGGCCCTTCGGATGTCCTCCATTTGAATCCTCCGAGGCCTGTAAGGGCTGTTCCAAAACTTCCTATATATAAACAGCTGGAGGAGAAAAGAGGAGGGAAAGGGAAGAAAGTGAAAAAGGTTGGTGGGCAGACGCCTGATGTCTTCTCTTCCCTTGTCCCTGAGGCCGTCTCCTAATCCTTCACCTGCCTTCCCAGCCTGACCTCACCATTCTCAGCTCCCACAGCCTAGCCTCTGTGGCCTGATTCTGCATTTATGTTCCCAAGAATCCAAGTCATGGCAGGCAAACCCTGAGTCTCACAGTCTTTCCAGCATTGATCTCCTGATACTTCTTTGGAAGAACAGAACTTTGTCTTGTCCCCAGCCCTGTACCTGAGACCTCCTTCCTTGCCCAACTCCACAACATCCCCCCCACACACACACACACAGACACAGACACACAGACACACACAGAGACATACAAACACACACACACACACACACACACACACACACACACAGATGTGTGCACATTACCTGAAGGAATCCATGGTGGTAAGTCTTTGCCATTTTTGAGTTAGGGGCAGGAACTTCATCCAGTGGGCACTGCTGCCCAGCAGTAAACACATCCTTCACTTCCCTCAGAAAGTAGCCTGTTTTGGTCACCACAACCAGAAAATCTGTGTCTGCCATTTGATGTGGGTAGATGGGAGCCCGAAAAAGTTTGTTCTCCAAAGCCTATTGAGAGACAAGAAAAAGTCTTCACCTACTTTTGCAGACTGGCTAAATGATAACCCCATCCACACACTCAACTTTCCAGCCAAATTTCCCAAAAGTTCCTTCTCTCACTTCCTTTAATTTGTATTATCTTCTGAAGATAGACACAGATATAGATGGAAGCAAAGAAAAAGAAGATGAATCAGAGGAGGAAGGAAAGAAAAAGGAAGGAAGGAAGAAGGAAGGAAGGATGGAAAGAAAGGACAGAAAGAAAGAAAAAAAGAAAGGAGGGAAGGAAGGAAAGAAGGAAGGAAGGAAATAAGAAATAGAGATACTTTGAGAGAGTTGAGGAGAGACTGAGAAAGGAGAAGGAGGAAGGAGCAGAGAGTGAGGTGGGGAGGAGAGGAGATGTAAGAGAGAGAGAGAGAGAGGGGGGGGGGAGAGGGAGAGGGAAAAAAGAGGTAGGGGGAGAGAGAGGGAGTGAGGTAAAGATAAGCAAAGATGATAGAATTGGAGAAAGAGAGAGGGGAGACTGGAGACTGGAGGTAATGATGTAATGCTCAGTTTATCTGGCTACTGGAGCCCTGACTCAAGTAGGTATAGGATCAAAAGGAGAAAACATTTTACCTGCAAGAACTGTCCTGCATGGAGTTTCCCCAGGAAGGGTGAGGATGAACATAACACAAGGTTTCCATATTTGTAGGCAGGAGGCCCAGGGTCCTTCCCAATTTTCTGTAGAAGAGGAAGGAGAAAGCTTCAGCAGGGAATGAAGGTGGATATCCAACTCCCAGCATCCCCTTGACTCTGTTAATCAATGCTCCCCCAACTTCTGTGCCCGTTGCTGGTTGTCGTTCCATCATTTCAGTCATACCTGACTGTTGGTGACTCCATTTGGGGTTATCTTGGCAAAGATACTGGAGTGGATTGTCATTTACTTCTTAAGCTCATTTGACAGAAGAGGAAACTGAGACCAACAGTGTGAAAAGAGCTACCAGGATCACACAGCTAGTAAGGAGCTGATGTTGGACTTGAATTCAGGAGGATGAGTCTTTCTTGACTTCAGGTCTGGCACACTGTACACTGAACCCCTTAGCTAGCTGCCCTTCATGTGCATAACTGATTATAAAGATATCAGGAGTTCTCCCTGGGAGGGGTGAGCCTTGAAGTATGGAAGGATGGGGAAGTAGAGATGCAGGGGAAAGAAAGAAATCTGCTCAAAGGAAAGGAGAGACATTAGGAAGGATGATGATGTTGGTCTGGCTCACTCCAATGGTCTATTCTGGCAGGTGTGGCTAGGTACCTTGAGAGGAAAGGCAGTGCTGGTTTATGGAGTCCTTGAAACCCGGGGTAGAATAATCACTATGGAGTTCAGAGGAGAAGCAGTAACCCTTACCTCCATAAAAGACTGGTGAGTCACTGGCAAGAAATGCCTTCAGAGTTACTACCAGATTAAAGAAATAGTAGAATCAGTTTGGACATGGGTGGTGAAGAGAGAATTTTACATATTTTATTCATCTACCTCCAACATTCAGAGCAGAGAAAATCCGGCTCCGTTTAGGACTCAGGACTCGGGAAGAAAATTATGATTCATAAAATTGTGGCCAGATGAGGGAGGGACAAGGGAAGAAGGTGAGCTAGAGAGCCTAACGGAGATAGGGAGAGGAAGAGAGAGAGAGGAGGAAGAGAGGGAGAGAGAGGGAGAGAGAGAAAGAGAGAGAGACAGAGAGAGAGACAGAGAGAGACAGAGAGAGACAGAAAGACAGAGAGAGATGCAAAAAAGAGAAAGAGAGGTAGGTAAGAGAAAGGGAAGAATGGGAGGAGATAGAGAGGGGACTAGAGATAGAGAAGAAAGAGGGAGCAGATAAAAAGATAACCAAAAAAAACAGAGGAAAAGAAAAGAGGAAAAAGAAAAAGAATTGCTAAGATAACAAGAGGGAATAAGGAAGAGAAAAAGCAGAGAAATGGGTGGGCAGAGAGTCAAGACAGAGGGACAGAGGAAGGAACAGAAGGCATAGGATTGACATACACATAGGGAGGCCAATAGAAAAATAGGAACATAAGAACATACCCCCAGAGATGACTAGATACACCACCACCACAAAGACAGAGACAGAGAGGGAGGCCTTACAGGAACATCTATTGAATGTGGCTACTGAAGTGGTCTGAAATCCTGAGCCATTTTTGCACTACTGGGCAAAGGAAGGCCATCCCCTCTTACTTTGTGCCTGGGAGGGGGTAGTCTTTCCTGTCTCCTTCGTTACCTGGCAAGGGGCAGACCCACCTTCCCCGCCCATCCCTCTGGTTGGAAGTTAGGACTTACCCTTTTGTAATAGTTCTGGATCTGGGAGGCCATTCCAACCTGGTTCAATAAGGGTGGATATTCCTCACTCCACTCAACTAGAATGAGATCTCCATCTAGCCCGCTCAAGTCCTGGATTGTTTTCATGAAAAACATGTGACCTCCCCCTGAAGCTTCTAGCTCCTGCTGCCGTTCCTGGTGAAAGAGGCAGGAACACATTAATGTCAAGCAGATGGCACCACCTCAGGGTCCTTTCCACCTCAAAGCATGGAACCATCCAAGTTCATCACTAAAACATTGCCTTGAGACCACCAAGTCCACACCCCCTTAATATATGCCATTTTACATATCAGGAACCCGGGGACCAGGGTGGCCCAAACTGAGTGGTCCCAAGTCCCATAACAAAGCAGGGACAGAGCTAGGTATCCTGGCTCCCACCCACTGACTCCAGAGGGTTTCCTCTGCCTCTCATTTCTGATCCCAAAATGAGATCTCAAAAAATATGAGGACAGACCAGAGTACTGACAGGTCTTACCTGGGCTTTCTTTTGGATATGATGAATCGAGCTTCGGACAGAGTGAGGCCCTCTGCCCAGTGGCCTGAGTCGGGGTCGATGAAACAGGCGGAGTTGCTCAGCTTCCATATGAGTAGGAAAGAGTGTGGGGTGTAGCTTCAGTGCTGGTATTGAATGCTGGAGAAAGGAGAAAGGAGATCAGAGCTGTTAAGACTGATGGAGAGTTGAGAGCTTTTCCCATGACCACTGGGAATCTCTTCCTCCTCAGACTGTCCAGCCTTGGACTTGGAATCCAAGGGTCCTGGCCATGACTGTTGTATTCCTCTCTCTCTCTCTCTCTCTCTCTCTCTCTCTCTCTCTCTCTCTCTCTCTCTCTCTCTCTCTTCCCCCCTACCCCCCCTCGAGCTCTGATTCTGGCTCTCTGATTTTGTCTCTTTGTCTCTCTCTGTTTCTTCCAGTCAACCTAGCTGAGTTTGTTTTCTGCTTTGCCTCTGCCTCTACAGTCCCATCTTTCTCAGTATCTTTTCTTTTATCTCTGTTCCCATCCCTCTGTCTCTGACTTTGTTTGTTTCCCTCTCCCTTCACCTTTCTATTTCTATCTTTGCCTTTCTCTCTATTGTAGTCTCCCTCCCAGTGTCTCCACCTATCTCCCTCTTTGTGTGTAGGGGGAGGGGGAGGAGGGAAGAAAGTCCTTTTCTCCTTTTTTTGTCTTCAAGGGATCTAGGATTGACCCTTGGATTCCCAGGTCTGCATCCCACCTGGAGAAAGGACTTGACACAGGTCACACTCTGATGGTCTTCCCTGGAAAAGTTTTTGGGTCAATATAGGGAGAGAAATAAGAAAAATGTCTGGGAATCTCACCTGGATTATAGGACTCTTAAAGAAAACCTGGAGGCCATGATGCTGGGGGAAATAAAACTCATCATTGGACAGGTTCCAAGGGTCCTTGGCTTTCAGCAGGACTGGTGTCTGGAAAGAGATGAAGGGATGATGATAGAATAAGTAAAAAAAAAAAAAGCTTGAGATTAATCAGAACCCTCCAACATTACAATGGCCAGTCTTGGCACAGGAGGGGAGGAGAGACAGAAATGTACTTCCCTCCTTCCTTGGAGAGGGAGGGTCCTGTGGGTCCCTAAAGATGCATGCACTGTCTGAAGCAGTAACTTTTGCTTTTTTTTTTTTTTTGGAGGGCAATTGGGATTAAGTAACTTGCCCAAGGTCACACGGCTAGGTTTTTGTTTGTGTGTTGGTTAAGTGTCTGAGGTCGAATCCGAACTCAGGTCCTTCTGACTCCAGGGCAGGCGCTCTACTCACTGCGCCACCTAGCTGCCCCAGCAGTACCTTTTTCACAGAATCTCAGAGCTGCAGGAGACCTCAGACACCATCAAGTCACAAACATCCTTGAGCAAGGATAGCCTTTCCAAAATGCCCAGCAAGAAGTCATCTGGTTTCTGCTGAAAGACCCCCTAGTGATGACCAACCCATTCCACTTTGGGGTACCAAATTGTTAAGACACTTATCCTGACATTAACCCTACATTTTTCTCTCTACACCTTTTATCCATGGCTCCTACATCTGTCCTTTGTAGCCAAGTAAGAATAATCATTAATGGTTGCTTAAGTGTTTTTGTGTGTATGTATGTGATGGAGGGGGGTGGGGGGATATGAAGAAAAACAACAGCAGCAACGACAACAATGAGAAGAAGGAGGAGGAGAAGAAAGAGGAGGAGGAGAAAGAGGGGGAAGAGAGAGAGAGAGAGAGAGAGAGAGAGAGAGAGAGAGAGAGAGAGAGAGAGAGAGAGAGAGAGTCAGACCAACCTTGGTAAGCTGGAAGCATCCAGAAGGATAACTGTGATGGGAGGGGACTTCTGGAAAGCAGGCCCTAAGAGTTAGTTGGTGGCATCTACTGATGTGTAGCTGGGGAAGACTTTTGAAGGGGGATTAGTCTTGCACTGCTTGACTACAGAGGGTAGAACTGGGGCTGGTGTGTGTTAGTCACAGACAGGTATTTTTAGACTTTATGGAAGAAAAGAATTTCTAACAATGGAGCTGTCCCTCAGGAGATGGTGGGTTTTCATCTCGAGAGGTCTTCCCAAAAAAAAGCCTGGATGAGCAATAACACCTCCTGGGTATGGTAGGGATGGATTAGTTAGTTAACTTCAGGATTCTTCCAGCTCAGAGATTTGCTCCTTCAGCTGTCACTCAGAGGTAATCTCCTCCTGAAACTCTTGGAGCCCGAACATACCCACCTGCTCAGCCTCATCCATTCCCGTGATGCCACATTTTAGCATTGTTTGACTCTTCTTTGAAGACTCCTTCTGGGTCAATGGTTCAGGGGTTGGAGTCTCTTCTCCCACAGGCTCCTTGATATCAACTGTGATAAAAGAAGAGGTCAAGGGTGAATGATCTATAGCTGACTAAGATTTGTGCAAGGTGACAGCCAGAATCCCAGCCTGTGTCCTCTAGACTCTTCACTAGACCATTTTGCCTCTTGAATTAGGTGACCCAATCTTGGGAGCTCAGGGAGCCCTCCTTGGTACCTAAACATATGATCCTTCAATCTTACACTCAGAACTGGAAGGAAAGACAAGAGACATCTAGGCTAACCTCTAGCCCATGAATACAACCCAAGCAAGTGGTCATCAAGACTCTGCTTGAAAAGTAGAGTAATAGGGAGCCCACCATCATCAAGGAGAACTCCAAGCTACTTCTGCACAATGCCTTTCTATCCTGAGCTCATTCCCCACCACAGTCACTTCCCCAGGACCCAGGACCCAGAGCCACATTAGTCAGTTTGGAGGTATGTAAAGGTCCCCTTCTTGCTCTCATTTACTGATGCAGGTATGGCAATGGAGCTAAACAATTAAAAAAAAAAAATCATACCCAGCATGATGTTCTCGTCATTTGCATCAATGGTTAGGACTGTAGGATATAGTAGTTTAGGCATGGCTTGGGCGTCCCAAATAATGTTGTCTTCCCATTGGCCATAGATGAGGTCTTCATTCTCAGGGATGAAAATTGATCCGCCAGGCTTAGAAGGGTCATGGGCACCTGCAGAAGGAACAAAGAGTGGGATGAAGGTCAGAATAACTGGATTAGGGTCGGCTCCAACCAGACCCAGGGTCTAATCATCTAGCCCTATCACCAATCTCCTACTTATTACTATTCTCAGCTCTATTTCCAACACATTCTTATCCCTGTTTCCTCTCCATTTTTATCCATACCCCAGATTCTATCTCTATCTCCATACCTACCACATTTCCATCTCTGTCCCCATGATCATCTCTAATTTAATCTCCTTCATTTCCACCTTAATCTCAACCCCATCTGTATTCTCATCTCCAGTTTTAGCTCCATCTCTATGTCAGCATTTCCTCCCATCTCCATCCCAATCACTATACTCACTCCCATCCCCATTTCCATGACCCAAACCCATTCTGACTCCCTCCCCACCCCCATTTCCACCACTTTTTCATTCTTCCAGGATTCTCTGACCTGTTTTAAGCAATCTTGTCTTTTCAGAAGGAATCCACCCTGCCTGAGATACTTTCTGGGCATCAGGGCAATACCCTTGGATTTCTCTGTTATCCCAGATTATGTCATCTTCCCAGGATTTCTGTGTGGCCATCAGGAAGTTTTCATCCTTCAGCAATGAGTGATTTATTTGGGTTGTCTCCTCCTTCTCTGGTGACTTTTCTTTAAGTCGAAATCCATAATCAAAACCTCTACCATGGGGAGGGACACCCAACATATCATACCAAAACTTGGCAGGGCCATAACGCCATGGGGCCACCTCGGAGGGAGGATCCTGGGAAGAGTCAGCTGATTGAGAGACAGTATGTGGGGCCACTGGAGCCATCATTTTTGTCTAGGGGGAAACAGAGGATATGAATTAGGTTGGGAATAGGGATGGAATTGTGGAGAGGCAATGGTTTGGAAAAGGGACTAAGGGTAGGAATAGAAATGGAAGTGAGAGTGGGGATGATGATGGTGGTAACCTGAATGGAGGGAGACTTGAGGGTGCTTACAATTATGGGCTATTTGGGGTGTAGACATGGGATTTGGGCTGGGAAATGTGATTGAAATGGAAATTTCCCTTCCCCCTCCATCCCATCATTCATTACCTCATCATCTGTTAGGCATTCCTCAGGGCCTGGTGGTCTTACTATCTGGGGGGTCCCCTGGGTGGGTTCTGAGGGACACTGTCCCTTCTGTTGTTTTCTCCTTCTCATCCTCCTTCTGACCTTCTCCCAAGTAGTTGGTGTCTTCTGGGACTCAAAGAGTTTAAGGAAACGAAGAGTCTGAAACAGAAAATGCAAAGTTTGGAAAGGGACATCCCCATCAGAGTGGCCAGGTGGGACTAAGGTAAAAGGGATCTGCTCTCCCCATCTCCCATGAACCTTCCTTTCAGGCCTTTGATACTGAGCCTAAGTGAGTTATCTAGGCCATTCCCTTCCCATCCCCATGCCTGGGATCTCTCTTGGTCAGGTGAGTCCATTCAGAAGGCAAAGAGAGGGAGAAGTCAAGGGGATTGGGCCTCTGGTTGACCTTGGAGAGTAGTCCCTCAGAGGCCTCTGCTACTCTAAGTGATAAGAAGGAAGAGGGTGGTCCTCCCCAGCCCAGCAGTTCAGATGTTCCCTTTGGCTCCTGTTGCTGCAAAAATTCACCAGGACTTCAGAAGCCTTTAGCAGCCACATCTGCAAGGTCCCTCAAGAAAGCTGACCCCCTTTGTGTGTCCGTGAGTCTCTGTCACTGTTTCTGCTTCCAATTCAGGGCCTCACTGTCTCTATTTTCTAACCCAGGGTCCTTCTATTGACCCAACTCTAGACTTTCCATCTTAGCATGTCTGCTTCTCTGGCTTCCTCTGTGGGAATGTCTCAATGTCAGGGTGCTGGCTTCTATGGGGATGTCAGTCCTGTCCCTTCCCCTCCCCTGCTGCTCCCTGAATGTGGCTCCACCTACCTTTCCATGCCTAAATTGTGGCCAGAGCTCTGTGACTGTGGGCATGCTGGTGCCCCTCGAGCTACCTCCCCAGGGATCCCCATGATCCTGTCCATCCTCCTCTTGTGCATCTTCCCCCTCAAAGCTGCTGGAATCTGCAGGTGACTCCTCCAGGGAGGAGGTATCACTGTCTCTGGAGAGCAGGACTGTGTCTTCTTTCTCCATTTTAAGATCCTGCATTAAAGAGAGATCTTGGGCTGGGGTTCCCTGTCACCTATCCTGACCCAGCCTTTACCAGGAGTGCTCCTTTCCCACATCTACTAGAAAGGAAGCACCAGGAAGGCAGGGATGGTTTCAGCTTCCTCTTTATGCTCAGAAATTAATTCTTTGTGACTTCAGCCCAGGAGCTTCTTAATGAATGATTGGAGAATGGAACTATATGCTCACCTCTCCTCAGAGCTCCTGCTCCCCCACCCCTATCTAGTATGAGAGCATGAATCCTGGAGGTGGGCTCTCAGACCACAAAAGGTCACCACCCTCAGTGAGGGTGGGGCAGGTCAGCACTGACTCAACCCTAAAGAAAGAGCTCCTGAAATAGACCTTCACATTTAGTCAGTCAACAAACATTGATCACCACCTCTTCCCAAATGTCCTGGGGTCTGCCCTGGGTTACCTAATTTTCCTAATGAATTTCTGCCCTTTGACAAAGTGGATCTTAAAGCCCCTGTGGCTGGTTTTGATCATGGGGTCATAACCCTTAGAGCTGGAAAGGATTTAAAAATTATCTGGTCATTTAAAAATGATCCTCACTTACAGAGGGAGGAAACTCAGATGGAGGAATGGGAAATGACTTGCCCAGGGTCACAAAGGGCTTACTGAAGACTGGTAAAGGCAAGATCTTAGGGGGCAGGCCCATGGTGGGATGTATAAACAGTGATAGGAATGGGGGCTTGCATACAGCTCTTCTCACCCTGTCCTGTCCACCAGGAGCCAGCAGGTGTGTCCTCCTATGGGAAGCCCCCTCTGCCTTCCCTAGTCCCAAAGGCTCAAACATTTTTCCTGCACAGTCATAGCACAAATTCCTCCCCAAATTCATGCCCAACTCCCATCCCCTAGAAGCTGAGGTCAGATCTGGACCCACACTGAGGGCTCTCTGAAGATCTGCCTTGGTAACAAGGACTCTGTTTGGGAGAATAGAAGAGTTCTCATTGGCCCTGTCCCTCTCTCAAGTCTCTTCCATTTCCCATGACTCAGTTTCCTCAACTGTAACACTTGCAGTAGGGGACACAAAGGTTAAGGGAGTTATGGGGGTCTTGAAATTATTTCCCACTCGCCTCCACAATCAGCATTTTCTTGTAGGAACCTTGGAGAACTAACCTGCAACTCTGACCATGGGAAGAGGAAGAAGAGATAGGAAGATTCTGTTCTGGAAGATTCTGCAGGAAAAATAATTGGCATTAGCTGGAATTTACTCCAGAGCTTCCTTTTAATACTGTTTGCTCAGGGAGGATTCACACCTCTGAGAAGTGTCAACCAACTTGGGGGGAGGGGTCAATGAGAAGGGTGTGGTTTTTCATTGTCAGAGGGGATAACTCAACTCAAAATCCATTCAGTCCCTGGGAGCTCATTCATTCCAACCCTCTCTTGCAGTGGAAATCATGTGGGATAAGGACTAGTCAAAATCAGACAGCAAAACACCCAAGGATTCTCAGAGACCATTCTAGAGTACCATCATCATTTTCAAAAATGAATTTTCATTCTTCTGTTTTTTGTGGCTTGGTGGTGAAATGCATAGGGTGGAGAGTCAGGAAAACCTGAGACCATTTCCAGCTTCAGACATTTATTAGCTGGACAAGACACATAACTGCTGTTTGCCTCATTTTCCTCAACTGTAAAATAGGGAAGAGACAGAGAAAGAGACAAAGAGAGAGACAGAGAGAGAGATATAGAGAGAAAGAGAAACAGAGACAGGGAGAGACAGAGACAGACAGACAGAAAGATCCTGTAGTGGTATGCTGTTTCCTTCTCCAGCTCATTTTATAGATGAGGAAACTGAGGCAAACAGGGGTAAATGACTTGCCCAGGGGCACACAGCTCATATAGGTCTGAGTTTGGATTTGAACTCAAGAAGATGTCTTCCTGCCTAGACCTAGCACTCTATGTTGTTCCTACAAAACCCTACCCATCCAACAAATTTCCTGAAAATTAGAATGGACAGTTCCCTCCCATAATTAAGGTACACAGATAGCCTTCTACAATGAGGAGGAAGGTGGTATACACAAGGGCAACACTTGAACCTTATTCTTATCTGAACTGATCAAAGGAAAGAAGAATACACATACAGAGTTTCATATATAAATATATTTCACAAAAAGGAGAAACAGGAGAGAAAGGAGAGAGGGAAACAAGGGAAGGGTAGGTTAAGGGAAGCATTAGTCCTCAGAAAACATTTTAACTCAGTATGTACAAAAATATTTACAGCAGCTATCTTTGTGATGGCAAAATGAAGGCCTTCAAATTAAGGGCATGCCCACCATCTGAGGAATGCCTGAACAAGTCATGAAAGTGAAAATGATGGAGGATTCCACTTTTGGAAATGACAAAAGGGATTTCAAAAAGACATGGAAAGTTTTCCATGGACTGATACATGATGACATGAACTGAGAGATCCTGGAGGGCAAGGAGTGGCTTTTTCTTCTTTTTAATTACCCAGTACTTAACATTTAGTAGGACCTGACACCTAAGTAGGTGTTAAATAAATGCTTAAGAACAGTTTATACTCTTAGCACACTCTCCTTCCAAATTCGAGGCACCAGCTGCCTCCAAGTCACCCCATGTCACAACCTAACAATTCACCTCAAAAACCTCTCTCTCTAAGGGGCAGCTTGGTGCCACAGAGGCCCTGGAGTCAGGAGAACCTGAGTTCAAATTCTGCCTCAGACAGTTACTAGCTGTGTGACCCTGGGTAAGTCACTTAATCTTGATTGCCTCAAATCTCTCTCTCTCTCTCTCTCTCTCTCTCTCTCTCTCTCTCTCTCTCTCTCTCATTTTCTCCTTTCTCTGTGTCTCTCTCTGTGTGTCTCTGTCTGTCTCTCTCTATCTCCCTCTTTGTCTCTGTCTTTCTGTCCTTCTCTCTCACTCTCTCCATATATAAATATACATATACATACACACACTTATGCATGTATAGTATGTATATATATATAGTACCTGAGCTTAACCCTTAGAGAAGAGAAGGATTCTCTAAGGCTTTCTTGATACAGGTAACATTTCCTCTGGCTGGAATGGATTTCCTTCCTTCCTCTCCTTCTGAGGATCCCTGGCTTCCTACTTAAAGTCTTTTCTTGTATCAACAATGCCTATGCCTTCCATCCAAGAAATGACTTTGAATTTTCATTGTGTTTTAGATTATATATTAATTTGAACATATAGAGTTTTCTCCAACAGCCTGGGAATTCCTTAAGGTAAGGGACTATTTCATATTTGATCTTGCATCCACTATAACTATTCCAATGCTTGGCAAATATATAGTGACTGCTTTCTAATGATCTGCTAACTAATTTATTATTTTCTGTCATTTCCATAGGGTTTTGCATTAGTATGGTACTAATGACTTTTGTCAATCTGTTTTATAAAATGATAATTTATTGAGATTGTTAATTGTATCAATTAGCGTTTTTCCTTATTATTTGGAGTTTTCAAAGCAAAGTATTCTGTCATCTACAAACAGGAATTATGTCATCTCCTCTTTTCAGATAATCTGTTTAGTTTATCTTCCACAGAAATATTTAACTAGTAATAAGCAGATGACTAGACTAAATACTCTTCTACTTAGCTGTTTGGAATATAGAAAGGCTAAAATCCTTGGCCAAGGAGCTCAAATTTGATATCTGCATCTTATTATATCACCTGAAATGTGCTCCAGTACTAGCCTAAAAGACGATATAATGTATTTGTGATATATTTTATACTCCATCATATATATGCCATAGTGATCACTTAACATCATTATAGAAATTTGCCATAATAGAAAATTAGGGACATAGTTATATAGTAAAGGCAAAACGTTCATTTATCTTGGTTGCCAATTCCAAGCTAGAGTTATATAGATAGCCAGCTTCATTGAGTCAGGCCCAAATGGTGGAGTACATTCCATTTAAAAGAAAATGTTATTCTGGAGAAATTGAGAAAGGGGAATTCTATTTCAGCTTATGCCAAGAGTCATTCTCCCAGACTTTCCTATGAGAACCCCTGCAGTTCATGGATGTCAACACTATAGGGTTGCTGGCATCATAGGTCCTGGGCTTAACATTGGACTTGATGTTTACACCTGGAGTCAGACTCAGAATAATATTTCCATAAGGTCTTAAATAGCAAGTTCCAATAATCATAGCTTTGGGTGAATTCAGTTTTCAAGGATCTTGTATCCTAGATAACATAGACTATACAGAGATAATATAATTTCACATTGGTGACAGTAAGAGATTCATCATTAAAAAAGATCATAACTTATCTTGCCTTAGTTAAAGGAATTTACTATGAAAGGAAGAAAGAGGGACATGAATTTAACACATTAATACTTTGTGTCCTCAAGGTCTACACCACTATAAGTAGCCAAGTATTTGGAACCAGGTAGACAGATTTCTTATATAGGAAAATGAATTAAGAAAAGACCAATCTTTTTTTTTTTCCAGGTTTTGTTTTGTTTTGTTTTTTTGCTTTTTGGAGGGCAAGTGGGGTTAAGTGACTTGCCCAAGATCACACTGGCTAGTTTTTTTGTATGTGTGTCAAGTGTCTCATACTGGATTTGAACTCAGGTCCTCCTGACTCCAGGGCGGGTGCTCTATTCACTTTGCCACCTAGCCACCCTAGAAGAGACCAATCTTAATCTTCCCAAGGTTGCCTTCCTAATCTTATTTCCAGGGACAGATTATTCACTAGCCTTAGATCTCAGGTGTTACTTCCATTAACCAGCTAGTGCTTTTCTTGAAGTCTCATTTAAGGTTGGCCAAAGGATACAACAAACCTAAGAATGAAACTAAAAAAAAAAATATTCAGGGTCCCCAAAAAAGGTTTCACCTCAAATAGTAAAGTTGCACTTAAAAACAGTAGGGCAGGACACAGTTGTTATCAATACCATCAAATTATTGCAACAAATTAGCTTACAAATAAAATTTAGCAGGCCTTATAAGAATTGCACAAAAGATTTTTAGTTAAACATTCACACAAAAGATTTTTACTTAATCATTCCTTTTTAAAGGTATTTCTCTTTCTTAAAAACAGCTTAAAATTTATCCTGATGTAGTAAAGATAATCGCTAGTCTTTCATGAAGTAAATTAGTTGGAAACCTTTCAACTGATTGGTATTTATCTCTTATTCAACCCTTTAAATAAAAACAAATCTTTAAAATTGGAATTTATCAAAACTAGGTTAGTATAAAATGTTTTCAGAATCATAAATCCCAAATTGTTATAAATAAAATGAATTCCTGATTACCACAAATAACTTCCTAATTACTACTCCTCTTAAATTAAAAAGTATTGCAGTGGGGAAGGAGATGCAGTTTTCTAAGTGAAACAATGCCAAAAGTATACCCAATTAAATTAGCCTTATTTTAATAATCCCTGATAATTCAATCAATAATCTTACAATTTTCATAAGTGATAGTTAAATAATATTAGATGAAACTTCCTTTTAAACACAGACAAAGATCGTCCTCCCCGGGTCGGGGCAAGGTGCTATGAGCGGCTACTGCAGGGATAGGCGCTCGGCTCGCTACCGCCTCGAATACCCACTCTTCCTCAAAAATGCAAATGGAGAATACATATCGCCATTTCATTACATTCCAATTTATGCAGACAAGAATGTGTTCCAGATGGTTGTAGAAGTACCTCAATGGACAAATGCAAAGATGGAGATCGCCACAAAGGAGCCTTTAAACCCAATTTAAGCAAGGCATCAAAAAAAGAAATATCTGCCATATTGCCAACGTCTTCCCTCACAAAGGCTAAATCTGGAACTATGGGGCCATCCCTCCGATTTGGGAAGATCCAGGGCACAAAGACTAGCATCCCAGCTGCTGTGGGGACAACGACCCGATCGATGCCGGTGAGACTGGGAGCAAGATATTCTCGAGAGGAGAAGTGATCAAAGGGAAGTTTCTGGGCATATTAGCCATAATTGATGAAGGAGAAACCGACTAGAAGGTCATTACAAGCAGTGTGGATGATCCTGACGCCACTAACTAAAAGGATATTATCGATTTAAGAAAGCTGAAGTCTGGCTATCTAGAAGCCACTTGTACTTTAGAAAGTACAAGGTACCTGATGGGTAACCAGAAAAAGAGTTTGCTTTCAATGCAGAGTTTAAAGATAAGGACTTTGCCACTGACATCACTAACAGCAGTCGATCACTGGAAGGCATTGGTGGAGAAGAAAACAGACGGCGGAGGATTCAACTGCATGAACAGGACCGTAGAGGACAGTCCCTTCAAATGCAGCCTGCCAAAGCAATTGTGGATACCCTGCCGCTACTTTGTGAATCTACCCGCATCATCCCCACAGACATAGACAAGTGGTTTTATTAGGCCCTTCAGGAAGATAGCCAACATTTCGGCCTTCACTTGATCAGAAAATCCTAGGTTCCAAAGTCATAGCTTTGTAGTGGAGAGCTTTGAAGAGGCAGCTTTATTGAAGCTGTTATCCCATGATAACTAGTTGTGTCTTTCCAGAAGGTTCCCTCCTCCCAAGAGCAGTTTCTCCCTATCCCTGCCTGCCTTACAATCCAATGTATCCCCAGGAGGGAGCTGGAGATAATTGGAAAGCCGTTTGGAGAGCTAGATGTGTAGAAGTAAGCATGATTTGGGTGTATGTGTTTATCATATGATAGGAAATAAAAGTTATTTCCCCGAAAATAAATAAATATAGACAAACCTATAAGTTGGTACTTTTTAAAAATTACAATACTTCCGAATATCACAACACATGGTTTCAGGGCTAATAAAATGGCCTAAGTTTTCAAAACCACTTTTACTTTCTTTTAACAATAATAATTCACAATCTAACATCCAGATTATAAGAGAAGTTGCTTTCCTAACAGCATATCTGATACGATAGTTTGCCAGATTTCACAATAATGAGAAAATTTAGAAACAGAGCTCTACCAAAAAATATATTATATATTTGAAACTTACAATAAACCTCATTACCAATCAGGTGGCCTCACTTCTGTGGAATGTAATTTCAAATTACCTTACTTCAAATTCATCCCTTCACATCTCCTTTGGCAGTGTATACAGATCACATCTAAAACCCCACATAGAGTTATCAAGTATGAAGCAATTGTATCTAATTAAATAACAAAAAGTTAACATTAATATAGTGTTTGCCCTATGCCAGCACCTTGTTAAGCATCTTACAATCATGCGATCCTCACAACATGGGAGGTGGAGGCTATTAGTATCCCTTTACAGATCAGTAAACTGAGGCAAACAGACATAAGGTAACTTGATTGATGTAACAAAGCTAATAAATTTCTTAATGTAGTATTATAATAGATAATAAATTTCACTTAAAATTACACCAGAATAAATTCAATTAGATCTGAACCTATTTTCCAAATAGTATCGTAAAGAACTTCAATTTTTCATTTCAAAGACTTAGCATAATATTTCACATAAGAGCTATACATTCCAAGCATTTCATATTATGGGATTCACTATTTCCAGCTTTGCCACTGCCAGAGATTTTTAAAGTAACAGAATATAAAAGATTTTAATTATCACACTTAGGAACACGTTGATTATCAAATTTCTTCTAACCTCCTATAACAGTCTATATTGGCTTTCAAAACAAGTTACAAAATTTTCCTTCTCGATCTATTTACACAAAAATTAAATTTGCTTATATCTTCTCAACAAGCTCAGACCATCTGAAACTGGCACGTCAGCACCCAGAGAAATTGTCCAGGGACAAGAGGGGTTTGAAGCATACTGCCCATGTGCCCCGTTTGCCCCCAAGTCTTCTTACTACCTTCCAGATTTTCCCTCCAGCTTTTATTTCTCTTTCCAAATCTTTCAAACCCATTACTCAGACTACACAACTTTTCTTTACACTACCATTTTAAAAGTACACCCCCTGTTGTTAAATCTTTCCAAGCTATAGGGTTAATTTCAACCCAGATAATTCTCTTAATTTAATTGCAAAAATTATAACCTGTTGTGTGATTACTAACAACTCAGGTATTATGTATTAGATCAAAAGAATTCCAAACTTTTCTCATTCTCCCAAAAGATATAAAGCTTCACTGCCTTTTCCTCCTCCTGGGAGAAGTTTGTAGGACAAATTTTAAAAGAAAAATCCATTAAGATGTGTTTAGTAATTACAAAAAGACTTTAGGGGGCCGATCATGTTGCCTACAAAAGTTTTTCAAATTAAAAAATTATACTTTTCTTTCCTACTACTCCTCACTTTTCAGAATCTGAAGAGTTAACATTTAATAATTCACAAATCAAGATAGTTGTATTTCTCTACAATTTTCACCAAGGCTGCTTATCCAAAGCATTTATCCAATATTAGTATACATTTTAAACTTAAATTGTTAAAATTTTAAATTGATTGAATTTAAGGCTATAAGAGAAAAACCCTGATCAAAGTGTCTTAAAAAACATTAGATGTATTGGGTGGACAAAGACAGTTTCCTAGATTTAAACACAATATACAAATTTTAGCTTCGGAATTCAATCAAACCTGAATTCTAAACATTTGGAGTGAGGAAAAATCCCCTTTTGTCAAGTGGCTTTAAGTGGATACTTAATTAATCTCACTTAAAGTGGTGATTTACTCACTAAGAATCAAAGGTAGAATTATCTCATCATCCCTTGCAGGCTATGACTAGGTTAACAGTCATCAACCCAGCTTGAAGTCAATGCTACACCCAAAGAAAACCGTGTCTGCCTTTTGATTTTGGTCACAATCAAAAGACAGAAAGAGAACCCCCCCTTTTTTTCCCCTTAAATTACCCTTTTTTAAACTTTATAGCCTGTAGCTTTCCTACAGTAAATACAGACTAATCTTTGCAAATCTTACAAGAGACAAAGGGACAGACCCAGACAAAAACCCTACAGAGCTTTAGTGACTATAAATCAAAGTTGAGATGCAAAAGCTACTTTCCTGGCTTCAGAATACCATCCACTCTGCTCAAGGCTATTTCTTTTCCTTCCACATACCTCACTTCCTACTGTGCTCACTGCACAATTTTACTCAGCACAACCAATCCTGACCTCAGACATATTGGCACACCCGATCCTGCCCTCAAGGAGTTACCTACTACCCAAGGAATTCCCTAACTTTTAAGGAATTGGTACTCCCATAGC
Organism: Gymnobelideus leadbeateri; assembly: GCA_011680675.1. NCBI lineage: Eukaryota > Metazoa > Chordata > Mammalia > Diprotodontia > Petauridae > Gymnobelideus > Gymnobelideus leadbeateri. Next base: position 329,649 of record WOXC01004553.1, read on the forward strand.
TTGCCTTGATTTCCTTTATGAAATCTTATGTGCAAGAAATTTTGGCACTACCCTGACTCTAAGAGCAAGACTGAAATGCCAGGCAGCAATTTCAAAATGGATTTCAAATATCTCAGGTAGCTCTCATATCTCTGCCCAATCACCCCAAAAAGAAAATTTAAAAAACAGAGCTTCTCTCAAAGCTCTTTTGGCAGAAACTTCCCACAATATACCACCCTACCCCTAAGCCTGGCTTGAAGGGTTTTGCCAATAATCTTAATTCTATCCACCAATTCCTCTGCTGTTGAGAGCGAAATTCAGAGAACTGTAGCACAAAAACAGATAGACACAGAACATATAAACTTACCCAGAGAAAATCTGGTAAAAGAGAATCAGATCACAGCCAGAGAACTAACTGAGAGCTTCTCCTTGTGGTGAAATTCTCCCCTTAGGCCCCAAAAGACATAAGGGAAATTTTGTTAAGAATCTGGAGTCTAGAGCTCTGGTCCATTCCATGGGTCACCAAACTGTGACAAATGAAAATTTAAGAGGGATATCATTTCTGAATAATTTATCATTTTATTAACTAAGGTTAACAGATAAGGAATAAAAGGATTGTGGTTTGTCCATCTCTCGTGAACCAGAGATGGATCATGGTGGCCTATTATCTCTTATATACCCCTGGAAAAGTGGGTTTTCCTGACAGATGACAATCAACTCTGATGGGTTAACAATTAATTAGAAGAATGGATACTATAATGTGAGTGGAACCTATTCTAATGACTGGGGGAGTGACTCTGACCACTCAGACAACCCCACCTAGGGCAAGCTAGGCAAAGGGAGTTCACCTTTACTCAGATCTCTCTGGCTAGAACATAATGGACTGGATTTCACATAGACAAACCTCTCTTTACCTTTTGATCAGATCTAAACTTTCCTAATTGGGTGGGGTCTGAACAAGATTGAGGAGAATATTAAATCCAGTCTCATTATCAACTCTATTCTACAGGGCCTGACTTGAGTAAAGAACGAAGGAATAGGAAGGGAAAAACTTCTGGTTCTCCCCAATACTAATTGGTTATTAATATTAGAGGGAAATAGTCATTTCTCTAACTTTTCATAAATACATTAAATTTATATAATCCTAGTCCCAAAACCCACTGGTATAGTATACTCTCTCCTTATTGGTATAGATCAACATCCCATGCCTGTATGAGAGGCAAGGCAGAGTTAGTGAATGTGGGAGGAAGAGAACTCTTCAGATCTCTTCAAGCTTCAAGTATTTTTAGGCTTGGGGACCTCCTGGCTTCTGGCTTCAAGAGAGAAGAAAGATGATGCCAACTCCACTTGGGGTTGCTAAAGGAAACAACAAAATAAAAGGATCAGACAGTCTTCATCACGGGTCTATTCCCAGTTTACTACAGTAGAGACTGCAGAGAACTTTCCTTTGGATGAGATCTTAGATTCTCCTTTGGTTGAACTGAGTAATCTCATTCCCAGTGGGAGAGTTCCTTCATTTTGTATAGTCTAGTATGTATTCTCCTATGTATATTTTCTTTGACTTCTATTTTGTTACTGATTTGGATAAATGGGTTTCTTGGCTAAGTGTTATTTATGTTTATTGTGAAACTAGTATTCAGTGGGAAGGAAGTCAAGCTTTGGATATAAGGCTTGTGGTCCTGCTTCTCTTATTAACAGACCATTATCAGAAATTATTTTGAACCTTAAAATCCTACCCCCTAGACTAACAGTATTTAAGAGAGTAGATAGATATCATTCTAGCCTAGTGAAGGGGTAATGAGACCTGGATTCCTAAAAGGAAAAGACTATGTCTTTGAAAGCAACCCAGTCTTTGAATTTTCCATACATTTCAGTAGCCCAGATAACTGGTCTCCACCCAAGGCAACTGACCCAGCCCAATCCACCTAGATCACTTAATTAGCTCATTTGATATTCCTTTCACTGTAGCTCTTGGCCCACTCCAGACTACTAGCATAGATGACCACTCCTTAATCTCATCTAGATTAGTAATTAGTTTACTTGATATTCCTTTCACTGTTGCACCCGGCCCTTGTCAGAATACTTACCATTCCTTAATCACATCCAGATTTTTTCACTGTCCTTTTTGTATGTAAGCATCAGTCCCACTGCCATTAAATGGCAGATTCCCTAAGAATCTCACCCTCTTCTATTGGCATTACAATAAACCATGTTACTTTGACTGGAGGATGGTTTGATTACTTGAATTCTTTCCAGGCAGATCCAACTGTACCTTGATATTTTGGGGTCCCCAGCAACCCCAAACCATATCACTAGTGTTTCCTCTCTCTGAGGAGAGCAGAATTACCTCTGACTCCAACCTTTTGCTTCCCCTTCTGACAGGAATTAAAGTCTCTCTTAGAGAAGAGTAGGGAGAAAAGAAACTAGAGATTTCTATTCTGTCTCCCTTCAAGTCACTCAGTGACACCATGATACTACATTTGAGCGATAACTCTTAATACATTTAGATCATTTACCCATTTGGAATCTATGATATTTTATACATATATGTATACATATATATACGTATATATAAAATCTATTATGTCATATGTATATGTTTATGTGTATATATGTATAGGTGTGTGTATCAGAATTATGAAGTAGATAGAGGCCTGTCCTTTAAGTCAGGAAGCCCTGGGTTCAAGTCTTCCTTCTGATACTCCTTGAGAGAAGGGACTGTCTTTTGCCTCTTTTTATATCCACATCACTTAGCTTAGAGCAAGAATTGAATATATGCTTATTGACTGACTGGCTGATTGTTACAAATTAACTGCATGACTCTGTGTGTGTGTAAATCATTCAGTCCCATGGTGCCCCAGACAATGGGGAGCAAGTTACAGATGAGTTGTCAATCTGCATGGGGAAATGGGTTTCAACAACAGGAACTCCCCATATCACTGAATCTTCCCAGAGCTAAATATGTGCTCAATGCTGATCTTTACCTAGTTTCTGCCAAGCTGTCCAATTTGTCATGGCCTATTCTGCCTTGGGAAGGGAAGTTCCTCCCTTGGAATTTACCTACATTGATATAAAAGAAGGAGGAGGAGGAGAAAGAGGAAAAGGGAGAAGAGGAGGAAGAGAAGAAAAGGAAGAACTTTTTATTAGTTAGTAGAAATGTTCTCAGTCTCCAGATGTGATTGCAGGAATCTCCCAGATGGACGAGTTCTGAATTTTAGATTAGGAGTGTCAAGGTATTTGGAGACACCATGTTTCTCAGAGCTAAGGCCCAGCAAGCAGGCTGTACCCTGAGCTTGGCACATCCACAATCCTTTGCATTCTGGATGATCTCACCATCTGGCAAAGTGTATGGCTTTACCCAGCACCACATGCTCATTGAGGGACTTATCCTAAAGCCACCCATCACATCTCTTGACATGCTCACAATCTCTGTTTTTTCTGTAACAGTCAAGGGAACCAAACCAGGGACTTCACTCCAGTTCTTGTCACACAAACTTTCATTCTGTACCCTACTAAATAATTACAAGACTCAATGTCCCTTAAGATTTTACACAATCAACTTAACTGTTCCCGCAAGACCCAGGAACCCCTGCATTTTCCATGAATGTTTCTGTAGTGGAAAAGGCCATGAATGATTGTTCTGTGGTCCAGCTTCTGTTTTTTATGTATATAAGTCCTGCCTTTGTCCCAGCATGTTAAGCTTTCCTTCTTGGGGGCCTTCTGCTCTCAAGCATTTTCCTCATTCTGAGATGAATTAAAACTTCTGTTTAATCCCTGACATATATGCCTCTGGACATCTCTGTTCAGCTTTGGCTATTCCTAGATCAAAGGACAGTTTTGGTCCAGTTGGTTTAAAATATTGATTAGATTTTTTTATTGCATTTGTCTGCCTCCATCCTACATCAGGAATTCCCAAGAAATCCCTGCATTTATTGGACTCGGGTAATAGACGCCTGTGGACTTATAGTATATTAGACATAGCAAAAAATAAGAGAGAAACTGATGTATGACCACACCACTCTGCCCACTTTCTCCTAAGGCTCCTTTCAGCTGCCCTCCCTTCTCTCTTGTGGGGCAAGGGCTGATTTCTAATTTCTAATTTTTTTTTTGTTTTATTTGTTTGTTCTTAGTTTTCAACATTCATTTCCAGGAGATTGAGTTACAAATTTTCTCCCTGTCTTTCCCCTACCCCCACCCCAAAACAGTGATTCTAATGAATACCCCTTCCTTCAATCTGCCCTCTCCTATATCCTCCCTTATCCCCCTTCTAGCTTTCCAGTAGGGCAAGATGGATTTCTATACTCCAGTGAAGGGCTGATTTCTAAAATTCACTTTCTCACAGAACATGGAAAGGGAATCAATGGGTGGAAGGTTTGTGTGTGTGTCTATGTCAATGTCTGTGTCTATGTGTCTGTGTGTCCAGGGCCCCCAGAGTGTATTGAGAGATGAGGAAAATGATTATTAATAACCAATTAATGTGGGAGGGGTGAAAGCCATATATTTTTTCCTTTTCTATTTCCTCATTTAAAACCTAGTCCTTGTCATGAGATGGGGTTAACATTTTTCTCAATCTTGAATGTGACCCGACTGAACTTGAAGAATTTAGTTCTGATTAAAGGGTAAAGATGATTCTATCTTTAGATTTAGGGTAGATTTTGGGCCATTGTTCAACTACATAAGTGATCTGGGAGAAGGATGGATGTTTTTATGTAGATTGCTGAGGCAGCATGATCTGGGTATGGAGATGAGTCTCTTTGCCCAAGAGTAACAAGATCAGAGTCACATCCCCTATCCCTCATTAGAATAATCCCACTTTTCATTATAATATTCATTCTCTCATTAACTGTTAACCAATGAGAGTTCACTTCCACCTGTCTGGAACACCCACTTTTCAAGGCCCAAAGAGGGTGTCTTTGGTTTATGAGAGAAAACCACTGACCTCAATCTGTTAATTATTTGCTATCCATAATTAATAAAATTTTAATTACCCAGGAACTATGTCTCTCAGGCTTTCCATTCATCACAGTTTAGCAACTGCAGAAGGGACCAGACCTCTGCACCCCAGATTCATAACAAAAAATTTTCTGTATCTTTTTTGGGCCTAGGTGGAAGATTTGTCCACAAGACAGGAGCTTTCTGTTAGGACTCAGGCTGTGATCTGACTCTCTCCCTACCAGCAATTAGAGCTTTCTGTGTATATTTATATATTTACATGTCCATTTTAAAGATCTTTTCTCCACATTGCAGTTCTCTGAATTTTCACTCTCAAAAGCAGTGGGATCATCAGTAGAATAAGGTCTGTTGGAAAGACCCCCTCAAGCCAGGCTATAAGGGTATATTTTGGGGTGGTTTGTACACACAAGTTGTGGCTAAGACTCTGCCAAGAGAGTTTTGAGAGGAGTTCTGCTTTTGGAGGGTGTCCCAGCAGAGGTGTAGTATTGGGGTGTCTCCTGGGAGATCTGAAATTCATTTTGAGATCAAGGCCTGGGCATCTCAGACCTGTTATAATAAACAGGTGTAACCTGACAACTGGACCAGAACCAGCCTCTAATCTGGGGGTGGCAGGTGCCAACACAGAGCAGGCTGGAGACAGGAAAGTCAGAACACAAACAGAAGTTCAATTTCAGAGAAAGGAAAGTGACACTTGCAGGAGGAAGGCCCCTCCTCCCAGAAGGAGGGGCTTAAGGCTAGTTAGGCTGGAACCACTTACATACATGAAAGGGGTTGACCCACAACACAATCATTCTTAGATCTTGAGGTAGTCCTCAGGATTAACATTTCTTGGGAAAATACAGGTGTTCTTGGGCCCCGTAGGAATAGTCATTGTCTCAATTCTTGGGGCTGGGAGGGGGGCAATGGCCACTTCTTACAGGCCAAGTAATTCATGATTCCTATATGTAGGTCTCTCTTTCAGGTGACTTTGGGTGATTAGAACAATCAGACCCAACTGGGTGCTGTGCTCTTTCCCTCAGGCTTAATGGAATGCTACACAACCCTTCCTATCACAGTGTTCTGTCCTACTACATCTATTAAAGGAATAACTCACTTTCTGATTTGCTTTACAGAACTTCACAGATCTTGCATTTTTATTTATTTATAACAAGTTGAAGGTTTGTGGCAATCCTGTGTCAAGCAAGTCTATTGGTATTTCCAGCAGCATGTGCTCACGTCATGTATCTATGTCACATTTTGGTAATTCTCACAATATTTCAAACTTTTTCATTATTATTATTATACTTGTTATGGTGATCTGTGAACAGTGATCTTTGGTGTTACTGCTATATTTACTTTGGGGCACCATGAACTATACCCAAATAAGATGGTGAACTTGATAAATATCGTGTGTCTTCTGACTGCTCCACTGACCCCACTTCTCTCCCTCCCCTCAAGCCTTCCTATTCCCTAAGACACAACAATACTAAAATTAGGCCAACTGATACCCCTACAATGTCTTCTGTAGTGGCAACCACACTGGCATACCCAGGATGGCTGCTAGCATAGGTTCTTAGATCTGCTTTACTAGGGGTCAATAATCCGTTTTAATTACATTCACTAGTTCAGGGAAAAAGCCAGCACCCTGAATTTCAGAGAAAATACAAGCAAAGAAATAAAGACCAAGAGACAAAGCTCTGACTGCCTGAATCAAAGTAATATTGCCATACACTTCATTTACATCCCGGGATCAAGACAGCCTTTACATCTGAGCTGTCAGCCAGATGTAACATACAGCCACTTGAATCTCAGCCAGGGAATCACAATCTCATAAGAGAGGCCTCAAAGCAAAATAACAGCTCAGAGTATATATACACTTCTCAAAGCCAGAAGGCATCAAAACCCTCATGACTCAGTGCCTAATTAGAAATTAGCAAAAGGTGTGAAAACCTTCCTACAAGCAAGCCTCCCCTAAGCAAGCTTCCCTTAATAAGCTCTGTGAGATGTATTAATGAGTGGGGATGATCTTATATCCCATTGACATTACAGTCTCTAAGTGTTCAAGTGAAAGTCTACCAACATGACAAACTTTATTGCTGTCTTCTTTTAAGAAATTGCCACAAACACCCCAACCTTCAGCAACCATCACCTTAATCATTCAGGAGCCATCAATATCAAGGCAAGATCCTCCCACCACAAAAAGATTATAACTTATGAAAGGATCAGAAAATAGTGTCACTTTTGAAGCAATAAAGTATTTTTAATTAAAGTGTGTACATTGATTTTTAGACAATACTATTGCACACTTTCTCTCTCTCTCTCTCTTTATTTTTTAGTTTACATCATTCATTTCCACAAGATTTTGAGTTACAAATTTACTCCCCATTTTCCCCTACCCACCACCCCAAAACAGCGTTTCCACTGAATATCCCCTCCCCCAATCTGCTCTTTCCCAAATCTTCCCCCATCCCTTCTCTGATTTTCCAGTAGGGCATGGTGGATCTCCATGCCCCAGTGCCTGTATACCTTATTTCTCATTTACATGTAAAATAATAATTATATATATATATATATATATATTTTAAACATTTTATCTTTGAATTTTTTTTGAATTCCAGAATCATTCCCGTCCTCCCTCATCACCAACCCTTACTGGGAAGATAAGTAATTCAATATAGGTACATGTGTAGTTATGCAAAACATTTCCATAGTGGATATATTGTGAAAGACTGACTATATTTCCCTCCATCCTATCCCACCCCCCCACTTGTTCTATTCTCTACTTTGATCCTGTCCCTTTTCAAAGGTGGGTGCTTCTAACTTCCCTCCCCCCCAACCTGCCCTCTCTTCCATCATCCCCCTTCTCATCCCCTTCCCCCCTACTCTCCTGTAGGGTGAGATACCCTATTTAGTGTGTATGTCATTCCCTCCCTAAGCCAAATTCAATGAGAATAAAGTTGACTCATTCCCTTTTTCCTTCCCGTTCTTCCCCTCCATTGTAACAGTTTTCCCTTGCCTCTTCTAAAAATAATTTACCCCATTCTATCTGTCCCCATCTCCTCTCATTATATTCTTCTCTCACCTCTTAATTTCACCTTTTAAGTATCATCCCTTCCTATTCAATAAGTTTTGTGCCCTCTGTCTATGTATACCTGTACACATATATACACACACTCACATATGTATTCATATATATATATATTCATATATATATATGAATACATATACATATTCATATATATATATATATAAACATTCCTTTTCCCTTCAACTATTCTTATACTGAGAAAAGTTTCATCAGTTACAATTATCATTTTTCCATGTAGGAATGTAAATAGTTCAACTTTCATAAGTTCCTTATGATTTCTTTTCCCTGTTTACCTTCTCATGCCTCTCTTGCTTCTTGTATCTGAATGTCAAATTTTCCATTCAACTCTGTTTTTTTCATCAATAATGGTTGAAAGTTCTCTATTCCACTGAATGACCATATTTTCCCCTGAAACATGACATTCAGTTTTGCTGGGTAGGTGATTCTTCACTTTAATCCCAGCTCCTTTGACCTCTGGAATATCATATTCCAAGCCCTTTGATCCCTTAGTGTAGAAGCTGCCAGATCCTGTGTTATCATTTTTATGGTGCCAATTTTAAATAGATTTTATTCTCCAAGACAATTGCATTTCCACTTGATTACAATACTGATAAAGTGCAATGTTGTTCACTTCTCTCCCTCTGCACACATTCAAGTATTCAGAATGCCCAGATTTACACAGTAGCTTAAATGTTACTTTTAAACTGCTACTGCCTTGGCTACAAATTTGAGTCCTTCAATTTTTGGAAAGCTGTGTGGAATGCTCTTTCTTCTGGTTTAGTCGACCTCTTCGGTGGTGGGTCCAGAAGAAGCACCTCCAGATGGGGCTGTTCCACCCCCTGGGAACCCACCAGCCATGCCTCCTGGCATGCCCCCTGCACTCTGGTACAGCTTAATAATAATGGGGTTGCAGACCTTCTCCAATTCTTTCTGCTGATGCTCAGATTCTTCCTTCTCAGTGGTCTGGTTCTTATCCAGCCAGTTGATTATTTCATTACATTTGTCAAGGATCTCCTGTTTGTCTTCATCACCAATTTTGTTGCAGTTTTTCATCCTCTACAGTTGCTTTCATGTTGAAAGCATAAGATTCAAGAGAATTCTTGGAAGACGCCTTGTCTCTCTGCTTTTCATCCTCAGCCTTGTATTTCTCAGCCTCCTGGACCATGCGCTCAATGTCTTCTTTGCTGAGACGTCCTTTGTCATTGGTGATGGTGATCTTGTTCTCCTTGCCTGTGCTCTTATCCACAGCAGAAACATTGAGGATACCATTTGCATCAATGTCAAACGTTACTTCGATCTGAGGAACACCCCCTGGGTGCTGGAGGAATGCCTGTGAGCTCAAATTTGCCAAGTAGGTTGTTATCCTTTGTGATTGCTCTCTCTCCTTCATAAACCTGAATAAGCACACCAGGCTGGTTGTCCCAATAGGTGGTAAAGGTCTGTGTCTGCTTGGTGGGGATGGTGGTATTACATTTGATCAGAACGGTCAGAATGCCACCAGCAGTTTCAATTCCAAGGGAAAGAGGAGTGACATCCAACAACAGCAAGTCCTACACATTCTCAGATTTATCTCCAGACAAAATGCCTGGACAGCTGCACCATAAGCAACAGCCTCATCAGGATTGATATTCTTGTTGAGCTACTTGCCATTGAAGAAGTCTTGCAGAAGCTTCTGGATTTGGGGGATTCAAGTGGGACCACCCACCAGGACTATGTCATGAATCTGAGACTTATCTAGCTTGGCATCTTAAGGTCTTCTCCACAGGGTCCAGCATGCCATGGAAGAGATCAGCATTCAGCTCTTTGAAACGGGCCCAGGTAACTTATGTATAGAAGTTGATACCTTCATAGAGGGAGTCAATCTTAATACTGGCCTGGGTACTGGAAGAGAGGGTATGCTTTGCATATCCACAAGCAGTGCAGAGACATCAAGCAGCCCTCTTGTTCTCACTGATGTCTTTCTTGTGCTTTCTCTTGAACTCAGCAATGAAATGGTTGACCATTCTGTTGTCAAAGTCCTCCCCACCCACGTTGGTGTCCCCAGCTGTAGACTTGACCTCAAAGATGCCATCTTCAATGGTGAGAATGGAGACATCAAAAGTACCACCTCCAAGGTCAAAGATCAACACATTTCTCTCAGCACCATAGTTTTTGTCCAAGCTGTAAGCAATGGAAGCAGCAGTTAGCCCATTGATGATTCAGAGCTCAATGAGACCAGCTATGGTTCCAGCATCTTTGGTGGCCTGATGTTGGGAATCATTGAAATAGGCTGGTACTGTGACCACAGCATTTGTGACCATCTTCCCAAAGTAAGCTTCAGCAATTTTTTTTCATCTTAGTCAAGACCATAGAGGATACTTCCTCTGGATAGAAACTTTTGGTCTCCCCTTTATACTCCACTTGGACCTTAGGCCTGCCTGTGTCATTCACCACTGTAAAAGGCCAATGCTTCATAACTGATTGTACAACTGCATCATCAAATCTTCGACCAATCAGATGTTTGGCATCAAAAACTGTGTTGGTGGGTTTTATTGCAACTTGATTCTTTGCAGAATCACCATAGCTTGGGGTGGTCCTGTTTCCTTGGTCTTTAGCAATGATGTCCACTTTCCCATGTTGGAAGACTCCCACACAGGAGTAAGTGGTGCCAAGATCAACGACAACTGCGGGTCCCTTCGACATGGTTGCTGGGGAGTCGAGGGTCATAGCTGACCACTGTGGAGAGAGAAGGGCCGATGCTGTGCTAAGTAATAATCCTGTGTTATCTTGATTGTGTTTCCACAATATTCACATTGTTTCTTCCTGGCTCCTTGTAATATTTTCTCCTTGATCTGGGAACTCCAGAACCTGGCTATAATATTCATAGGAGTTTTCTTTTTGGGATCTTTTTCAGGAGGTAATTAGTGGATTCTTTCAACTTCTATTTTGCCCTCTGGTTCTAAAACATCAGGGCAATTTTCCTTGAGAATTTCTTGAAGGGTGATTTCTAGGTTTTTTTTTTTTTTAAATCATGGCTTTCAGGTAGTCCAAAAATTGTTAAATTATCTCTCCTGGATCTATTTTCCAGGTCAGTAGTTTTTCTAGTGAGATATTTCACATTGCCTTTTATTTTTTCATTTGTTTGGATCTGTTTAATAGTATCTTGATTTCTCATAATGTCACTAGCTTCCATTTGCTCCAATCTAATTCTGAAGGAAGGATTCTCTTCAATGCTTTTGAGATTCTTTTTCTATCTGGAAAATTCGGCTTTTTAAGGCATTCTTCTCCTCGTTGCCTTTTCGAGCCTCTTTTACCATTTGAGTTAGTCTATTTTTTTAAGGTGTTATTTTCTTCAGTCAGGTTGTTGACTCTCATTTCATAATTTTCTTGCATCATTCTCACTTCTCTTCCCAATTTTTCCTCCACTTCTCTTATTTGGTTTTCAAAATCGTTTTTAAGCTCCGCTATGGCCTGTAATCAGCTCATATTTTTCTTGGAAGCTTTTGGTGCAGGAGTTCTGACTTAGCTGTCTTCCTCCTGTTCCATCCTTGTAACAGCAAGCACCCCAGCAGCCCCAGGGTAGCTGCCAACACAGGTTCTTATATCTATTTTCCTAAAGGAAAGCAACTCAAAATGGGTTAATGAGCTTAATTTAATCAATCAAACATATATCATTTACCCAGTTCAGGGGAAAATGGTCAGCACCCCGAACTTCAGAGTATATAGACAGAAGTTACAAGTCAGAGAAACAGATCAAGCAGACAGGCTTCTAAACTGTCCAACACTTACATCCATACCAAATTACAGTTACCAAAGAGGGAAACATCAACATCTGGGTTTTTTAAGCTGGGAGACTCTCAACAGCTGCCCAGAGTCTCATTTGGTCAAATCACACAACACTTCTCAAAGTGAGCCCCAAAGCAAAGCCTCACATCAGGGCTTATATAGCCTTCTCCTGGGTCAGAGAATGTAACCACCCTCTTGACCCACCACCCAATCACACCGAATAAAGGTGTAGGCATTCCTGAAAACCAAGCCTCCTGCCACAGGCTCCATGTGACCACATTCAGCCTATTAAGGGTAGAGTATATTTTCAAATCAAGGAAGGTTCTCAGAGTCTCTTAAGCCTATCAAAGGGCCTAGGGGCAGGGAAGGTCTTTAAATTTGCATTTCCATTACAATGCTTTGATCCTTTTTGTCCCCAAAATATAAGTCTAATGTTGGATTGCTCTGTTTGCTTCACTTCCCTTGATTGCCCATGTTGCCACTCAACCACATGACTTTTGATCTTTTTGCCACAGTAGAACTCTGCTACCAGAAAGGGGAACTTTGTCCCAAATCACTGGGGTTTTCTCAGCTGCTGGAGCTATTGGTTGGGTGCCCTCTCTGAAGCCTCCACACACTCTGGCAAACTGGTCACACATCCCAGGACTTCCACCTTAGACTGCAATCCAGATCCAAGCAGGTTAAAGCAAGAGCCATTACCCCTCAGACAGGTCATGTGGTCCCCCTACAATTTGTAGACCTGGAGCTCTGAAGCAGCCATGTGCTGGTGGCTGAATGGCAGTGGCACCTCAATGACTTCTCCCTCCAAGGGATAAAGGACAGACAGCACTCCCAAATTCTCAGGTCCCAAAGTTCACTCTGCATTGACCTCCCACTTTGTCCTTAGCATCTATGGGTTGATAATTCTGGAAACTAACACAGCTGCTGGTGATCTGAAGTCCCTCCATCCAGCAGCTGGTTAGGCTGCCCTGATGCTGAAACCTTGGACTTGAGAGGCTGGGCTCTGCTCCCAACATGCTGCACTGGTGGCTTCCTGCCAGCCTGCTGGGCTGTCTTCAGTGAGAGGTGTAATGGTAATGTAATTTGAATTTGAAGATCCCTTTGTGTTGGCAAAGGTAGCAGGTACTTAGCACTCAGTAACTGATCAAGGCTCTGTTGGGGAAACAGAAGTTATGAACTCCTGTCTCTTGTTACTGATGTAACAGGAAGGGGTTGGCTGAAATAAGAAGCTAATGCTGTATATATATATATAAGGATAAGCCCCAGAGAGGCACAGTCAGAATTTCTTGAGACCAGGATCTGGTGGCAGAGCAGCTACAGAAGAGAGAATGGAGAACTGAGCCAGAATTTCCTGAGAACTTGTGGTGGAACTTCTTCTGAACAGGATCCCGGGAGCCCAGAGCCAGGAGCCAGGAGCCAGGAAGCATGACTTGGATGCTGAGATCTGCTAGATCCTCGCCTTAGTTCACACTGGATCCATGACCCAAGACCATGCCAACCCACCATTCTATCTTTGTTAGATTTGAATCCCCTTTCTGTCCACTACAATCCAGCAAAATTGGCCTTTTGGCTTTTACTCACTTATGAAACTCCATTCCCCATCTTCAGGCTTTGGCACTGGCTGTTGCTCCTGCCTTTTCACCTATATCTCATAGAATTCCTTGCTTCCTCAGATCAGCCACTGTATTCCACATGAAGCCTTTTCCGATTCCTTCTATCTAATCCCTCCTCCACCCATAATTACCTTGAATTTAATAAGCCAACCTTGGAGTCATGAATAAACCTTTTCAGGTCCCACCCCTGACCCTGGGCAAGTCAGTCAACATCTCAGAACTCTAAGCAATTCACTAAAATAGTCAATTGTAGATAAAGTGCTTATCTACATTGGTAGAGGGTGTTTCCTCACCTGGGGGTTCTCTGTGCCAATGAGGGAAACTGAGGCAAACAGAATTTAAGTGACTTGACCAGGGTTACATAACTAGCAAGCGTCTGGGGCCAGATTTGAGCTCAGGTTTTCCTGACTCTAGACCCAGTATTCAATCCACTGTATCACCCAGCATCCCCTGAAGTCACAGACCTAGCCTCTGTCCCTCTTGATTTTGTATTTATCTGTGTATGCATGTGTTGTATTTCTGATAAAATGTTAGCTCCTTGAGGGCAGGGCTATTTTATTTTCATCATTTTATTCCCAGTGCCTGACATAAAGGAAGTACTTAGTGGTTATTATTTGGTTGACCAACCCCCTGAGTGAGAGCTGATTTGCTAACTTCTGAGTCAGTGTCTGAGGATGTTGGGTACATCACACAAGTTCTGGCTCAGGTGGTGCAATCTGTGGAGGAAATAACTTATAATTTTTCTCCCCATTCTACAAAAGATTGAACACAGCGTTGGGGAAGAAAGGGTTGACACCTTGACACTGTTGCATCATAACATCTATTTGTGGCTATTTCCTGAAGTAAGAATCAGATTCAGCAACAAGAAGTCAGCAGCATGGAGACCTGTGCAGCCTTGTCTGGAGCCCAGCTGCCAGGTGGCCTTAAGGACCCAGCCCAGCAGCATCAGAGAACCACTAGAAGGAATAAACTCAGAAGCCCAGTGACCCACCTGATGCAGGCCAGCAGCAAAGTTACCCTTCCATGACTGTGAGAATTCGGCTCAGGCTGGACAGAGAATTAACTCCTCCACCCACAGTGGCATGTCTTGAATCAAACTTAAAGAGAACCCTCTGGAAAAAGACTAGACTTGGAGGCACCACAATTCCATAACTGTGAGTTGCCTTGGCCACATATGCCCCTTCAATGCTGTACTTTAAGTTGGTGCCCACTCTTCTCCCCTCCTCTCCTATGTGAGAGAATTGGACCCAGATTTGGGGGGAGGATGCTTTTTAACTACTGATCTATTTTTGCCATGCTCTTCCCTGCCTTTGATTAAGAAAAACAAGTCTAAGGGGCGGCTAGGTGGCGCAGTAAGTCAGCCCTGGAGTCAGAAGGACCTGAGTTCGGATCCGGCCTCAGACACAACGCACACACAAACAAAAACCTAGCCGTGTGACCTTGGGCAAGTTACTTAACCCCAATTGCCCTCCTAAAAGCAAAAAAAGAAAAATAAAAAGAAAAACAAGTCTACATACTCATTATCTAGGGGAAATCCACTTGTGAGAGTTTGTATGAGGAAGATGGTCACCCATTGGATTTCCAAAGGCACCATTAATTTGTAGACCCAAGTTGATAGGGCCAGTGTGAGTGGAGAGTGAACCCAATGAGGAATGTTACACTTGTATTGGATGCAAACTGTGGCCAGGGGCTGTTTCATTTTTTGACATTGTGTCCCCAGTGCATAGTGCAGTGCCTGGAAGATATAGGTGCTTAGTAAGTATTTCCTGCTTGTCGACCAGCTGATGAGCTGATGTTAGGAAAAACAATCAGGCAGAATAACCTTAAGTGGAACTGACTACCTTGGAAGGGAGGAAGTTGCTCAACACTGAAAGGTCTTCAGTCAAAATCTGGTTTCATATTTTGGAAGAATATTGTAGAAAGGCTCCCGTTTGGTAAACAGATTGGATGAAACTGGCTCTGAGGTTCCTCCAAACTCTGATTGTCTGTATTCTAACATCCTTTCTAGCTCTGTTATTTTGTGTTTCTAAGCTTCTTCCCACATCCTGTGTTCTCAGTGTCCTCTCAACTCAGATATTCTGTGTTCTATGATCTTCTGGCTCAGATAGCCAAGACTTTGCTCCTTGACAAGAGATGACTGCCCGGAAAATACCTTGTCTGCTTCCCTGGTTCTCTAGAGCCCTCTCCCTGTCTTCCTGGGTTTAGAGTGAAACAATATCTCCAGTGTCAGGGCATCTCAGGAACAATAATCAAAACAGTAAAGAGTCCAAGGACTTAGTCTCTGGACAGAATGAGCACCTCCCAAGCATAGAGTGCATTCTCTTTATTTCTCCTCCCACCCTATTCACCCCAGATCAGAACTTGATCTCTGAGTACTCGGTATATGCCCCTTGACTCTTCAGGTTGGGTGTTCTGAAGTGTAGGGATGCATAATGTAGCTCCTCTGGTGGGGCTTGGGTAACTGGGTCAGGTGGAGGTGGTCTGGGGACTCTCCCATGATTCTGTAGGAATAAGGGACAAAGGATCCATCATAAGCCTGGGATATTGGGTCTTAACCTGACCATGGAAAGTCATCATGGTTTGGGAAGGAGATTATCATGGCTAGGGAGTAGGGAGTCTCTCTTTGGGCAGGTAGATGTCACCAACTTGCTAGATCTTTTCAAGGTGTGTCTGGGGGAATTGTGGGCTGGGAGTCAAGAGGACTGGATCTGAGTCTAACCTTTGCCTCTAACTCCCTGAATAAAACTCCTCCCTACTCTGCCACCAGACCTCAGTCTCTTAGGCCTAAAAATGAGGACAGCTGGAAATTGGTGGTCCCTAAATTGGTGGTTCTGTCACTTTTTCTTCCCCTAAAGTCTGTTTCCCTTTCTGTAATAATAATTGGTGTTTTATGTCATACTTTAAAGTCTGATGGATGATTTACTACATTGTCTCAGGGGGGTCGCATAACAACCCTGTGAGGTAAGCATTATAGGGATTAGTGTCTCCATTTTTCAGATGATAAAATTGAGGCTCTGCAAGGATGACCTGGGCAGGGAAGGGAGGTAAGGGGAAGGCTAAGCATTCTGGCCATCCCCACATAGCCAGCAAGTGTCAGAGCTGTCTCTGAGCCAAGATATTTGTGACTCCATAATGAGTCCATTCTGTCAAACTGTAGTTGCACCAGAGGATGTCTGGTATTACTCTATGACCTTGAATAAGTCTCTTATTCTCTCTAAGTCTCAGTTTCCCCTGATGTAAATGAGGAGGGTAGGATTATGTGATATGTAAGTTCCTTGAGCTTATTTCAGACCCATGAAAAATCAACAGGGTTAGACTAGGTGGTCTCTAAGGCTCTGCCAATAACTGACTATGTGACCTTGAATAAGTCACTTTCCCTCTCTTGGTCCCTTGTAAAATAAGGGGGTGGGATTATTTGTTCCCTAAGGTTCCTTCCAGGTCTAAAACCTATAAAAGCTGAGTTAGATGAGACCATTTTCGTCTCTGGACCTCAGTCTCACCCTCCATAAAATTAAGAGGATTAATAAGGTAATATCTAAGGTTCTTTCTTGCTCTGAAGGGGAGGAGCCATTGTATCTTTAAAAGAATGCTGGATTTAGAATCAGAAGACCTCAGATTTGAATCTCAGCTCAATCAGAAAGTAACCTGGATTAAATCACTTCCTTTCTTTCAAACTCAATTTCATTGTCTGTGAAGTGAGGAATTGGGAACAGCTGATCTCTGGAGGTTCTTCTACTTCTAAATCCATGATCCTGGATGAGGCAGTAAGGTGTGTTGGCTCAGAGCCTTGCCAATGGGTAGAGTTATGGCAGGAAGGTGATGACTGAGACCAAGCAGGCTACCCCTTTAGAGAGGAAGGAGCAGGATTTGTCAGGGCATGAGGAACACAAGACACCACCTCGTTCCAGCTGCCCAAAATCAAGGAACAGAAAAGGGAAGGGGCTTCCCTCCACATCCTCTCCTTGACCTCCCTTCTTAACTCACACCAAACCAGCTTCAACTGCATCCTTCGGCCGAAGCCATCCTCTCCAAAATCAGCCACAATCTTTCACCTGCCCAACCCCATGGCCTCTGCTCTACTCATGTCTGCAGTCTGGGGCAATGTTCACCACCCTCTCCACTCTGGATCTTTACATCACCACTTTCACTGGGTTCCCCTCAATCAGACCTGTCCTCAGTGCCCTTAGCACATAGCACTTGTCATTCATGTCACACCTCCTTGTCCTCAGCATAGGTCCTTTCCTCCTCTCTCTGGTCTGCCACTTGGTGACCTAATCAGCTCCCATTAGTCACAAGTCTTATCTCTCTTCCCTTGCATCCATACCCTCCACTCCACTCAGATAGCCACCCCCCCGAGTTCAGATCCTTCTGCTTTCTGCTGGACTATGGAAATTGCCCCCTGGTTTCTCTCCCTGCCCCCTGTGTCTCCACATTAGCTGTACCTCTTCACACAATTCCATCTCCTGCAGGTACAACTTTGCCAGTACCCTATAAGCCCTCACTCTGGCCACTCATGTTTGCCTATTAGAACCCTGAGTTTCTTTTCAAGACTCCAGGCAGGGACGATGTCTCCCAAGAGGCTTTTCCTCATTCTTCCCGGTAATTAATATTCTCACCTTTCCAAATTACTTTGTATAGATTTCATATACGTAATAGATGGAATAATGTCTTTCAAAGTTATCTGTGTTCATTTTGATTCTTCTTCCCCTGCCCCAGAAGAAGCAGGGACTAATTCATCTGTTTCACCATCTACACAGCCAAGCAGAGTATGTGGTAGACCTTTTCATCTTTTTAACCAGACCAGATATTTTTGTCTGCATGGCTAGCTAGCTTCCAGTGAAGCTGTTCCCCTTTCCATTGAAATCAGCACCTGTTCTGAAACAAACTTGGAGAGTGTCTTGGGTCAGGGAGAGGTGAAGTAAGCTGCTTGAGACCACACGGTCAACCTGCGATTGAGGCCAGTGTCCTGGACATTCCTCCAAGCTGCCCCTTATGCCTCACACAGAGGAACATTTCATAAACCACCCGTTCAATGGAATTGAAGCCAGTCCATACCCATCATTTCCCAGATGATGAAACTGAGCCTTAGATTTGGGGAAAGGGCTTGTCTAAGGTCCCACAGCCAGGAAGTAAGTGTCAGACCCTCTCATGGATTTCTTCAGACTCCAACTAACATGAAGTTTGGTGTGTGGAGGTGGGATTTCAGTACCAGGGTCAGCTTACTCACCATATCCACATTAACATAGTCCACTTCCACATTGCTCTGGGAATCTGTGATCCCTAGCTCCCCTGTCTCTAGCTGCTTTTTCCTCAGAAACTTCTTACTGAAGAAAAAAAAAAGCCCAGCATCGAATCAAGGTCCCTGAGGAATCACTCCTCTGTCCTTCCAGAAGCCTCCCTTCCCGTTGCCCTTCCCAGCTCCTATGCCCTGCTTCCCACTCACTAGGCAAGCACGAGGCAGAGAATGAGAAGAGCCATGATCCCGGCCCCCAGAAGTGCCCCTTTGGAGAATTCGAGACCAGCTGCACTTGCTCTATCTGCAAAAAGACAGGACTGAATTGAATGGTTCTCCTCAGACCCAGCTGTCCTGTCTGCCATACCCCTCTCCCACCTGCATCTTCCTTCTGTTAAAGCTTTAAGCTTTTGGGGGGTTTTCTTTAGTGTTCTTTACAATTCCCTTGTGACTTCTGGGATACAATGTTAGTAATTTTACAAATGAGGAAATTGTGACTCAAAAAGGGGAAGGAGATAGCCAGGGGTCAAGCAGCTGATCAGCAATTGAGCTAAGAAGTTCAGAATCACAGAAGGGTCTAACAGTTCAGACAGCCTGCTGCTGCTTTCAAAATCTCTGATCCCAGAGTCCTCAGACATTCCTGGCCACTGAATCTGCTTGGCTACTTGCATGTAGAGAGCCATCCCCCTTTCCATATCTAATTACTCCCCTCGCCCCCACCTTTTCCTGAATCCACTCCCATACCAGGATTTCCTTTGCCCCTGATCAGATATGCTTCTCCTGGGGCTCAGACAGATGGCCCACATCCCATTCCTCTGAGAGGCCCAGGCTCCTGCCCCTCCAGGACCCCACCTGACACCATCAGGACAACAAGACTGTCAGTTCCATGTGGATTTCTCCCCTCACAGCGGAGGCGGAGGTCAAGGTCCCACTTCTCCCTCAGGATGAGGCTGCTGTTGGTCCAGGCCCCAGAGGTGGTGGACCTCACCTGGAGGAGGTCATTGTTGCCATTGTCTTCTACCATTCTCTCTCCCACCCACCAGATCAAAGAAGGGGTGGGCTCTGCCTGAATAGAGCAGGAACAGAGTAAGCCCTCATTAGCCCAGGAGCAAAAGGGGTCGAACAGTCTTGGAGGGTCTGTGGGGAAGGATAAGAATAGGGATTAGTAGGGTTCCCTCTCTGACCTTCTGGGACCCAGGAAACCTGAACCCAGTGCCCTGGAACTCACACTGCACAGCAAGGTTCAGGGAGATGTGCTGGGTCCCCCATTGGTTCTGAGCTTGGCAGATATACTCCCCTCCATCCTCTGGCTGGACATGGAACAGTTCTAGACCCAAGATCCCAGGACTGGAGAGAAGGGAGGAGTTCAAGGGCCAGATCCCCTTGGCCCAGTTCATGTAGGCAGGGGGACTGCTATCAGCAACACACTCCAGCTGCAAGGACTCTCCCACCAGGACCACCAGAGATGAGGCATTTCCTAGCATAGCAACTGATAAAGACCATAGAGGGAAAGACTTAGAAGCAGAAGGAAACTTAGAACTCATTTTATCCAAGGCACTCTCTTTACAGATGAGGAAACTGAGGCCCAGGGAGGGGCAGTGACATTCCCAAGGTTACAGTTTCATAATCACAGAATCTCAGAGTCAGAGGGACTTCAGGCATCTTTTTCTCTACCTCACCCTAGAGCAAGAATTCAATTTACAACACCTTCAATAATGAGTCATTCAACTCCTGATCAAAGATTCCTAGGGAGGGAGAGCCTAATACACCTTTGGACATTGTTAGTTGCTTTCCCTTCCCCACTCCATGAAATATTAACTGGCTTCTGGACTCTGGGTCAAATGGGACAAGCCATTTCCCCTCTCCTACATGAGCCTCCTTCAACATTAGTTATCATGTCCCTCCAGAACATTCTCCCTTCTAGGCTAAAGGGCTTCAGATCCTTAATTCCTTCAAGCAGCCTTCCTATGGCATGAATTGGCAGCACTTGGACATCTCACCTGCCCTTCCCTAGATGCTGTTCAGCCTATCAACGTCCTTTCTAAACTGTGGTGCCCAGAAATAAATGCAATGCACAAGATATGATCTGACCAAGACCTCTTCTTCCTAGAAACTATGCCTCCCAATGAAGGCCAAGATTTTGTTAGCCTTGTGGACGGTCTCATTGCACTACTGACAAGATGGAAGGGAATAAGCACTTATATGGTACTTCATGAGTGTGAGGCACAGGGTGAAGCATGTCTTACAAATAGAATCTCATCTGATCCTCACAACAACCCTGGAAGTGGATAGTTATTATTCCCATTTTATAGTTGAGGAACTGAGGCAAATAGGTTAAGTGACTTGTCCAGGGACACACAGTTTGTGTGTATCTCAGGCCCGATTCAAACTCAGGTCTTCCAAACTCCAGGTCCAGTTCTCTATCCATTGCTCAAATCACTTTCAGAAAAATCGCTATGTGGCCATGCCTCCCCCACCCCCCACCTTTTTTTGCCGGGAAAGTCCATTTCTTGAATATGAGTATAGTATTTTGCCTTTTATCTCTTATATTTGATTTTTATTAAACTCACCCCATTTTTGAGCCTTTCAGGATCATTTCACACCATAACCATCACCCAGGATGTTAGCTATCCTTCCCTGTTGTTTATCATCTGAAAATTTAGTAAAGTGTCTCTGAAGCCTTTGTCCAATTCATGGACAAAAATGAAAATGGAAAAAAATAGCAGAAGGTCAAGCACAGAACTCTGGTGCAGAGGAAGCAACAGGGCCAGGTTTGGAACCTAGGTCTTTGGATTCCATGTCCAGGGTTCATAAGAATGCAGACTTAGATGTCTTGTTTGTCTGTCCCTCTATCCATAACACCCCCCCCAAAAAAAAACCCTCTTTATGTACAAACACACACAATCACACACATTTATACACACAAACACATGCACACACATACACATTCACACGCAGAAACACACACTCACATATACACATACACACACACACATGCAAACACAAGCACATAGACACAATCACACACAAACACACATACATGGAAACACACAAGCACACACTTACACAAACACACACATACACACACTCACATATATACTCACACACTTATATACATATATACACACTCACATATACACGCACATTCACACACAGACACCTACACACAAACATACAGACACATACATATATACATACTCTCTCTCTCTCTCTCTCTCTCTCTCTCTCACACACACACACACACACACACACACACACACACACACACACACACCCTTCCTGTACCTGTTCTGTTTGACCCCAAAGCGCTGATCTTCAGGTTCTCTGGGGCATCTGTAAGAGATACAGGGCATTGGCTCTTGGACGAAGCCTGATGCTCCCCAGAGCATAGAGAGAACGGTGTGGAGAGAGAAGGCAAACTTCAGAAGACAGTAGCAATGACAATAACACCCATTTAAATAGTGTAAATCCCTTCCCCACCTATCAAACCTTGGAGGGATATAAATGAATATATTCTCCACCACTACCTATTGTACAAGGGGAAAAGGGAAAGAAAAGGGAAATAAGGGCCCCCTGATTCCAAGTCTGAACTTTTCCCTCTTTCACCCACAGCCCATCTCTGCAATCCCACTCCCACACACCCAGGGTGGACCAAGCACTGAATCCAGCCTTCTAAACTCCTCACTCACTTCCCCCTTCTCTGCAACAGGATCACTCACATAGCACAGAGAGGTTCAGGGAGGCATGCTGGGTCCCCATCCGGTAATGAGCTTGGCAGCTGTACTCCCCTTCATCCTTTGCCCCCAGCTGGGGCAGCTGCAGGACCAGTATCCCAGTATCTGAGGGCCAGGAGGAAAGCACCACCTGGCCCCTGTGGGCCCAGCTCAGAATGGCGGGAGGGTTGCTGTCAGCTTGGCAAAGCAAACACAAGGACTCATCCTTCCGCATAGAAAGGTTTGATGAGATCACCAAGTCTGGAGGAGGGAGGAGGAAAAGGGAAAGGGAGAAGAGAGGGAGAGAGGAGAAAAAGAGAGAGGAGAGGAGAGGGAGGAGAAGAGAGGGGAGAGGAGAGGAAGGGAGGAGAGGGGAGGGGAGGGGAGGAGAAGAGAGGGGAGAGGATAGGAAGGGAGGAGAGGGGAGGGGAGGAGAAGACAAAAAAGTCAAGGGCATTGCCTCCTCTGGCCATCTTGAACTTTCTGGCCTTTTCCATTGGAGCTGAGAAAACGAGTGTACCCATACCAGAAAGGTCTCTCCTTCCCACCGTCCCTCCCTCCTCCATACCTCTTCTGTTTTCCCCATCAACGCTGATTCCAAAGTTCCTTAAAGGATCTACAACAAAAATAAGGGCCTAACTGTAAGGCAATCTGCCCACCCCCTGTGACCCTCCCACACACACACACACATACACTCACTAATGTAGAGTGTGGCATGGGTGCTCACTATCACTAGTCTACCTTATAAACACTTTTCTTGGAGCAGCCGCAGGCGTCAGGGAGAGAATTGTTAGTCCTATTATCTTGAGGAGATAGCCGAGGCTCCAAGGGGAGGTCACTTGCCTAGGGCGGCCCGGCTAACAGAGCAGGGCTGCAGAAGCCTTGCGGATATGACCGTCCTCCTTTTGTAGAGGAATAAACCGAAGTCGGTTTATTCTCACAATATATATACATAAATACATATACACATATATATACAATATATACATATACATATATATAAAACCCAAAATAATTCTCGGGACAAAAGGTCGGTTCTGACTTCTCTGCTCTGCTATCTTTCTTGGGAGAAGATTCTGAGCCGCGGCTGCCTCCTCGGGAGAATGCGGTGAAGAGGGTGGACTGGAAAGCTTCTGGGGCGCCCCACATCTCTCCCAAGCACCCTCCAACAAAGTGATGAGCCTGTCGGACGGGCTGAGGAAGAGTCAGAAGGGGGATTCAAAGCCAGGATTTCCGACTCCACGCTCCGCACCAATTCCTCCCTGACATTCCTTATATTCCCCAGTGACTCTTACTTTCCACAGGATCGTGGGTTTCTGTTTCTCGGCCTTAGATTTCTCTCGACCCCTTCACTGGCATGACTTTCTTACTCTCTCAGCCCCAGGTATCATGTCCCCCACCCCAGCACTCACAGGCCACATTGAGCGGGACGGTTGTCTTTGTGCCCACTCCAGCACCAGGGAATGTCATCTGACAGGTGAGGTTGGTGCCATGGTCCTGAGGTCTCGGGGTGAGGGTCAGCTCAGAGAAATAGGGAGTCCCTCGGCTAGGTTCCAGGTTGGAGAGAGCAGCCCCTGTCCAGGAGAAGGTGGGTGGTGTCCCCTCCCGACAGACCCAGGGGGCTGCACACATTAGTGTCACAGAGTGCCCCGGCTCCAGTATCCCTGGAATAAAGATGTCTGGCTTCTGTGTCAGAGCTAGGGGAGAAGAAAAAGAGTGAGCCATACCTTGGGGGAGGGTCCCCTAGGGCATCTCTTCTATTAATAGTCCTAAGGATCAGGGGTGTGCCAAAACATATGGGCTCAGAAGAGCCAGATGTTAAATTTTCAGGGTTGGCATTTGCACCTCAGAAACTGGCAAACGCTATAAATCAGGGGGCGATGTATTGTTTTGTTGATTGTTAAGAAAGCGATGGAAAAATGTTAACAATGTAGATTAAATTTTTTATCTTTTAAAAATTTATTTAGTATTTTATTTTCCCCCAGTTACATGCAAAAACAATTTTAAACAGTTGTTTTTAGAACTTTGAATTCCAAATTCTCTATTTTCCTCTCTGCCCCCCCTTCATCCCCATTGAGAAGGCAAGCAATTCGATATAGGTTATATAGGAGTAGCCATACAAAACATATTTCCATACTAGTCATGTTGTGAAAGAAAATATAAAAATCCAAGAAAAAATAAAGTTTAAAAGTATGCTTCAATCTGTATTCAGACACCATCAGTGTGTTGTGGGGGGATAGAAAGCATTTTTAGTCATTAGTCCTTGAGAGTCTTCTTGGATCATGGTATTGCTGAGAATAGCTAAGTCATTCATAGCTGATCATCTTGTAATATTGCTGTTACTTTGTACACAGTACTTTCACTGTGCATCAGCTCATAGAAGTCTTTCCAGGTTTTTCTGAGAGCATCCTGCTCATCATTTCTTATAGCATCACAATCAGATAGCACAGTTTGTTCAACCATTCCCCAATTGATGGGCATCCTCCCAATTTCTAACTCCCTGCCACAAGAAAAGAGCTGCTATAAATATTTCTGTACATATAGCTTCTTTTCCCTTCGGTTTTTTATTTCTTTTTTGGATATGGACCTACGGGTGGCATTGCTAGGAAAAAGAGTATGCATGGTTTTATAACCTTTTGAGCATAGTTCCAAATTGATTTACAGAATGGTTGAATAAGTTCAGAAGTCCACCAACAATGCATTAATGTCTCATATTACCCACATACCCTCTAATTTTTGTCTAATTTTGTCATTTCCTTTTCTATTCTATTATCAACCTGATGGGTATGAGGTAGTACCTAAGAATTGCTTCAATTTGCATTCCTTCCATTGAATTAGAGCACTTTCACGTATGGCTACAGCTCTGATTACTTCATCTGAAAAATATTCTTATCTCTTGAACATTTATCAATTGGAGAATGGCTCTTGTTTTTATAAATTTGACTCATTTCTTTATATAGTTGAGAAGTGACGTCTTTATCAGAGAAATTTGCTTTATTTTTTAAAATTTTTATACAGTTTTATACAGTTATGATTGCTAAATGTATTTCCCAGTTTATTCTATTCTCTCTCTCTCTCTCTCTCTCTCTCTCTCTCTCTCTCTCTCTCTCTCTCTGTCTCTCTCTCTCTCCCTGCCTTGACCCTGTCCCTCCTCAAGTGTTTTGCTTCTGACTATCACTTCCTCCAATCTTCCCTCCATTTAATCACCCCCCTTCTCTTATCCCCTTCCCCGCCTACTTTCTTGTAGGATAAGACAGATTTCTATACTCAATTGAGTGTGTGTTATTCCTTCTTTGAGTCAATCGTGATGAGAATAAGGTTTACTCACTCTATCCCTTCCTCCCCTTTTCCCCTCCACTGTAAAAGCTTTTTCTTGCCTCCTTTATATAATTGACACCATTCTATCTCTCCCTTTTCCCTAGCAATTCTCCTTTCTCAAACCTTAATTTTATTTTATTTTATTTTATTTTTAGCAATTGGGGTTAAGTAACTTGCTCAAGGTTACACGGCTAGTCATTTGATTTATGCGTGGGTGCTCATTTTCTGAGGCCGGATTCGATCTCGAGTCATCCCAACTCCAAGGCCGGCACTCTTACTCACTGCGCCACCTAGCCGCCCCTTTTTAGGGCAATTGGGGTTAAGTTGCCCAAGGTCACGAGGCTAGGTTTTTGTTTGTGTGGGTTAAGTGTCTGAGGTCGAATCCGAACTCAGGTCCTTCTGACTCCAGGGCCGGCGCTCTACTCACTGCACCACCTAGCCGCCCCTCTTAATTTTATTTTTAAGACATCATCCCTTCATATGCAACTCATACCTGTGCCCTCCGTCTAAACACATTCTTAACTGCCCTAATAATGAGAAAATTTTTATGAGTTGCAAGTATCTTTTTCTTATATAGGAATGTAAACAGTTTGACCTTATTAAGTCCCTCATGATTTCCCTTTCCTTTTTACCTTTTTATACTTCTCTTGATTCTTGCATTTGAAAGCCAAATTTTCTATTCCGCTCTGGTCTTTTCATCAAGAATGCTTGAACTTCCCCTATTTCATGGAATATCCGTTTTTCCCCTGAAGGTCTTGGTTGTAATCCTAACTCCTTGGATTTTCCCTCCAGAATATCAAATCTTTTAATGTAGAAGCTGGTAAATCTTGTGTTATCTCAGATTAAATTTAAAGATGTCATACTTTTTTTAAATTCAGAGTCAAATATAGAAATATGTTTTGCATGATTGCACATGTATAACCTATGTAAAATTGCTTGTTGTTTCAGGGAGGGGGAAGGGAGAGGATTTGTAGCTCAAAAAAATTGTGTTTACATGTAATTAGGAAAAATAAAATATTATTCAAAATGATAAAAATTAAAATTTGGAGTCAGGTTGTTAAAAAGTTATCAGCACAACCCTGCTCAGGACCCTGCCACCGGAATGGTCTTTCCTAGAGACCATCATTATCCTCCCTTCCCCAAGAATATTCTACATGCCTAAGTCCTGAAATGTTCATTCCTACCTGTCGTCCTGTTTCTGCCCAGAGAAGAACCCACCTTATGTCCCCCAGTTGCTAACGGCCATGAAGCTGTCCTTCCAATACTGTCAGACTTCTCAACTTAGGGCCCTCTAACATTCCTGAACCAGCTATCTGTGTGTATTGCCCATGCCTGATGGACTCACCCAACCCTGCCTGGGATCCTGTTTCTCTACAAAATGAAGCCCAGAGTACATCCCCTCCTTCATCTCCCACATACTCTATGCTTTCCCCAGCCTTTGTCTGCTTCAGTCAACTCCTGCTTAGACAAATGGCATGCTTGTCCCTAGGGATATGGAGCAAAAGGAACTCCCCAGCCTGGTCCTCCCCGACAGGGAACCATTTTATTGTACCCAGGGCCCTTTCCCTGTCCCAGAGGTCCCTACCTCTCACTTTCAGATTAACCTGATACTTTAGGTAGCTGTATTTTTCTGTCCATCCTCTCTCCATACGGAAGAAGTATTGTCCACTGTCCTTTTTCTGGACATCTGTGATGCTCAGGGAGCAGTTGTCCTTCACAGGGTCCCCAACTAGGTGGAATCTTCCCATGGCCTCCTTTTCCACCTCATGGTTTTGATTATTTGTGGCCACAAGGACATTTTCAGAATACACGGCTCTTCTCTTGAACCAGTAGCCATAGATTGTGTCAGAAGAGAACCAGGGTTCAGGGTAGAAGAAGGTGCAGGGGATATAGATGCAGAGCCCTTCCTGAACTGTCTCTGACAGTGATACCTGCAGTCTATATGCATCGTTGGGGAATTCGGACCCTGTGGGTAGAAATAGATACAATACCCAGAAGCTATTAACGATGCTAATGATAATTATTGTTGATATTAGCATTAAGGGACACAAGTTTTAGAGAACCCAGGACAGAGAATGTCAATGCTGGGAAAGATCTTAGAAGATACTTCAGTCCAGTCCCATTTTAAGATCAATTAGGAAACTGAGGCCAAGGTGTCTGTGCCTTGGCTTGAAGTCACTCCGTCAGCTTCAGGGGCAGGACTCAAGCCAGGCTTTCCTGGCTCCAAGGCCAGCCCCTGAGGGCATCTTGCCCATCCCTATTCTTGCCATGTTTTCACTCACCCCCCAAGGACAGCAGCAGCAGGAGCAACAGCAGCAGGAACATCTCTGAACCAGGAGAAGACAGGCTCTGTCTGGGCACTGTCACTCCCCCAGGCTTAGTGGCTTCCGTTAGACCAGCCCCAAGGTTCATGAACAAAACAGAAGTTGTACAGAGAAAAAGGCGTCAGGCCCACAGCCCTGGGAAATGATGGGTCAAATGAGCAGGGGTTGGCCCCAGACAGGAACTTTTGCTTACATGTAGCCTGGTTGTTCACCCTTCTCCCCCAGGCTCTCTTAGATCCTGTCCCTCCTACCCCCTCCCCACCCCCAGCTGGGACAAGTAGAGCTGAAACAATTCAGGGTAAGGGGAGGGGAGGAGGATGGAGTCTGATGGGGCTTTAGTCTTGGTGGGGGGGATGTCAGGGAGATGGAGTGAGAAACAAATGAAAGGGAGAACAGTCAGGTTTTTCTACCCACCACCCTATGAAAAGGAGAAGAGGAAGGGGAAGTGAAAGTCCCAGGCACAAACCTGTGACGAGTGGAGGGGCCCAGGAGGCCAGAGGCTCTGCCTGGAGGCAGAGCAGTCTCAGTCCAGGCTCTGGGGAATCAACCCCATGCTGAGACTGAGACCTGAGAACAGAGAAGGGCAGAGATGGGAGGAGGGGGGGTGAGCTAGATGGGACCCTAGAATATGGAGAGCTTAGAGAGTTAGGTCCCAGGATCTGATTTCCTAATGCAGAGACATGTGATTTATATTGAAAGCTCATAAAACCATAGACCCTTCCACAGGCATCAGGGATACAAGGACAAAAATGAAATGGCCCTCATGAAGTCTATGTTTTATGGCAAATCTAGCTGGACCTGCTGATGACAGAGTGCCCTCTCCACACTGAAGGCCTGATGATCTTCTGGGAGGGGCAGGGTTGATATTGATAACTGTCTCCAGGGCTTTATTCCCAGACAGGACACTAGCAGTGTCTTAGAGGGTTGAAGGATGGGGCTGGAGACAAAGAAGGAGTTGGAATGGAGGTAACCACCCTCAGGTCCTCACTCCATGGCCTGCAGGGACCAGAGGACCAGAAATGTGCATCGACTATGACCTTTGGCTAATGATTTCACCTCTCTGCCTCAGCTTCCCTCTCTATAAAATGAGTAATTCAGGCAAGATGTTTATATGTTCCCTTTCAGCTGTACATGTCAAATTCCTATGTTAACCCATAGACATGACCAAACCCTCCATATTGTCACCCCTCTCAAGCATTCCATTTCCATGTGAAACTATATGGATTATTTGTCTTCTAAAACCCTCTGGACTCTGACCTCCATGCTCTTTTCTCTGCTGAAACCTCTGTCTGTGAAGTTACCAATCATCACTAAACTGTATAATCAAATGTCCTTTCCTCGATCCTTACCTTTCTTGACACTCTTCAGGCACTAACAATATCAACCACCTCTTGTCCTCAATAATCTTTCCTCTCTTGGTTCACATAACCTTGCTCTCTCCCGGTTTTCCCACTACCTGGCTAACCCCTCCTCAGCTTTCTATTCTACATCCTCATCCAGGTTATGCTATTATTTGTAAGCATCATCAAGACTGCCCTGGGACTTCCTCTCTTCTTTCTCTAAACTATATTGCTTGGTAACCTCATTATTTCTCATGAGTTCAAATTACCATCTCTCTGCATATAGCCCCATATCTATAGAATTCTCCCTACCTTCTCTTGTAACTTCGTCTACATAAACAACTGCCTCTTTCACATCTCATACTGGATGCTTCATACACATACCAAACTCAACATGGGCAAAACAGAATTTAATCTCATTTGCCCCAAATTAGCTCTTTGGATTACCATCAAGGATTCTACCAAATTCCTAGTCACCAAAGATTACAACCTGAGATTTATTCTGCTGGCAAGTGGAATCTGAAATGAATGAAGAAACAAACATTCTGAGCTTATCAATTTAAGCAATGCATGCCAATTTCATTTCAATTTGGGTCCAGACCTCTTCAAATTTGTCACTAGACTCCAAATATGGGGGGGGGGCAGATTTTTATCCATTAAAAGATAACAATGAGCAGGATATAAAAGATGTATAATTAGGTCATCTGATTTCTAATTAGAGAAAAGTTTAGAGACTTTTCAATTCGGGAGGAGGAGAGTGAACATTTCCCTGAAAATAATAAAGAACGTGTCTCAATCCTTCCCCCATCTGTGTTCAATCAATGGAACATGGAAACAATGATTAATTGACCAGTACAGGGAAAATTTTCAGATAAGATATATAGGTTGCTTGAGATGGATAATTATGAGAAAACTCCTTGCACCAGTCTTTGGTTCTGAGTTTCTGGTCAGCCATAACATAGGTCCTTAGTTAAGTGTCTCTAAACAGCAGGTAAGAGTGGTCCAGCTTCCCAGTCATGCAGGGCTAGCTTCAAACAATGCATTTAAGTTTTCTCAAAATTCTCATAATTGAGTAGAGTTTTCTTATAAGACAGAAATAAAACTAGGCCCATAATTCAATAGATAAGGAATTTGTCTAAATCCAAAATTGAGTCACAAGACAGAGTCAGTGTGATTCACTCAATTTCATAAATTCACTATTTTGACTTGTTTGGGGGGAGTAGGTAGTTATAAGAATTCTCATATATTCATAATCAGAATTACATAGTCAGGTTATAGAAGAAACCATTTAGAGGGTTCGCAAAGTACTAATTTTGAGAGGGAGGATTTATATGTCACCAGCATGACCAAAAAATTCAACATAAACACCATGAAACAAAAGGTCAAAGCAATATAAAGATGATCATCAATGTTAAATAATGTAAAATCTCCTCATATCCTAGTAACCCACTCTCAATGTCCATTTGATCATTCCATCTTTTCTTGAATTCCACATGTCCTATGTAGTCATCAGATCCCTGAAAATATCTTCTCTTGGACTTTCTGGAACAGCTTCATTCTCAGTAAAGTTGTGAAGAGGGCTCTGTTTTTCTGGTTCCAAATCACTTGTAGAGACTTCAAGGTAATTCTGATAAAATCTACCAGTAAAAAGACTCATATAATTTAGTACAATCTCTTCAATTTGGTTCTCCAAAACTGAAACGTCAGAGTTCAGTTTGTACAGAACACTTGCTGTTTTATCTTCACCTAAACCTGACGAAAGAGTCTTTAAAAAAATTCATGAGGGTCTAACATAAAATGAACTGTTCTGTCTTTTAAAATTATCAGATACTTTCAAATGGGAGAATAATTTCACTTTCTTCACAATCATCAGTGCAATTTTATATGCAAAATCCATAAGCCAATGTTGGCAGTTTATTACTAAAACATACCAAAAGTCTGAATTTTCATACTAGATATATTTGGAAATCAATCATATATACACATAGTCCTTAGAGAAAACAGTCTAATTCTGTCGCTTTCTGAAAATATACTATTCTGTTTAATTGCATTAATTTACATTACACCTTTGTCTTATTTTTTTGTCTAACCCCCCCTTTGGGAATATATCATCCTTATATTATAATTTGACCCCAAATCCATATTAAAATCATAAGATTTTTCCATATTTATATCCTATTATAGTAACTCAGAGAAGTTAGTATCAATCTATGAACTAACAGACTTATTATTGTACTTACAAAACACTTCTACTGCTCATCTTGCCCTGATAATAGAAATTTGTTATAAAAAGAAAAGGAGAGACATAGTTAGAAGTGTCAAGACTCATTTCCTTGAGGGCTCATACTGACTAGGCATATACCATAACAGGGGGGAAACTGCCTTAACTGTTTTAGTCCAGGCAAATGTCATATCTGACAGCTAATCATGGAGTCACAGAGTATCAAAAGTCAGGCTCTGGATTAACTAGGTGGAAAATTTCCCTCTTCAAACAGGAAATAGTACAATGGGGAAATCAAGTAAAGAGTATACTACCTTAGATCATGCCGAGATCATTCCCTCAGTTTTTCCCAGGCACAGACATCTACCTGTAGCAGTTCTCAGACTGCAGCACATGTCATTTTCTACTATTGGCTTCACAACAATTCATACAACCATCCCTATAATCAAAACTCAAAACAAAATTATATTCCCAAGAAATTTTTCTACAAATATCAAAATGTCAAAACCTAAGTTAACTTGTCTTCCTAGTCAGTATTAGTGGAGTGTAGCCACTGGACATGCTGCAGCTTTTTGGAGGCACAGGTAAGAGTTGGGAAAAAGATGGACACCAAATGAGGAGGAACATCCCTGAAAAGAACTCAGCAAGCCCTCATACTAGGTCCTAGTCTTCCCTGACACCCTGATAGAGTGCTAGAAATGCTACCTATATCAGCAAGACAAGAAAGAAAAATCAAGGAAATGAGCATAGGCAAAGAAGAATCAAAGCCATCACTTTTTGCAGATGATGTGATGGTATACAACTAAAATTACCAATGACTTCAGCAAATTTGTTGAGCATATGATAAACCTATAACAATCAATGTCATTCTGTAAGTCATCAGGGCCAACAACAATTCTCTTGACCTATGTCTTGCCACTGGATTCTGATGGCCCTGGAGGAGGGGTCTGATGACTTTGCACAGCTCTGCCTCACTTAAATCCAATTCACTTGCAAGTCAAGACATCATCCTCCTGATGTCATTGGTCCTCTGTGAGAATGAAGGATGAACAACAATGTAAGTTATCAAAACAAAGTTTTGTTAAGTAAGTTAACAAAGTAAGTTCAAAGTGGAAAGAGACAGAAGGAGAAATTCCATATAAAATAACTGCAAGTGTATGGAATTCATGGGAGCCTACTTACCAAGATACACCCAAGAATTATTTTAATACACTTGCAAAAGAACGTTTACACTGTCCTACCTCTCCAACCTTTTCACCATGATTCAGCTGCCTTCTCACCTAGAACTTCCCTCAGCATGTGGAACCTTGGCACCCTGAAGTTTCCTTCTGCCATGCTATCCCTCTCCTTTCATTGACAAATTCTTCAAGGGCCTCCATCTTGTGAAAGGGCACATGCTATCCATGTTTCATTCTCTTCCCAGTGGACTCTTTGGATTTTGCCACCATGCCTTCTTTCCACCTCATCCACTTTTTGTTTCCCTTTTGTGTGTTTTCTTTTAGAGTGTAAGCTCTATGAGGGCAGGAGCCTGGGTGGGGGGATTATTTTGTTCTTTTTTTGCTTGTATTTACATCCTTAGTGCTTGGCACAGTGCCTGATTTATTGTAATTTCTTTTTTTTTTTTTTTTTTTTTGGAGGGCAATTGGGATTAAGTAACTTGCCCAAGGTCACACGGCTAGGTTTTTGTTTGTGTGTGCATTAAGTGTCTGAGGCCGGATCCGAACTCAGGTCCTTCTGACTCCAGGGCCGGCACTCTACTCACTGCGCCACCTAGCCGCCCCTATTGTAATTTCTTAAAAAATGTTTGTTGTTTGCCTATGAAATACAGACCATAATAATAATAACCATTGGTCATGGATCGGATGAGATAATATAATTAAAACATATATTATTCAAATTAACTTACCAATTTAGTGCCATGATAATTAAGCTTATGTGCCATGATAATTTATAGACATAGGGGAAAGATAATGAAACTCATCTGGAGGATAAAAGGTCATGAATCACAAGGGAAATAATGAAAAAGTGGAAAGAGGACTTAGGCATGCCAGATCTCGAACTATAATAGAAGCCGATAATCATCAAAACATTTTGATACTGGTTAAAGATGATAGATAGATAGATAGATAGATAGATAGATAGATAGATAGATAGATGGATGGATGGATGGATAGATAGACGGACAGACGGATGGACAAATTCATGGATGGATGGATGGATGGATGGATATATACATGTATCAATCAATGGAAAAGATCAGGTATCTGAAAATATAGAAAATCAAAAGAGTGTGCGTGGTAAGCAGGCCAGGACTAGGTTAGGTGAAGTAGAAAAAGTTTAGGGCTTTTTCTATCCATTTCCTCACACCAGGAGGTAAGAAGTGCAGTCCTCTAAAAAGGCTACTTATACACATAGGGGGCTGCAAAATCCTCCTGCTATTTCAATCCAGTGAGATAACCACCCCAATAGCATGGGTCACCTGTGTACAGGGTTGTGACTACAGCTTCCAGTGTGTCTACACCTACTGCTTCATCACTTGTCCATGTCCACAGGACCTTGATGTAGGTCACCCAGCCACTAAATGTCTGAAAGAGTCCAATTTGGGTCTTCTTGACTCCAGATCCCATTTTCTATTCACTTCTTCAATTAGCTGCCCAAAAGATCTTTCACCTGGGTGATGACATTTTAGATGGCCTAGGCATACACCAACTTCCCCCTACTCCCCATCAAATATAGATAAATGATAGCTGGATATAAATAGATTGTTTAATAGATATAGGTTTCTATATCCATAGATGGGGCACTTGGGTGGTACAGTGAGTAGAGTGCTGTGCTTGAAGTAAAATATTCATTTTCCTGAGTTCAAATCTGGCCTCAGATACTGACTAGCTGTGTGGCCCTGGGCAAGTCACTTAGCGGTGTTAGCTTCAGTTTCTTCGCTTGTAAAATGAGCCAGAAAAGGAAATGGCAAATCACTCTAGTATCTTTGACAAGAAAATCCCAAATGGGTCACAAAGTGTCAGACATAACTGAAATGACTAAACAACATCAAATATACATAGATTGATGTAGTTTGTAGATAGGTAGAGATATATAAAATTCTCTTTCTAGGTTGAAAAAATGATGAAGAGGATCAGTGAATAGAGCACCGGCCTTGGAGTCAAGAGGATTGGAGTTCAAATCTGGCCTCAGACACTTAACACTTACTACCCCTGTGACCTTGGGCAAGTCAACCCCAATTGCCCTGCTCTCCCCACTCCAAAAAGAAAAAAAAAAAGAAAGAAAATTGATGAAGAACAAATGTGGCCCCAAAGCAGAGATTAGAGAAGATACCACCTCCACTGCTTTGCAGATTTGAGGATTCAAAAGTGAATGTGCATATATTATCAGATATTTTAAAATTTATTGATCAATTTTTCTCTTTCTCCTCTTTTATTCTTTTTTTTTAATTCAACAAGCATTTATTAAGCATCAAAAATGTCTACAAGGCACCAAATCTCCCTCCTTGTATCAAACTCTATCCATCTTACTCCCAAAGACAACATAAGTAATTTTATCAGATCCTTTGCTGAAAGCCAGGTATATTCTACCTATGACACTCTCCTGATTTAACATTATAGTTAGCCTTATTTTAAAAATTAACTTTGTCTACATGTTTCATTCTTGATGAAAACATGCTGACCCTTTTCTTTTTCTTTAAACAAATGCTTTATTAACTTCTGTTTTACATCATTCATTTCCGCCAGATTTTGAGTTACAATCATTTTCCCCCCGTTATTCCCCTACCCAACCTCCCAGAATAGCAGTCCCACAAGATATCGCTTCCTCCAATCTGCTCTCTCCCATACCTTCTCCCACACCCCCTTCGACTTTTCCATTAGAGGAAGGTGAATCTTTGTGTCCCAATGCCTGCACATCTTATCTCCCAATTATAAGCAAAAGAGTATTAATAAGAGTATTTATATATATTTGAAACATTTAATGTTAAGACCTCGAATTTCAGATCCATTTCCTTCCTCCCTTGTCACCCATTCCCTCTTGGGAGATAGGTAATTCAGTATATGTTGTACATGTCTAGCTATGCAAAACATTATCATAGTAGATATATTGTACAAGGTTGCTTATAATTCCCTCCCACTCATCCCACCCCCCACCTGGTCCATTCCCTACATGATCCTGTCCCTCTTCTATAGTGGGTACTTCTAACCTCCCTTTCCCCCAAGGATGCCCCCCCCCATCAATCATCCCTCCTCTCATCCCCCTTCCCCCTATTCTGCTGCAGGTTGAGATATCCCATTTAGTATGTATGTCATTCTCTCCCTGAACCAAATTCAATGAGAATGTGGTTTTGCCTTTTTTTTTCCTTCCTATTCTCCCTCTCCCTTGCAACCACTTCCCCTTGCTTCTTCTACATGAGATAGTTTACCCTACCCTGTCTTTCCCCATCTCCTCTTGCCACTTTCCTCTCTCACCTCATAATTTCATCCCTTGAGTATTCTCCCTTCCCAACAAATTCAACCTATGTCCTCTATCCATATACACACACATTCACATATGTATTCATATGACGACACACCCTTCTTCCATTATTTTCATACTGAGAAATATTTCATCAGTCACAGTTATTGTTTTTCCATATAGGAATGTAAATAGTTCAACTTTGATAAGTTCCTTTTGATTTCTTTTCCCTGATTACCTTCTCAGGCATCTCTTCCTTCTTGTGTCTCGATGTCAAATTTTCTATTCAATTCTGGTTTTTTCCTCAAGAATGCTAGAAAGTCCTCTATTCCACTGAATGACCATATTTTCCCCCGAAACAAAATACTCAGTTTTGCTGGGTAGGTGGACCCTTGGGTTCATTCTCAGTTCTTTTGCCCTCTGGAATATCATATTCCATGCCCTTAGATCCCTCAGTGTAGAAGCTGTCAGGTCCTGGGCTATTCTGATCGTGTTTCCACAATATTGAAATTGTTTCTTCCTGGCTGCTTGTAGTATTTTCTCCTTGATCTGGGGATTCTGGAACCTGGCTATAATATTCCTGGGAGTTTTCTTTTGGGATCTTTTTCAGGAGGTGATTGGTGGATTCTTTCAACCTCTATTTTGCCCTCTGGATCTAAAACATCAGGGCAATTTTCCTTGAGAATTTCTTGAAGGGTGATTTCTAGGTTCTTTCTTTGATCATGGCTTTCAGGTAGTCCAATAATTTTTAAATTGTCTCTCCTGGATCTATTTTCCAGGTCAGTGGTTTTTCCCATGAGATATTTCACATTGCCTCTAATCTTTCGTTTGTTTGGATCTGCTTAACAGCATCTTGATTTCTCATAAAGTCATTAGCTTCCATTTGCTCCAGTCTAACTCTGAAGGAATGAATCTCCTCAGTGAACTTTTGAGATTCTTTTTCCATCTGGCAAATTTGACTTTTTAAGGCATTCTTTCTCCTCATTGCCCTTCTGGGCCTCCTTTGCCATTTGAGTTAGTCTATTTTTTAAGGTGTTGTTTTCCTCAGTCAGGCTGTTGACCCTCATTTCATACTTTTCCTGCATCCTTCTTATTTCTCTTTCTAATTTTTCCTCCACTTCTCTTATTTGATTTTTAAAGTCCTTCTTAAGGTCCTCTATGGCCTGCAACCCGCTCATGTTTTCCCCTGGGGCTTTTGGAGCAGGACTTCTGACCTCACAGTCCTTTTCCCGCTCTATGCCCCCAAAATAGAGTCTAGGGTTGCATTTTTCTGTTTCCTTTGCCTTGGCATGTTGCCACTTAATTGCTTGACTTTTGGGCTTGTTGCCACACTATGGCTTTAAGGCCAGCTAGAGGAATTTTCATCCCGAACGTGTGGGGGGCAACTTCCGTTTCTGGCAAGTTGTAAACCCACCCACGACTTCCACCCTAGATCACAATCCAGATCCAGGGAGGTTAAAGCAAGAGCGATTACCCCCCCAAGACTGATCGCTGGATCTCCCTACAATTAATTCCAGGCCAGGAGCTGGAGCTGCCTCTGAAAACTACGAAATGGCATGTCTCCTCAGCAGCTTCTAGCCCCCAGGGGAGGGAGCCGACGCATTCCCCCAAATACAGGTCCCAAAGTCAATAGGACACTAACCTCTTACTTTGTCCTAGGCATGTCTATGTTGACAATTCTGGAGTCTCCACGGCTGCTGGTGTTCTGGGGTTCCTCCAGCCGGCTGCTGGCCCTGCCACCCTGGGGCTAAAACCTCGGCTCATGGGGACCTGGGCTCCGCTCGGCTCTGCTTCCTGCGCTCTGCGCATTGTGCGCTGCTGGCTCCCAGAGTGCTGCGCTGGTCCTTCCTGCAGGGCTGCTGGGCTGTCCTCAGTGGGAGGTTAGCTTCTCTGTGTTGTTCTGTGGGTGCTGGGGCTCCAGAAGTTGTTCAGAGTCCCCTTTTACATAGTTTGGGGGGAATCTGGGGGCAGAGTGGCTTGGATGAGCTGTTTCTACTCCGCCATCTTGGCTCCGCCCTCTCCTCTTTTATTCTTAAAAAATGCTATAAAGGATGTCTCTAGGGGAGGGGATAAGGGAATGGATATTTGTGGAAATGTAGGTGATGTAAAGACAAAAAGATGTTCATGAAAATTCATTTAAGCTCTCTCCCCTCTCTCTCTCTCTCTCTCTCTCTCTCTCTCTCTCTCTCTCTCTCTCCCTCCCTCCCTCCCTCTTTCTACACCAGCCCTTTCTTATTCTTTTCTTTTCCATCCATCTAATTCTCTGATGACATCTATCCTATCACTTCTCTCACACAGTTCCTCATTTGTGGTGCGTTACTGCCTGTTCTTATCCTCCACCCCAATCTTGATGGGTCTAGTGTGATTTCTAACCCCTTCCTTAGCAGCCTGTTTACACTGCTGATTCTGTCACTTTCAGGTGACGAGAAAAACAAGACAGACAGGGGCGGCTAGGTGGCGCAGTGAGTAGAGTGCCGGCCCTGTAGTCAGAAGGACCTGAGTTCGGATCCGGCCTCGGACACTTAACCCACACAAACAAAAAAACCTAGCCATGTGACCTTGGGCAAGTTACTTAACCCCAATTGCCCTAAAGGGGCTGCTAGGTGGCGCAGTGAGTAAGAGTTGGGATGACCCGAGATCAAATCCGGCCTCAGAAAATGAGCACCCACACATAAATAATGACTAGCCGTGTAACCTTGAGCAAGTTACTTAACCCCAATTGCTTTAAAAAAAAAAAGAAAGAAAGAAAGAAAAAGAAAAAAAAACAAGACAGACAAGAAGGATCAGTCCAATGTTGGCAATGATGCCAAGAAAACAGACAATCCTGAAGAATAACAGCACGAGTGCGCGCGCACGCGCGCGCACACACACACACACACACACACACAGAAAGAGCCTGCAAATTTCTTTTATCATTTTAGCTGAGCTTCTTCCTTCTTCTCCCTCTTCTTCTGCAAAGACCAGTTTCTGGGGGGAGGCTTACAAGTTTCCAAAAACAACCCCCCCAACTTGACTGCCTCTCCCACCTCCCCCAACCTTCGCCTTCTTTCATGGGCTACTGCAGAGGAGATGACTCTTTGGGGCTTGGTTTGAAGTTTTGCTTTGGGGAGAGGGGGCTTTCTAATGAAAAGCCAACTTGAGATTGGCACACACAAACATCCCTGTATAAGAGGCCTGCCTCAGACCCACTGTTAAAGTCCTGGCTCCTAAGGCACTTGTCAGACAGGATGGAAATGGAGAAAGGAGACTTGGGGAGAAAGGCTTGGAAACCTACACCATCGCTGCCATCATCAGTGTTCCCATTTGGAAATATGGTTTTCCCCTTTTTTTGGCTGCTGATGTTGGAGACAGATGTTGGTTTTGATGGAAGTTCAAAGGCTTTTCTTATTTCTTCTGATCTCCTCACTGGTTGGGTTTTTGCTGGATCTGGAGATATTCATCCTCTGTCCTCTTCTCACTTTAGGACATGCTTAACTGCAGCTGTGGGCTTCTTCTCCACATTCTCTAATATGACGGATTTGTAAATGGATATTTATCCTACAAGAAGATTTTATTCAAACCTCATTTGACTTTTCTTTGTGCATTTATTAAAGTAAATCTAAAGGAAAAAAAAAGAAAATTCATTTTAAAAAATGCAACCATGCCAATGATTCCTTTATCACGTATGAATTAGTCCCTTGAGAAACCAAGAAATTTCTGATCAGATGAAAAGTGATCATTTCACCTAAAGGTGATCATTGAAAGTCAAGTTTACTGAGACAAGGATATAGAAAGGGAAAAGAACCCAGGCCATTTACTGGACAAGTAGAACATGAATGGAGCTGGGGAAAAAAGCAGCTGAAAGATGTTCCATGTTAAGAAAAAGAATCCTTAGATACAAGCCACTGCTCCCCAAAGGGTACTGGTCATCTAGAAACCAGCCTGTTTGAACCAATCAAGTACATTCCCCTCATTGATTTTAAGTATATTTCTGGGAATTGTGCCCAAGCTTATATGTGTGTGTGTGTGTGTGTGTGTGTGTGTGTGTGTGTGTGTAAATGGTAATTTTCTTTTTTCCATTTACATGTAAAGAAAGTTTTCAACATTAATTTTTATAAGATTTTAAGTTTCAAGGATTTTTCCCTCCCTTGATCCCCTCCCTCTTTTCAAAGATGTCAAGCAATATGATATGGGTTATATATGTTATGCCCAAGATTTGGAGAGGAAATTGCAACTGCTCTTATTCCTATGTTATTTGAATAAATACCTTTGCTATAGAACTGGGTCTAGAGACTGATTGTAAAGAGCATGCTAGTGGGGGCTTCTGAGCTAAGGGTCAAGAAGATGGCCAGCCACAGGGTTCCTCCTAGAGCACTGAAAGCAGTAACAGCTGCCCATCCTGGGTATCCAACCTGATTAGCGTCACCATGGCTTTAGGAAGTGAATTCAAACAGTGATGTTACATGTGTACATTTTGTCACATCTGTAAGGTCATTGAGAGAGGAAACTGTTTTGTGTGTCTTTGTACCCCTGGCACCAATCACATTTCCTAGTATGTGCTTAATAAATACATATTTGTTGCTTGCTTACTGGCTGACTGGTTGAAGTTAGGAAAAACAGTCATCTAAAAGTGAAAATCACCTTGGAAAGAAGTTGTTTCTACTCTCACTGGATGTGTTGAGTCAAAATATGCCTTAATATTTGGAGGGAATATTTTGGAAGGGATTCCTATTCAATTAAGCAATCTTGATGGGATGACTTCTGAGGTCCCTTCCAACATATGTGTAATTTTGTGAAATTTGTGTGATGTACTAACTGGTCTCCAAGGGCCCTACCAGCTCTCCAATTGTATGTTCAAAGGAATCTTCCAAATCTGACATAACTATTCTGATGAGTGACCCAACTCTGATATTCTACATCTTAAGGCCCCTCCTCATATTGTATTTTGTATTTTGTGTTCTCAGGGGCCTCCCAAATGTGAATTCTATAATCTAAGGTCCCTCTCATATTTCAGGGTCTATGTTCTAAATGTAAAGGTGGAGATGCCCTGATTACCCAACCCCTACTTAAAAGTAATGGCCATTGTCAGGAAAAAATTCTTGATTGAATCAACAAGAATTAGGTGTGACCAAAGACTGAAAATTTCTTTGAACCATCCAGAAACATTTCCACTAAGTGTGACAGGAAGAATTGGAAACTGGGGGGATGCCCATCAACTGGGAAATGACTGAACGAGTTGTCGCAAATGAATGGGATGGAATACAGTTATGCTGTAAAAACTATTGAAGAGAATGGTTTTAGAGAAGCCTGGGAAGACTTACATGAATTGTTGCAAAGTGAAGTGAGCAGAATAAGAACTATCTACACAGTATCAGCAACATTGTAATGATAATCAACTATAAAAAGACTTAGTAGCCCTAATCAATACAATAACCCAAAAGACTCATGATGAAATATGCTATCTCCAGAAAGAGAGTTAATGGACTCTGCGGACTAAAGCAGATTTTTTTCTATTTCCTTATCTTTTTTTTCTTTTCTTGGAAATTGTTTTACATGACTGTACTTATTTGTAATAGATTTTCCTTTTCTTGCCTTCTTATTAGGTGGGGGATCTGTTGCCCTGCCTGGTTTCAATTCCACAGAACAAGATGCTCTTCACAGGATAAGCTCATTACTTCTAACCTCACCACCATGCTGCTGACTCAAGCCTTGATTGACACCACCTCCTTTAGCCTCCTCTCCTTTCTGACTGTAGGACTGGAGAACAGAATTCCAAACCCCTCCAAATACCTTCCTTTGTAGAGGGCAGAAAATGGACTCAGCTCACTCCACTTTGATCTGCTGCCCTATCTGGTTTCAACTGGACAGAATAAGATACTGCCTGGTGTCCTGTCCTGTCTTCCTTTCCCCCTCTTTCCTGTCTCCTTTTCTGCATTGCCCACACATTTTAATTTGTAAGATATTTGAGCATAGGAACCGTCTTTCTGTTTGTTGATAATATCCCCAGAACTTAGGACAGTTCCTGGAAGGTAGCAGGCACTTAATAAAGGTTTACTGAATTGGAGGGAGAGAATTTGAACCAAAAAACAAGTCTCTATGCTTTGAGTAAATAAAGACAGAAGTGAGAAGAGAGAGGAAAGAAAGAAGGAGAGAGAGAGAGAGAGAGAGAGAGAGAGAGAGAGAGAGAGAAAGGAAGGAAGGAAGGAAGAAAAGAAAAAGAAAGGAGAGAGAGAGAGAGAGAGAGAGAGAGAGAGAGAGAGAGAGAGAGAGAGAGAAAGGAAGGAAGGAAGGAAGAAAAGAAAAAGAAAAGAAAGAAAGAAGGAAGGAAGGAAAGAAGGGAGGAAGGAAGGAAGGAAGGAAGGAAGGAAGGAAGGAAGGAAGGAAGGAAGGAAGGAAGGAAGGAAGGAAGGAAAAGAAAACAACTCCAACCCATCAGGAATATGAGGGGATAGAACAGGCAATCTCCCAACTCAGTGCAAGTGGGAATTGGGATGGTAGTGCCACAGCATGTGTTATACAAGAGATACACCACCCTCAACACTGAAATTCTATGCTCTATGATCCTCTGATTGATGTAACAGTGGTTTTGGCCTCTGGACAAGTGCCCTAGTGAGAACAGGACAGACTTCTTGGAAAATGCCTCCTCTGCAACCTACTCCTTTGTCTCCTGGGAATAGGCAAAAGGAAAAGGTATTCTGTTGTAAGGTTATCTTGAAGTCATAGGGCAGATCAGGGAAGGGCCTGAGGAGTGGGTCTCCAGACAGAGTGAGCTCCTTCCAGGAATAGAATATGTTCTTTATTTCACTTCCCACCTCATGAGCCCCAGATGCCACATCACTGAAACAATCTCTGAATACTGGTTTTGAGCATCTTGATTCTCTGGCTTCTGGCTCTCCAGGATGTTTCAAGAAGAGATTTTCCTGAAATAAAGGGATGGGTAGTGAATCTCTTCTGAAGGTGCTTGGGTGACTGGGCTACACAGGGGGAAGCTGGTACCCCTGTGTGGATCCTATAGGAGTGAAAAGAAAAGAATCCAACATGAGTCCAGGAGGCTGAGGATCTTGGCCTGACCCTGGAGAACCAATCATGGTTTGAAAAGGAGGCTGCCTTGGCTTTTGGTCAGGAGCCTTTCTCTTAGCGCTATTTCCTTATGCATATGACCTACCAGCCCAATAGTGATTGTTGCTAGGTGGGTGTGGG
The DNA here is from genome assembly GCA_011680675.1 of Gymnobelideus leadbeateri. Lineage (NCBI taxonomy): Eukaryota > Metazoa > Chordata > Mammalia > Diprotodontia > Petauridae > Gymnobelideus > Gymnobelideus leadbeateri. The sequence continues at coordinate 372,812 of WOXC01004553.1, forward strand.
GTGGGGCACAGAGTGACATACAAGGAAGGGGAAGCCATAAGCAAGGAGTCAGAAAATATGGTTTTGAGTGTAACCTTTACCTATTAGTCCAGGGGGAAACTTTGAGGAAGCCCGCACTGGGGCCTCAGTTTCCCCCTGCTGATGTAATAGCTGGTGTACATAGCCCTTTAAATTCTACCAAGTGATTTGTAGATCTTGTTCCACTGGACTCCCAAAATAACCCTGTGAAGGAGATGTGAGGGACACCAGGATTCTATTTTACATATGGAGACAGTGAAGCCAAGATACATGAAGTGACTTGCCCAGGGTCAATGCCATTAAGTGTCAGAAGTTGGTTCTGAACCCTCTTCATGCCTCCACTACAAGTCCACTCTGCCAAGTTACAGTGTGTCTGATGTTAGTGTGTGACCTTGGGTGAGTAGTTTTGCCTTTGGGGGAAGACTCTAAGCTCCTTGGGTAAGTTCGTTCCTTCTGCTGGGGCTCAGTCAGCTTCTACTAGGTCAGCTCTAAGGCTTTGCCAGGGACTGATTGTGTGACCTTGGGAGAGTCTTTTTCCCTCTCTGAGCCTTAATTTTTCCCTCTATAAAATAACTTCTCTAAGATCACTTCCAATTCTTAAGTGTATCAAGAGCGTGTGACCTTGGGAGACTCACTTTCCTTCTCTGGGCCTCAGCTTCAATCTCTCTCTAAAAAATAAAAAAGTGGATCAGTCCAAGTGATGTCTTGGGTCCTCTTCTCCCCTGATCAGCAGGTCTGGTGATGCCTTGTTGATTTTTTGCCTATGACACATCTCCTAGCTGTGGGTGGCCCCCAAGCATCTCTCCTGGGCCCCCTTCTCTTTCCTTAACAGTCTCTCATATGGTGATTTTATCAGTTCCCATGGCTTGAATGACCATATCTAGTCAGATGACTCCTAGATTTGTACAGGGTGTCCCAAAAGTTTTAGTACACTTTGAAGTTTGTTTTATTTTTGATACCTTTAAACTGCACTCAGGCTCCTAGGACATCTCATGTATTCAGCCCAACATTTTCTGTTAATCTAGTCCTACATCATCAATTTAGTATTAGATTTTTCCAGTTGGATTTTGTGTATCCATCTCAAACTCTGCTTATCTAAAACAAAACTCATTATCGACCAGACCCCAAATTCCCTCTCCCTTGACCTTCTCTATCACTGCCAAGGGCACCACCATCCTTGTGGAATCTCTGCTTTCTTCAAAACCCAAATCAAGTGCTCTCTTCTCCACAAAACCTTGCCTGGTGCCTCAGCCACCTGTGCCCACTCTTCCATAATATCCTTGTACTCATTATGTGTGTATTACATAAATACTCATGTGCACGAATTTTGTCTTCCCAAAGAATGTAAATTCTTGGAGGGCAGAGAACAGGGCTCTTTTCCTTTCGTCTTTCTGTGCCCACTGCTTAGTATAATGGCTTAATGAATGTTTGTTCACTGACCTCCTCAACCCTCCTGCCTCTACAGTCTCTTTCTCCCTATGGCTGGAGAAAATGGAAGGTGACCTCAGAGAACTCATCAAAGACCCTCCATTTAAGCAGGGCACCCAGGAAAGCCCTCCCATCATTTCCCACCTGAATGCCCTCCTGGACTTCCTCATGGTATCCAGAAGCATTTTGTTGCAATGAAAGATTACATCAGTTCTCAAAGTTGTGCATTATCAGTATGTCCCTTGGAGCCCAGCTCTTTCTAATGGGAGAGTGCAAGGAGGACTTGGTAGAACTCCGACTAGATCCCCATCTTAAGGGGGGAAATGCAGCCATGTCACTATTGCCCACCTGGCTGCAGGACTTCCTCATGCCCCACATTGGGTACCTCCCTACACCACTTTTCTATTTCTTTTTATGCATCATCTCCCATATTTGAACAAAAACCCTCAAGGGCAGGGATTGTCTTTTCCCTTATTTTTTTATCCCCAGCCTTTAGCACATTGCTAGGTACATGGTGGGCATTTAATAAGTGTTTATTGACTGACTGTCTGGCTGACAACATCTCAGATGTTGGTGCAGACTCCTCTATTTCTCATTTAAAAGCCCTTCACAATCTAGCTACAGATTTTGTTTCAAGGGTCATGAAAACATTCCTCCCTAAGGCATTTGCTGTTCTAAGCAAAAGGACCTACATGTTATTCTCTTTTTACAGCATTTCATGTTCAACCTCTGTACCTTTGCAGAGGCAGTATACATGCTTGATATGCACTGACTCTTTTTACTTTTGGAATCTCCACTTCACTTAATGGGCAGCTAGGTGGCACAGTGGATAGAGCACTGGGCTGGGAATCAGGAAGATGAGTATGAGTTCAAATCTGACCTCAGATACTGAATAACTGTGTGACCCTTGGCAAGTCAATTAATCCTGTTTGCCTCAGTTTCCTCATCAGTAAAATGAACTAGAGAAGGAAATTGAGAACTATTCGAGTTTCTTGCCCAAGAAAACCCCAAATGGGGTCATGAAGAGTCACACACTACTGAAAAATGACTGGGCAACAACAACTCAATCCAGAAGCCATGTCCTAAGAGAAATCATTCTTGATGTCTGCCCCAGTAGTTAGCTCTCTCTCCCTGCCAAGTTACTACCATATGAACAATATTTGATGTAACATATTTCACCTTTTTTGGTTCATGTTGTACTCTCCCCTCCTGCCCCAGCCCCACAGAAGCATACAAGTTCTGTGAAGATAAGAACTATTTCATAGTCATTTTATCTCAAGCACCAAGCACAGTACTTGGCACTATGTTTCTTTTTGACCCAACCTGCTATTTCATTAATGTAGACTACACCATTCATCAGCATAGAGCAGCTAGTCCATAGAATGCTGGGTCTGGAGTCAGGAAGACCTGAGTTTAAATCTGGCCTCAGACATTGAATAGCTGTGTGACCCTGGGCAAGTCACTTAACTTTGATTGCCTCAGTTTCCTTATCTGTAACATGAACTGGAGAAGGAAATTGTGAACCACTCCTGGTTTCTTTGCCAAGAAAACCCCAAATGGAGTCAGGAAGAGTTGGACGTGACTTATATAACTGAACAACAACAGAACACACAGGCCACTTGGCCAGTAGAAGTCACAAGCAGCACTTGAAACCAAGTATCCTTGACTGGCTTCCCAGACTACACAATGCTGCCCCAGAACTTGCAAAGGGAGGACTTTTAAAAAATCGTACTTGAACTGAAGCTGGCCCAACTCCTTCTTTTAAAAATTAGAAAACCGAGGCTGAGAGGAGAAAGAACACATCTGAGATCTACTGACCAGGACAAAGACCAGCCCCTCCTCATGGCCTATAAGTGGCAGAAACCATTTTTGAATCATTTCTAGCACTCCTAAGTTTTGGGAGGTGAGAATGGCATTTCAGTACCATGGTCAGTCACTCACCAAATGTACCCCTCTAGGGACCTCATTGCATCAGCCACTTCCTTGCTCCCCTGGGGGTCTGAGTCCTTTACTTGCTTCTTCTTCGGGCACTTCACACTGAAGGAAGGAGCCCAACATTGTGACATGACCCCCCACTCCCACTACTGAGATAGACCTTCCTTCCCACTCCCAATCCCAGGCCCAATGCTGGTCTCCTTACTCACAGTGCCAGAATAAGACATAGAGCAAAAAGGGCCATAATCCCAGCTCCCAGAAGTATCCCCTTAAAGAATGTGAGAATACCATTTCTATCTGTAGAGAAAAAGGATTAGAAATGTAAGGCTCTCCAAGGGACATGTGGTTTGGGCAGCTAGGTAGCATAGTAGAGAGAGTGCCAGCCCTGGAGTCAAGAAGACTTGGGTTCACACCCAGTCTCAGACACTTTTGCTGCAGCTTTGCCCTCTGTAAAATGCCATGTGCTGATTTGCCCTATAAGTATCTAAACCTTCCAGGCATGTCTGGTACTCTGTTTCCCAGTCTGAGATTTCCCCTCCTTCATCCACAAAGCACCTATGTTTTCAGATCCAAGTGTTCTGGTCCCCAATACTCACAGATGAACAGTTCCCTCAAGGCTTACTCTGGTCCCAGGGACAGTCACTTGACAAGTAAGATTAGAGCCATGGTCCTGGGGCCTTGCAGTGAGGGCCAGCTCAGAGAAATGGGGGGTTTCCCTGCTGAATTCCAGGGAAGAGAGGATAGCCCCTGTCCAAGAGAAAATGGTATATTTCCCACACTCAAAGACTGAGGGAGCAACACAAATCACTTTCACCAAGTTTCCAGGCTCCAAGGTCCCTGAAATGTAGATGTTTGGCTTCTGTGTCAGATCTGGAAGGAAAGAAAATTAACAGACCTCAGATAGCTACCACCAAAGTTAATTAATAACCTCAAGACCATTCCTGATATATCTTCAGGTTCCCCTGCCAATTTGATATCCCTTCCAAGATTGCAGCTTTGTCCTTCCTACATCATCCCATGGTGAGCTACTCACTGATGCCTAGGGGACCTTGTTTCTGCAGATAGGAGCCTACATTTATGGTCTCAATTATGAGGGCTTTCATTCTGTCCTCTGTATCCTAGATATTCAGCCCTCTTCCAATATCCCTGGCTTTATCTCTGACTCACAGGAGAGCTAGAGTCATTGCCAGTTCCTGAATCACTTAGCCATGATCCATGCCCTGCTTCTCCAAAGAGAAGAGACCACAGTGAATCCATATTCCAGGTCTTAAAACCTCTCCCTTCTCCCTGGCCACTGTTGCTAACTGGAGCAATACTTTTTTCCTGTGGTCTGCCCTCCTCCTGAGACATGGATTATGAAGGAACTCACTTCCCAATGATTCTTTGTAAGCCCCCTCTAGCCCATGGCCTACATCCTTTCCCTGTCACTAAGGTCCTTACCTTTCACACTCACATTAACTATATAATCTACATAAGTGTATTTCAAATCCAGTCCTTTCTCTATCCGAAAGATGTACTACCCACTGTCCCTTTTCCAGATACACATGATGCCCAGGGAACAGTTGTTGTTCATAGGGTCCCCAATAAAATGGAATATTCCCCTGGTCTCCTGCTTCACCTCCCGCTACTGGCTTGTCTCTGGTAACCTTGTGTCCATTCTTTAACCAGTATCCAAAAGCCTCAGAGCTATTGAGTTGGAGATCTGAAGGGTAGGAGTAAGAACAGAGGACCTGGAAGCACAGTCCCTCTTGTACTGTCACTACTTCCAGGACCTCCAATTTATTCCCGGGCATCTGGGACAGGGACCCTGTGGACAGAAAGATACTCAGGCATCACTAATCATGACACTTCCAATAATATAGGCACCATTCTTAGAGCAGGAAGAGAGCTCAGAACAGAGAGTATCAGAGCAAGAACATGGAAAGAAGCATGTGAGAAACAACCACAGGACAGAGCTCACTTAAAAGGGAAGAGAACTCAAAACATCAGCCTTCAAAGCAGGTAAGAAGTTTGAAGCTCACCTATGTCAATTCCTTCATGTCCTGATGAGGAAACTGAGGCCCACAGAGATTTAGCTGACTTGGCCAAAGAGCTCCCAAGCAGAGGCAGAGGCAGGAGGACAGGGAATGTCTTCTGGCTCCAAGGCCTGTGGTCTCCAAACTGCCCCCACCCCCAGACTCTCGGGGGGCTAACTTGACCATCCCAACACCAGCCTTTACCCCACTCACCCCTCAAAGTCTGGAATATCCAGATCAGCAGCAGCAGCAGCATCTCTGATCCAGTAGAGAGATATGCTCTGGCTGGAAATGCTAAATGGTATGTCACTCCCTAGATTCCATGAGCCCCCATAGCCAACCACCAACCAAGATTCAGTAGAAAGGGGAAGCTGGGAGGAGGAAATGCAGACTTCCCCATAGCTCTGGGGACTGGTGAAAAATGAGGTTTTGGCTTGGAACTCTCAACAGGAATATTCTAAGCCTTCTAGTATGTGGCCCCAGGCTACCTGTAGCCCAGAACTCCTTAGAGTCTGAAGGTTCCAGCTGATCCAGGCAGGGTTTACACTGTCCAATATAAGGGCAAGGGCAACACTGATCAGGCTGGAGGGCTGTGTGTTTGGGAAGGGCTGGGAAGCATAGAAGGGAGAAGATTCCCAAGTTGTCCATGCCCAGAGAGAGGGAGAGGGAGAAGGGAAAGACCCAGGTTGAAAGAAACGAGTGACCATAGACCATATAGGCTAAAGGACAGCCAAAGGATAGAGCCCAAGATCAAGGCCACCTGGGTCTAAGCTGAGCAGGCTGGCTGCCCCCTTTGCCTGGAGCCACTCTCTGTCTGTGCTGCCCACCATGGACCCCACCAGGACCCAGGCTTTAGATGCTAGGAGGGAGCTTTAAAAAGTTTCAGAGTAAGGAGGGACCTTAGAACTTGGAGTATCAGCTGAGAGGAACCTAAGGAGAGGAAATGTCTGGGTGGAAATATATGGTGATGATAATTGAACTCATGAGAGGTGATGAGACAGTCAAGTGATACAGAATGGAGAGCAATGAGAGGAGGTTACAGGAGTGGGCGTGCTCATGATTAGTGGTTGTGAAATAGAAGAAGATCCAGCAAAGCAGACTGAGAAAGATTAGAAATACTGGAAGAAAGAGACCTGAGAGAGCAGAGCCTTGAAAACTCCGGCTGAAGAGACCATTTGGAGGAATGTCTGATCTATAGTGTCTAATGTTGTGAAGAGGTCCAGACTGAGGAGAGGGGAGGGGAGGGGAGGAGAGGGGAGGAGAGGGGAAGAGAGGAGAGGGAAGGAGAGGAGGGGGGAGGGGAGGGGAGGGGAAGAGAGAGGAAGGGAGGAGAGGAGAGGGGAGGACAGGAGAGGGGAAGAGAGGAGAGAGGAGGAGAGGAGAGGAGAGGAGAGGGGAGGGGAGGGCAGGGGAGGAGAGGAGAGGTGCAATGGTTATGGGATTTGAAGATCTTCCATGCCCCTTGAACTTGCTTGCCGTGGGCTGCTCAGTGTCCAGCACTTAGCATGATCCAGAGAAGTGAATAAGAAATGACCAGGCCATGTTCAAGGAAGAACCATGAACTCCATTTATTGATTCTCAGGACAAGGTTTTTATAGAGCAATGAGACAAAGGAAGGGGACTCAAGTTTTCTTATCATTACCTTAGTCTGTTGTATCCTGGAAGTAGCATGGAATAGATAATTTGATAAGGATTTGTTATCTAGGAGACTAAAGTCTTAGGGTAAGACCTTTGATCTAGGCCTCAGGTACCTGCTAATGCAGCCACAGTCATAAACGGTTAAAACTGAGGGCAAATTTCAAAGCCAGAGCTGCAATCCTCAAAAGTCATCACATTTAGAGCTGGCCACCCAAAGATACCTCAGTGCTAAATCAAATATTTTGGCTCTCAATGACTAAAATCTTGGGGTATAGTCTATTGATCTCAGAACTCAAGTAACATCCTTATAAGTGTAACCCATAGCAAAGAACTCAGTAGCTAACTTCACAAAAAAGTCGCATCTCAAAGAGATTCTTGTTTTAAAGTCCACTATTAGGATTTAATATCTGAGTTCTGAACCAGGCTTCTTTGGCTCCCCACATTTTCCCCTTTTTAAAGATTAAAGGCATGTAATTCAGTGCCTAAAATTTTAATATTGCGTGTTATAATTCATATAATGCAAGGTCCGAATATACAACAGACTATCATAATGATCAATATGGGAAGTAGATGCATAGAGATTTTTTCAATGTATCAATAATTGTTTTTGTAACTCCTACTGGGTCAATCCCAGGAATCTCATTATGTTCAATATCTTTATAGTTTGATTGAAAGCTTTTTATTTCTAAGATGATATTGAAGTTATGCCATGCTCCCAATAATCGGGATCTAATCCTCTCCCATGTGATACTGGGATGAGAGGAATTATATAAGCTAGTGGTAACACAAATATATGGGTATTTATAATCACACCTAAGTGACAGTTGAGTTTTTAATGCTTTTTGCTCATACCTAAGCATAATATTACTTGTTGCAATTACTTGATCTTATGTAATAGATCCTTATCTATATCATGTTGTGTCTTAAAGGCTGCAGAAACATTTTTTGATAATTCATTAACCTATTGTGCAGTTTAGATCGAAAACACAGCAGTTGGAACCATTAACAAATATTAGGACAGTGAAATTTAGTAAGAAGAAATCTGACAAACCTTTTTCTTCCCTTTTTAAGACATCAGAAATTTGATGCAATGCATATACATGCTCAGAAAATCTTAAGATAAGAAAAAGTCCCTTTACTCAAGTTAATGCCTTCAATTGAAGGTCTCATCCTTAAGGGCCATAGAGTAGGCTTTGTTAACGTAAGAAGAGGTATTCTCCGAGACAAAGCTGGGTCTTTTTGGAATTTATGATCTCTGGATGCCTGTTTTAAATCCTACTCCCAGCCTTATCTGGGCTCTGGAGTGGCTGACAATAGAGCTTTTTTTATAAAATGAGGCAGAGCAGCCTGTTTGATTAATTCAGATTTTTTTTTTTTTTTTTTTTTTTTTTTTTGCCTTTTGGTGGGTAATTGCGGTTAAGTAACTTGCCCAAGGTCACACGGCTAGGTTTTTGTTTGTGTGTGCGTTAAGTGTCTGAGGCCGGATCCGAACTCAGGTCCTTCTGACTCCAGGGCCGACGCTCTACTCACTGAGCCACCTAGACACCCCAATTAATTCAGATTTTAGCCAAAATAAGATATTAAATGATTATCAGAGGTCAGTGAGCATTCTCTATTTTCCTGACTTATTACTTAACAAAACTAGTTTAAGTATCATAAAGTGTTTTGGTCAAAGGAGAGAAGAAAAAATGTATAATAATTGCATCTCAAACAATTAAAAGCTGATTGCCATATTTTTAAAAAAACTATTAGTTCCAAAATTGCTTTAGTCAATGGGAATATCTTAAGGTGATTTTTAAGTAGTTTGCATAAACTTCTGTACATTTTCTAATTTTAGGCAAAAATATTAAATTTTCCAATAAGCTAACAAAAAGCTAGCGTAACATATCTATTCATAACCTTTACTAATTACTTAGTCTGATCATAGGAATCAGGCCTAAGCAGAAAAAAGTAGAAATATGTGAAAATGGTCTTAAATGCTTTTTATCTTAAACAGCAATTTTTACCAATCCCAGCTTAGAGCTAATTACAGTTAATTTTATTCTCGTGTAGCTGTTAAAAACAATAAGGATCTACTAGGTCTTTTAATATATAAGGGATATTATTTAACATTTTTCTTTCTCAAATTTAACTTATCGTGGTGTAATAGCCAATCCTTATTAATCTTTTGCAACTGTTTAGCAAGTTAAGTTCATTATTTAAGAACTGCATTAACTAAAACAAGTTCCTATCCTAGTCTGATGATTTTTCCGATGGAGATAGTTTCCATGGGTCTTAACATTATCAAAAAATAAGAATTTATTTACACCAGGGGCTGAAAGTGGTGCTCTTGCTTTGCTAAATCTCATACATGCAGGAGGAATGTAATAAAGTTTTTACCTAATTTCCTCTTTTCACATACAATAATCAATTAAAATTCTAGGTTTGAGCACTGAGACACTAAAATGATCAACTTTACAAGTTGCATAAGTGACAGCCAAATTATTTTTAGCTGTAGCAAAAACATTAAACTTCAGATGAAATCAGTTGTATTCCTAGATCATATAAAATCATTGATAAAAAAGGATGGATTGTCTTATCCAGCACAGACAACTAATGGATTCTTATCAGTGGCAGGGCTCAGAATTTTAACTAAGGTCCCTTTCCCCTCCTTCCTTTGCCCAGTGGGGGAAGGTGCAGTTTGCAAGTGTGGGGGAAAGGTGGAATTCTCTTCCTAATCTGATCTAGGATGAAAGAAATTAATATGATTGTATTGAGGTACCCTCTAGACTTGAGTGGGGAGGGACTAACCTCCTTTTGTAACTAGAGGTAAATTTGTAACTACCTGGTTTTCTCTATGGCAGATATAAACGTTATGAGACAGGATTTAACAGAACTGATAAAGTAATGACAGTTACCACGCAAATTTCTTTCCTCTATCTTTTTAGTTTCAACAAAAATCAGATAAAATTTTTGTTTTATCTAATACTATTTCTAGCTAACAACAATTATCCAATCTTTATTATATAATAGAATTGTACCACAACTCAGGAAGACCACAATAACACAATGGCATTATGATATTAGTTGAATTTCCAAATCATCACAAGCAAAATTTATTGATAGAGAATTTAGGCTTTTTACTCCTCTTTTCAGAGTTGCAAAGTCTAAATTGTGGATTCAGGTTGCCTAAGAAGTGTGGGGCAGCACACTCTGCCCCAGAGCTGCTGTTTGTAGAGCCCTTTATCATATATCCTCCCTTTATCTAGATTGAGGAGGGTTTAAAATCCTTCAGCACTCTCTCCTCTAGTGATGAGAGACTTTTAAAGAAAGTTTTCAATTAATTTAACCTGTACTGTGAACTTCAGTGATGTCTAATTTTTTTTGAAAGCAAAAGGCTTTTAACATCCAGGTACAGTATGGAAAAGCTGGACAAAGTCCAGTGGCACCAATTTCCAGACTATACCAGAGTTAAAACCCTTTACTCCTAAGGTTTTTCAGATCTTTATATGTTCTAATTTTGCCTTAGTGCCAAGTGAAATTAACCTTCGGTTGCATCCTGATACACAGCACTATTCTCTTTTTAGATGAGGCAGAAGAAGGGTTAAATGCTTGCTAGTCTGCCTCTTTAATCCAAGGGAAAAATCCCCTTTTTACTTTTTATTATTTTTATTAATATTATTTTTAACAGCCTTTCCCACAATCAAAGTTGGCCAGAGTGGGATTGGAGGAAAGGAGGCCCTTAAACTTCTGTTCACATTTTTCATGCAATTTTATTTTTTCTAATTTTTATCCTGATATTTTTTGTATACTTTTTTGACTTGCTATAAATACTGTATAAAGACAGCTGCACTACACTTAATTGTTTGTGCCACCTTTGGCACTTTCATTCCTGATGTTAAACATATCTTTAATATATTCCATAGGAAAAAAAGCAGAAATTGGGAAATGCTGGGTTTCCTTCTTTTCCTAGTTACTCAGTTATCTGTTTTCCTTCTTTATCCCATTCTATTACACCACCCTTTGGAAACCCAGGGCTACACTGTTCCAAACACACTAAATACAACTCCTCTAACTGTTCCTTCATAGTAACAAACCCTCTTTCTTTGACTACTTTTTTAATACTTGAAAATATCGTTCCTGATATTTGAACTGTACCCTATGCATTTGACCCATGGTGATAGAAAGCTTGAAAATCCCTGTATCAGCCTGGTGGAATAGAATGACTAAGAAATAATGAAAAAGTTCCCTTACCCTGTGACTTGTGATTTTTGGAGCTCCTTCTGCTTGCAAGGGCCATCTGTGGACCTTCCTTTCAGGTTCCTATGTGTCCCTCTTGGGTGCCATTTGCTGTGGGCTGCTCAGTGTCCAGCACTTAGCATGATCCGGAGAAGTGAATAAGAAATGACCAGGCCATGTGGGTAGTTCAAGGAAGAACCATGAACTCCATTTATTGATTCTCAGGACAAAGTTTTTATAGAGCAATGAGGCAAAGGAAGGGGACTCAAGTTTTCTTATCATTACCTTAGTCTGTTGTATCCTGGAAGTAGCATGAAGTAGATAATTTGATAAGGATTTGTTATCTAGGAGACTAAAGTCTTAAGATAAGACCTTTCTTTGATCTAGGCCTCAGGTACCTGCTAATGCAGCCACAGTCATAAACGGATACAATTGAGAGCAAACTTCAAAGCCAAAGCTGCAATCCTCAAAAGTCATCATGTTTAGAGCTGAGCACCCAAAGATACCTGAGTGCTGAATCAAATATTTTGGCTCTCAATAACTAAAATCTTGGGGTATAACCTATTGATCTCAGAACTCAAGTAGCATCCTTATAAGTGTAACACATAACAAAGAACTCAGGAGCTAACTTCACAAAAAAGTCGCATCTCAAAGAGATTCTTGTTTTAAAGTCCACTATTAGGATTTAATATCTAAGTTCTGAACCAGGCTTCTTTGGATCCCCACACTTGCTTACATAGCAGGAGGGGGTGGGGCAAGAAGAAGCCAGAGCCAAGCTGGAGTCAATGTGGTGACTGGAAGCATGGCAGCAGCAGCCACAGTGGCAACACACACTCCTTTTTAATTTTTTTGAGCCAGCCAGAATTTCTGCTAAGAACTCCTGCTGGGGACTCCCAGGGACAGGAGCTGAGGCGGGGCTGGAGCTACTGGGAACAAGCTGACTGGATGCTGAGCAGTTGCTGTGAGTGAGGAGAGGAGGACCTTTGCCTGAGGTAGCCTGTTCTGTTTTGAAGGCTTGAGAATGTAGGTGTTTACTGCCTTATCTACATGTTCCACCTCTATAGCTGCTGTGATGGCTTTGACTTTCTGCTTTGGGAACTCAGTTTTCTAGTATTTGAATAAATGTTCTAGCTTTGTCCCCCATGTAGAGAGCCTCTTACATTTTGTGATTAATAACTATATCAGCATATTTATAGTTACCTCAGACATTGTGAATACTGCATTGTTGATACATTTGGTAAACAGGGCAAGATTACAAAATGTCAGGCTTCTATTGGGAGCAGGGGGGCTTTAGAGGGAGAAATGGCTATCCCAGTAAGGGAGGATTTGCCTTATTTCTCTTTAGCCAGAGAATGGGACAAAAAGCACAGGACCCTGAGAAAACTGGGAACTAAGGCTAAAAGAGGGAGAATCTGGAGATTTGAAAAGATGTTTACAAGGAATACCCATAGACCTGGCAAAGAGCTGGCAGGAGTGTGCAGGAGAGGCTGGGTCCCTACTAACAAGTTATCACTTTATGTGTAAAAGTAGAGATAAGCTGCTGGAGGAAAAAGCTCAGGTGGCTAGGGAGTCAACTGGTTTGCCTGAGGATTCTTCTGTGGCACAGCATTCAGAAGAACAACCTGGAGGGACTCGGGTGGTGGAAGAAGAAGCTACTATTCATGTAGCTAAAAGGAAGCAAAAGACTAGCCGAAGGAATGTGCATGCAGCTTTTGTACAGGCTGGGCAGAGTGGCCCTGACAGCTGCCAAGAGAATGTGTGTGAGGAGAATGGAACAAGGTTAGATGAGGAGTCTCCAATGCAGAAGTTCTCCCCATACAAAGAAGAAGGCAGGAGAACCACCAGGGCCAAACAGGGAGATAATTGAGAACTTCACTCAACAGGATGTTACTGTTGTAGGAAAGATGGCTGTTAAATACACAAAAAACATCATCCAGACTCAGGACTCTGACTAATGAGAGAATTGAGGGAATAATGGTAATTGAATAAACCCCACTGACTCTTATCTTGAGACTCAGTTCTGGAGTTACCTCAGTTCCCTTTCTATTCAGTTATGGGTGTAGTCCAATTTCTGTCTTGTGAGTCTACTTTTTTCAATTATAGGAAGTATAAGAAAATTATATTGCATTGTTTGATCCTAACCTTGTGTGGCTGGACCACCTCTAAATAACACTTAAAGACTGCTGATCAGATAACCACTCAAATCTGAAGAGTGATGCAAGGAGGGTTTTTTGTTTTGGTTTGGTTTGGTTTGTTTCATTTTGTTTTGTTTTGTTTGCAATTCTTCATCTCCAATGCCGTATGTCTTATCTGAAAGCTGATCCTATACTGGTCAATCAGTTACTCTTTCCGGTGGAGGGAGGGTTGGATCTAGCAGGACATTTTCACCCACTTCTCAGCCCCTTCCAAAAGTAGCATATGATTGCTATGCAGGTTAAATAGAATGATTTTTAAAGGATGTACAAAGACAACATAAGGATCATAGGACTCTTAGAATAACATAACAACTTAAAGAAAATCTGAATTCTACACATAATACAAGGAATAATAGAAGAAAAGCACCAATAATTTCTGAATATAGGAAAGAATGGTCTACCCAAAAGTGTCCAGAGATCACCTCCAGAAAACGAAAACCATGGGGTGGCTAGGTGGCGCAGTGAGTAGAGCTTCAGCCCTAGAGTCAGAAGGACCTGAGTTCGGATCCGGCCCCAGATACTTAACGTACACACGAACAAAAACCACCATTAACATACTTACTAATATTTATATATGAGGATTCTGTCAAACATTTAAACAATTACTATCATTGTACATATGATTGCTAAAATGCAAGCAAAGCAACCCATGAAATTTCTCTGATAAGATATAGTCCTAATACCTAAACCAGGGAAGAATAAAGCAAAGGAAGAGACATTTAGACAAATATCATTGACAAATATTGATCAAAATTTTAGCAAATTCTCCAAGAAATCATACATTATGATCATGTTGGATTTATTATACCAAGGATGAAAGGATGGTTCAACAATAAGAAGATAATCACCATAATGAATTATATTAAATATAAAACATCAAAAATATACTATACCTAGATAGATGCCAAAAAATGCATTTGACAAAGGAAAACATTTGATTTTTCTTAAAAAAGAAAACCTTTAAAGAATACACTTAGAGGACTCTCTCTTAATCTTCAGATGAAAAAAATCTAACTAAGACCCAAACTATCATATGCTATGGACATACATCAGAGGTTTTCTCAGAAAATATAGGGTTAAACCGAGGATCCCTATCACCCTATCATTGGATATAATTCTCAAAATGCTAGCAATAGCAATATGAAAGGAGAAAGAAATGAACAGTATAAATCTAAGCAAAAAGGAGACTAACCTATCCCTATTGCTGATGACAAAATACCTTACTTAGAAAATCCTATGAAATCATTAGTACATTAATAGTAGGCACTTAGTAAATGTCTGTTGAAATGACTTCATGGCTTCACTACAGTTGCAAGCTATTTAAAGGGCTATACAAGTGGTGCAACATTTTGATCCAGCAATCCACTACTAGGTCTGTATCCCAAAGAGATCAAAGAAAAAGGACAAAAATAAGTACAAAAGTATTTATTTTAAATATTTTAAAATATTTATTTTAAATATTTAAAGCAGCTCTCTCTATTGTAATAAATAATTGGAAATTGAGGAGATGCCCATCAATTGGGGAATGACTGAACAATCTGTGGTATATGGTTATGATAGAATAATATTATGCTACAAAAAAATGTTGATCTAGATGCTCTCAGAAAAAGCTGTAAAGACCTATATGAACTGATGCAAAGTGAAGTGAGCAGAACCAGGAGAACATTGTACAGAGGGATATGAATGTATATGTAGAGCCTATATCAGATTGCATGCCATCTTGGGGAGGTGTGAGGGAAGGGGGGGAAAAAATTTGGAACTCAAAAACTTGTGGAACTGAATGTTGTAAACTAAAAATAAATAAGTAGACTTTTAAAAAAATCATTGTACACAGCAACAAGAACATTGTGTAATGACCAACTGTGAAACAGCTATTCTCAGCTATAAAAAGATTCAAACAACTCTGAAGCACCTATGAGGATAAATGCAATCCGCCTTAGGAGAAATAACTGATGGAATCTGAACGCGATTGAAGCATACTTTCTTTGTTTTTCTTGGGGTTTTTGTCTCTGATTTCTTTCACAACATGGCTAATATGAAAAATATTTTTCTATGACTACACATATATTACCTTTCTCAAACAGCTTGCCTTCTCAATGATGGGGGAGGGAAGTAAGAGTGAGAGATAATGAAAAATTCAAAATTGTAAAAAAAAAATGGTTAAAAAATGCTTTTACAAGTAATTGAAAAAAACTAAAATATTAGAAATGGGGGGTACAATAGTATTTTTATACAATAATGACAAAATCCAAGAAGTAATAATAGAAATGGAAATCCTATTCAAAATAATTGCAAAATCCATTAAACATTGGGTACTTACTCTATCAAAGTATTCTCAATAAATGAAAATATTCTATTTCAAATTACTCCTTAAATCAATAAAAAAACCATGTACGTGGCTAGGGGAATATTTAGTGCTCATGGATGGGTTATGCCAATATATTCAAAATTACAATGCAACAAAAATTAATTTACAGTTTTAATGCTAGGCCAATTAAACTTTCAAATGAATACTTAAAATGATAACATGATCTGAATGTTAAAGATCATAACATTTTCAAAATTAAAAAAGAAACAGATCAAATACCTTTTATGATCCCAATAGATCAATTTTTGGCACTCTGGTTTTTCTAATTACAAATTTTCTTTTTGATTCTTTCTTTTTTACACTCTCTCCAATAGAACATCAAAGAGAAAACATTGGTAACAAAAAAGCATAATCAAATAAAGCAAATTCCTATATTGGCCATCAGCTGTCTGGCAGAGCACAAGGAGTATGCTTCATCTTTGGTCCTCTAGAGGGCCTGACTGGCCATTCCATCACATTCTTCAGCCAGAAACCATCTTCTGTCAAAGAAGTACCTACTCTTCACTACATTCAAGCCACCTATGGTTGCCTGAGACAACTCTACCCAAGGAAAATCGTTTGTGAACCATGATAATCTAATAATACATTTAGATTCACTCTTCAATGACTAGAAGGTATATTCAAAAAAAAAAATCAACCTGGGAGAAGAAGATCTTTAGCATTACTGACCAGAGCAGAAAGAATGGCTATTTACACTCACTCTGAGCCATCAAAACCCAAATATTGACCAAGTGAGGCTTGGGTTTTGACTTATTATTGGTTAATCTGTGAGAGGAGAATGATTTGGGTTTAAACATAGTCTAGTAGCTCCATTTGAATCCCAATGAGTCTTATCAAAGCCTGGTTTTTCAGAGCTCTATTGCAAGAAACAGAAGAGTTAATCATCCCAGATTTGTTTGTTGTATTAATGATAAAATAAATGAGTAGAGAAAAAAAAGTCTAGCACCCAAACTTCAAGAAATCTTGCCAAGTTCAAGCAATAAAAATTTATATTCCTCTGGGGAAAGTACTTACATATAAGGGATTGATTCTGCACATGGACAGAGGGAGAGGTGGATGAAAGGAAGGAAGGGAGGAAAGAAGGAAAGACGGAAGGAAGGAAGGAGGGGAGAAGAAAAATGGGAGGAAAAATGCAAGGAAAGAAAGAAGGAAGAAGAAGCTTTGCCAATTGGAATTGGCCAGTTGGTTCCCCAGTGGTACAGCTACTGCTACTTCTTGCTCATCGTTAATTTTGGGAGAGTTGCTTAGAAAGGTGCAAATAAGTGGTATGCTCATACCCTTTGACACAGAGATTCCACTATCAGGCAGCCCACAAAAGTTCATTGATTTACAAAAAAGTTTATATATGAACCAAATATTTATGGTAGCACTTTTGTGATATCAGAGAACTAGAAACATGAAAGATGACAATTAAATGAGGAATGGCAGAAAAAATTATGTCACATGATTTAGAATATTACCACCATTAAAATATTACAAATATGATTATTTTAAAGCATAATGGAAAGATGAACATGAACTGAGGTAAAGAGAGCCAAAGCAATCATCTACACAACAACTACAGCATTAGCATTTATGTAGCACTTCAAAGCTTTCAAAGCACTTTCTATCTATCATATATCTATCTATATATGATATCATATATCATCTATCATATCCTCAAATTAACCTTATGAAGTTAATGCTATTATTATCTCTATTTGACAGATGAAGAAACTGATGCGGAAAGAGGTAAAAATGAGTCACCCAGGGTCATCTGAATACAGGCACTCCTCATTTATTGTGCTTTGAAGATGCTGTATTTTTTTTTTTACAAATTTAAGGTTTGTTGTGATACTGTATTGAGCAAGTCTACTGGCACCACTTTCCCAAGACCATGTGCTCCCATCATGACTCTGTGTGATGTTTTAATAATTCTTCCAATATTTCAAGCATTGTCATTATGAGTATTATTACATCTGTTATGTTGATCTGTGATCAGTGATCTTGGATCTTTGATGTTCCTGTAGTAATGGTTTTGGTACACCACTAAATACACCCATGAAAGATGGGGAACTTAACTGATAAATGTTATGGGTGTTCTGACTGCTCCACCAACCAGTCCATCACCCATCTCTCTTTCTCTCCTTCTCTTTGGGTCTCTCTACTCCAAGAGACACAACAATATTAAAGAATATTACATAAACTTCATTGAGAAAGCAGTGGCAAGATTTAATAGGACTTATTCCAGTTTTGAAAGAGGTTCTACTGTGGGGAAAACGCTATCAAACAGCATTGCATGTTGCAGAGAAATCTTTCAAGAAAGGAAGAATTGCCACAGTCAACCGTCAGCAACCACCAACCTGACTGGTCAATGACCATCAACATGGAGGCAAGACCTTCAAGCCAGCAGAAGGATTACAACGTTTTGAAGGCTCAGGTGATGGTTAGCATTTTTACAGTAAAGTATTTTAATTAAGATATGTACTGTTTTTAGACATCTCTAGACTTCATTTGGACACTTAATAGACTACAGGATAATTGAAAGTTGTGTTTTATATGCATTGGGAAACCAAAAAATTCATATGGCTTGCTTTTTGTGATATTTTGCTTTGTTCTAGTGGTCTGGAATCAAACCCTCAATATCTCCAAGGTATGCCTGGAGAAAGTATCTGAGACACGAGCCCAGCATTCTATCCACGGTGCCATCTAGCCACCTCAACAATACAAATAGAAAGAAAGATAACCACAACAGAATCAAAAAGGATGATACAAAGTTTCAAAGAACAAGGTAGGTGCAAAGAAGAGACAAGATATTTTTCTCATTCCTTTGTAAGGACAGGGCAGCCACAGATGGAATAGTGCACTGTAGCTGTTGTCAGATTTTTTTCAAGGCATTCATCATTTTTGCAGATTTTCCCATCTTACTCTTTTTCTTTAATAAATATTGTCATTAGGGTTGACTCTCCATGAAGGAGTAGGGGAAGGGATGTAGTGGAAAATTAGACAATAAAAAAAGATATTAGCATGACATTTATTTTCTTAATGCTGAAATAAAGAATTTGAAAAGAACAGAAGTTAACATGGAGATACAGAAAGGACAGCTTTGAAATATGTGATTTCTTACTTTTAATGCAAGCTGTTTCATATAGTCTTGTTTTGTTCTCTATATATGAAAATGCTCAAATTCATAAATATCAAAATCTTAATAAAAATTAAAAATTATGAAAAGAAAATTCTTTAACATTTCAGTTTAATGAAATTCAAATGAACATTGGTTTATGATCTCTGAGACCCTATTCTCTCAAAAGAGGTGAAAAGATAAGAAATGGTCCAGACCCTGTACTCTAGGAGCAGACATTCTCCTGGGGGTGGGAGAGGTGGGGCCTACAGAACCTCTGCAAATAAATGCAGCATAAGGTGGCAAGATACACAAAGGAATCATCCAGCAAAGTACTCTGGGAATATTTGGCAAGAGGAGAGATCATCTAAGACCTCGTTTCAGGAGTGTCTTCCTTGTGGCAGGAGGCATCTAAGACCTGGTTGGAGCCTTGAAGGCAGAGGTTTCCTGAAGGACAAAGCTGAGGGGGGAATGAGGAACAACTCCACCAATGGGTGGGTGTGGGAGGTCCAGACCAGGTTCTGGACATGCAGGTGATGGCACCTTATCTTTGACCCAATGACTGGCCAGTTGCTCTCAGTCATGGCTGTCCACTGAGGGCTGAGAAAAGCCAAAAGCTGTTCTCCCCTCTTGCTGAAGCCTTTTCCAGGCTCAACTTTGCCCATATATTCAAAGTGACCAGAGGCAAATCACTATCTCTCTAGCCCTCAGTTTCTCCAACTGTAACATGAGGGGCTGAAGTACATGGCTTACAAAGTCTCATCTGGGTCTAAATCTTTGAACTCACCGAAGGAAGAGGAGGTTCTCCCTGTGACCAGCTGCTAAGGTGGGGACAGGACATGGCTGAGGCAGCCCAGAAGCACTGGTGGCTTCTGGGGCTGCTGCCCCTTGCTCCCCTTTCTCCAGCTCCTTCTCCCCATTGCTCCTGTAGCTGCTGCCTGCCATCCTGTTCTTTCCCCTCCTAAGCATTCATTGTCTTTTCTGATGAGGAAACTGAAGGCCAGAGAAGGGAAGTGATTCAGTCAGCCTAGGTAGGAAGTCAGGGCATGAGCTAGAACTCAGGTATTCTGACACCTGGGCCCCCCATGTCTGGCATTCTCCATTTTCTAATTCCATCCTTGGCACAGATCTGAAGACCAGGCGAGTGGAGGGGGTACTTTCAGGTGCATTGGTTCTCATTTTGTCCTTAATTATTTCTCTTCCTGTAAAGGGAACCCAGTTCCACTCTCAGAGAAGGAATTCTGGTAGGCAGGCAAGCACTAGGGAATAGTGGTGCTGGTTCTCATTTCAACCTTGAAAGGGAGGAGCTGAGACTGGGGACCTGGATCCCAGGGTCAAATAGGGAGGAGGAGGCAGACATACCTGCTATACCAGAAGTATGTGACACCATAGGTGAGCAGGAAGCCAATTCCCATGAGGACCCCTCGGAGCAGGGTCAGTAGCAGAGGCCAGGAGCTTTTCTGTTCCCCTAAAAGGAGGCAAAAGAGACATAAATCAGGGCAGGGATCCAAGGGGACAATTCCTGGTTCTAGGGTCTGCTCGCAGGCCTTCATCCCTGAAACCACACAGATTTCCACCATTATATTTCCTAACCCCTATTCTCTCCACACATAGACCAACCCTCTGTATTGTCTCAGAGGGAGATATCTTGCCTCCCAGCACTCACCAACCATCATAACGGTTCTCTCTAGGCATACTCTGGTCCCAGGGAAAGTCACTTGGCAGGTAAGATTAGAGCCATGGTCCTGGGGCCCTGGGGTGAGGGTCAGCTCAGAGAAATGGAGAGTTTCTCTGAGGAATTCCAGGGAAGAGAGGATAGCCCCTGTCCAAGAGAAAACAGGGGCTTTCCCACACTCAGAGACTGAGGGAGCAACACAAATCACTTTCACCAGGTGTCCAGGCTCCAGGGTCCCTGGAATGTAGATGTCTGGCTTCTCTGTCAGAGCTGGGGGGAAAGAAAATGAGCCAGACCTCAGATAAGGGACTTCCAACCATAACTAATAACCTCAAGACCATCCCTAATATATCTCCAGGTTCCTCTGCCAATGGGATGTCCCTTCCAAGATTGCATCTCTGTCCTTCCTACATCATCCCGGGACCTGCGCTACATACTGATTCCTAGGGGACTTTGTTTATGCAAATAGAAGTCCATGTTTATGGTCTCCACCATGAGGGCTTTCATGCTGTCCTCTATAGTCTAGATATCTATCCCTGGGTCTATCTCTGACTCACAGGATAGCCAGAGTTATTGTCAATTACCGACTCACTTAGTCCTGACTTGGTTATGATTCCTAAAAGTATTTCCCAGTTTATTCTATTCTCTTTCTCTCTGTTTCTCTGTCTCTGTCTGTCTCTGTCTCTTGACTGTCCTTTCCTAGAGCCCATCATGATCCTCCTTTCCCCAAGAATCTTCTACATGCCTAAGTTCTGAACCACTCAACACTTCCATGGATATCTGGGTGTATTGCCCATGCCTGATAGACTCACCCAACCCTGCCTGGGATCCTGTTTCTCTACAAAGAGGAACCCAGAGTACATCTCCTCCTTCATGTCCCACACCATCTATGCTCTCCTCAGCTTTTGTCTGCTTCAGTCAACTCCCACTCATACAAATGGCATGCTTGTCCCTGGGGATATGGAGCAAAAGGAACTTCCCAGCCTGGTCCTCCCCCACAGGGAAGCACTTTATTGTCCCCAGGGCCCTTTCCCTGTCCCAGAGGTCCCTACCTCTCACATTCAGATTAACCTGATACTTTAGGTAGCTGTATTTTTCTGTCCATCCTCTCTCCATATGGAAGAAGTATTGTCCACTGTCCTTTTTCTGGACATCTGTGATGCTTAGGGAGCAGTTGTCCTTCATAGGGTCCCCAACTAGGTGGAATCTTCCCATGGCCTCCTTTTCCACCTCATGGTTTTGATTATTTGTGGCCACAAGGACATTTTCAGGATACACGGGTCTTCTCTTGAACCAGTAGCCATAGATTATGTCAGAAGAGGACCAGGGTTTAGGGTAGAAGAAGGTGCAGGGGATATAGATGCAGAGCCCTTCCTGAACTGTCTCTGACAGTGATACCTGCAGTCTATATGCATCTTTGGGGGATTCAGACCCTGTGGGAAGAAATAGATACAACACCCAGCAGCTAATAACAATGCTGATGATAATTATTGATATTAGCATTAAGGGACACAAGTTTTAGAGAACCCAGGACAGAGAATGTCAATGCTGGGAAAGATCTTAGAAGATACTTCAGTCCAGTCCCATTTTAAGATCAATTAGGAAGCTGAGGCGAAGAAAGATGTCTGTGACTTGGCTTAAAGTCCCTCAGTCAGCATCAGGTGAAGGACTCAAGCCAGGCTCTCCTGGCTCCAAGGCCAGCCCCTGAGAGCATCTTGCCCATTCCCATTCTTGCCATGTTTTCACTCACCACCCAAGGACAGCAGCAGCAACAGCAGCAGAAACATCTCTAAACCAGGAGAGTACAGGCACTGTCACTCCCCCAGGCTTTGTGGCTTCTGTTAGACCAGCCCCAAGGTTCATGAACAAAACAGAAGTTGTACAGAGAAAAAGGCGTCAGGCCCACAGCCCTGGGAAATGATGGGTCAAATGAGTGGGGGTTGGCCCCTGACAGGAACTTTTGGTCACATGTAGCCTGGTTGTTCACCCTCCTTCCCCAGGCTCTCTCAGATCCTGTCCCCAACCCCAGCTGGGACAAGAAGAGCTGACATGGTCCAGGGTAAAGGGAGGAAAGGTGGATGGAGTCTGATGGGACTTTAGTCCTGGGTGGGGGGGCAGTGTCAGGGGATGGAGTGAGAAATGAAAGGGAGAGCAGTCAGGTTTTTCTACCCACCACCCTATGAAAAGGAGAAGAAGAGGAAGGGGAAGTGAAAGTCCCAGGCACAAACCTGTGACGAGTGGAAATTCCGAGGAATCCAGAGGCTTTGCCTGGAGGCAGAGCAGTCTCAGTTCAGACTCTGGGAAATCAACCCCATGCTGAGACTAAGACCTGAGAACAGAGAAGGGCAGAGATGGGGGAAGGGGGGAGCTAGACGGAACCCTAGAACATGAAATATCAGAGCTTAATGCGTCCAAGTTCCAAGATCTGACCTCCTAATGCAGAGTCATGGGATTCATATTGAAAGCTCATAAAACTCCAGATCCTTCCACGGGCATCAGGGATACAAGGACAAAGATGAAATGGCCTTCATAAAGAAGTCTATATTTTATGGCAAATCTAGCTGGACCTTCTGATGACCCTCTTCACACTGAAAGCTCGATGATCTCCTAGGAGGGGCAGAGTTGATATTGATAACTGTCTCCAGGGCTTTATTCCCAGATAGTACACTAGCAGTATCTTACATGGTTGGAGGATGGGGCTGGACACAATGAAGGAGTTGGAATGGAGGTAATCACTCTCAGATCCTCACTCCATGGCCTGCAGGGACCAGAGGACCAGAAATGTGGACCAGATGTTGGGTTTCTATGTTAGAGCTGAGGAAAAAAAGAATTTATGCAAGCCAGGTCCTTGGGAAGCTGTCAGCTTTTCTATTAGCTAATAACCTGTCCTTTAAGTGTCGCCAGAGTGACCTGTCCCTGAGAATTCCTTTCCCAGTTTCCAGTATTTTCCCTCCTTCCCCAGAGATCTCCTGTATCCCCAGAACCTGAGGGACTCACCTCTGCCCTTGGGCCTGATTCTGTAAAGAGAAGAATGCACACTGTAGCCTCTACCTGGTACTGGCCCAGGGCCTGTCCCTTCTATCTTAGATGCTGCTCCCTGCCTCCCCCAATACCCCTGGTCCTTTTCCTGGCATTATAGGCTATTCCCAAGGTCAGGGCCACTCAGCTCTTCCTGGAGTCATTTCTCCACATAGAGAAGACCACAATGCATTCCCTTCCCCATTTCTGATGCCTGTTTTTGACCTCCAAATGTCCTCCAGTTTTTGCCCCTCCCTCTGACTGGGCTCCCCACCATCCCTGTGGCCCATTCTTTTCTTGGGACCCTGAGAATAAGATTATTCTCATACTTTCCCAAAATTTCCCCCTATACCCTTAATCAGGACCCTGGGAATCAACTGAAGTTACCTTATTCTAGAGTTACCTGTGATCTTTAACAATTTCAGTTAGTTGTGTCTGCCTCTTTGTGGCCTCGTTTGGGGTTTTCTTAACAAAGATACAGGAGTGTTTTGCCATTTCCTTCTCCAACTCATTTGATAGATGAAGAAACTGAGATAAACAGGATGAAGTGACTTATCCAGGGTCACACAGCTAATAAGTGTCTGAGGCTGGATTAGAATTCAAGTCCTCCTGACCCCAGTTCCAGCCCTCTATTCACTGCACTACCTAGTGTCCCAGTCTATAATTACCAAATCTAATGGCATTGTCTCAGTCCCCTTCCTTGGTCTTTCTAGAGCTTCTGACCTTCTTTCCCTGTATCTTCTCTCCTTTAAAAACCTGACCAGGACAAAGCACTGCAAGGTCACCTCATTCATGGAAGCTGTGTCATAATTAAGACAGCCTGAAGTCACATGAGTTATTACAACCACCATATCATGCTGGGGACGCAGTATAGTTCTCTAAAAACAACAGATCTTTTTCAAATACACTACTATCTATCCATGTCCCTCCCACATCTTCTACTTAATGAGCTAACACAGAAATTTTCCTGAAGTGCAGATCTGACCATGTCACTTTTCTACTCAACAACCTTCAATAGCTCCCCATTATTGCTTCCAGTATCAAACATAAAGTCTTTTGCTTGCCACAAAATTCTTACCTTTCCAGTCTTCTTACACTTCAGTCCACTCTGTGCAGTCTACTTGACTATTCTCAAATGAGCTACACTGTGCCCCATCTCTCAGCTCCTGAACTACCAGTCCCCATTTCTGGAATGCTCTCCCTCCTCACCTATGTCTCTTGACTCTCTTGGCTTCCTTCAAGACTTATCCTAAACATTATCTTCTATAAGAGGTCTTTCCCAGTTTCCCTCACCCCCACCCTGCTACCACTGCCAAGGAAGGCAGACTTTCAACTGCTGGTGCTAGGTCAGAGAATTTAGGAACAGAGAGATTGAAACAGATCATGAGAACAGGACATTATGGCAGAAAGGAACTGTGCAGTACTCCACCAACCCTCAGGGAAAGACCATGGTTAACCAGGGCCACTTCTGTTCACCCAAAAGGCAGCTGGGGTACAGACCTAGGTTGGAGAATTGTGAATTGCTCAGTGTGGGAGAAGGGGGAAATGCTTTGAGATCCAGCCCCCAAGGAAACCACAATAAGAAGGGAGGGGGTCAGGAAATGAGTGATAAGGAAAATAAGGGCAGGGGAGAGGGTTGGAAGAGAGACCTAAAGTACCAAAGATTTCAAGAAGAAATCTCAGAGACTTTGAAAATAAACAGAAAAATCAATAGAAAAAAAAAAACAGGAACAGAAGGAAATATGGTCTCCAGATCTTGTAAATGAATTTTGTCATCTATGAATAAAAGAATTAAAAAGGAAAATGATCCAATACTTGATGAGACAAAGAACCCAGTAAAATTTGGGAAGAACACTGAATCACAACACGCTGTTTCTGAGCAATTTAAAAGAAAAATTAAAATTATAAGAGCAAAATTTCTGTCCTACAAGGCAAAAATAATTAGCATAATAGAAAAACTTGAATCTGCAACGGCAAACAGCCAAAGAAATAAAAACTAGAACAATAGTTTGGGAATGTAGATACACAGAAGTGAAAGACAATCTTGAAGAAGAGAAGCAAATAAATACATTGAAAGAAAATGTGCTCACTGTGCAAGCAAAACACACAGATATCAGGCTGCTGGAAGACAACCTGAGCATAATAAACCTCCCAGCAGAACACAATAGGACAAAAACCTTAACACCAAAATAGAGGAATATAATACAAAAGTCTTGCCCAGAATTTCTGAACACAGAAAGTAAAATTGTAATTGAAAGAATTTAGAGATAGCTTATAGAACAAAACCAAAGCTATAAGCTTTAATTCAATTCAGAAACAAGTTCTATAATCCACCAGGAGAAAGACCTTTAATTAAAAAGGAAAGAATATTTAAAAAACACAAGACTATTATAGAAAAAGGAAGCTAGAAGAGAATAATGCATTCCGAAGAGCTTGGAGTTCAGAATGCAGCCCAGAGTGACCTATGCTGTAGATCTAAGCTTGACCATATATGACAAAAGATGGATATTCAATAAAAAAGGAGTTTGGAACTTTTGGGAAAGAAAACTGGAACTGAAAACATTATGTGCTCTTTAATTACCCCAAACAATGGAATTGTGGGAGTAAGCAAATGCAGCAGACAAGGACAGCCACAGCAAAAGAGTGACAATAGAGACCAGTAAGAGACTTTTTTTCCTAAATGTACAAAAGGAGATGGATATAAAGTCAGAAAGCTAGTAGAGCTAACAGTGAATAGTCAGACCATAGACAAAACCTAGAGACACCGTGCTTACAGGTGAATTAGTGCTTTTGTGGGAGGACTACATTACAAGATGGAAGGGTGCGTAAAGATGGGAGGGGAGCAGGGGGATAGAGAGGAGTGATGCATCAGCAACCACACAAGGGCTTGAAATGGGGGGAGGGGGATGACCTCTGCTGTCTCAGAAAGAGAAGAATCTACAGTGGAGTGGGTAAGAAGGAGGGAGAAAGAAAGGAGTGGGGAGAAAGGACTCTACTCTGAAGGAGAGTCCACAGATGAATGATCCCGGCGTGAAGAGAGATGGTTGGTGAAGGGAGAGGAGAACAATATGTTGGATGAGGTCTGAGGGATTTGGGAACTGAAAAGTCTCCTTGTCCTGGGAACTGCTGGGGGTGGGACAGACTTCCTATCTTTGGAGTGGCTGGTTTGTCCTCAGCTCCTCACGTGTAGAGAAGATAGAAGTACTTGGGTCTGAATGCCCAATCCACAAACAATATGAAGTTGTTCATTTCTAAGAACAACCAAGAATTTTTTCTATTGAAGGGGAAGGGATGGGAGAAGAGGAGGGTCTGAAAAAGAAAAGGAGGTCTGTTTGGGGGAGCAGGATGACTGTAAATGGCAACAGAAAGAAGGCAGTACTGCTCCAGTCTCATCTGCCTTCTGGTTGTTCTGCCAAGGAGCATGAGGCACCTAACAATGACAGAACAGAGTTGGCCCCCCAGTGAGATGTTCCTTAAGATAAACCCTCTAAATGAATGCAGGTCACTTGGACCAAATGGTCACATTTTGGAGTCCCGATAGAATGGGCAGATGGAAGTGCCAAGTCCATCAGGTATCTCCATCCATGGAGAACAAGAGAAAAGCTGCAGGGCCAGCAAAGGACAAATGTCCCAATGCTCAAAAATAAGGAGAATAGAATCTGAAAACTCTGGATCTGGGAGCCTGTTTTGAATTCCCAAGATAATTTTGTATCATTATTTTTAATACCTAGTGAACATGGAATAAAAGAAACAGTGTTTCCAAAGACATGGGCTTGATGGGGGGAATGGCAATAGGTTTTACAGGGGCTCAGAGTCCCTGAGTCTGGAAAGAATTCACTAAGCTCAAGCAATCTTGAAGTCAGAATTGTAAAAGTTTATTGTTTACTCTTTACAAGGGTAAAGCAGAGGTTCTTAGGGAACCTGCAAACTTAAAGAATTCACAGGTATAGTTTTAAGGAGTCAAAACAGTAAATCAAGTGTCAATTATGCTAAATAGGTGAGTAAGGGTGGGATTAAGGAGGAGTTAAGGAGTGGTCAGTGCTTAAAAGAATATGCACTTTTAATGTCAACTGCACAGGCATATTGCCCATAATTCACTGGGAAATAGCCCAAAGGGGGGCTACCTGGAGGTGTTGTTTTAGGCTTGAAATGTCACTAAGTCAGCTATCGGTCAGAGCTTACTGAGAAGTGCCTAGTCTGACATCCATCAGTGTCACGTTTGACAAGATAAATGTTGGGAAACGTGGCTAACAGAGACTCAGTATATGTCTAATTGGCTAAGTTGTTAACTTATAGATAGTGTATTGAAGGATTCATGGATGCAGCTGGCCACTCTGCTAGAGGGAGATAACATTTGCCTAAGTTAAAATATTTATAGATGGTTTAGTGAAGGATTCATAGTTGTAGCTTGTTATTGTTCCAAGCAGAGATAAACAATTCATAAGTTGTTGCTGGGCAGAGTGCTGGCAGGGGGAAGGGACAGAGTTAATGCTCTGAGGCTGGGGTGAGGGAAATGTGATTTTACAGACTGGTTTTACAAATTGATTTTACAAACTGATGTTACAAACATAGATCCCAAGCACCCCATCAGGCTCACCTCACTAACATCTTTGTCAGGACTACCAAATGGATAGGTTAGGAGAATGGTAGAGACATTATTTCCCCTGATTTTGGCAAAGTTGTTGATAAAGAACCACATAACTATTCTTGTGGAAAACATGGATATAGAGTAAACAATAAAATAATTGCACCAACCCAGGGCTGGTTCGAGGGTCACGTCCAAGGACTAGTTGTTAATGGTTTAATGTCTGCATAGACAGAGATCATTCATGGGATATGCCATGGATTTATTTGTGCTCAGCCTGGCTCTATTGACCTTTTTATTAATGTCAAACTTTTTATCAATGACCTGAGTAAACCATTAATAGCACGCTCTTCAAATTGGCAGATAAAATTAAGCTGGAAGGGATAACTAGCATACCAGATGGAAGAGTTTGCCTCTATAATGGTCTCCACAGGCTAGGCCATTGGACAGACTCTAATGAGAGGAAATCTAATGACCATGCAAATTTTGTATGACGTTTGGGTGAATGGCACACAATGATGCAAGGCTAATCAGAAGAACTTTTGCTACTCACAGTCAAGCACAGCATAGTAGGGTACAGTGATTTAGTCAGGGGGAGTCACATGTAGCCTCCCTCACTGCTAAAGTCCCATGGGACTTCATGCTGTGGGTGGCAGCACAGATGAGTAGTAGAATGCATTCTTCTCTCAAAGGCCCATGGCCTCTTGGGGGCCTAGGTTAGCATAGCACTTTCAGACAAAATCTGTCATAGCAGCCATTATGTCACAGAGGGCCAATAGCATCAAGTACAGACCAAAATCAAAAGAATAACTTCTAAAAATGAACCAGAAAAGCTTACTCAGGATGTGGAAAGGGGAAATATGGGCATACTGTAGCAGCAAAATTATTGAAGAGTTTTAACAACCAGTTCTAGCTTGAAAAAGGTAGCATTTGAATCATAATCCTCTCAGAGTTGCATACCAGGAGACAAGCCTGGAGGAATGGGGCAGAGTCCCCTCTGGCTATTCAGACCAAGAGAAATTTGAAGTCTTACACTTCATTCCAAGGAATAGACTTTGGAAGTGCAACACAGAGGAAAACTAGATAACTCTTCAACTGAAAAAGGGGGTGGGGGGTGATTGATTGTAAAGGCAAAAAGAGACTTTGCTATCCAAAAATGCTAATGAAAACGTATGCCTCATTAACATTAATGGTGGCGTGCCTTTCAGGACTGTAGAGGAAAGGAAATAGTCCCCTCTGGTCTATCCCCTTGTCAGAACTGCACTTAGTTCTGAGCACCACATTTTTAGAAAGCTGGAGGGTGTCTGAGAGCATCAAGGATGTTGAATAGCTTAAGTCAATCCTTACCATATGGAAAACATTTGAAGGAATGGATAATTTTTAGTCAGAAGAAAGAGACTTGTGGGGGAACATGATAGTCATCTTTAAGTATAGGAAAGGGTATTATGTGGACCTGTTCAGTTAGGTTCTGGAAGGCAGAACAAGCAGTAATGGGTATAAGCTGCTAAGAGGAAAATTGAGTCAGATGCTTTCACTCAACTCTACTCAGGTGCTAGTTCTCTCTGTGTCTGTCTCTGTCTGTCTCTTTCTGTCTCTCTTTGTCTCTCTGTCTGTCTGTTTGTCTCTCTCTCTGTATCTGTCTGTCTCTCTCTGTCTCCCTCTCTCTCTCTCTCTTTCTCTCACTCATCTGATGTATGTGATAAGCTTGTCTTTTTAAGAATTGCCATTTATGGGGTGTCTAGGTGGCGCAGTGAGTAAAGCGTCGGCCCTGGAGTCAGAAGCACCTGAGTTCAGATCCGGCCTCAGACACTTAACGCACACACAAACAAAAAAACCTAGCCGTGTGACCTTGGGCAAGTTACTTAACCCCAATTGCCCTGCAAAAAGCAAAAAAAAAAAAAAAAGAATTGCCATTTATATAATGTTTTCAGATTTGCAAAATACTTTGTATTTCTTGTATTATTTGATGATCCTTGTAAGAAGCATCTAAGTAGCATAATGGATAGATTATTAAGCCTGAAGTCAGGAAGATCTGAGTTCAAGTCCAGCCTCAGACACTTCCTGGCTATGTGACCCTGGGCAAGTCATTTTTAGCTGCTATCTTCCTCAGTATCTTCAACAATAAAATTGAGATACTCATAAAATCTAGACTATTGTGAGAATCAAATAATATAATATTGGCAAAGCAGTTGAGACATTGTCTGTCACATAATAGACTTCATAAATGATTGTTGATGTCCTTCTTTTAAAATCTGAGTGAAAATGGCTTCTTTATGCACCTTCATCAGTCATTTTAGGGAAATCCTACTTTTTCTTCCTCCCTGCAATTATTTTTTCTCCCAACTCTCCATCTTTGCTGGATAAACTTGCTCTACAGAATTTTAGTCCATGAGATCCTGCCTGTGCTGTGAAGTTTTTGAAAAGCAAAGTTGTGAGGGGGTGGAGTGGAAACAAGATTTCCTTGCCACTCTGGCTCCCATGTCCCCCAATTCATGTAAAAAATTACTCTAGACAAACTTTGGGGCTACAAAACCTACAAAATGACACAGAGGAGCTAACCTCCCACTGAGGACAGCCCAGCAGGTTAGAGGCAAGCAGACAGCACAGCACTCTGGAAGCTAATTCCAGCCCTGCTGGAGCCAGAAGTCTTATCCCAAGGGCAGCCTGACCAGCTGCTGGCTGGAGGGACTTCAGATCACCAGCAGCTGTGTCAGTTTCCAGAATTATCAACCAATAAATGTCAAGGACAAAATGAGAAGTCAGTTCAGTGAGGACTTTGGGACCTGGGAATTTGGAGTGTGATTCAGCCCTTGCCCCTGGGGGGAGAAGTTGCTGAGGTGCCATGGCCATGCAGCCACTGCCACATGGCAGCTTCAGCTCCTGGTCTGCAGATTGTAGGGAGACGAAGCCATCAGTTAGAGGGGTAATCACTCTTGCTTTAACCTGTTTGGATCTGGATTGCTGTCTAGCGTGGAGATCCTGGAACATGTGACCAGCATGCCAGAGTGTGTGAAGGCTTCAGAGAGGGCACCCAACTAATACCTTCAGCAGCTACAAAACCCCCAGCATTTGGGATAAAGCTGCCATTTCTGGTAGCAGAGTTCTACTGTGGCAAAAAGCCCAAAAGTCAAGTAACTGAGTGGCAACATAAGCAGGCAAAGGAAGCAAAGCAAAAAGAGCAACCCAACATTACAATCCTATTTTGGGGACAAAAAGGATCAAAGCATGGAACAAGAGGGAGACAATAAAGTCAGAACTCCTGCACCAAAAGCTTCCAAGAGAAATATGAGCTGGTTACATGCCATAGAGGAGCGTTAAAAGGATTTTTAAAATCAAATAAGAGAAATGGAGGAAATTTTGGGAAGAGAAATGAGAATGATGCAAGAAAATTATGAAATGAGAGTCAACAACCTGACTAAAGAAAGTAACACCTTAGTATATAGAATAACTCAGATGGCAAAAGAGGCTGAAAAAGGCAATAAGGAGAAGAATGCCTTAAAAAGCTAAATTTACCAGATGGAAAAAAGAATCTCAAAAGCTCACTGAAGAGAATCATTCCTTCAGAATTAGACTGCAGCAAATGGAAGCTAGTGACTTTATGAGAAATCAAGATACTATTAAACAGATCCAAACAAATGAAAAAATACAAGGCAATGTAAAATATCTCAGTGGAAAAACCATTTACCTAGAAAATAGATCCAGCAGAGATAATTTTAAAATTATTGGACTACCTGAAAGCCATGATCAAAAAAGAAACTAGAAATCATCCTTCAAGAAATTCTCAAGAAAAATTGCCCTGATGTTTTAGAACAAGAGGGTAAAATAGAGGTTGAAAGAATCCACTGATCACTTCCTGAAAAAGATCCTAAAAAGGAAGCTCCTAGGAATATTATAGCCAGGTTCTGGAATTCCCAGATCAAGGAGAAAATACTACAAGCAGCCAGGAAGAAACAATTTCAATATTGTGGAAACACAATCAGGACAACTTAGGACCTGGCAGCTTCTACACTGAGGGATTGAAGGGCTTGGAATATGATATTCCAGAGGGCAAAGGAGCTGGGAGTAAAACCAAGAATCACCTCCCCAGCAAAACTGAGTATCATGTTACCGGGGAAAATATGGTCATTCAGTGGAATAGAGGACTTTCAAGCATTCTTGAGGAAAAAAACAGAGTTGAATAGAAAATTTGACATTCAGATACAAGAAGCAAGAGAAGCTTGAGAAGGTAAACAGGGAAAAGAAATTATAAGGAATTTATCAAAGTTGAACTACTTATATTCTTACATGGAAAATGATAATTATAACTTAAGAAACTTTTCTCAGTTATGAGAATAGTTGAAGAGAATAGAAATATATATGTGTGTATGTGTGTGTATATATATGTATGTATATATACATATATATGTATGCATATGTGTATATGTATACATACATGTATGTCTATTTAGGAGGGTATATGGGTGTATGAATAAATATGTGAGTGTGTGTATATATGGCTACAGGTATACATAGACAGAGGATACAGGATCAGTTGAATAGGAAGGGATGATACTTAAAAGGTGAAATTTTAAGAGGTGAGAGAGGAATATAATGAGAGGAGATGGGGAGAAACAGAATGGGGTAAATTATCTCATATAGAAGAGGCAAGGGATAATTGTTACAATGAAGGGGAAGAGCAGGAAGGTGAAAGCAAATAGGACAATTTTACTTTCATTGAATTTGGCTTAAGGAGAGAATAACATACACACTCAAATGGGTATATTAACCTAGAGGAAAATAAGGAGTAGGGGATAAGAGGGGGAATGGTAGAAGGGAGGGCAGATTAGGGGAGAGGGTAGTTAGAAGCAAACATTTTTGAAAAGGGATGGGGTCAAAGGAGAAAATAGAATATGGGGGCGGGATAGGATGGAGGGAAATATAGTCAGTCTTCCACAATATAACAATTGTGGAAATGATTTGGGTAACTACACGGGTACAACATATAATGAATTGCTTATCTTCCTAGTGGGGGTGGGTGAGGAGGGAAGAAGGAAAAAAAAATCTAGAACTTTTTTTTAAGTTTTTAAAGTTTTAAAAACAAATGTTTTTTAAATTGTTTTTACATGCTACTGGGAAATAAGATATACAAGAGTTGGATGTAAGATATATAGGCACAAGAATTCCATCTTGCCCTACTAGAAAGTTAGGGATAGGTGAAGCAGGAAGATATAAGAGACAATAAATTGGGGAAAGGGGTATTCAGCAGGCTGACTATTTGGGGGTGAGGGTAGGGGAAAGACAGGGAGAAAAACTGTGACTCAAAATTTTGAGGAAATAAATGCTGAAAACTAAAAATATATAAATTAATTTTTAAAAAATCATGAAAAGATATACATAAGGGAGGTATCATAAGTGATGAAACAAGGGGCAGAGCCAAGATGGCGGAGTAGAAACAGCGAGTCCAAGCCATTCTACCCCCAGATCACCTCCAAACTATGTAAAAGGGGACTCTGAACAACTTCTGGAGCCCCAGCACCCACAGAACAACACAGAGAAGCTAACCTCCCACTGAGGTCAGCCCAGCAGCCCTGCAGGAAGGACCAGCGCAGCAGTCTGGGAGCCGGCAGCCCACAGAGCGCAGAGAGCCGAGCACAGCCGAGCGCCTGAGTCTCGGTTTTAGCTCCAGGGCAGCAGGGCCAGCGGCCGGATAGAGGGACCCCAGAACACCAGCAGCTGTGGTGACTCCAGAATTATCAACATAGACATGCCTAGGACAAAGTGAGAGGTTAGTGCCCTATGGACTTTGGGACCAGTATTTGGGGAACAAGTCGGCTTCCTCCCCTGGGGGCTAGAAGCCACTGAGGAGACACACCATTTTGCAGTTTTCAGAGGCAGCTCCAACTCCTGGCCTGCAAACTGTAGGGAGTTCCAGTGATCAGTCTTGGGGGGTAATCGCTCTTGCTTTAACTTCCCTGGATCTGAATTGTGATCTGGGGTGGAGGTCCTGGATGGGTTTCCAGCTTGACAGAAACGGAAGTTGCCCCCACACACACACGTTTGGGGCGAAAGTTCCTGTCTGGCACCAGGCCATACTGTGGCAACAAGCCCAAAAGTCAAGTAATTAAGTAGCAACATGCCAAGGCAAAGGAAACAAATTAAACAAAAAAATGCAACGTTAGACTCCTACTTGGGGGCAAAAACTATCGAAGCATAGAGAGAGAGGAGGACTGTAAGGCCAGACATCCTGCTTCAAAAACCCCAGGGGAAAACATGAGCGGGTTGCAGGCCATAGAGGACGTTAAGAAGGACTTTAAAAATCAAATAAGAGAAGTGGAGGAAAAATTGGGAAGAGAAATGAGAAGGACGCAGTAAAAGTATGAAATGAGGGTCAACAGCCTGATTGAGGAAAACAACACCTTAAAAAATAGATTGACTCAAATGGCAAAGGAGGCCCAAAAGGGCAATGAGGAGAAGAATGCCTTAAAAAGCCAAATTTTCCAGATGGAAAAAGAATCTCAAAAGCTCACTGAGGAGATTCATTCCTTCAAAGTTAGACTAGAGCAAAAGGAAGCTAATGACTTTATGAGAAATCAAGATACTGTTAAGCAGATCCAAACAAATGAAAGATTAGAAGGCAATGTGAAATATCTCATGGGAAAAACCACTGACCTGGAAAATAGATCCAGGAGAGATAATTTAAAAATTATTGGACTACCTGAAGGCCATGATCAAAGAAAGAACCTAGAAATCACCCTTCAAGAATTCTCAAGGAAAACTGCCCTGATGTTTTAGATCCAGAGGGCAAAATAGAGGTTGAAAGAATCCACAGATCACCTCCTGAAAAAGATCCCAAAAAGAAAACTCCCAGGAATATAGCTAGGTTCCAGAATCCCCAGATCAAGGAGAAAGTACTACAAGCAGCCAGGAAGAAACAATTTCAATATTGTGGAAACACAATCAGAATAGCACGGGACCTGGCAGCTTCTACATTGAGGGATGGAAGAGCATGGAATATGATATTCCAGAGGGCAAAAGAGCTGGGAATGAACCCAAGGGTCACCTACCCAGCAAAACTGAGTATTTTGTTTCAGGGGAAAATATGGTCATTCAGTGGAACAGAGGACTTTCAAGCATTCTTGAGGAAAAAACCAGAGTTGAATAGAAAATTTGACATCCAGACGCAAGAAGCAAGAGATGCCTGAGAAGATAATCAAGGAAAAAGAAATCAAAAGGAACTTATCAAAGTTGAACTATTTACATTGCTATATGGAAAAACAATAATTGTGACTGATGAAATCTTTCTCAGTATTAAAATAATGGAAGAAGGGTGTATGGTCATATGAATACATATGTGAATGTGTGTATATATGTTTACAGTTATATATGGATAGAGGGCACAGGTTGAATTTGTTGGGAAGGGATGATACTTAAGGGGTGAAATTATGAGGTGAGAGAGGAAAGTCGCATGAGGAGATGGGGAGAGACAGGGTAGGGTAAACTATCTCATGTAGAAGAAGCAAGGGGAAGTGGCTGCAAGGGAGGGGAAGAATAGGAAGGCAAAAAGGCAAAACCACATTCTCATTGAATTTGGTTCAGGGAGAGAATGACATACATACTAAATGGGATATCTCAACCTGCAGCAGAATAGGGGGAAGGGGAATGAGAGGAGGGATGATGGATAGGAGGGCATCCTTGGGGGTAAGGGAGGTTGGAAGTACCCACTATAGAAGAGGGATAGGATCAAGTAGGGAATGGACCAGGTGGGGGGTGGGATGAGTGGGAGGGAATTATAAGCCGCCTTGTACAATATATCTACTATGGTAATGTTTAGCATAGCTAGACATGTACAACATATACTGAATTACTTATTTTCCCAGAGGGAATGGGTGACAAGAGAGGAAGGAAATGGATACGAAATTCGAGGTTTTAAGATTAAATGTTTCAAATATATATAAATACTATTATTAATACTCTTTTGCTTGTAATTGGGAAATAACATGTGCAGGCATTGGGACACAGAGATTCACCTTCCTCTAATGGAAAAATCAAAAGGGGTATGGGAGAAGATAGGGGAGAGAGCAGATTGGAGGGAGCGATATCTTGTGGGACTGCTATTCTGGGAGGATGGGTAGGGGAAAAACGGGGGGAAAATAATTGTAACTCAAAATCTGGCAGAAATGAATGATATAAAACAG
The DNA here is from genome assembly GCA_011680675.1 of Gymnobelideus leadbeateri. Taxonomy (NCBI): domain Eukaryota; kingdom Metazoa; phylum Chordata; class Mammalia; order Diprotodontia; family Petauridae; genus Gymnobelideus; species Gymnobelideus leadbeateri. The sequence continues at coordinate 409,179 of WOXC01004553.1, forward strand.
AAGTTAATAAAGCATTTGTTTAATAAAAAAACATGAAAAAAAAGAAAAAATAAGTGATGAAACAAAGTTTAATTGTTTACATTGGGTTTTTGGGGGTTGTTGTTTTTTTTTTGTTTTTTTTTTTTTGCTTTTTGGAGGGCAATTGGGTTTAAGTAACTTGCCCAACATCACATGGCTAGCTGTGTGTGTGTGTGTGTGTGTGTGTGTGTGTGTGTGTGTGTGTGTGTGTGTGTTGTTAAGTGTCTGAGGCCAGATCCTAACTCAGGTCCTCCTGACTCCAGGGCCAGTGCTCTATTCACTGCACCACCTAGCTTCCCCTGCTTTATTCTTTACAAAAGGAAATGTCAAGCCAGAATATTTTTAGCCCCTTCCCCATTTGTCTGCATCAGATAGAATGAGAAAAGATTCTCCTCGATTGTTAATAGGTTTGAGGAAAGCGGAGTTTGAAGATTCTAGCCTAGCATATCAATAATAAAAGTCCCATTATCTGAGGTAGGGTCTGGGTTTATGACCCTCATCCCCCTTTGTCAATCAGACCAGGAGGCCTGGTCTTGCAGTTCCTTTTGATATACAGGAAGAGGCCTTCTGAGAACACAGAAGAGAAATAAATATGTTGATTTTCAGGTGCCAGCCTCCCCCACTGTCCTCTACAAGCAGTTTTTTTTTTTTATCTCTGACAGTCATCAGTATGGCTTCAAATCAGGTTTCATATAATTTCTGTTTTTATATAAATTCTGTGGAAACAAAATTCAAACTTACAAAAGTACAAATACTCAGTACACACTCTTGCTTATACCACATTGGTCTCTGGGAATAATAGGATCAAGTTTAATTTAGTTTCTACACAACATTCATCCCAACAAGTTCCCATCCAAATACATGATCATTCTAATTTGAATTTTCATCTCAATTATCACTGGGTTGGGTCCTAAAGGTAACTCCTCCATCCTTGATGCATGGATGTTTGACTGGCTGGAATAGGGTACTGAGGGTAGTTCCTCCCTCCTTGGGACTTTGTTGGTGGGTTAGCACGGACTCTAGACTTTTGGATTCCTAGTCACAGGTTCATGCATTCTCAAATGACTCTCTTAACCTTTCAAAATCTCTCAAGGCTGTAATTCCCAGCCTCAACAAAAATGAAAGAAAAACACCAAGAACTGAAGCTCATATTCATGGTGCCATATGTCAACCACAGAGGAGAGAATGCCACAAACCTCTTGCCTTATAGCATTTTCTTTCATCTGATGCCATTAATGAAGTAGTCAAACCAAGAAGAGAGATTCAGCCAGGAGAGCTTTGTGCCAACCAACAGAAAGGAAGGGGAAGAGGTTAATGCCTGCAGAAAGGGCCTCCAGTTCTGGTTATAAAACTACAATCAACCAGAAGCCACAATCCACCAAGTGGTTAACAGATTAGAACCACTTATAAAGTGTCTACACATGCCTCAAACTCTCTCCAAAGCACTTACATGACATAGCTATCCAAGAAGCAGACTCCCCAGCCTTTGCCACATGGAGAAATACATCAGCCAAGTACATTGATACAATCTAAGCAGACCAATGAGCACTGGGTTTAGTGGTCAATCCCCCATTACAAATGAAATCTTTAAATTTTGTATACCCAAAAATGATCAAGAGTTTGGACAAAACCTGTGATGTCATCTTTGTGGCCAAGGTAGCAAGATAATGAGACACTGGTTTTGTCCCTGTGGGAGAAAAAACAATCCTAACATTTTGAATTATTTCAAGTTTAACTGACTACCTGAAGAGATAATGTGTTCCTTGCAAAGGGAAGCCTTCCAGAAGAGGGTGTTTCATCCCTTGTTGCAGATATTGTAGAGAATATGACCTGGACTAGGCCCCTCCTGATTCAGTCTGTGGGAGCCCAGAGCTGTGGCCCAGACCTCCAGGTTACAGTAATATAATGAGTTGTAGAGGAACCCTGAGGTCGTTTAGTGTGACCTTTTCATTTTATAAATGAGAAAACCAAGGCCTAGAGGGTATGTTAACACAGAGAAGGCTCTTACAATATGGAATTATGATGGGAGAGTATAATTGTTTTCTAATTTTTCTTCATCCAATTCAGATGAAAGTGAGAAAACACATGAAATCTAAATCCCTAAAGGCAGAGGAAGGAGAAAGTCCAGCTAAAACAGAAGGAATCATTGGGATGGATAGGAGGGCACCTCCACCTCCTTGATCACCTCTTTGGATGAAGAAGAACCTTATGAATTTAGAAGGGTCTGTAGGACAGAGGATTTCCTCTCTTCCCACCAGCATTTTATTGTTCAGTCATTTTGTGGTCATGTTCAACACATCTTCACCCCATTTAGGGTTTTCTTGGTAAAGACACTGAAGTAGCTTGTAATTTTCTTCTCCACCTCATTTTACAGGTCAGAAAACTGAGGCAAATAGGTTTAAGTGACTTGCCTAGGGTCACACAGCCAGTAAGGAAGCTAGTAACCTGAGGCTAGATTTGAAGTCTAGAAGATGGGTCTTCCTGACTCCAGGTTCAGCATTTCATGCACTATGGCACCACCTGGTGGTCACCAACATCTTATCAGGGTCCATAGGACATCTCATTCAGGGTTTGCCTTTGGAACAAAAAAGAATGAAAATTCAAGGCCCTGCAAAGAACCCTGTGGAAAAGCTACGCCAACAGCTAAGAGGAACAATTTAAAACTCCAGCAAAGGGACTCCCAAGAACTTTGAATTATCTTTTTTTGCTCTGTGTGCTCTCTGAGCCTGAGTCAATTTTCTTGGTGTACCAATGGGAAAGCCAATCATAGACATTTTAGGAACATTTGTGCTTGATACCAACTGTCAATCGAGGTGGGCTGCACACTACTGAGGGTTCATAAGAACTAGAACAAAACCCAATTTCTTGGGGCTGCTGACCTAGGGAACCTAGTGTTCAGGTTCTGAGTCCCTAAGTCAATGAAAGTGGGAGGAGAGATGGCAGCTCCAGACCATATGCCACAGAATCGTCCTCTAACCTCTGACATTCTGTGGTCACAAATGGCCAGGGCTTTGTCCCCCTGACAAGTACCTGAGAGAAAAAGGGAAATCTCAGCTTCCCTGATTCTCTACTGCCTTTTCTCTCCACTCCTGGGGCCTGCAGAAGGAGGTGTTGCTCTTGTCAGGCCCTGAGGCCTGGGCCACCAGACAAAGCAGAAAAACACCTTCCATGAACTGAATGAGAAGGCATTCTCTTTACTTCTTCTCCCTCCCCATGAGCTCCAGGTACTTCCTCATGGAACCTATTTTTGAGGGCTTGGTTTGGATGCCTTAAGTCTCTGGGCTCTGCTTTCTAAGTTGTGGCTCTTTGGCTCTTCTGAGGCCCTTGGTTTCTTGAGGTTGATGGATATTTAGTATTGTTCTTCTAGGGGGAAGCTTGTGTACCTTGGTGGGGGCCGGTGGTCTGGAAACCTTTGGCTGATCCTACAGGAGTGACAAACAAGGAATTAAACACAGGCTGGGAAGGCTCTTGGGGAGCTTAGCCTGATCATCAGAACCCAGCATTGGAAAGGAAACTGCCTTGGTTTGTGGATGGGGTGTCTGTCACTTAGGGCTGTTCAATTCCCTTTGCTTATGCATGTGACCCACCTGTCATGGGAGGAGGGGAGAGGTCAGGTGAGTGGTAAAGGGAGAGCTCTTAGGGTTAGAAGTAAGAAGGTAAGATTTCAGATCAGCCTTTTCCCCTGGGTGAGCATAGGGGAAGATCTTCCTTTCCTGAGCCTTAGTTTACCCTGCTATAATAACAGCTAATTTTTGTAGTATTTTAAAGTCTGCTACATGATTTGCATACCTCATCTCATTGGAATTTTGAAATAATTCAGTGAATAAGGTGTTAGGGATATTACTAGCCCCATTTTATAGATGAGCAAAATGAGTCTCAGCTAAATGATTTCCCCAGAGGAAATCCCATAAAGTATCAGAATTTGGTTCTGAACTTTCTTCATAACTACACATCTAATCCACACCACCAAGCTTCAATTGGACTAGAGCATTTCAATGCTCTTGTGTGACTCTCACCCTTTCTGGAACTTAGTTTTACCCAAAGAAAACTTAAGAGAGTTGAACTAGGTAATCACTAAGATTCCTGAATAAATTTCTTCCTCCTGGTGGGCTCAGTAAAATGTAAAATGAATGGAGTCATGCCAGATGAGTTCTAAGTCTGGCAGCCACTGGCTGGGTGACTTTGGGAAGAGGCCCTCTCACTCTCTGAGCCCTGGTTTTCTCCTCTGTAAAAAGACTTCTCTATCATTTCTTCTAACTCCAACCCCTAAAAAAGGTAACTGTGTGACCTTGGGTGATTCCCTTCCCTCTCTGCACCTCAGTAGTATTCTCTGTAAAACTTAGATGAGTCGATCCAGGTGATGTCTAAGCACTTTTTTCCTTGAAGGGGCGACATGGTGGTGCCTTGGAAAGAATGCTGGACTGTCAGGGGTGGCTAGGTGGCGAAGTGAGTAAGAGCTCCGGCCTCGGAGTTGGGATGACCCGGGATCGAAACCAGCCTCAGAAAATGAGCACCCACATATAAATAATGACTGGCCGTATAACCTTGAGCAAGTTACTTAACCCCAATTGCTTTAAAAAAAAAAAAAAAGAATGCTGGACTGCAGTCAGGAGACCTATATTTCAAAACACTCACTCCATTATGAAATGGCCTCAGCTAAGACTCCTCTCTCTCTGGCAATTTTTAATTTTTTGTCTCTGTGAAGTGAGTAACTGTGATTAAGTGATTTCTAAGGTTCCTTCTACCCTTAAATCTGTGATCTTACATGAAGGAATTCCCTGAAGACAAGGGAGAGAAGAGAAATTGAGACAGTCTGGAATCAGAGTCTTAGAATAGGGAGAATTATGGCAAAAAGGAAGTGACCGAGCCTGAACGCTTTCCCACTTTAGACCAGAAGACTCTCATGAATGTGAATGACCTTAGAGCCCAACTATTTCTGTTACATTTTGGACAAACAAGAAAATTGGGGCCCAGAAAAGGGAAGAAACTCACCACACTTCCTCTTTCCATCCTCTCTTCTTCCCATCAGTCAGTCAAGTTTCTGGTCTGAACACTCAGCTGAAACTTCTCCTTAAAATCCCCTAGAGTCTCCTTGTTAGACAATTTTATGGGTGACCTTTCCTCAGTTTCCTCATTTGTAAAACGACCTGGGGAAGGAAATGGTAAACCACTGTGGTATTTTTGCCAAGAAAACCCCAAGTGGGATCACAGAGAGTCAAACACTACTGAAAAACAAGGGAACCACAACAACAAAGCTATTTAATATTTAGAATCACCAAATCCACTCCCCCCAACTTCCCTATTTCTATTGAGGACACTACTACTGGGTCTGCCAGTTAGTCATACCAACCACCCAGATGCATGATTCAGCATCATGCTCACTTCTTCACTCCTACACACACACACACACACACACACACACACACACACACACACACACACACAAAATTACTGATAGAAATTAATCTTTCCCAGCAAGGAAGTAGGAGGGAAAGTGTCTAAAGGAAAAGCATTGGGGATATGTAATGCCAATCAGGGCAGTGTACCTGAGGAGGCAGGGTAGATTAAAGGAGGTAATGTGTAGACGTTAGAAGCAAAATATACTCTTGAGGAAGTGACAAAGTAAAAAAAGAAGACTAAAAATAAGAGAATAAGACAAAGAGAAACACACAGCTAGCAATTTTAACTAAATGGGAATAGGATAAACTCACCCATAAAATGAAAGAGGATATCAGAATGGATTAGAAATCAGAATCCAGCAATATGTTATTTACAACAAACATACATGAAACAGAAAGATATAGAGAGAGTTAAAACAAGAGTCTGGAGCAGACTCCATTATACTTCAGCTGAAGTAAAAAGGGCAGAGGTAATCATTACCTCAGACAAAGCAAAAACAAAAACTGACCTAATTAAGAGAACTAATCAGGGAAACTGTCCAGGGAGAGTTTCTGACCCAGTCCATACATGGGAAGAGTCTGGTCAAGAATTTCTTCTAAGCTGGCTCCCTGTGAAGGCTATATTATGTCTTAAGATTGGCTCACCATCTCTTCCTGACTTGCAGGAGTTTAGGAAGTAATAACTGAGCAGCGACCCAGACATACATGCATGCAAGGGAACAAGGACATTAAAACATACAGATGATTAAACATTCTGTCATGGGAAACTAAGAGATCATTGTTTTACATTCATTATATAAACCCTGCTCTCTGATCAATAAATTGGAACTGCTGTGACAGAACCTGCCTGGCTCATGTCCAATCATTCCACACTCCTTGGTTCAGACCATGCCCATTTTTGATGCAGGCATCAGTGGCTTCACAAACAGGGACGTAAGAAAAAGTACCAGGTAGAGGAGTGACCTCCCGAAACTCTGAAGAACATAACTAAAGGTAGGAGGTGACAGTTAGATTTTCTTTTAAGTTAAAAACTTACAGAGGGTAACTTGCCAGGGTAATGGGAGTATGTGATAGGTATTAGTAGAAAATATAAACAAACAAAGATGAGCCCAGTCTCCGAAAAAAACTTTCAGGAGAAAATGGGACAAGTACAAAGTGAAAGTAGAAACTGAGAATGTTATCTAAGACTTTTAAAGAGAATAGTAAAAGAGGGAGGATTACTTATCACCAATAGTCAGTTACAAGAATTCTTGGAATGTGTAGAGCAGTAGGGAATGGTAGATTTGGTAATAGGGGATACAGCAGGGAGAAAGAATAAGAGGCTTATGGAGGAGGGACCCCAGCTTTTCCTCACTTCTGCCTTTTTTCTATGGAATACATTAATGATGTGTTTAACATCAGAAGTGAAAGTGCCAGAGGTGACTCAAACCATTCACTGTGATACAGCTGTCTTTGTTGGAAACAGATAAAAAGAAAATGATTAAATAAGTTTTACCTAGGACCAAGCACAATGTCTGATTTCTGCAAATGATCTTTAACAGTTTCTGGGTGCTCTCTTCCTATCATTTTCTGTCTGTTTTGTTTATGTGTCTCTGTGTGAAATGAATGTGAGTGAGTAATCTGACACCCTGTGAAATATGTAATGCAGCTGGACTTTCCTTGGAATGCTTTTATCTCTTTCCCTCCCCCTTCTTTCCCCAATGCTGACTACAGGGAGCTGGTTGGCTAAGGAGAGGGGAAGAGAGGAAAAATACCTTTTTTAATATAGATTATATGATGGTAATATTAAATCATAGAAATAGAAAAAAGTATCAAGCATAAACTACTTGCATTAAAAAGTGTGAACAGAAGTTTTAAGATTTTTAAAAGTCTGAAAATCTTTCTTCCCATCTCAACTCTGGCCAAGTTGAGTGAGGAGGAGGCAATAAGGGAACTTTTTTCCCTCATATCAAAGAGACATACATCAAACATTTAACCATTTCCTTCCTCACCTATAAGAGAAAAATTTTGTGTATCAGAATGCAACTGTAAGTCAATTGAATTCATGTGAAAAGTAAAAAGTGTCACTCCTAATTTGATGCTAAAGATAAGTCAGAACTTATACTATTTGGCATTTAGGCAAATTGGGATATTTTCTAAGATCTGATAACATACCTGAGGTTTTTTGGGTTCTCTAGTATGGGAGAGTAGTGGGAGAGGCGCCACACCCAACTAACATTCGATGGAGGATTCAGAGAGAGAGAAAATCAGTGAAATGGATGGCGAATAAATTACAAGAGTCACTTTTGAATGTCTTAACTCCAGCTACTTTGACTTTTGGTGTGTATAAATAAGGTTTCAGTAACCTAGTCAGCTCACTCACCAAAGGAACTTTTTCAGGAACATTATTGATACAAATCACCTCCTTCCTATCCTGGTTGTCTGGGCCCTCTAGCTGCTTCTGATTCTTCTTCCTCAGGAACTTCACACTGAAGAAATAAATCCAACATTGTGACAGGACCCTTGATTTCCACTTCCACCCCTAAAGAGGTCTCTATTCCCATTCCTTGTCTCAGCTTTCATGTTGCCTCCCCACTCACCATGCCAGGATAAGAAAGTAAGTAAGAAAGGGAATGATCCCAGATCCCGGAAGTGCCCCTCTGGAAAATATGATGGTGTCTGCCTTGTTCTAGCTGCAGAGAGAGATTAGATGAGGGAGGCTCTCCAAGGACCCAGGCATCCTGTCCCTGGTCCCCCCACATTCCCTTACCTAAACTTGCACTGGGGCTTAAAATCTTATAAAAACACTCCTCGGGACTCCCTTGGGAGTTCCACAGTGCAAATAGTATTCTATTTTACAGAAGGGGGTAATGTGGCTCAGAGAATGGAAGGGATTTACTAGGGGTCAGGCAATGAGACTAGCCAAGTTGTAGGTTTACCTTTCCTGAAACTGAATTCAGAGGTTTTTTTTTTTATAGTCTACACTGCTTCTCACTGTTTTCTAATTTTTTTTCCATATCACTGAAACTTCAGACTTTCTTGGTAATTGAATTTGTTTGTCTACCTGTGTACAGAAAGTCATTGCCTCCAAATTCTAATTTCTTCCCCTCCTTCACCACTACACTTCTTCACTTCTGATCTTATATCTGATGCCCCAGATTTCCCATTTCTTTCCTGCATCCTAGGTATCTGGCTCCAGGTCCCATTACTCTCAAAGACCCACGCCCCCTGCCCCATAGTACCCCCCTCCACCAGATGCCAGTAGGATGCTAAAGTTCAGGACTCCATGTTGGTTCTTCTATCTCACAGTAGAGGCTGAGGCCAAGGTTGTCAGGTACCCCTCTCAGGCTTGAACTATTGTTGGTCCAGGGTCCAGAGGTCTCCTGACTTTAAGATATAACACAAGAAAGGGAATGATCCCAGATCCCAGAAGTGCCCCTCTGGAAAATATTTTATTTTTATTACGGTTAATATTATTACTGTTGTTGTTGTTATTATTATTATTATTATTATTATTATTATTATTATTATTATAGAGAAAGAAACTGGAATTCAAGGAAATTGTATGACAGGTGATCTGGGCTCAAATGTTGACTGTTCTTTACTCCCTATATGACCTTGACCAAGTTGCTTCCCTTGTCTGGGCTACAACTTCCTTCTTTGTAAAATGAGGAGTAAGGGTGGATTTGAAGGATTCTGAGGACCCTCCTAGATTGGAATGAGGATCCTCTGACAAACTGATGAACCTATTGGATACACTAAGGAAGGCTCAGTGGTAGCATTCAAACCCAGGGTGCATGACCCCAAATCCTGCACATATGCCTCCCCTGATATGCTGGACACTGCCTTGTTCTCTTTCTTCAGAAATCTGTGCCTTCCAAATGTTCCTGGTATTCTGTCTCCCAGTCTCATATTACCCCTCCATCTACCCATTTATATTATCTCACTACTGTTGTAGACTCTGGATGTCCTGCCCCCCAACACTCATAGGTTATTCTGAGCTGGATAGTTCTCTCTGCGCTCACTTTGGCCTGGGAGAGGTGAGGTTGGTGCCATGGTCCTGGAGCTTTGGCGTGAAGGACAGCCCAGAGAAATAGGGGGTGTCTTGGCTGAATCCCTGGGACAGCACCCCCTGTCCAGGACAAGGTGGGGGTGTCCCCTCACTACACATCCAGGGGCTGCACAGATCAGAGTCACCAGCTGATCCTCTTCTAGGTTCTTTGGAGCCTAGATGGTTGGCTTCTCTATCAGGTCTGGGGGTGAATAAAGAATGTGAGACAGCTGCTAGAGAATATACCCCAGCTTCCAGACCCTCCATTAACTAATAACCTTAAGTCAATCCTTTAGATGATGCTGGGGTGTCCTATCATTGGGGTGACCCCTCCAAGCCCCTGTTCTGTTCTTCCTCCCCAGGGATCTCCTGAATCTTCAGAGTCTGAGCCACTCTGCTTGACCTGTGGTTTTGTTTCTCCCACAGTAGTTCCCCCATTGATGATGGCCCTAATTCTGTCCCCCATCTTTCACCATCTCCTTTCCTCCACTATCCCTTCCCCCTCTGACATCCCTGGCTCTCTTCCTGACTCTCAGGGCATTCAGGAGAGTCCTCAAGGCCTGAATCATTCAGTCATGCCTAAGGTCCTGTTTATCTACAAAGATGAGACCAAAAAGTGTCCCTTCCTCCAGCTTTCACACCCTCCAAACTTTTCCCTAGCTTTGCCACTTGCCCTGATTCAAATCAGGGATCTATGGGATCTGTGGGATCCTTTCCTTAGGACATGGATCCTGAAAGGTTTAAGAGATCAAGGGCTGGGGGCGGCTAGGTGGCGCAGTGAGTAAGAGCGCCGGCCTCGGAGTTTGGATGACCCGAGATCAGATCCGGCCTCAGAAAATGAGCACCCACGAATAAATCAAATGACTAGCCGTGTAACCTTGAGCAAGTTACTTAACCCCAATTGCTTATAAAAAAAAAAAAGAGATCAAGGGCTGTCCATGCTCCATAGCTTGGGTCCCTTCTCCTTCATACCTCTCCCATTACAACTGAATTTATAGCTTTGATAATTCAACTTTATCTTCACTTCTCTCTCTATCCAAAGCAAGCATAGCTCACTGTCTCCTTTCTGATCAGCTGTGATACACAATGAGCAGTTGTTTTTCTGAGGGTTCCCAACAAGGTGAGATCACTCCCTTGACTCCTTTGGAACTTCCCACCTTGGGTCATTTGTAGCCACAGGATTTTCTGTATCAGTGTTGGCCCTATCCTTGAACTAGGATCCAAAAACCAAAGAAACACTGGTCAGAGGGTGAGAGAAATTGTTGAATGTTGAAGCCCAGACCCTCCTGCACTGTCACTGATCCTGAGACACACACCCAATATTCTGGATGCTGGAACAGGGACCCTGTGGGCAGAGAGAGATTCAGGCAACAATAGTCATGACAGCAATAGAAGGAAAAAACTGGAAGGACCTTGGAGAGCTAAGTCAAAGGTAGGAAGGACCAAATACTAGAGCAAGCTTAGAACATTGGAAACAGGAGAGCTCTCAGGAGCCTTACTAGGAAAAAAGAACCGCAGAGAAAGTAAAAACATTAGAGCTCACTTAATCCAGCCCCTTGTTTACTGACAAGGAGCACATAGCATCAAAAACACCAGAGTATAAATCTAGACCCTCATGTGCATACTAGCTGTGTGACCCTGGGCAAGTCACTTAACCCTTAGTTTCCTCATCTATGAAATGGGGAGAATAATAGCACCTCCCTCCCAGGGTTGTTGTAAGGACCAAGTGAGATAATAAAGTTCTTAGCTCACTAACTAGCAGGTAGTAAACGCAAAATAAATGTTAGCTATGACTATTATTGCCTCCCAATGACAAGAAAACTCTTCTTCCCAAGGCAGCCCACTCTACTGGGGGATAATTCTTTTTTTTTACTTGTTCATTTGTTTGTATTTTTTAACAAACATGTATTATCTCTCCATCCTAATGCACCTCCAACTGAACAGTTTTCTTAATGAAAAAATTAAAACCTCACAGTCAATACACCAGGTCCAGTGAAACAAATTCCTATAATTCCCAAAATGTAGGTCTCATTTGGCATTTTAAGTCCATCACCTTCCTTACCAGAAGTAGGTGATCTGTCTCCTTTTCAGGCCACTGAATAGGGTTTATCCTTTTTGATCAGATTTCTCAAGTCTTTTAAAGTTGTGTTTCTTTAGAATGTTGTCATCATATAAATTGTTTTTTGGTTCTATTTACTTCACTCCAAACAATTCATAGAATTTCGCCCAGTTCCCTTGAAAATATTGTCCATTTTATCATCTCTTGTGGTAGAATAATATTCCATTACATTCAGATGTCATCATTTTTGGTCATTTTTCCAAGAGGTGGACCTCCTACTCATACTCCCCTTTAGTTTCCAGTTTGGGGCTACTGCCAAAAGAACTACTATACCTATTTTTGTACAAGTAGACCCTTTCCCTCTCTTTGATTTCTTTGGGCTATCACCCTAGTAGTAGCAGGGTGTCTTTGGGAGGCATAGTTCCAAACTGCTATCCAGAATGCCCAGACCAATGTATAGCTCCACCAACCATACATTAGTGTGACAATCTTTCTGTGGACCCTCTCTTATTTGTCAGATTCTTCTTTTGACATTTTTTCTAGGTTCAGGTAGCAAATCAGAGAGACTTTCATTGGCATTTATCTAAGAGTAATTTAGAGATTTTTTAACATGATACTTGGAAGAAATCATTTATTTTGATCATATTTTGCTTCCCCTTTCAGTTTTATTTCAGACTTTCTAGACTTGCCTACCATGTCACAGTTGTCATCTCCCTCTAAACCTACCTTCAGTGCCCTGGGCCTCCTTACACTGGACCATCCCTCTGTCGTGTCAGCTTTCTTCTCCTATTTGTGAATTCTTTCTGGGGCCTCCATTTTGAGAAGCAATCAAGTCTGGCCAGACTTCATTCCCTCAAAGCCCTGCTTCTGACTTTCCAGACACTGCCACCATGGTACCTTGGGTACCATCTCACCTTAGAATTTTCCTCAATGCCTGGGACATCCTCACCCTGAAACATACCTCTACCATACAAGCCCCTTTCTCCTGTGGGTGAGTTTCTCCCAAGGCCTCTATCTGGTGGGATGACTTGGGGGAGGGGGGACAGACTGGCCAACTTTCATTCTTTACCTGGCTCTGCTTCAGACTTCCTAGACTCCAAAACTATCCCCATCTTCTACCCACAGCCCACTCTACATCCAGAGGATATCTTACCCCACTCCCTTCTTTTTAGAGCCCTTTAGGAATGACTCTCCATTATATATATTTTAATGAGTCCCATAGATGAAATGATGACAGAACAGAGAGAGTCAGAGAGAGAGAAATATAAAGGAGAGAGAGACAGAGAGGGTAGACAGACGAGACAGGGAGACAAAAGCAGAGAGGGGAGACAGAGAGATACAGAGACACAGAGACAGAGAGAAGGAGGGAGGGGGAAAGAGATAGAGAGATAGAAAGAGAAATGGAGGGAGCAGTAATCTGGGGCCTGCTACAACTCCTTACTGGTTGCCCCACCCCAGGAGGAGGGTCTTTCCCTGGCTCACTCTTTATCCAGCCCTCTTGGTACTCTTGTTAGACCTACTCTAACTCCTTATCAGTCTCTTCCCTGCCTTTCTCCCCCAGCTCAGGTAACTCCACTGCATAATACCCTAGGAGGGCTCCACCCCAAGGCTGACACATTGAGTGGTGCTGAATCCTTGACTGGAGCCACCATATTGTGAGAAGTCCCAGCTGGCTACACTGCTCTTTCAATACTACAAGCTTACTCTCCAGCCTTTACCACCTCCATAGCAGCTGCCTGGACCCCAGAAGATGATGCAAGCTGCTTGACCTTATTCCTTGATGATTAGCATAATTCCACTCTTTCAGACTCTACTCATCCCAGTGATTCTGAAACTTAGGTCGTCATACAAATCTCATCCCACATTCATTTCAACTTAACTCCATCAACATCTCACTCAAGATCTACCCTCCGTTTTTGCCAGGTTCTCTGCAATAGCTTCTCTAAAGAAAACAATCTATCCTTCATATTAAACTTTTCCTTTCCCACTTCTTCCATCTTCTTATACCCAATGAGAGCTGGCTCCTTCCTGATAACACAAAAACTCACTCATTCTGGTGGGCAACTTGAAATATCCTTTGCTCCTCATTGCCTCTCTCTCTCTCTCTCTCTCTCTCTCTCTCTCTCTCTCTCTCTCTCTCTCTCTCTCTCCCCCTCCCTCCCTCCTTCCCCCCACCCCTCCGTGCCTCCCTCTTCTTTACTTCCCCCCTCCAATTCACTTGCAAGTCAAGACATCTCTCTCCTGTTATCATTGGTCCTTTTTGAGAATGAACGATGAACGACGATCTATTGGATTTCCCTTGCTCTATTCACTGAATGTGTATTACCTCACTCTAAGAGAGTATCTGAAAAGGCCTTAGACTAACTGGGTCAAGGTCTCCCATTGTATCCTGTATCCTCTCCAATCATCCTGATGAATATCTGGTCACTGGATCCAGATGGCTCTGGAGGATAAAGTAAGGCTGCTGACCTTGCACAGCCCTCCCTCACTCAGTTCAAAGTCCACAAGTCCTGTCATCATTTCCCTGATGCCGTGGTCCTCTTTGAAGATGAAGAACAACATAACAAGTAGCTTTCCAAATGCATGCACTAATTTACAATTCCACCAACAACGCATAAGTTTTCCACAAGATTATCTTTCCACAAATACTTCACTATCAACCTTTCCCATCTTTAGGCATTTTTGCCAACTTGCAGCACATGGTATGAAACCTCAAGAATGCTTTGATTGGTATTTCTTTCATTTATGCTTCATAACAAATTTTCATATGCTCATGAATAGTTTGCAATTCTTATTCTGAGAGTGATTTTTAATATTTTAAATATTAATTTACTGGAAAATGGATTTAGATCTTGTGTATTTCTTTTATTTGTCTATATATCTTGAATAGTAAAACCTTATTTGAGAAATTTATGCAAGAATTTTTTTGCCCATTTAATGCTTTTTTTATTCAAATTCATTCATTTAATTTGTGCCAAAGATTTCAATTCGATATATCAAGCTTGCCTTTTTTTCTTTGTAAATTGTCTTCATTCTATATGATCTTTTTTTCCTTTCTTTAAATTATTTTTTAGTTTACATCATTCATTTCCACAAGGTTTTGAGTCACAAATTTTCTCCCCATTTTTCCCCTACTCACCACCCCAAAACAGCAGTCCCACTGAATATCCCCTCCCCCAATCTGCTCTCTCCAATATCTTCCCCCATCCCCCATCCGACATTCTAGTAGGGCACAGTGGATCTCTATGCCCCAATGCCTGTATATCTTATTTCCCAGTTACATGTAAAATAATAGTAATAATAATAATAATAATAATGTATTTTAAACATTTGATTTTAAACCTGTGAATTCCATATTCTTTCTCTATTTCCCTTGTCACCCACCCTTACTGGGAAGATAAGCAATTCAATATAGTTTGTACATGTGTAGCTATGCAAAACATTTCCATAGTGGATATATTGTGAAAGACTGACTATATTTCCCTCCATCCTATCCCACCTCCCACTAGTTCTATTCCCTACTTTTATCATGTCCCTTTTCAAAAGTAGGTGCTTCCAGCTTCCCTCTCCCACCCCACCAGATTGCCCTCCTTACCATTATCCCCTCTCTCATCTCCTTCCCCCCTATATTCCTGTAGGGTGAGATACCCTATTTAGTGTGTATGGCATTCCCTCCCTAAGCCAAATTCATTGAGAATAAGGTTGACTCATTCCCTTTTACCTCCCTGTTCTCCTCTATTGTAACAGTTTTCCCTTGCCTCTTCTATATGAGATAATTTACCCCATTCTGTCTCTCTCCATTTCCTCTCATTACATTCCTCTCTCACCTCTTAATCTCACCTTTTAAGTATCATCCCTTGCTATTCAATTGATCCTGTGGCCCCTGTCTATGTATAACTGTACACATATATACACACATTCACATATGTATTCATACTCCCATATACCTTCTTATATAGACATATATATGTATGTATACATATATGTACATACATTTCTATTCCCTTCAACTACTCTCATACTGAAAAAAGTTTCATAAGTTACATTTATTGTTTTTCCATGTAGGAATGTAAGTAGTTCAACTTTGATAAGTTCCTTATGATTTCTTTTCCCTGTTTACCTTCTTGTGCTTCTCTTGCTTCTTGTATCTGAATGTCAAATTTTCTACTCAAGTTTGGTTTTTTCATCAAGAATGCTTGAAAGTCCTCTATTCCATTGAACAACCATATTTTCCCCTGAAACATGATACTCAGTTTTGCTGGGTAGGTGATTCTTGGTTTTAATCCCAGCTCCTTTGACCTCTGAAATATCATATTCCAAGCCTTCAATCCCTCAGTGTAGAAGCTGCCAGATCCTGTATTATCCTGATTGTGTTTCCACAGTATTCAAATTGTTTCATCCTGGCTGCTTGTAATATTTTCTCCTTGATCTGGGAACTCTGGAACCTGAATATAATATTCCTAGGAGTTTTCTTTGGGGGATCTTTTTCAGGAGGTGATCTGTGTATTCTTCCAACCTCTATTTTACCCTCTGGTTCAACAACTTCAGGGCAATTTTCCTTGAGAATTTCTTGAAGGATGATTTCTAGGTTCTTTTTTTGATCATGGCTTTTAGGTAGTCCAATAATTTTTAAATTATCTCTCCTGGATCTATTTTCCAGTCAAGGAATTAAGCAAAAAAAAATTTTAAAAACTCAAAAGAGGAGAAAGCAACTCCCAGCTAAACCACAAAGTAGAAATTCAGAAAAATGAAGAATAGATTAAGAAAGTTAAAAGCAAAAAACTAAGAAAATATGTAGACATACAATTTGACTGGTTTTTTTGATCAGCATAACCTATGTGCTTAGTTTAAGTGGTGGTTAGAGGTGTTCCAATTTCCCAGCTACACAAGGTTAGGATCAAGCAGTGCAATACAATTTTCTTACAGTTCCCATAATTGAATAAAGTTGACTCATAAGACAGAAATTGGACTACACATATAACTGAATAGAAAGGGAACTGAGGTAACTCCAGAAATGAATCTCAAGATGTATTTGTTGGGGTTCACTCAATTCCGATAATTCCCTCAATTCTCTCACAAGTCAGATGGAGAAAGAGAAAGAACCTGAGTGGATTTGAAGAAGGATACCTGGTATCTAGCCCAAATCAGCCTCTTTGTAACTGATCCCCATTGCTTCTTATTCTGCCCTCTGGGGACTGAAATAGCATGTCTGGAACCTCCTACATATAATTTCAGCTCCAATACTTGAAGATGGGTACCATTTCCTCTCTAAATAATTTCTTCAGATTAAATGTCCCCTGTTCCCTCACATTTTCCTCATATGGCATGGATTCAAGCCATTCACCAACCTGGTTCTCCTCTGGTCTCCCTCCAGTTTATCAGTGGTCTTTCAAAAATGTCCTGAGACCACATTTGACCAAAATTCTGCACAGGGTATAATGCAAAGGGCTTGTCCTCTCCATAGTACTGGAAACTTGAAGGAATCCAAGATGGTATCACTATTACTGAATACCATATCTCCCTGCATATGGATATTATAATCTGCTCATTTCCCTTGATCTTTTTCTGATGAAGGACTGTTTAGTCATACTTCCATCATGTCATACTTGTAGCTTACTTTTTGAAACCAAAGGTAAGACTTGACATTTTCTGCTTATTGTTACCTCGCTAGATTCAAACCAATGTTCAAGCCCATGAAAAGCATTTTGGATCCTGGCTCTTTTCACGAACTGTGTAAGCTACTTGTCTTGGCTTTACATCAACTACAAAGTTGATGAGCTGGTCTTTCACATCTTCACTCAAGTCAATGAGAGAAAAGTCAATAGCACAGGACCCAGCACAGATTCCTGGTGTCCTCCACTGGATGGTTCTTTCTAGGCTGATACTAAACCATTTATCAGAGAGACATCAAACCAGCACCAAGTCTGGATGATGATAGCATTGTGTGCTCAACAGCCATCTCTCCTACAAAGTAATTTACAGTTCTTTATCAATACCTTTTCCAAAACTGATGAAAAGCATCTCTCTAGATAGGGTTACCCTGACAAAGATTTTCAGTGAGGTGAGCCTGACTCTTTGGCTTCACTATTTTCTTTGCTCTAGGTTTGCTACCCATTAGAAATAATCTGATCAGAGTTGGCCCAGGAATTCAAGTCTGGTCTAGAGTCTGCAGACTCTCTTCTTCTCTCCATTCTTGAATATAAGGACATTTATCTTTTTTCAGTCCTGCAGGATTTTTCCTGTTCTACATTGTCAGAGGTCCCCTGACTGGTTCTTAGCAATCCCATCTACCCATTCTTCAAGGATGCAAAAATGTGATTCATCTGGGCCAGGTGACCTGCATTCATCCAGGGCAACTGGGGTGGCTCTTCCATCACCTCAGTTATCTTAGGGTCAGCTCCCTCTTTACTTTAATTATGTCATTTCTAATACAGAACTCACTCATACTCTTTGGCAGAACAATCAGAAGGCAAAAGAGGATGGAGCAGCTCTGCTTTCTTTTTCCTGTTCTCAGTTATTGTCGTCCCACCCAAAAGAACCCATGTCTCTTTCTGGGTCCTCCTCTCTTCACCCTCCCCCATCAGAAATAAGTTTTCTTGGCTGTCCTTATATTTCCTGAATGACTTCAAATGGTTTGGAGATTTGGCATTCCAGACCCCATTGTTTCCATCTTCTCTACACATGGAGAGAAAACCCGCTACTTAGAAGACAAGCAGCCTGAGGACTGTCCAAGAGCACTGCCCTCAGTGCCCAGCAGAAAGTTTCACACACTGAAGGGAAACTTCAGGAAGGTTCCACATTGGGATAAAAAGAAGTAAGATGTATGCCTTCATCACATGTGCTCTCTAAGCTTGAAGGCACTTTCCTCAGAACTCTATGAACATGTAGGATTGAGGGTCCCAGAACACAGACTCTGATAGTAGAGTTTTCACCTAATTTATTCTAAGATTAGGCTTTCATGTCACTTGGCAGCAAGAAGGAACAGGAATTTTTTTAGATCTCTCATCCTATCTTTCCTCTCCCTTCCCCTGTCTTATCTTCCTCTCTTCTATTCTCCTCTCCTCTCCTCCCCTCCTCTTCTCTCTCTGTCTCTGTCTCTCTCTCTCTGGCTCTGTCTCTCTCTCTCTATCTCTCTCTCGCTTTCCCTTTTTCCCTCTCCCTCCCTCATCTGTCTTCCTTATCATTGAGCTGAAATTGTTCTCTCCATACATTTTAATTGCCCAATTTAATTTTCTCAGTCTGGACCTCTTGGCAACATTAAACACTATGGATCAGCCTTTCCTCCAAATGCTCTCTTCAGCCTGAGTTTTCTCGGCACTGCTCTCTCAAGTCTCTCTCTACCAGTATATTTGATCTTTCTCAGCCTGCTTTGCTAGATCTTCATCTATTTCATGACCGCTAATCATGAATACCCACACTCCTGGACCTTCCTCTCATTGCTCTCCATTCTGTATCACTGATTGTCTCATAAGCTTTTATGGGTTCAATTATCATCACCATACATGTCCATCCTAACCCAGACATTTCCTATTTTAAGGTTCCTCTCAACTCTGATACTCCAACTTCTGAGGCCTCTCCTTTCTATGAAATTTTTATAAAGTTCCCTCCTAGAATTCACCGTCTAAGGTCTGGGTGCTGGTGAGGTCCCTGGTGGGCAGGACAATGACAAGGAATGGATCCAGGAAAAGGAGGCAGCCAGCTTCCTCAGCTTGGGCCAAGGTAACCTTGATCTTGGACTCTTTCCTTTGGATACTGGTTCAAGAAGGGAGCCAACAATGACAGAGACAAACCACTGGAGACAAATGAGCCACAGTGGGAGGTGCAGGAGGAGACAAGGGGGTGATTCCATCTTATTGGGGACCCTGTGAAGAACAACTGCTCCGTGAGCATCATGGGTGTCCAAAAAAGGGACAGTGGGCAGTACTTTTCTGGATAGACAGAGAACGGCATTTGAAATTCAGTTACCTAAGATATATGGTTAATGTGAGTGTGGAAGGTAAGGACATTAATGACAAGGAATGAATGTAGGCCATGGGATAGAGGGAGCTCCCAAAGGATCTCTGGGAAGTTGGGTCCCTCATGCTCTGTGTCTCAAGGGGAAGGCAGGCCATGGGAAAAAGCATTGCTCCAGTTAGCACCAGTGGCCAGGGGAGAGTATAGAGGGTTTAAGACCTGGAATAGGGATTCACTATTGTCTCCTTTCTTTAGAGAAACAGGGCATGGGTAAAGGCTAAGTGATTCAGGAATTGGCATTGACTTTGTCCTGTGAGTCAGAGAAAGAGCCAGGGATATTGGAAGAGGGACAGATATATAGGTAACAGAAGAGAGAGGACAGCATGAAAGCCCTCATGGTGGAGACCATATTGTGGGCTCCTATTTGCAGAACAAAGCCCCCTAGGCATCAGTGAGTAGCTCACCATGGGATGATGGAGGAAGGACAGAGCTGCAATCTTGGAAGCGATATCCCTTTGGCAAGGGAACCTAAAGATATATCAGGAATGGTCTTGAGGTTATTAGTTAAAGTTGGAGGTCCCTTATCTGAGGTCTAGTTCATTTTCTTTACCCCCAACTCTGACAGAGAAGCCAGACATCTACATTCCAGGGACCTTGGAGCCTGTACACCTAGAGAAAGGGATTTGTTTTGTTCTCTCAGTCTTTCAGTGTGGGGAAAACTCTCATTTTCTCCTAGACGGGGGCTATTCTCTATTCCCAGGAAATCAGCAGAAAAACCCTCTATTTCTGTGAACTGACCGTCACCCTAAAGCCCCAGGGCTGTGGCTCTAATCTTAACTATCAAGTGACCATCCCTGGGGCCACAGTAAGTCTTAAGAGAACTCTTCATCTCAGTGTTACCTGTGAGTATTGGGGGCCGGGACACTTGGATCTGAAAACACTGGTGCTTTGTGGATGGAGGAAGGGAAATCTCAGACTGGGAAACAGAGCACCAGATACTTCTGGAAGGTTTAGATACTCAATAGGGTAAAGCTGCACCCGACATTTTACAGAGGCCAAAGCTGCAGAAAAAGTGTCTGAGGCTGGATGTGAACCCAGATCCTCCTGACGCCAGGGCTGGCACTCTCTCTACTATGCTACCTCGATGCCCAAACTACATGTCCCTTGGAGAGCCTTACATATTTAACCCTTTTTTCTATACAGATAGAAATAGCATTCTCAATTTTTTCTAAAGGGATCCTTTTGGGAGCTGGAATCATGGCCCTTCTTGCCCTATGTCTCATTCTGGCACTGTGAGTGAGGAGACCAGCATTGGCACTGGGAATGGGAGTGGGAGGGAAGGTCTATCTCAGGGGTGGGAGTGGGAGGTCATGTCACACTGTTGGGCTCCTTTCTTCAGTGTGAAGTTCCTGAGGAAGAAGCAAGTAAAGGACTCAGACCCCCAGGACAGCAAAGAAGAGGGTGATGTCAGTGAGGTCTCTAATGGGTTCCCTTTGGTGAGTGACTGACCATGGTCCTGAAATACCATTCTCACCTTCCAAATTTTAGGGGAGCTAGACAAGATTCAAAAATGGTCTCTGCCACTTACAGGCCATGAGGAGAAGCTGGTCTTTGCCCTGGTCAGGGGATCTCAGATGTGATCTTTCCCCTCTCAGCCTCAGTTTTCTGATTTTAAGCTTCAGTTCAAGTATGATTTTTTAAAAGTCTTCTCTTTGCAAGAAATCGGGCCGCATTGTGTAGTCTGGGAAGACAGTCAAGGAGACTTGGCTTCAAGTGCTGCTTGTGACTTCTACAGGCCATGCGGCCTGTGTGTTCTAGTGCTGTTCAGTCATATCAGTCGTGTCCAACTCTTCATGACTCCATTTGGGGTTTCCTTGGCAAAGAAACTAGGAGTGGTTCACCATTTCCTTCTTTAGTACATGTTGCAGAAAAGGAAACTGTGGCAAACAAAGTTAAGTGACTTGTTCAGGGTCACATAGCTATTCAGTGTCAGAGGCCACATTTGAACTCAGGTCTTCCTGACACCAGGCCCAGCATTCTATGCACTGTGCCACCTAGCTGCTCTATGCTGATAAATGGTGTAGTCTACATTAATGAAATGACAGGTTGGGTCAAAAAGAAACATAGTGCCAAGTACTGTGCTTGGTGCTTGACATAAAATGACTATGAAATAGTCCTTATCTTCACAGACCTTATATTCTTCGGTAAGGCTGTGGCAGGAGGGGAGAGGACAACGTGAACCAAAAAAGGTGAAATATGTTATGTCATATATTGTTCATATGATAGTAATTTGGCAGGGAGAGAGAACTAACTACTGGGACAGACATCAAGAATGTCTTTTAGTACATGGCCTCTGGATTGAGTTATTGTTCCCCAGTCATTTCTCATCAATGTCTGACTCTTCATGACCCCAACTGGGGTTTTCTTGGTAAAGAAACTGGAATAGTTCTCAATCTCCATATCTAGTTCATTTTACTGATGAGTAAACAGAGACAAACAGGATTAATTGATTTGCCCAGGGTCACACAGCAATTCAGCTTCTGAGGCCAGATTTGAACAGACTCATTTTCCTGATTCCCAGCCCAGTGCTCTATCCACTGTGCTACCTAGCTGCCTGTAAAGTGAACTAGAGGAATCCAAAAGGCAAAGGTGAGTAGCCAGAGTGAAGGCTTTCAGGCATGTACACTGCCTCTGCAAAGGTACAGAGGCTGGACATGAAATGTTGCAAAAAGAGAATAACATGTAGGTCCTTTTTCTTAGAACAGCAAGTGCCTTAGGGAGGAATATTTTCATCAGCCTTGAAACAAAGTCTGTAGCTAGATTGTGGAGGGCTTTTAAATGAAAAAAAGAGGAGATTGCACCAACATCTGAGACATTGTCAGCCATTCAGTCAATCTATCAACCAGTCAGGCAGTCAATAAACACTTATTAAATACCTACCATGTACCAAGCACCATACTAAACTCTGGGAATACACAGAAAGGCAAAAGACAGTCCCTGCCCTTGAGAGCTTTTGTTCAAATGTGGGAGATGATGCATAAAAGGAAATTGATAACTGGTGGAGGGAGGTACCCAATGTGGGACATGAGGAAGTCCTGCAGTCAGGTACCCAGTGGCTGCTCTTCCCCCCTTAAGTCAGGGATCTCATGGGAGTTCTCCAATGTCCTCCCTCCACTCTCCCATGAGAAAGAGCTGGGCCCCAAGAGACTTACTGATGATGCACAACTTTGAGAATTAATGTAATCTTGAATTGCAACAAGGAGCTTCTGGAGATTATGAGGAAGTCCAGGAGACCATTCAGTTGGGAAATGATGAGAGGGCTTTCCTGGGTGCCCTGCTTAAATGGAAGGTCTATGAGGAGTTCTCCAAGGTCACCCTCCATCTTCTCCAACCATAGGGAGAAAGGGGCTGTACAGGTAGGTGGGTTGAGGAGGTCAGCCAATAAACATTCATTAAGCCCTTATGATGTGTCAGCCATTACCCTAAGCAGTGGGCACAGACAGACGAAAGGAAGCGAGCCCTGTTCTCTGCCCTCCAAGTATTTACATTCTTTGGGAAGACAAAAAGTATTTATGTAATACACACATAATGAGTACAAGGAAGTTATGGAAGAGTGGGTACAGGTGGTGAGGCACTGGGCAAGGTTTTGTGGAGAAGAGAGCACTTGATTTGGGTTTTGAAGAAACCAGAGATTCCTCGAGGATGGTGGTGCCCTTGGCAGTGATTCAAAAAGGTCAAGGGAGAGGGAATTTGGGGCCTGTTAGATAATGAGTTTTGTTTTGGATAAGCACAGTTTGAGATGGATATAGGATGTCCGACTGGAAAAGTCTACTAGTAAATTGATGGTGTAGGACTAGGTTAACAGAGAATGTCAGGCTGAATACACAAGATGTCCTAGAATACTTAATGCAGTTTAAAGGTATCAAAAATCAAACCACAAACTTCAAAGTGCACTAAAACTTTTGGGACACCCTGTACAGATCTGGGAATCATCTGATTAGAGATGGTAATTCAAGCCATGGGAACTGATGAAATCACTAAATTAGCGACTGTCAAGAAAAGAGAAAGGGCCCCAGGACAGACACTTGGGGGCCACCCATGGGTAGGGGGTGTGGCATAAACAAAAAATCATCCAAGAAGATGAAGGAATGATCAGACAGGTTGGAGAACCTAGAAGGTAGAGAGCATCTAGGAGAAGATGGTGGTCAGCAGCATCAAAAGTTGCAGAAATGGCAAGGAACATGAGAATAAAGAGGGGCCATTCTATTGTGTAATAAGCTGGTGACTTTGGAGAGAGAAATTTCAATTGAGGAATGAGGTCAGAAAGCAGATTGGTGAGATTCAACAAGGGAGGGGGAGAAGAGGAAGTGTTGGCGAGTTCCTTTTCCTTTCAGGGTTTCAGTTCTCTCAACTGCACCATGGGGAGCTGGGAGTAGCTGGTCCCTCCTGTCCCTGAGAGTCTTTGTTGCTTAGTCCTGGTCATGCCCTTCCAGTCAGAATTCTCCCCATCTGTAAGGCTCTGAATCAAGACTGTCCTCATTGGTGCCCTCTTGCCTTCCAGCAATTCATTTATGTAATAGGGTTCATAAGATCAGGGCTTTAAGGGTAGGAGCAACCCTGGAAATAAACTCATCTAAGTCCTAGGTTCACAGATCATGAAACTCAAGTCCCAGAAAGGAGAAGTGTTTCCCTGAGACCACTTTGTGACTGAGGCAGTGTAATTCAATTATATGTCCTTTGATCCCATGTCTAGTATTCTAGACATGGCATCACCAGACCTCTGGATCAGGGTGGGAAAGGCCTTAATATATCACCTGAATTGATCCACCTCTTTTTAATAGAGAGTGAAGCTCTCTATAAGAGGTCCCGGGAAGGAAAGTGACTCCCCCAAGGTCACACACTTTTCATAGACTTAAGAGTTGGAAGGGATCTTAGAGAACTTATTTTACAGAGGGTGAAGTTAAGGCTCAGAGTGGTAAAAAAGCATCTCACAAGGTCATACTGTCAGTCCCTGGCAAAGCCTTAAAGCTGACCTAGTAAAACCTCACGGAGCCCCAGCAGAAGGAGAGAACTTACCCAAGATGCTTAGAGTTTTCCCAGAAAGGAGAAGAGACTTACCTAAGGTCACACACTAACATCAGACACACTGTAACCTGGTGAAGTGGCAGTTTGGTTCCCATAGTGCTAGCTCTTACACAAGGCCTCTCACAAGGCCCCTCAGAGGGTCCCAGAAACCTAGCATAAAGGTATGACACTGTGAAACCTCACCTGCACTTGTAACCAAGATGTAACTAAAACAAAGAACTGCCCCATTAGCTTGCAGCACCCCCTTAGTTTACATCCCCATGTAGCAACAGTTGCCTTGCTGACCACAGTTTGTTTCAGGAAGTACTTTTTACTGTATAAAAGCTTGCTGGACAGACTCCTCAGGGCTGCCTCCCCTTTTGGGGACAGCCGCCGGCTAATAAAAGCACTCCCCAAAATATTAATTGGCTACGCTGTCCTGTATCTGCATCAATTGTCCGTTACACTGGCAGAGTGAACTGGTTGTGGAGCCATGAAGCTGGTTCAGAAACAACTTCTGACACTTAATGGGATTTATCTTGGGCAAGTCCCTTCATGTCTCTCAGTCTCATTGTCCCTGTACATAAAATGGGATCCTAGTGTCCCTCACACCTGCTTCACAGGGTTATTTTGGGAGTCCAATGGAAGAAAATCTACAAATCACTTGGTAGAATTTAAAGGGCTATGTACACCAGCTATCACATCAGCAGGGGGAAACTGAGACCCCAGTGGAGGCCTCCTCAAAGCTCCCCCTTGGACTAATAGGCAAAGTTTAGACTTAAAACCATATTTTCGGACTCCCCGCTTATGTCTTCCCCTTCCTTGTATGTCACTCTGTGCCCCACCCCCACAACACCCCACCTTGAAATGCTCACTATTGGGCTGGTAGCACTAAGAGAAAAGTTCCTGACCAAAAGCCAAGCAGCCTTCTTTTCAAACCATGATCCAGGGTCAGGCCAAGATCCTCAGCCTCCTGGACTCATGATGGATTCTTTTCTTTTCACTCCTATAGGATCAACACAGAGGTTCCAGATTGCCCCTGTCTAGCCCAGCCACCCAAGTACTCTCAGAAGAGATTCACTATGTATCTCTTAACTTCAGAAAAATCAGTCCTTGAAACATCCTGGAGATCCAGAAGCCAGAGAATCAAGATGCCCAAAATGAGTATTCAGAGATTGTTTCCATGAGGTGGCATCCGGGGCTCATGAGGTGGGAAGTCAAATAAAGAAGATACAACCTAATTCTGTTCCTGGAAGGAGCTCACTCCGTCTGGAGACCCACTCCTCAGGTACTTTCCCTGATCTGCCCTTGACATTGAGATAACCTGACAACAGAGTCCCTTTTCCTTTTGCCTAGTCCCAGGAGACAAAGTAGAAGGCTGCAGAGGAGGCGTTTTCTAAGAAGTCGCATTCTATTCTCACTGGGGCACTTGTCCCGAGGATAAAATCATTGTTATGTTAATCAGAGGATCATAGAATATAGAATTTCAGTGTTGGAGGTAGTGTGTATCCCTTGTATAACTCATGCTCTGGCACTACCATCCCAATTCCTACTTGCACTGAGTTGGGTCTCCAGAGACTGGCTACTGCATCCCCCTACATTTCTGATGAATTGGAATTGTTTTCTTTTCCTTCCTTCCTTTGTTACTTCCTTCCATCCCTCCTTCCTTCTTCTCTTTCTTTTTTCTTTTCTCTCTCTCCTCCCTTTGTTACTTCCTTCCATCCCTCCTTCCTTCTTCTCTTTCTTTCTTTTTTCTTTTCTCTCTCTCCTCCCTTCTGTCTTTATTTAGTCAAAGCATAAGAGACCTTTTTTTCAGTCCAAATTCTCACCCTCTGATTCAGTAAACCTTTATTAAGTGCCTGCTATCTTCCAGTAACTGTCCTAAGTTCTGGGGATATTATCAACAAACAGAAAGACAGTTCCTATGCTCAAAGACCTTACAAAATAAAGTGTGTGGACAATGCACAAATGGAGACAGGAAAGCGGGGGGGAGAAGTACAGACAGGACACCAGGCAGTGTCTTGTTCTGTGCAGTTGAAATTAGATAGGACAGCAGACCAATGTGGAGTGAGCTAAGTCCAATTTCTGCCCTCTATAAAGGAAGGCATTTGAAGGAGTTTGGAATTCTGCGCTCCAATCCTCCAATCAGAAGGGAGAGGAGGCTAAGGGAGGTGGTGTCAATCAAGGTTTGAGTCAACAGCACAGTGGCAAGTTTAGAAGTAATGAGTTTATCCTGGGAAGGTCATCTTGTTCTCTGGAGTTGCAACCAGGCAGGGAAACAGATCCCCCATGCAATAAGAAGGCAAGAAAAGGAAATTTTATTATAAATAAGGACAGTCATGTGAAACAATTTCCAAGTAAAGCAAAAAATAAAATAGAAAAAATCTGCTTCAGTCCGCAGAGTCCATTAACTCTCTTTCTGGAGATAGAGTATTTCATCATGGGTCTTTTAGGTTATTGTGTTGATCAGTGTTACTAAGTCTTTTTATAGTTGATTATGATTACAATGCTGCTGAGACTGTATAGATAGTTCTCATTCTGCTCATTTCACTTTGCAACAATTTGTACGTCTTCCCAGGCTTCTCTAAAGCCATCCTCTTCATTAGTTTTTACCTTATAACTGTATTCCATCACATTCATATGCAAAAACTCGTTCAGTTTCCCAGTTAATGGGCATCCCCTCAGTTTTTAATTCTTCTGGCCACTCTTAGTTGAAATGTCTTTGGATGGTTCAAAGAAATATCCAATCTTTGGTTACACTTAATTATGATTGATTCCATCAAGAAGCATTATTTCCTGACAATGGCCATTACTTTTAAGTAGGGGTTGGGTCTCTACCTTTACATTTAGAACATAGACCCTGAGAGATGAGAGGGACCTTAGATTACAGAATTCACATCCAGGAGGCCCCTGAGAATCCAAAATGGTAGAGTGAGGAGGGACCTTAGGATGTAGAATATCAGAGTTGGGACACCCCTCACAATAGTTATGTAAGATTTGGAAGATTCCTTTGAATATACAATTGGAGAGCTTGTAGGGCCCTTGGAGACCAATCAGTCTAACACATCAATTTCACAAAATTATACACAAGTTGGAAGGGACCTCAGAAGTCATCCCATGCAAACTGCTTAACTGAATAGGAATCCCTTCCAAAATATTCCCTCCAAATATTAAGGCAAATTTTGGCTGAACACATCCAGTGAGAGGGGAAACAACTCCTTTCCAAAGTCTTGAATTTCACTTTTAGATGACTATTTGTTTTTCCTAACATCAATCAGTCAGCCAGTCAGCAAGCAACAAACATTTGTTTCTCACGCACATACTAGGAAATATGATTGGTGACAAGGAAACAAAGACACACAAAACAGTCTCCTCTCTCAAGGACCTTTCAGGTGTGAGAATACACACTCATGTAAATGTAATGTCACCCTTTGGATTCACTCTCCAAATCCGCGGTGACACCAGTCAGGTTGGATACCCAGGATGGGCAGCTGTTACTGCTTTCAGTGTTCTAGGAGGAACCTTGTGCTGGGCACCCTCTTGACCCTTAGCTCAGAAGCCCCCACTAGCTCTTTACAATCGGTCTTTAGACCCGTTCTTTAGCAAAGGTGTTTATTCAAATAACATAGGAATAAGAGCAGTTGCAATTTCCTCTCCAAACTTTGGGCATAATGTCATATTACTATGTCATATTACTTGCCATCTTTGGAAGGAGGGAGGGGATCAAGGGAGGGGAAAAAAACTTGAAACTTAAAATCTTATAAAAATGAATATTGAACACTGTCTTTACATGGAAATGGAAAACAGAAAATATCATTTATATTAAAAAAAAAACTTGGGCACAATTTCCCACAAATATACTCAAGATCAGTGAGGGGGAATGTAATGTTAATGGGTTAGGAAGATCTTCCCCACCCATTAATAAGCCTATGTGACCTGCTATGAGTCCTGGCCCAGCTCATAGCTATGACACATCCTGAGTCACAGACCCTAATGGGGAAGGGAAACTTGCTTAGGGAAGCTTGCTTGTAGGAAGGCTTTCACACCTTTTGCTAATTCCTAGTTAGGCACTGAGTGAGAAGGGTTGTGATGCCTGCTGGCTCTGAGAAGTATATATATACTCTGAGCTGGTATTTTTCCTTGGGGGCTAATTTATGAAATTGTGATTCCCTGGTTGAGATTCTTAGCTACTGTATGTTCAGAGCTCCCCCAACTGCTCATATATAAAGGCTCTCAATCCAGGGTTGTATGTAAAGTGTATAGCAATATTGCTTTGATTCAGGCAGTCAGAGCACTGTCTGCTTGTATTTTCTGTTTGAATTTTCTCTGAAGTTCAGGGTGCTGACTTTTCCCCTGAAGTAGTGAATGGAATTAAAAATTGTTGAGCCCTTAAAGAGCTATCTTTCCTAGTGAAGTAGATCTAAGAACCTGTGCTAGCAGTCCTCCTGGGTATGCCAGTGTGACTGCCACTACAGGGAAGAGTGGGGGCAGACATACAGCATGATGGGAGGGAAGTACATGTGTAGAGAATGCATGGGGCCAAGGCAAGGAAGGGCCTCATGTTTTTTCTTTTGGTGAAGGGCCCTCTCAAAAGTTATTGTTGGGTGTGGCATCAGTTGCTCCACTGCTTAGCTGGGGTGGTTCCTTTCAGGTGCCTGTAACTCTCAGCAAAAAGGATCATTTTGCTACTAGACTGGATCAAGAAGGCCACTCAGCTGCTGGACTGGATCCTCAGTGGGATTCATTCCTGTTGGCCTGGAAAGAACAGGTTGCTTGGCTCCTGGTCAACTTTTGCTAGAATGGACTTGACTGGATGTCATTCTATGCTCCTCCAGCAGTTGCCTTCCTGGACCTGCTGAGGGAATAAGAGAAATGCCGTTCCATTCAGTTCTCTCTTCTAGTCATCTTCCTAGACCTGCTGGGAGACAGAAGAAATTGCCATTTCATCCCATTCCCTCCACTAGCCTACTTCCTTGGCCCTGTGCCCCAGTCTTACTGCTCCCCCATCCATTTTTGACATTTCCAGGTATACAGTGATGTCAACCATGTGGCACAACCCCTAGGGATGGTAAAAACCAACCTGAACTCCTGGCTCAGTGATCTGCAAAAACCTGTCCTATCATATTCTCCACATCACAAACCCAACCTGTCATTATTTAAACCTGCTTCTCTGTCCTGTTCCCTTATTCCCATCTGACTTAATCCAGCCTGACCCCAAACATTTAACTCCAGTTTCCCACTCCTTCCATGTTGCCCTTTGGAATGCCTGGTCCATAGGTAACAAACTTGCTTTCATTTAAACCTCTTCCTTTCCATCTTCTTACACTAATTAAAACCCAGTCCTGTCCTCAGGACACAGCTTTCCTGGACATCCTTTTCAGATTGTGCAGGACTCAGAATACCCCGTGAACATGTCCAGGCACATCTCTCAGGAACCTCTCTTTCTTTGGGGCTCACAGCCCATACTTACCACTCAATAAGGATTCTGGCAGCTCTTACCTCCTGATTTTCAAGACACACTTCTTTCCCCCAGTGAGTTCCATTCTTGGTTCACAGATGGTCTCTCCTTCTCAGCTCCTGGCTGATGATGAGGACATTCACCATATAGATTGACACAACCTCAGACACTCCAAACTTCCAGTACATTGTCTTATTTCTTTTGAACCCTTCAATTACATACAGAGATGGTTAGCTCACTCACAACTGATTCACTTCCATGTTTCTGAACTTTGGAATTTCCTTATCGGACCACAATCCATTGTCCTTTCACCTCTCCCTCCTCTTTGCTTCTGGCTTCTCCTAATCCCTACTTTGTCCTCACCAAGACCTCCAGTCCCATCACTCCTCTATTGAATATCCTCTCACTCCTTCCCCATCTTGGTTTTTAGATAAACAAATATAATTCCACACTGTCTTCTTTTCTTGAGTCTGTTTTTCCTGCCAATCCTTGCCTTGGATTACTGCTTCCATCAGCTACCTACCATCCGACTTATGTGCTACGAAAATGAGCTAGAGAAAAGGAAAAAATAGTAGTGACTGTGATGGACTGGTGGGACCTGGACCTCTCAACAAAAAGACCATGTCTCTTGAAGCCACCCAGTTACATCCAGGCCTGAGCCTGTAATTCCTCAGATAAAAGCTATGAGTGCAGACACAGGATGCCTGCCCAAGGACCATACCTCTGGTAAACCTTTCAACAAACAGTACTATCTTGTCCCTTTAACAAAGTCATCTCTGTGGACTCCCTGAATTTTCCTACACATTCTAATAGGCACAGACCACTGCAGCCTTCTACCCAAGGCACTTGACCCATGCCAGATTAGTCACCATCCTTAATCCCACCCAGAAGGTCACTGTCCCTTTTGTATATAAACATCAGCATCATCCTCATTAGTTTACAGGTTCCCTAAGAACTTCTGAGCACTTCATTGATGTTACAAAAAGCTGCCACTTGACTGGAAGATGGTTTGAGTGTTTGAATACATTCTAGGTGATGTCACCCTGTACCTGACATTTTGGGGTTCCCAGTGCCCCTAAACTGTGCCACCTGGCTCCATCACAAATTTATGTTACAGAATCTTAACCAGGCCCTCACTGGGGCATGTCAATCATTTTCCACCTCACCAGTGGATTCACCATCCCAGTCACCATAGAGTGTTTTCCAAATCTTCTTTATCCATTCTCAAATTGTTCCCCTTCTCTGCATATTGACATTATATCATATTTCACTACGAAAAATGGAAGTTATTCTCATAGCTCTCACTTATCCCCTCCCTTATCTCACATAATGCAAACACTCCTCTTTTTGCTTTGCCCTTATTTCACATGAAAAGGTGGTTTTTCCTCCTTGCTCAGCACAAGCTCTTTCCATGCAAAAATGATCCCATTCCATCCCATATTCTTTAGTGGATTGTCCTCTGTGTCAGCTCTACTCTCATTAATTTTCCATCTCTCCTTGTTCACTGGTTGTTTCCCTACTGCTGTCATGTATGCCCACATCTCCTTCACTTTCTAAATCCCCTGCACTTGATGCATCCATCCTTACATATCATCCCATCTTTCTTCCTTTCTTGGGTTAATCTCCTGGACAAGGCCAACTGCCATTGGTGCCTTCATTTCCTTTGTTCATGTTCTCTTTCTACCCATAAACAGTTTGACTTTTCCCCTGATCCTTCAACTGAAACTCCCTCTCCAGAGTTTTTACCAATAATTTCTTAATGGTCAAACCTGTCAATACTCATCTTTTAAACCTCTCCTTTCTAGTTTTTTTGTTTTGTTTTGTTTGTCTCCGGGTGGGGGGTAGGGGGAGGAGGGAACTTCCCTGGTGATTCTCCTGCCTATGTGCCTACTCTTCAATCTTCTTTTCTGAATCTTCATCCAGAGTGCACCCCGTAACAGTGAGCATTCCACTGGTCTGTCCTGGGCCCTCTTCTCTTCTCCCTTTATAGTATTTCTATGGAGAGCTTGTTAGCTCCCATTGACTGAATTATCTCTATGCTGATGATTCACAAATTTATTTATTATTATGGGTCCAAAAATGTTCAGTTTGCCCAATAAAAAATGACTGAGGCAAAACTCTGAGGCATAAACCATTTATTAAAAGGAGCTGGGCCCCTTTAATGAATAAGACCTCAGACCTCCCTTATGATCTGAGATGCTCTCTTTCTTCAGTACCTTGATTGATAGTGTTTGGTAAGATGACATGGAGATGGTGCACACCGAAATGCACAATCTCATTGGTTGATAGACCTGTACCTTGACACTCCAGGAGAGCCTACAGTTCACCTAGGGTTTATGAGCTTATGGCCAGTAGTAATGGTCAAAGGATGGGCAAGGCCAGTGTTAACATCAAGTGGTCATGTTCATTTCCCAATATTGGGCAGTAGATGGATGCTGGGGGCAAAAATAATCCAGAGGACATTCCATATCATAAGGTTACATCTCCTACACTCAGTCATCTCAGCCATGCCTGGGCTCAGTCATTAAGACCATACATTAAAAAGGATGGAGGGTTGGGGCAGAGCCAAGATGGCCAAGTAGAAACAGGACTTCCTTGGGGCTCTGGATTCCACCTACTCCAATACATGTAAAAAATTACTCTAAACAAACTCTAGAGCTACAGAACCCACAAAGTGACAGAGAGAAACAAATCTCCCAGTGAAGAAAGCACAGCAAGCCAACAGGAAGGGTCCATCACAGCACACTGGGGGCCAAGCACAGTTCCAACTGAGCCACAGATTTAGCCCCAGGGCAGCCCCCACCAGCTGCAGGTAGAGCAGACTTCACAAGAGAATGTTTTGTTGTTTGCCTCCACTTAAGAAAGGGAAGAAGAATATGTTAATAATGCAGATTAAACCAAAAAATAAGTTGTACTTATTAGAGAGTCAGTTGTTAAATATTTACCAACAAATCCTTAACTTCTCTTCCCCCCTCAATGACCTCCAGTGGCTCCCTATTACCTTTAAGATTAAACATAGACTCCATTGTTTTGTGTTTAAAGGTCCTCACACTCTGACCCCTTCCTGACTTCCCAGCCTTCTAATATATCACTACTATGCACATGCTCTATGGTCTAGCTATATTGATCTACTGGTGATTCCTCACATGAAATTCTCTCTCCCATTTCTATACCTTTGCACTGAATGTCCCACATGCCTAGAATTCTCTCTCCCCTCACCTGTACCCTTTAGAACACTTAGATCCCTTCAATATTCATCTTAAAGACCACCATTGGCAGGAAGCCTTTCCTGGTCTCTCAAGTTGCTGGAGCATTGCCCTTTCCCTCTATTCTGCATGGACCTGGGATATACCTATTTATAAGTAATTGTCCCCAGTAGAATGAAAGCTTCTTGAGAGCAGGGCCAGCTCTTAGTACAGTGCCAGGCATGTTGTAATAATGGACAATAAAGTGAAATAATGTAATAATTAGTGAACACTGCTAGGTGACTGACTGATCCACATAAATTTGTGTTCTTTGGTCTCAACTGGGGCCTGACACCAAGGCATACTTTTCCTCCTTTTTATTTGATTCTAGAAAATGGAGGTGACAAATGCATGCCCCACAGGCAAGCAAACGGGTCACAGCACTCCTGAAGCAAAGTGAACCTAAGATGTAGCTCCTATGTGATTTAATGCATTAATGTATTAATACTAAAATAAATGGATAGATGTGTAGTTGTCTAAATCCACATTCGGGCTGCAGGGGTACTCATATATGGTGCAGCAGCCCCATTTCTGCTTCTTGGAGTGCTCTACTCTAGAAGCTGGTCCAAATCTTTTCCTAATAAAGCAGAGGCAGAAGGTACAGAACAGCTATCAACATGGGAAGTGAAAGTTCTTTGTAATTGAGAGAGATGATTACTAATCAACAATGATTTGGGGAGATTCTGATTTGCCCCTTTGTCTTTCATCTACATTTCAAGACCTCAGTCTCTGAAGGTTTAGCTAACCTCCTCCATCTAGAATCCAGCCAGGTGGGACAGCCTTTGTGTTCTACTCAGCGTTGGGTGAGGTATAAATTGTTTGAATATTTTCCAAGGCTGGGGCTAACTTAGAAGTAAGTGACATTATCAAAGTATAGGTCCAAACCCTCATTGTAATATTCATTCTGCCATTAATTGTTAACTAATCAGAGGTGATTACCACCTTTGGGAACACCCCTCTTCCAAAAGGGCGTATAAGCCTTGAGTCTGCTGCTATGATTCTCTGGTCTAACAGAGAGATTGCCAAATGAACATCCTTTTATTAAAATGCTAACACTATTAGTAAAGTGATTAAATTACCTGGAAATTATGTCTCTTGGGCCTTTTTAAACACCACAGTAATACAGAAGAAATGTTAAGAGGTGTTCTCTATATTGAAAGGCTCTGAAGCTTGAATAGTTCAGTTGCATGTGGAGAAGTTGAAAGGGAACACCTTTGTCCCTAGCCACTCACCTGCATTTGGAGTTAATCCAAACATTTCTGTACCAGCATAAGACTGGAGGCTCATATAGGCATCAAAGGTGGGAGAAACGTTAATATAGCTTTGTTGGAGAGGGAACACTCTTTCCATTAGGTCTGTACTGCTCTAACTCAGTAGTAATAAAGGGAAAAGTTCTGGTTTGCTCCTCTCCATTGTTCCCTGGTCCCTGACTATTTCTTCACTTTAGGAGTCTCTGTCTACCTTCTCTTCCACTCAGCTACAATCCTTGGCTGCTGCACCATTCCTGGTCATGTGGTTGAGATGCGTGTCAGGAAGTGGACTGAGGTGACTCTGCTTTGGCTTCTTCAGATGCTCTTAGTGATCTGAGGAGGGCAGGGGATGTGAAGACATGAATTTCATCCCATCCCCGATCTTCCATGCATGAACCCCGTTTTAAGATTGGCTCTCCTGTGTCTGTCTTTCTTTCTCTTTGTCTGTCTGTCTCTCTTTTCTGTCTTTGTCTCCCTCTGTCTTTCTGTCTTTTGGTCTGTCTCACCCCAGATTCACCATTTCCTATGCCAACAAAAGCATCTCCAATGCTTCAATAGGGGTGTGAATGGATCAACAAAGAGTCAGAACCAGGGATCTTCATGGTTCATCAGGGAGATGTCTTCAATCACTTCAATGAACTGATAAGGGGTGTGTCTATACCTTCTACAGTTATCAAGTTTACTAGCATTTATTATACACTTATTGTATGCAAGACACTGTGCTAAGCACTGGGAATAAAAATACAAGCAAAAACAAAGACATTCTATCTGGGGAGAGAACATGTGCATTATAAGAATGTACAAAATAAATAGAAGATGATTTGATGGGGAAGTCACTGATAATTGAGGAGATCTGGAAAGGTCTGTTAATGAGCGTAACCACACCTTACTTGAGTGTTGAAGGTGTATGCAACATAAATGAGGAGGAAGAGGATTCTGTATAGCTATGACAGAAAGGAAATTGAATGCTATAGAAGGAGACCAGCAAGAAGACCAGTTTTACTGGATTCTAGAATGCATCTAGGACCATGATGTGCCATCAGACTAGAAATATAAGAATGAAAAATGTTTTTAAATCTATTCAGAGGAGGTTTCATTCATTTAATTTCTATTTTATTTTATTTTATTGTTCTGGTTATATTGCATTGCCTAGGTGAAGAAATAAAATTCATTCTGTATCATATTATAATTGATTCTATTCTGTAATTGATCCCATTCTATATTAATACTTCATTTTGTATGATTGCTCAATGATATTTCTTTGTCTCTTTGATTATTAGCTAAGTTTAGAGGCAGAGTTCCCCTGTTCTATTCTTGCCTCAAGGAAATCTGTTATCCTTAAGGGACATAGGTGAACACCAGGGCATCTGTGCCACTATGTCTAACATTACAGGTAATAAATAAACATTTCTTAGTTATAGAAATTCAGTTTTCCCTCTGAGTTACTTAAAAGAAAACCTTTTATTCTTCCTACCTTCATCTTTTGGGAGAGTCTAGGGTTATCTTTAAGTCCTGAAGGTAGCTCTAAGAAATACATTTGTCCCTGAACTGTCCTTGCACCCTTGAAGAAAGCCTTATCTCCGTATAAACCTTTCTAGTTGCCAGGGAGTCTGCTAACTCAGGTCTATTAAAAAGATCTGCAATATGCAGATGGGTCTGTAAGGTTAATGGGAGTTGAAGATCTTCCCCAACCATTAATAGGCTTTATGTGGAGCCTAGAAAGGGAGGCTTGTTTAGGGGAGGCTTGCTTTTCAGGAAGGCCTTCATCTTGTTACTTTGTAATTAGGCTGTGGGTCACAAGGGTTTTGATGCCCTCTGACCCTGAAGAAGGGTATATATACTCTGAGGTTACCATTTTGTTTTG
This sequence comes from Gymnobelideus leadbeateri, assembly GCA_011680675.1. NCBI lineage: Eukaryota > Metazoa > Chordata > Mammalia > Diprotodontia > Petauridae > Gymnobelideus > Gymnobelideus leadbeateri. The sequence goes on from WOXC01004553.1 coordinate 445,519, forward strand.
GGGGTCTCTCATGAGAAGAGTGTTTATGGGATGTTGTCAGATGAGACTCTGGCCAGCCATTAAGGAACCCCTGGCCTTGAAAATGCAGATGTTGGTGCTTCTCTCTTTGGTAACTATGTATGAATGTAATGGTCAGACTGTTGGATTTGTCCTGATCTCTGATGTACATATTATTTGGTCAGTCAGTTAGAAGCCCTGTCTGTTGGTCTTTATGCTATTATTTTCTGCTTGTAATTTCTGTTTGTATTTTCTCTGAAGTTCAAGGTGCTGACTTTTTCCCCTGAACTAAGTAAATTATGTATACATTTGATGAAAGTAAGATTGTTGACCTCTTTTGAGTTGCTTTCCTTTAGAAAAGCAGATCAAAGAACCTGGGCTGGCAGAGCTCCTGTGTGCTGGTGTTATTGGTTTTACACCCCCACAGCAGCTGCAAGTAGCATTGCTGTTACAGGGTCCCATAAATTAATCAAGTATTTCTATACCACAGAGAGGGATAATCATTAGCCCCACATGAATGCTAGCCTGCTCTTCTTGGTGTAACTAATCATATTGTCCCCACCAACATGATGCTGTCTCCTCTATAACCAATTACATTATTTTCCTCATCTACCCAACTCTGCTCTTTGTTTTTACCCCCAACTATGGGTTAATAAGCCCCAGTAATTGGTCTTTGTTGATTGAAAGAGACCATTGATTTATTGATTACTGCTAGCCTAATTAATATATTGATCATTCTCAGACCATTGTCTCTCAGTTAACCTTAATTTTTAAATGCAACACAGGCTTACACCTGGCCAAAGCATCTTAAAATAAAGCATTGAGGTAAGATGAAGGGAAAAGTTTAAGCAGACTGGAAATAGTGTATTTCCTTTATAGATTATGTGTGTTAAGTAAACTAATGAAATTCATTTAGAAGAGAAAAAGGTCGAAAATTTAAAGAGTAATAATAGGCAAAAATGGAAAGAAAGAATATATTAGTATAGATCTCAAATTATACTGTTAAGTAATAATTGTTAAAGTAATTTGGTACTGGTTAAGAAATAGGCCATTTGGTGGAACACATCTTTTATATAGCATCTAAAAGCAAATCAACACAGCTTTGTTGTATTTAGCACAACATTCATAGCACTGACAGTGACTATGAATATGCCAGCGTAGTTCTCAATTACAAAACATAACAGACTTTCCATGTAGAAGACAGAAGCAAAACCTTTATTTAGCCCCTAAAGAACCATATCCCAGAACCAGAAAGTCAAATCCATCACAGCAACAAATAAGTTAGTACACTATAGCACAGCAGGGAGCCACACCATCCTTTAGCCTTCCCAGAAACAAACACTCACAAGCCTAGCTGTCTCCTTGGGTGTGTCCCCTCCCTCCTCCAGCTCTAACTCCTATCTTCCTGTGGGCTCTGCTCCAGCTTTCAGCAAGTTCCTCCCACAAAAAGGCTCCATGTGATCACATCCATCCTATTAGGGGACAGAGAAGATCTTCAAAGCAGGGAAGATCTTCAAATCCCCTTAGGTCTATTAAAGTGCAGGGAAAATCTTCAAATTCTCATTACCACTACATTGGCAGAAATTGAGCATAGACCAAAATCTCATATCACATAACATATAGATAAATTCCAAATGGATACAAGACTTAGACATAAAAGTAAGACCATAAACAAATTAAAGAAGCAAAAAAGAAATGACCACTCAGAGCTATGGACAGAGGAAGAATTCATGGCTAAACAAGGGGAAGAAAGAGTCACAGAAGATAAAATAAAATTACAATTATATATAATTTAAACCTTTTTGTGTAAACAAATCTTTTTTTTTTTAAAGCAATTGGGGTTAAGTAACTTGCTCAAGGTTACACGGCTAGTCATTATTTATTCGTGGGTGCTCATTTTCTGAGGCCAGATCTGATCTCGGGTCATCCCAACTCCGAGGCCGGTGCTCTTACCCTCTGCGCCACCTAGCCGCCCCTTTAGGGCAATTGGGGTTAAGTAACTTGCCCAAGGTTACATGGCTAGGTTTTTGTTTGTGTGGATTAAGTGTCGGAGGCCGGCTCCAAACTCAGGTCCTTCTGACTCCAGGGCCAGCGCTCTATTCACTGCGCCACCTAGCCGCCCCTGTGTAAACAAATCTAATGCAGTTAAAATGGAAGGGAGAATTATCAAAAGAAAATCTTTGTGGTAAGTTTCTCTGATAAAATTATGTCAAGAAGCAATTATTAAGCTTTTATGAAAAGAAATAAATCACGCCAGACACTAGAGATACAAAGAAAGGCAAAAATAGCCCCTGTTCTCAAGGACCTAATAGTCTAGTTGGGGGAAATAGCTTGAAATAAACTGTACCAGAACAGATATATGCAGGATCAATTGGAAATAATCTCAGAATGAAGACATTAGCATTTATGGGGATTGGGAAAGGCTGATTACAGAAAATGGGATGCCAGCTGGGGAGGCCAGGAAGCAGAGGAGAGGACTGAGAGTATTACATCTTTGAGTGAAAACCATTAAAAACACAGAGTTGGAAGATGGAATATCTTTAGCGATGGACTGTAAGGAGGCCACTATCACAGGCTGGTAGAACACGTGGAAGGGAGTAAGGTATAAAGAGCCTGAAAAAGTGAAAATAGGTCAAGTTAAGAGAGGCTTTAGAAGCATAACAGAGGATTTTATATTTGATTCTGGAGGTGATGGGGAGACACTGGAGTTTGTTGAATAGAAAAGTGACATGATCAGATCAAAGATTAAGAAAAATCACTTTGATAGGAGGCTGCAGAACAGATTGGAATGTTGACCCTTGAGTCAAGAAGACTGACCACCAGATTTATTGTGATAATCCAGGAATGAAGTAATGATAACACCAGGATGATAATAGTGTCAGACAAAGGGATAGGGGTGCACATGAGAGATGGTGAAAAGGAAAAAATGGGAGATAGAACCTGATTAGATTTGAGTGATAAGGTAAAGCGAGAAATAAAAGATGATACCTAGAGTTGTGAGTCTGCATGACTGGTAAGATAGTGGAGCCCTTGAAAGTAATAGGGATGTTAAAAAGAAGAGACACTTTAGTAAGGAGAAGAGTATGATTTTGGACATGTTAAAGTTAACTAGATATTCTCTGGAATATCTAGTTTATCATATCTAAATGGCAAGTGGGAGGTATAAGACTAAAGGTATGGAGAATGTTTGGGGTTAGGGACAAATACATCTGTGAATCTACCATGGAGATGATGACTAAATCTGTTAGAGCTGATGAGATCATCAGGTGAAATTGTATAGAAGAAATAAAGAAAATTCAGGTCATAGTTTTTTTTGGATGTCCATTATTGCTAGGTGAGATAAAGGAGACAGCCAGGAGAATAACAAGGAGGGAAAGAGAGATAGAGAAAGAGAGAGACGGACAGAGACAGAGAGACAGAAACAGACAGAGGGAGAGAGAGAGAAGAATAATGAAAATGTAGAGAGAAGAAACTGAGAAGAGGGTTATAAACTGTAACAGCAGCCTCAGAGAGGTCAAGAGTCTGAGAATTGAAAAGATACCATTAGAATTGGTAATTAAGAAAGGGAACATTTTCAGTTGAATGTTGAGTTTGCAAACCAGACTACAGACAGAATAATAAGGAAATGGAGGCACTAATCAAGTGCCTTATCAAGGAGTTTAGCCAAAAAATGGAGGACAGATATGTGAAGGCAGCGAGGAGGAATATTAGGGATGGTTTCCTGATTTCCCCTAGTTTGATTCAGTAGCACTGAAATAGCATTGAAGGCTATGGATGCTGGGCAAGATCAATGGTAGGATAATAAAAATAATAGCTAGAATTTAGATAGCACTTCAGGGTTTTTTAACCCATTTGATTTTCACCACAACCCTGTGAGGTAGGAGCTATTATTTCCCAGTCTCACAGATTGGAAAACTGAGGCTAAGGGAGATTACATGATTAACTCATCTCATTCATTTTGGGATCATCTAAGGCACTTAAGTTTTCTGAGCCCAAGTTCAGCACTCTATCCATGCTGCCTTCTAGCTGTCTCTGATAAGGAGCAAGGGAATTAAGAGAACAGGACAGTAGGAAGTTGAACTGGGTCAACAAGGGTTCAAGATGGGGAAGGAAGGTCAATGGAAGCAATACAGTGGTGTTGACTTGGGGAAGAGTTAAGTCCTGAAATGAGTGTAGATCTCTGAGGATGAAGTACAAGTTTCAGCTTGTAAGGTAGAGGGAAAGGTGGAAAGACAAATAATACTGATTAGACAAAGGAATGTCACTGTTTATAGCCATGGAAAGTGGAATTCCTGTAGATCAAGGATATGACCATCCCAGTGTATATTTGAGGTAGAGAGAAGGATGTTTTCATGGGAAATGAGTGGGTTAAGGAACAGGGAGTTTAAATTGTTTGAGGGAGAAGCAATATTTATGTTGAGGCCCCCTTCTAGGAGGGCATGAGATGAGAAGGAGAGAAAAACTATGAGCTGGGCATTAAATTCATTGAGGAAAGGAGCAAAGGTGTCCTACAGGTCAGTAGATTATACCCATGAAAATTTGGAATGACTGAGAAATATGCAATGATTGAGCCTTAAAGGAGGAAATGAAGAAGTTACTACTCTCAGAGTAATGAGTGATAGGGTGGGAAGAGAAGCAGAGAGAGAGAGAGAGAGACAGAGACAGAGAGAGGCAATGAGGAGCAATGAATATTTCAAGTTCACCAAAATAAATGAGTTTTTGGGTTATCAGGATGGAGCCAGATCTCATACATGCAGTTGCTCAGAATCTCGACCAGGAAATCACAATTTCATAAAAGAGCCCCCAAGGCAAAATACCAGCTCAAAGTATACATACACTTCTCAGAGCCAGAAGGCATCACAACCCTTCTCACTCAGTGCCTAACTAGAAATTAGCAAAAGGTGTGAAAGCCTTCCTACAAGCAAGCTTCCCTAAGCAAGTTTCCCTCCCCCAACAGGGTCTGTGACTCAGGATGTATCACAGCTATGAGCTAAGCCAGGGCTCATAGCAGGTCACATAGGCCTATTCATGGACAGGGAAATCTTCCTAACCCATTAACATTACATTCCCCTCATTGATTTTGAGAATATTTGTGGGAAATTGTGCCCAAGTATTTTTTATATAAATGGAATTTTCTTTTTTTCATTTATATGTAAAGACAGTATTCAACATTCATTTTTATAAGATTTTAAGTGTCAAGTGTTTTTTTTCCCTCCCTTGGTCCCCTCCCTCTTTCCAGAGATGCCAAGCAATATAAAATAGGTTATATATGTTACGCCCAAGGTTTGGAGAGGAAATTGCAACTGCTCTTATTCCTATGTTATTTGAATAAATACCTTTGCTAAAGAACGGGTCTAAAGACCGATTGTGAAGAGCATGCTAGTGAGGGCTTCTGAGCTAAGGGTCAAGAGGGTGCCCAGCACAAGGTTCCTCCTAGAGCACTGAAAGCAGTAACAGCTGCCCATCCTGGGTATCCAACCTGACTGGTGTCACCGCGGATTTGGAGAGTGAATCCAAAGGGTGACATTACATTTACATGAGTGTGTAGTGTGTTTTTGTATCCCTAGCACCAATCATAAGTGCCCTAGTGAGAACAGGACATGACTTCTTGGAAAATGTCCCCTTTGCAGCCTACTCCTTTGTCTCTGGGACTGGGCAAAGGGAAAAGGGACTCTGTTGTCAGGTTTTCTCAGTGACATAGGGCAGATCAGGGAAGGGCCTGAGTAGTAAGTCTCCAGACAGAGTGAGCTCCTTCCAGGAATAGAGTTAGGTTTTATTTTCTTCATTTGACTTCCCACCTCATGAGCCCCAGATGCCACCTCACTGAAACAATCTCTGAATACTGGTCTTGGGCATCTTGATTCTCTGGCTTCTGGCTCTCCAAGATGTTTCAAGGACTGATTTTTCTCAAGTTAAGGGATGCATAGTGAATCTCTTCTGAGGGTGCCTGGGTGGGTAATCTGGGACCCCTGTGTTGATCCTATAGGAGTGAAAAGGAAAGAATCCATCATGAGTCCAGGATGCTAAGGATCTTGGTCTGACCCTGGAGAACAAATCAAGGAGGAAAAGGAGGCTGCCTTGGCTTTTGGTCAGGATAGTCTCCCTTAGTGCTACTTACTTATGCATATGACCTACCAGCCAAACTGGGATCATTTCCAGGTGGGGTGTTGTGGGGGTGGGGCACAGAGTGACATAGAAAAAAGAGGAAGCCACAAGCATGCAGTCAGAAAATATGGTTTTGCCTATTAGTCCAAGGCGGAGCACTGAGGAGACACCCACTAGGGCCTCAGTTTCCCCCTGCTGATGTAGTAGCTGGTGTACATAGCCCTTTAAATTCTACCAAGTGATTTGCAGATCTTCTTCCACTGGACTCCCAAAATAACCCTGTGAAGCAGGTGTGAGGGACACTAGGATCCCATTTTATGTATAGGGACAATGAGGCTGAGAAACCTGAAGGGACTTGCCCAAGATAAATCCCATTAAGTGTCAGAAGTTGGTTCTTAACCCTCTTCATGGCTAGACAACCACTCTGCCAAGTCACAGTGTGTCTGATGTTAGTGTGTGACCTTAGGTAAGTCTCTTCTCCTTTCTGGAAAAACTCTAAGCTCCTTGGGTAAGTTCTTTCCTTCTGCTGGGGCTCAGTGAGGTTGTTATGGATCAGCTCCAAGACTTTGCCAGGGACTGACAGTATAACCTTGTGAGAGGCTTTTTACCACTCTGAGCCTTAACTTCACTCTCTGTAAAATAAGTTCTCTAAGATCCCTTCCAACTCTTAAGTCTATGAACAGTGTGTGACCTTGGGGGAGTCACTTTCCTTCCCGGGACCTCTTATAGAGAGCTTCACTCTCTATTAAAAAGAAGTGGATCAGTTCAGGTGATGTATTAGGGCCTTTCCCCCCCGATCCAGAGGTCTAGTGATGCCTTGCAAAGAATACTAGACATGGGATCAAAGGACATATAATTGAATTACACTGCCTCAGTCACAAAGTGGTCTCAAGGAAACACTTCCTCTTTCGGGGACTTGAGTTTCATGATTTGTGAAACTAAGGACTTAGATGAGTTTATTTCCAGGGTTCCTTCTACCCTTAAAGCTCCAATCTTATGAAATCTGTTATAGAAATGAATTGCTCAAAGGCAAGAGGGCACCAAATGAGTACTGTCTTGATTCAGAGACTTGCAGATGGGGAGAATTCTGACCAGAATGGTATGTGACCAGGGCCAAGAAACAAAGACTCTCAGGGACATGAGGAATCAGCTGCTCCCAGCTCCCTACACTACAGTTGAGAAAATTGAAACCCTGAAAGGAAAAGGAACTCGCCAACACTTCCTCTTCTCCCCCTCCCTTGGTGAGTCTCACCAATCTGCCTTCTGACCTCATTCCTCAATTAAAATTTCTCTCTCCAAAGTCACCAGCTTATTACACAATAGAATGGCCCCTCTTTATTCTCATGTTCCTTGCCATTTCTGCAACTTTTGATGCTGCTGACCACCATCTTCTCCTAGATGCTCTCTACCTTCTAGGTTCTCCAACCTGTCTGATCATTCCTTCATCTTCTTGGATGATTTTTTGTTTATGCCACACCCCCTAACCATGGGTGGTCCCCAAGTGTCTGTCCTGGGGCCCTTTCTCTTTTCTTGACAGTCGCTAATTTAGTGATTTCATCAGTTCCCATGGCTTGAATTACCATCTCTAATCAGATGACTCCCAGATCTGTACAGGGTGTCCCAAAAGTTTTAGTGCACTTTGAAGTTTGTGGTTTGATTTTTGATACCTTTAAACTGCATTAAGTATTCTAGGACATCTTGTGTATTCAGCCTGACATTCTCTGTTAACCTAGTCCTACACCATCAATTTACTATTAGACTTTTCCAGTCGGACATCCTATATCCATCTCAAACTGTGCTTATCCAAAACAAAACTCATTATCTACCAGGCTCCAAATCCCCTTTCCCTTGACCTTCTCCATCACCACCAAGGGCACCACCATCCTCGTGGGAATCTCTGGTTTCTTCAAAAACCAAATCAAGTGCTCTTTTCTCCACAAAACCTTGCCCAGTGCCCCACCACCTGTGTCCACTCTTCCATAACTTCCTTGTACTCATTATGAGTGTATTACATAAGTACTTGTATGCATGCATTTTGTCTTCCCATTGAATATAAATTCTTGGAGGGCAGAGAACAGAGCTCTTTTCCTTTTGTCTTTCTGTGCCCACTGCTTAGTATAATGACTGACACATCATAAGGGCTTAATGAATGTTTGTTGGCTGACCTCCTCAACCCACCTACCTGTACAGCCCCTTTCTCCCTATGATTGGAGAAGATGGAGGGTGACCTAGGAGAACCCCTCATAGACCTTCCATTTAAGCAGGGCACCCAGGAAAGCCCTCTCATCATTTCCCACCTGAATATTCTCCTGGACTTCCTCACAGTCTCCAGAAGCTCCTTGTTGCAATTCAAGATTACATTAATTCTCAAAGTCATGCATCATCAGTAAGATGGGCTCCTCTTGGTCTTTCTGATGGGAGAGTGGAGGGAGGACATTAGAGAACTCCCATGAGATCCCTGACTTAAGGGGGGAAGAGCAGCCATTGGGTACCTGACTGCAGGACTTCCTCATGCCCCACATTGGGTACCTCCCTCCATCACTTTTCAATTTCTTTTTATGCATCATCTCCCACATTTGAACAAAAGCTCTCAAGGGCAGGGACTGTCCTGCGCCTTTCTGTGTATTCCCAGAGTTTAGTATGGTGCTTGGTACATGGTAGGTATTTAATAAGTGTTTATTGACTGACTGACTGACTGATTGATTGACTGATTAACTTACACTATCTTAGATGTTGGTGCAATCTCTTCTATTTTTCATTTAAATGCCCTCCACAATCTAGCTACAGACTTTGTTTCAAGGGTCATGAAAACATTCCTCCCTAAGGCACTTGCTGTTCTAAGAAAAAAGACCCACATGTTATTCTCTTTTTGCAACATTTCATGTCCAGCCTCCATACCTTTGCAGAGGCAGTGTACATGCCTGAAAGCCTTCACTCTGGCTACTCACCTTTGCCTTTTGGATTCCCCTAGTTAACTTTACAGGCAGCTAGTGGATAGAGCACTGGGCTGGGAATCAGGAAGAAGAGTCTGAGTTCAAATCTTACCTCAGACACTGAATAGCTGTGTGACCCTGGCCAAGTCACTTAACCCTGTTTACCTCAGTTTCCTTATCAGTAAAATCAACTAGAGAATGAAATTGAGAACTATTCCAGTTTCTTTACCAGGAAAACCCCAAATCAGGTCATGAAGAGTCAGACACTGATGAAAAATGACTGGGCAACAACAACTCAATCCAGAGGCTACGTCCTACAAGAAATTGTTCTTGATGCCTGCCCCAGTAATAAGCCCTCTCGATGCCAAGTTACTCCCATAAGAACATTTGAGATAACATATTTCATCTTTTTCTGTTCATGTTGTCCTCTCCCCTCCCGCCACAGCCCTACAGAAGAATATAAGTTCATATCTATGAAGACAAACACTATTTCACAGTCATTTTCTCTCAAGCACCAAGCACAGTACTTGGCACTATGTTTCTTTTTGACCCAACCTGTTATTTCATTAATGTAGACTACACCATTCATCAGCATAGAGAAGCTAGTACATAGAATGCTGGGCCTGGAGTCAGGAAGATCTGAGTTCAAATCTGCCCTCAGACACTGAATAGTTGTGTGACCCTGGGTAAGTCACTTAACTTTGCCTCAGTTTCCTTATCTATAACATGTATTAGAGAAGGAAATGGTGAACCACTCCTAGTTTCTTTGCCAGGAAAAGCCAAATGGAGTCATGAAGAGTTGGACACGACTGATATGACTGAACAGCAACAGAACACACAGGCCACATGGCCCGTAGAAGTCACAAGCAGCACTTGAAACCAAGTCTCCTTGACTGTCTTCCCAGACTACACAATGCAGCCCGATTTCTTGCAAAGGAAAGACTTTTTAAAAATCGTACTTGAACTGAAGCTGGCCCAGCTCCTTTTTTCAAACATCAGAAAACTGAGGCTGAGAGGGGAAAAACCACATCTGAGATCCCCTGACCAGGGCAAAGACCAGCCCCTCCTCATGGCCTGTAAGTGGTAGAAACCATTTTTGAGTCATTTCTAGCTCCCCTAAGTTTTGGAAGGTGAGAATGGTATTTCAGGACCATGGTCAGTCACTCACCAAAGGGACCCCATTAGAGACCTCACTGACATCACCCTCTTCTTTGCTGTCCTGGGGGTCTGAGTCCTTTACTTGCTTCTTCTTCAGGAACTTCACACTGAAGGAAGGAGCCCAACACTGTGACATGACCCCCCACTCCCACCCCTGAGATAGACCTTCCTTCCCACTCCCAATCCCAGACCCAATGCTGGTTGCCTCACTCACAGTGCCAAAATGAGACATAGGGCAAGAAGGGCCATGATCCCAGCTCCCAGAAGGATCCCTTTAGAGAAAGTGAGAATACCATTTCTATCTGTAGAGAAAAAGGATTAGATATGTAAGGCTCTCCAAGGGACATGTGGTTTGGGCAGCTAGGTAGCATAGTAGAGAGAGTGCCAGCCCTGGAGTAAGGAGGACCTGGGTTCACATCCAGTCTCAGACACTTTTGCCGCAGCTTTGGCCTCTGTAAAATGTCAGGTGCTGCTTTGCCTTATTAAGTATCTAAACCTTCCAGAGGTGTCTGTTGCTCTATTTTTCAGTCTGAGATTTCCCCTCCTCCATCCACAAAGCACCAGTGTTTTCAGATCCAAGTGTCCTGGCCCCTAATACTCACAGGTAACACTGAGATGAACCGTTCTTTCTAGGCTTACTCTGGTCCCAGGGGCAGTCACTTGGCAGGTAAGATTAGAGCCATTGTCATGGGGCCCTGGGGTGAGGGTCAGCTCAGAGAAATGGAGAGTTTCTCTTCGGAATTTCAGAGAAGAGAGGATAGCCCCTGTCCAAGAGAAAACAGGGGATTTCCCACAGGCAAAGTCTGAGGGAGCAACACAAATCACTTTCACCAGGTGTCCAGGCTCCAAGGTCCCTGGAAAGTAGATGTGTGGCTTCTGTGTCAGAGCTGGGGGAAAGAAAATGAACCAGATGTCAGACAGGGAACCTCCACCCTTAACTAATAACTTCAAGACTATTCCTGATATTTCTCCAGGTTACCCTGCTAATGTGATGTCCCTTCCAAGATTGCAGCTCTGTCCTTCCTACTTCATCCCATAGTGAGCTATTCATTGATGCCTAGGGGACCTTGTCTCTGCAAATAGGAGCCCACAACATGGTCTCCACCATAAGGGCTTTTATGCTGTCCTCTGTAACCTAGATATCCATCCCCCTTCCAATATCCCTGGCTCTGTTTCTGGCTCACAGGATAGCCAAAGACATTGCCAACTCCTGAATCACTTAGCCTGAAGAAGAATCCTCTTCTTCAAAGAAAGGAGACTACAGTGAATCCCTATTCCAGGTCTTAAACCCTCTATACCCTCCACTGGCCACTGGTGCTAACTGGAGCAATGCTTTTTCCTGTAACCTGCCCTCCCCTTGAGACATGAATCATGAGGGACCCCACTTCCCAGTGATTCTTTGGAAGTTCCCTCTATCCCATGGCCTACATCCCTTCCCTGTCACTAAGGTCCTTACCTTTCACACTCACATTAACCATATAATCTTTGTAATTGAATTTCAAAGGCCATCTCTCTATCCGGAAGAAATACTGCCCACTGTCCGTTTTCCGGACACCCAAGATGCTCAGAGAGCAGTTGTTCTTCATAAGGTCTCCAATAAGATGGAATCTCCCCCTGGTCTCCTCCTGTACTTCCCGATATTTGTTATTTGTCACCACTGGTGTGTCTCCCTCATTCTTCGGTCCATTCCTGAACCAATATCCAAAAGCCTGGGGGCTACCAAGTTGGAAATTTGAAGGGTAGGAGAAAGAACAGGGGACTTGGATGCATAGTCCCTCTTCTACTGTCACTGATTCTTGGATCTTCAGTTCATACCCTGGCATCTGGGACAGGGACCCTGTGGACAGAAAGATACTCAGGCATCACTAATCATGACACTTCCAATAATATAGACACTGTTCTTAAAGCAGGAAGAGAGCTCAGAACAGAGAGTATCAGAGCAAGAACATGGAAAGAAGCATGTGAGAAACAACCACAGGACAGAGATCACTTAAAAGGGAAGAGAACTCAGAAAGATACTCAGAGCCTTCAAAGCAGGTAAGAACCTTAAAGATCATCTACTTCAATTCCTTCATGTACTGATGAGGAAACAGAGGCCCAAAAAATTTTGCTGACTTAGCCAAAGGGCTCCCAACCAGAGGCAGAAGCAGAGACAGGAGGACAGGGAAGGTCTTCTGGCTCCAAGGCCTGTGGTCTCCAAACTGCTCCCACCCCCAGACTCTTGGCTACCTTGACCATCCCAACACCAGCCTTTACCCCACTCACCCCCCAACATCTCAAATATCAAGAGCAGCAGCAGCATCTCTGACCCAGTAGAGAGATATGCTCAGGCAGGAAATGCTAAATGATTCTTCACTCCCTAGAGTCCATGAGCCCCCACAGCCAATCAAGATTCAGTGCAAAGGGGAAGCTGGGAGGAGGAAATGCAGATTTCCCCATAGCTCTGGGGACTGGTGAAAAATGAGGTTTTGGCTTGGAACTCTCAACAGGAATATTCACAGCCTTCTAGTATGTGGCCCCAGACCACCTGTAACCCAGATCTCCTTAGAGTCTGAATGTTCCAAATGAGCCAAGCAGAGTTTACACTGTCCAATAAAAGGGCAAGGGCAACACTGATCAGGCTGGAGAGCTGTGTTGGAAGGGTTGAGAAGCACAGAAGGGAGAAGACTCCCAAGTTTTCCATGCCCAGACACAGGGAGAGGGAGAAGGGAAAGACCCAGGCAGAAAGAAATAATTGACCACACACCACAAGGCTGAAGGATAGCCAAAGGATAGAGCCCAAGATCAGGGTTACCTTGGCCCAAGCTGAGGAGACTGGCTGCCTCCCTTGCCTGGAGCTGCTCTCTGTCTGTGCTGCCCACCAGGGATCTCACCAGAACCCAGACCTTAGATGGTGAATGCTAGAAGGGAGCTTTAAAAAATTTCAGAGTAAGGAGGGACCTCTGAACTTGAAGTATCAGAGCTGAGAGGAACCTTAAAATAGGAAACGTCTGGGTTAGGAGAGACATATATGGTGATGATATGAGAACTGATGAAACGATCAAGTGATACAGAATGGAGAGCAATGAGAGGAGGGTCCAGGAGTGGGGCTACTCAGGATTAGTGGTTATGAAATAGGTGACGATCCAGCAAAGCAGACTGAGAAAGATCAGACATACTGGTAGAAAGAGACCTGAGAGAGCAGAGCCTCGACTGAAGAGAACATCTAGATGGAAAGGCTGATCAGTAGTGTCGAATGTTGCCAAGAGGTCCAGAAGTTTGAGGACTGAGAAAATGACATGAAATTGGACAATTAAAAGATGATTGGTAACTATAAAGAGAACTATTTCAGCTAAATAAATATAAATGGTAGGTTCCTACATGGATGGACAAATAGACTGAGACAGATGGATGATAGATAAAGATAGACAGACAGACACGTGATATAGACAGATACTTAGGTGGATAGATAGATAAATAGATAGATAGATAGATAGATAGATAGATAGATAGATAGATAGATAGTTGTAACATTATGGCAGAGCTGGAAAATGGCATGAAGGTCTAATTGCAGGTACAGTCAGGTGAAAGCTCACCTATTAGAGCCTGGGGTCAGAGACACTCATGCAATCCTCATACACACATACATACATACACTCATACGGTAGTCATACAGAATTCTGAGGAAAGTACACTCAAGCTTAGAGAGTTTATGTGACTAAGCTCCTTCCATCCCTTTGTGGAATCCTGCCAAAGTTCACCTTTAGTGTATGAGGCTCTTTTTTAGACACTGAGAGTCAGTGCCTTTTCACAGTCCTGAAGCTTCTGTCTTTGGAATGTCTGGTTTGCTCCCCATATGTAGAGAAGACAGAAGCAATAGGATCTGGAATGGCAAATCTCCAGGCAATCTGAAGTCATTCAGAAAATCTAAGAACCAAGAAATTAGTTGTTGTTTATCCCTCATTCTTGAAAAGGACCAATGAGGGGTGGCTAGGTTACACAGTGAATAGAGCACCAGCCCTGGGGTCAGGAGATCTTGAGTTCAAATCAGGCCTTAGACGCTTAACACTTACTAGCCATGTGACCTTGGGCAGTCACTTATCCCCAATTGCCCTGCCTTCCTCCCTCCAAAAAGCAAAAAGAAAAGAAAAGGACCAATGACATCATGTGGGTGATGTCTTGACTTGCATGTGAACTGGATTTAAGTGAGACAGAGCTGTGCAAAGTCATCAGCCTCACTCTCTCCTCCAGGGTCATTGAAGTCCAGTGGTAAGACAGAAGTCTAGATGACTGATGACGACCCATAATTCAGTGAATGACCTTGACCTTTATAAGTTAAAGTCTTTCCCAGGTCTTAGTTTGACTGAGGCAACACCCATTCAGTGACTAAAGGATAGGTAAGAATTGAGACAAAACTTGGCCCAATTTATCATCGCAAAGATCTTCGAGGGGAAGACTCTCAGAGTTTCTGGCCAGAACAGAAAATAATTACTATTTACATTCATTCTAGGTCATCAAAACCTAAACATTGAGCCACAGAAGCAGTTAAGGCCATTATTGGCCATTCAATAGAAGAGTATTTTATGTTTAAAGGCATAGTCACGTAGCACCACTTAAACATAATGGGTTTTTTAAAACCTGTTTTTTCAGAGCTGTATTTCAAGAAATCATAAATGAAAACTACATAAGACAAAAAGTAAATTGCTTTTGCTTTTTAAAAAGAAAAAATAAAAATAAATTAATTTAAGTTTTTTAAAAATATAGCCCTCAAACCCCAAAAATATAAGCAACCAAAAATTATGTTCCTATGGACAGAGCATCCACATGTAAGGATATGGCACCCAAGTAGAGCTGGGAACCCTATATGGTGATGGAAGGAGAAGAAGAGGAGGAGGAGGATAACTTGAAAATTTGATTTCTTAAACCCAAGTGTAAATTATTAGAATAAACTCTGATATATTTCCTTTTCTTGTGTTCCTTTCAATATGCTAGCCAGGTGCAATCTTTTTGGATCCTGATTCATCCAATGTGTTCAACATCCCTCTTGGATCTAAATTATCTTTATATTCAATAAGCATGTCATCCATTCCTTCTTCCAGTTCATTTGTAAGAATATTAAGCAACACAAGGCTAAGCACAGATTTCTTAGACATGGTGAACTTTTAACAACTACTCTATGGATTCCAATATTCAGCTACTTCCAAATTCACCTAACTGTAGCAGCCCACAACTCTGCATCTTCTCCACAAAAATAGCATGAGAAAAGAAGTTAAATGCTTTGCTTAAGTGGGAGAAACAGTGTCTGTACCTTCCCCTGGTCTATCAGTATTGTAACCCTGGAAGAAAATGAGTTTGCTATGTCATAATCTCATCCCAAGGAAGATCTTCACTTAGTGATCATAGCTTCCTTTTATTAATGTTCTCAGAAAATCTCTTTAATAATTCATAGTAAAATTTTGCTGGGAATCAAAGTCAAACTCACAGAAAAGTTTACAAAGTTCACCCCCTTTTCTCTTTTGAAAAAATCTATGATTTGCTTTTCCAGTCCCCAGACACTTCAATCAGTATTCATAATTGTTTAAAGGTTTCTGCCAATTCTTTCAGTACCCTAGGATGTAATTTGTTTAGGTCTGATTACATAATGTCATTGAAAGCATATAGATTCTGTTTCACTATCTCCTCATTTACCTTTGTTTCCTGTTTATTCTGTCTTTCTCAGTCCAAGAACCATTCTCCTTGGGGGACTGGATCTGTGAATCCATCCTTCTTGGATCAACTTAACCAGAAGAATTTTAGGCTATGGAATTCTCTTTCACCTGAAGCCTTTGAAAACCAAGATCTAGGACTTTTGTCAAACTGTACTCAATTTTCCTGTCATTTTGTATCATAAATCCTAAGATGGTGAGGTCCCTTCCTCCAAAGTTCCATTTATTTCTATTTCAGTCACCACTTCCCCTTTATTAGTGAGAATTGAGGCAAGAATAAGATGTCACATTGTGACTTCCTTTTGAAAGGCAAAGTTTTCACTAAGACTAACAGAATTTTTACACTGGCCTGATTCAGGCAAAGAGCAGATATGTGTCTGATTGAAGTGCCATATCAGTAAATACCATGACTCATGTTACATTGGTAATCTTTTTTCCCCAAAAAAATTTCATTTTTCCGATTCTCCTATCTAGGTGGTCTGCAATATAATCCCACAACTATGTCATTCTTTTTTTTTTTTTTTAAAGCAATTGGGGTTAAGTAACTTGCTCAAGGTTACATGGCTAGTCATTATTTATGCGTGGGTGCTCATTTTCTGAGGCCGGATCTGATCTCGGGTCATCCCAACTCTTACTCACTGCGCCACCTAGCAGCCCCTTTAGGGCAATTGGGGTTAAGTAACTTGCCCAAGGTTACACAGCTAGGTTTTTGTTTGTGTGGAATTAAGTGTTGGAGGCTGGCTCCGAGCTCAGGTCCTTCTGATTCCAGGGCTGGCGCTCTATTCACTGCGCCACCTAGCCGCCCCAACTATGTCATTCTTGTGTGTCCCTTTGTTAATCATTTCCCAAATTCCTTCCATGATACTTCATTAGTTTCTGAATCTCCTCACCTGTGGAAATCTTTTGTTATTAACTATTGTTTTATTTTCAATGAGATATAGCCTCCCAATGCCAGTTTAAGCTCCATCTCCCAAAGCAACAGTACTAACTCAGAGGGAGCATTTGCCTCCTTGTATTAGGATCTTAATTTCATTTTGCTAATTGCCCATACTGTTTGCATTTATTTATAAATATTTGTTGTCCAGCAGAAATCACTGTGCCTGGCACAGAGTTCAGCTTCTTTTGAGCTCTCTAATCTCCATCTCTCTTTTCAAGGGGTAGAGGAAAATCCAAAAGACCATAATGGAAAGATACCTGTCTGTTTTAAGATAATGAGATTGATTCCTAGAGGTTAGTCTATGGCAAAGGTCCTAATTCTATGTCTTCCTTTCTCTGAAAAGTCAAAAAAAATCACCTTGAAAATACATCTTGCCAATAAAATTCATTAAATGCTGTGAGTCCCCAGGTCAGCTGGTAATTAGCAAACATAGAGGAGTCTCTCAGTCATTTGAGCTTTAAATGGACAAGCCACTTAATACACTCTCTGTATCTCTGAACACCTGTTCTTCATGTAAAATGGGAATGATAACAGCACCCACTTCACAAAGTTGTTATGAGGATCACATTATTGCAATATACGAGTCTTGAGAACCCTGAGATGCAAGGGTAAAGGGCATGGCTCTGCCTTGAAAGAATAGACCACTCAAGCCTTCTTTCAAGTTGGAGGTAACAGAGAATGAAGTATTGGGTTGGATAAGGGGCCACAATGAAAAGATAGTTTAAAAGATTATACTGAGGTGAGCCCAATACCTCAGGTGAACACCAGGGATCTGGGTTCAAGGTGTGGGTTCCTGAAATTCATGGGAAAGTTCAAGGGAGGCTGAGGGGGGTCCCAGATCCCATACTCTGTCAAAATTGCTTAATACATATCAAGTGCTTCGCAAACCTTAAAACATTAAATAAATACTAGCTGTTAATTGAATTTAGTACAATCAATCAGCCACAAGTTTCTCTTCTTTCCTTCACATTGTCTAATGAAATACAGGGTATCCCTAAAGTCTGGACACATAGGAAATCTCATTAACTATGCATATTCTCAGGAAATGAAATGAATGAAATTTTCAATAACATTTTATTTAATTAGCATAAATCAGATTTCTTAGGAAGACATGGGAGTCACATAGGAAATCTCATTAATTAATTAAATTAATATCATTAACATGGAAAATAGTCTCCAATAGCTAATGAAAGCTTTTATTCCACATGAAATTGTCATGGCTAAAATTTATGCTAATTAAATAAAATGTTATTGAAAATTTCATTCATTTCATAGTTAATGAGATTTCCTATGTGTCCAGACTTTAGGGACACCTTGTATTAAAAAAACCTTCAACATGCAATTAAAATTCTCTTATCTTTATCTAAAAAACATTCTAAATAATGGAAATAATGAGTGAGTAAAACTTTTAAATAAGAAGTGAAACTTGAATAATTAGCATTGCCACCAGTAATATGTGGCCAGAAGGACAAAAGGGTGGAGTCAATGCACCATTGTTCCCTCAGCTACTCTGAGAAACCAGAATTCAGTCCCTCTTTGCTGGATTCCGGATTAATATGCTAAACTGCCAGCCAGGAAAAGGACAAGGCTCCAGCTGTTAGAACATGTGGAGTCAGTCTCCTGCCAAAGTTCCTCCATCTGTGGCTATGACTGCTGCTGCCCATGGCTGAATCATTAATGCTAAAACTGCTGCATCATTCATGACACCTGCCTGTCACTATGCTCTTTCCAACTCCTTTGTACCATATGGAACTTTGACCATGTACTGTGGCACAGAAAAAATGCAAACAAAAGTAAAAAGGCAGAAATCATCTTTCACAGACCAAAATTCAATAAGAATAATGTGAAAAATGAATATTTCTCTCTTCTATCTAATAACTAATTATTGCATTAGGACCAAGGGTTTTCCCTTTTTCTACTTCTGCAACGAGAAACTAACCACTATGGTAGAAATCTCTCTTAGAGATTTACCCAGATCAAGATCTAATCAGACAGTAAAAGAAATTCTAAGTTTAGGGTAATTGCTGTGTTCCTGCTCATTGTGTTTTCTCTGGGGAAATTTTGCATCTCCCTATTATCAAGACAGGTGATATGGAAATTGATGTCTCTTTGACTAAGATATGAGTGACCTAAGTCGAGTCCCCAAGATAGCCTACCTCCCATTTGATCAACCAATTAGAGGTGATTGGCAACCATCAGAAACACTTCTGCAAAGGGCATATAAACTGTCACACATACATACATACATACATACACACACACACACACACACACACACACACACACACACACACACAGCATTAGGGGTCTTTGGTCTAAAAGAGATGGCCAAATGACCATCTTTTTATTGATAACCTGCTGGTCTTTTTAATAAAATGATTAAATTGCCCAGAAACTCTGTCTCTTGAACTTTTTAATTGTCACAATAGAAATTAGTTCAGGGATCACAAACAAAAGGTAGAGACCCAAATGAAGACATAACAGTGAAATCTTAAATGAGTAGGCCAAAGAACAAATCACAAAACCAACTCATTACTATTCAAAAGAAAATGATAATGATGAAACAACATAGCAAAATTTCTGGAATGCAGCTAAGGCAGTCCTCAGGGGAAAAATCATATACTTACAATGATATGTTAACAAAACAGAAAAAGAGAAGATGAATGAACTGAATTTGCATGTTTTTAAATTAGAGAATTAAAAAATAAGCACAAAAGAGAATTAAAAATTAGAAGGGAAAATAGATCAACTAGAAACATTAAAAAACATAAAAATGATATAACTAAATGCCAGGGTTTCACTTTGTTTTTTTGAAGGACTAGATAAATCCATCAACACTTATCGAAGATGTTTTTTTTTAAAGAGAACAGAAAATCAAGTCAATAAAATAACAAATGAACAAGGTGAAATCACAGCAAAATCATAAAAAAACTAAGAACATAGTATGAACTATATAGTATGCTAACAACACTAAGAACACAAAAAATAGAGTAATACCTTCAAAAATACAAAACATCCAAACTCTCAGAAGACCATGTAAGAAATGTGCTCACTCTAGAAAGAAAATACTTGCTGTGAAGCCAGGGAACTTCCCATTATGTTTATTTACATTCATTCTGAACAGGTAGCTCCCTAATGGAATACACTTGCTCAGACAAATGTAAGCCTTTTTATGCTCTGTTTCCAATTTGAATTTTGCCCCTTGTTCTCCATTGGCTAGATGCAACCACTGAACCATCCACTTCACCTTCTCTTACTTGACATGATCCCCCCTCAAACAGCTCATTAAGCATGTGGACAAGCTTCTGACCTTTTACTTAATCAGAAGCCTGGTTCTGCTAGGTCATATCTCCGATTGGAACCTTTGACTTACATCCTGTTATCGCTCAAAGCTATGAATAATTTTAATCCTATAGAAAGAGAATTCCTTCTTTTGTTTCCCACAACCAGATAGAGATTTTAAGTAACCCAATTTCAGGAGAGAAAAAGAGATCTAGTTATAGAAAAAGAAAATAATTCTATCAAAATTTTAAAGAACAATAAGTATAAATACTTCACAAACTATTCTCAAAAATTGAGGGGAGGAAACCCTACCAGAATTTTTTATGACATATAGTATTAATGATAAGGTATGGGCCCTGAAACCCCCACCCACCCCCCCTTGAACTTTCCTAGAACTTTCCCACATGGTTAAGACTGTGATGTTCCCTTGAAGCATTGATCCATCCCAGTAATCCTGGAAACTGGTCTTTCATTTCGTCCTATGCCCAATCTTCCAATTCTGTTACCTTTAACCTAGTCCAGTCCCTCATTGTTACCTCCAGATCACTCCCAGCTATTTCCCATCCTTAATCTCATCTAGATTCCATTCTCTCTTATCCATGTGGTCCAGGTCACTGGTGTCACCTAGGGTACCCAGTCTTTCTCTGTTATGTCACAATCACCCCAGATTATTTGGCCACTCTAGATCCTTCCCATAGTCTTTCTGTGTATAAGATCCATCTTGCCTCCATTGAGGTGCTTATATTCCTTAATGCTAATATGATAGATTTTTAGAATCATGCCCACCCTGACCAGTGTTTTAGTAAACTTTGTCTTTGGTTAAAAGAAGGCTTGGATTGAATTCATTAGAGGCAGGATCTCTGTCACTATTTCCTGATCCCAGCACCCCTAAACCTCAACATTAATACCTAAACCAGGGGAAGATAACACACAGAAAGAAAATATAGGTAGGTATCATTAATTAATAATCAATCAAAATATTAAAACAAAATTTTAAAACAAAATCCTATCAAGCAGACTACACCAATTTATACAAGAAATTATTCATTTATGATTGAGTGGGATTTATACCAGGAATTAAAAGATGGTTCAAAATTAGGAAAACGATTAACAGAGAAATGTGTATATTCTTTAACTGATCCATTTAGAAGATACCATAGTTAAAAAAAAAAAGGAAAAAGATACCATAATATCTTTTAGCTCTAATTTTAAGTCTTTTAGCTCTAGTTTCTCCAGAAATTTGTTCAGTTCCACATTCAATTCCCTTCTGTTTACTTTTCCATTAGATTTATTCAAAACCAATAAAGGGATATTGAAGACTCCTGTCACTATTGTGTTACTATCTGTATCTTCTTGAAGCCCAGATAATATTTCCTTTGTGAATCTTGATGCTAAGGCATTTGGAGTATATAAATTTATGAATATTTGTCTTGGTTCCTTTCAGCATAATTTGTTTTTACTTTGTATAACATTATAGCAACTCCTGCTTTTTGGAATTCACTTGATGCATGAATTTTTTTCATTCCCTCAATTTTATTTTATGTGTGTCTTTATTTTTTAAGTGTGTTTCTTATAAGCAACATGTGTATGGTTTTGTTTTCTTATCCAACTCTTTTTTGTCTTATTGTATTGCTTAATCCATTCACATTTAAAATTCTAAGAGATTTCTAAAATTGTGTCTCTAAACAGGCATCTCTAAAATGTTTCTTTTTTCAAGTTATGATTTTTCCCCTCTTCTGCTATAAACACAATATTATTTCTTTTGTCTTTCATCTCTTTTTAAAGTGACCCTGTTCCCACTGACTCTCTTCCCATCCCTGGTGCCCTCTTTGCACTTGTTACTCCTTTTCATTTAGGGTTTTGTTTGTTAGGTCTTCTCTCCTGCTTTTATCTGGTTATAAAGTTCTACCTCACCTCCTCCCTCTTTTTCTACTCAGATAGATTTCTTCTTTCTCTCCTCCCCTTTATCCAGTATGTGAGAAAACATGCTCATTCTAGAAAGAAATTGTTCTTCACTCATTGTGAAGCCAGGAAAGTTCTCATTTTATTTTACATTCACTCATTTCTAATGATTGGTTAACTCCCTAATGGAATTATGTTTGTTCAGACAATGCAAGCCTTTTTATGCTGTTCCCAATTCGAATTTCCCCCCTTACTCTCCATTGGCTAGATGAAGCCTCCTGAACCTCTCATTTCATGTTCTCTCACTTGATATATTCCCCCTCAAACAGCTCATTAGGTATGTGGACAAGTTTCTGACCTTTTACCTGATCAGAAGCCTGGTTCTGCTAGGTCACAGTTCTGATTAGAATCAGTCACCTCTGATTTATATCCTGTTATCGCTCAAAGCAAGGAGTAGTTTTAATCCTGTGAAAGCAGAATTCTTTTTTTGTTTGTTACTCACAAATTCTTCCTCTTTTCTTTTATTCAAATTCTGTTTCCACATCTTTTCTTACATCTAGTTAATATTCCCCTCACTTTCTTTCCCATATGAATTCTTCCCCTCATCTATCTTCCCATAATAAATATGGGAAAGGGAAGAGAGAAAGGTTGATCAATGCATTGATAAATCAAAGGGGGCAATCCCCTCAATAAACATTGATACAGATAGCCAAAGAAAAACAATAAGGAACAATCAATTTGCCCTTTAAGATTCAGAAGTCTAGTCTCATACAACTGTCTGGTGGAGAGCATCATCTGGTGAAGTTTTCTGTTCTGGGTACTTGTTCCAGCCATATCCAGCACAGCATCTCAGCATCTTCTTGTGGAAATACATTTTCTTACATCCAATTCTCCTACAAAACTGATCAACCCTTATGACTCTATTCTTATAAAAT
Organism: Gymnobelideus leadbeateri; assembly: GCA_011680675.1. Lineage (NCBI taxonomy): Eukaryota > Metazoa > Chordata > Mammalia > Diprotodontia > Petauridae > Gymnobelideus > Gymnobelideus leadbeateri. The sequence goes on from WOXC01004553.1 coordinate 468,452, forward strand.
TGAAATTGGAAAACCTTGGCCAATTGTCCATTACTCATTCCCCCATCAGGAGAATGAAATTCCCCTAAGGAATTAATAACAGGCTCTAAACTTACATAAATACATTGAGTACCCAATTTTAACACAATACATATCAAGTCATAAAACAATGCCAACTTCTGGTCATGTTATATGTCTTTTAAATTATTTACAAGATAGAACATAAACCATTTTTCTTTTAACATTAACTAATTATAACAAAGATAGACAAGTATGATGTTAATTAGGTAATAGGAATAATATCCTGATTTCACAAGCCTTTGACCTCATTGTCTCCATACCATTATGAAGAATACAGGAATATATACTAGTAACAGATAATAAGGCTAAATAGCTGTTGATTGAGCTAAAATCCTAAGTCAAATAACTTAGTTACTTACATGTTATTATAGTAACTTCAGATGCTCCAGTACCAATATTATTAATAGATTTGTCATTATGTGCACAAAGCTTTTCATTATAGAAATTTGCCATAAAAGAGTAGGAACATAACTAAAGCAAGGGAACATTTCCCTAACTTCATGTCGATTCCAGGCAGAAGTTGTGTAAACTACCAAGTTCATTGAGCCAGGTTTAAAGTCTTCCAGGTGTCATGGTATAATGATAATGGGATTTAAGATCTTCCCTGCCCATTAATGAGCCTCACTTGGAGCCCATTTAGGGAAGCTTGCTTAGGAGAGGCTTACTTATAGGAAGGCTTTCATACCTTTTGCTAATTTCTAATTAGGCACTGAGTCACAAGGTTTATGATGCCTTCTGGCTCTGAGAAGTGTATATATACTCTGAGTTGGTATTTTGATTTGGGGGCTCACTTATAAGATGGATCTTGTGATTTCCTGGTCAAAATTCTGAGTGACTATATGTTCAGAGCTATAAAGGCTGCCTCAGTTCAGGGATGTATGTAATGTGTATAACAATATTGCTTTGATTCAGGCAGCCTGAGTCCTGTCTATAGGTCTTTATTTTTCTATTATTTATTTATTATAATAATATTATAATTTCTATTATTATTTATTATAATATTTTCTATTTGTATTTTCTCTGAAGTTCTTTTCCCCTAAACTAGTGATTGTGATTTAAAAGAATGTTGACCCCTTAAGCAACTATCTCTCCTAGTGAAGCAGATCTAAGAACCTGTGTAAGCAGACATCCTGGGTATGCCAGTGTGATTGTCGATACACATAGTGGGGAAATTGATTCAGAAAGGCCCTACCTTAGCTCATTCGGAATAGTCATTCTCCCAACTTTCCCATGAAATCACCCTTCTCCAGTTCATAGCTGTACCTCACAGGGTTGCTAGCATCATGGATCAGTGGTTCAACAGCATTTCTCAACATCCATACCTGGAGTCAGACACAAAATAACAGTTAACCGTCTCATAAAGTCTTAAATAGCAAGCTCCAACAATCAGTTTCAGATATGACTATACTCTCACATTGGTTAAGGAACATCTTTAAAGTGAGCCTTAAGTAGGTTACACACATTTCAACACTTGTTCTAGTTCCTGATTAAACACCAAAATCTAATCAAATTTCCCATTTCTCCTCTTCACAAATAGTAAAATTGCATGGAATTCTTTTCCGCAAACTGAAGATGTCTCTGATTTAGTTTCAGTAATTAATTCAGTCAATTGTGTTAATACTCAATTATTCTTACATCATTGTGAAACATGTAAGGACCTTATTCCATACAGATGCAGCTTTGTTACAGTAAGTTTAAATATATCCCACTCTTAGTCTATGGGATAATGATTCAACATTGTGTCTGTCTTTATTTATTTTCCCTTTATCTAATCATTCCCATAATATTCAGAAAGAATGTTCTATTCCAGGGATTTTATTCCTTCACATGACTAAGACTGCCCATTCAGATTAAAAATAGCAAGATTTTACATACTTTCATTATGTTTACATTTTTCACTTAACTACTTGCTTTGATAACAGAAACCTGCCATAAAAAGAAAAACGAAGGACCAGATTAGATGGAGTCCCAGAAGCCTTTACATAACACTGCAAGTTTTATTCATCAAAACTTTACCTGGACTCACATCTTAAATTTTAAATTTGTCCTAACAGCCAATCACTAGAGATCATTTGCAAATTCTCAGCTAACCAAGTTCCTTGTTTAGGATCTCCATATATGAAAGTTTACCAATTTGATACACTTGACTTCGGTTTTTTTGGATATACTTTACATAGAGACTACAACTTTAAGAAAGCAAGCTTACCCAAGTCTGAGGCTTGCTGCTTGGGTAATGCTTCCAGGCTTTGCAGCCCCTAGAGCCCAGGGGCTTTACCAATGAGGGCTACCTCATAGTAGCTGTTGCCCCTTCCCCCTGCTTCCCTTTTGTCAGGTGGGGAAAGATAAAGCTTTCTCTTCTTAATCTGATCTGGGATAAATAGAAAAATCCCAGTGCTGTTTGCAATCCTCTGGAATAACTCCCCAAACATCAGGGTCTCACCCAGAAATTTAGAAAATTCATAGTAGATTTGAATTACAGCAAATTACCTCAAAAATAGAAATTTATAAGGGGAGATTAGGTGCCGCAGTGAGTAGAGCGTCGGCCCAGGAGTCAGAAGGACCTGGGTTCGGAGCCGGCCTCCAACACTTAATCCACACAAACAAAAAAAAACCTAGCCGTGTAACCTTGGGCAAGTTACTTAACCCCAATTGCCCTAAAGGGGCGGCTAGGTGGCGCAGTGAGTAAGAGTTGGGATGACCGGAGATCAGATCCGACCTCAGAAAATGAGCACCCACGCATAAATAATGACTAGCCGTGTAACCTTGAGCAAGTTACTTAACCCCAATTGCTTAAAAAAAAAAATAGAAATTTATTAGGCCTTCTAAAAGTTATACAAAAGATTTTGCAAAACATTTCTTCACAGAAGTGTTTTTCTTTCTTAAAAACCACTTACAATTTGTCCTGATATTATTAATTTCTAAATACCACAAAATTCCCTGATTCTCTGATCACAAAACCTCTTGTGCGTAATTGACTAAAATTACAAGAGGATATCCCAAACAAGGCCTTTGCATAATTACCAAGTTTCCTTTCACAAACATACTTTTGCAAATACTTGATTTATAGCAAAAACAATTAACTGAAACTTCCTTTTAAATAAAGACAAAACTTGGAAGCTTATGATTTCTTAAATTACAGCACATGGTCAAACAGAATGACTTAACAGCTTCTTGATAGATTCATCATTTTTCTCTGACAATATCATTCTTAATCCAACAACAATTAGACCATAAGAAATTGCTTTTCTAACACAGATGATACAATTGTTTACCAAATTACACAATTAAGAAATGTAACAATGCCCTAAACATTATTATGTATTTAAAACTTGAAACAACCCATTATGGATTTAGGTAAATGTGAAGAGGACACCCACTAAGAAGGTTAGGATTGCTCTGCAGACCCCAAAATACCAACACACTGGGTACTGCCAAATGAATTCGACTCAAGTCTTCTCAGCCAAAGAAAAGTAAAATTTATTAAAAGTTCGCTTGCATTAGACACAGAGTAAGTCCGTGCTAGGTCATGCTATGATGCTCTCACTAGGGCACTCTCACTATTCTATGGCATTCTATGGTGCTCTCACACCACATGGTGTGAGATGGGGTCTTTTATACAGAAGGTTGTGGGAGGAATCTAGGGGTGGTCTAGAGGAAGAGTTTGGGGAGGGTCTTCAGGAGGAGTTAATGAGGTCAATGAGTGATTAAGGGTAGGAGGTAGCTGGAGGCTACAATGGTGGGCTAGGCCAGTTCAAGGGTGTATTGATATTTTGATAGGTTCAAAGGTGGGAAGTAGATGAACAATGGAGGGCTAGGCTAGTAGTTAGCAGTTAGTAACTAGGCTAGAGGTCTGGGCCCAGCCACAAAGTAAGGTTTATTGCTTCATGCAAATGCCTCATCAAATGAGACAATTTAATCAAGAGTCTAAGGGAGGTTCCCAGATCCTGAACCCCAAGGACTCAAGGGGGCTCCCAGAGCCCACACCTCATCATTGCCCCCTCAAACATATAGGACCCAAATTCCTTTGGGGTAAAGGGCAAAGGTCTCAGTTTCTGAAAGTGCTTCCTGCTAGCAAGAGGCATAAAGCTGTTCCTGCCTCTCTGGGTCAAGTTCAAGGGGTCAGACTTCACATTCAAGGTGTCAGACTCTGGAACATGGATGATGCCACGTCCAGTGGGCTGGAGAACTTGGATTCAGTCAGAGATTTGCATAGCCTTAGAGGTCATCCAGAAGTTGATGGCTTAAACCCTGGAGGAGACAAACCTGGCAAAGAAGTTAAGCAAACAAAAACCAAACAGACACCAAATATATATATATAAAAAGACAATCTCCCTGGTAGGAATTAAAGATGACTGTGTCAAGGCCAAAAGGAAAAGGGCAGTTATAATTTCACCTCTTTTTATCCTTTTTGCTGGAGGGGGCTGGGGCCTTTCTAAACATTAGCTTGAGGTCCTCCAATGGCTCACAGGTATATTCTGGAGTCCTGGTTTAATCCTAGAATTGTGAGGCCAGCTGGGGAGACCTTCATGTTTTACTGCCATTGGAATGGTGAGTATGACTCATTAGGGTGCCTTCCATTTGACATCTAACTGTTCTCCTTTTGGGTTTTCCATGACTTTAAGTAGACCCAATCTCCAGGGTATACTGCAGCAGGACACTCCTTTTCATTGCCAAGAGGTTTTGGGATATACTTTTTGGCATATTCAATCAGAGCATTCCTGACAGCTCCTAACTGTGTTACAAATTGGGTAATTAAATGTTGTTCTGGGTCCACCAGGATGTCAGACATTAGGAAGGGCCTCTCATACATGAGCTTGATATTTTCCCAAGGTGTGATTTGGACTCTCGAGCAGCCCAATGGGGAGATTCTTAACCCAATCTTCTCAGGTTTCTATGCATAGCTTAGTAAGGACCCACTTAAGGGTATGATTCATTTTCTCTACTTTAACAGAGGATTTTGGATTCCAGGCTGAGTGGAGGTGGTAATTGATTTTAAGTGTTTTTGCCACTGCCTGGGTTATCTGTGAAACAAAAGCTGGGCCATTTTCACTCTGTAAGGAGCCAGGCAAGCCAAAACGAGGTATGATTTCCTTTAAAGTTCCTAAACTTTGATACCTCCTGAGCCTTTTCAGTTCTTCAAGGACAAGCTTCTACCCAATTAGTAAAGTTGTCAACAAAAAAACAAAAGAAATCTGAAACCCCTACATGGGAGTATATGTTACACATCTATCTGCCAGTCTTCATCTGGGTAGGTACCCCTCCTCTGAACAGGTTTTAAAAGGAGAGGAGGTTTGACTGCCCCTTCAGGATTCACCTGAGCACAGGTTGGGCAGGCCGGACAGATTTGTCTGATGGTTTCTCCTAGCTTACTGCCAGTAAAAATGGGCTTTGTCAGAGACTGGAGGACATTCTTCCTAGGTGTGTGGCCTGGTGTAAGCCAGAGAAGCTTCCACTGACTTTCCTCTAGATAAGAAGTTGTCCTGAGGGTGTTTGAAACCACCCAGAGGAGGAAAGAGAGTATCCCCTTTCCTTAGCAAGGGCCTGTTCCTGAGGGCTGTATGAAGGTGTGAAGGAATCAGGGAGCTGTAGGAGTAGAGAAGCCAGTATATTCAGCTGGTGGGCAGCATTCTTTGCTGCAGTGTCTGCCAGGTGATTTCCCACAGCCTGATCAGATTCCCCTTTCTGGTGGCCTTTGCAAAAGATAACAGCTACCTCAGAGGGATTCTGAACAGCTTGGAGATGTGAAATCTCCTGGGCATGTTTAATAGGGGAATTTTTTGCTGTCAGATATCCCCTTTCTTTCCAAATTGCTGTATGGCCATGTAGAACATGGAAGTCATATTTTGAGTCAGTGAAAATGTTTACTTGTTTATTTTCCCCTAGCTCTAGGGCTCTGGTGAGTGCTATCAATTCTGCCTTCTGGGCAGAGGTCCCAGGAGGCAGGGGTTTGACCTCTATGTTTTGCTGGAGGCTGACCATTGAATACCTACTTTTCCAGACCCCTTGTTCAATAAAGCTTGAACCATCTGTGTACCAGACTGCTTTGGGATTTGGGAGAGGAGAATCTTTCAAATCAGCTCAACTGGCATAAACACAGTCCAATGACTCCTCACAATCTGAGTGGGCACTGTCTGGAAGGAGGGTTGACAGGTTAAGTGTGCGGCACACCTAAAGGGTTAGGTCATGGGTATCTAAGAGCAAGGCTTGATATTTAATGAGCCTGCCACTAGCCAGCCACTGGTTGCCCTTTGCTTACAGGATGCTCTGAACTTCCAGGGGCAGACCAAGTGTAAGTTTAGAGGCTTCCTCAATTAGAATGGCTGTAGCAGCTACTGCCCAGAGGCATGCAGGCCATGCTGCATCCACAGAGTCTAATTGTTTTGAAAAATAGGCAACTGGCCTGGGGTCAGGTCCTAAGGACTTCGTTAGGGCTCCCAGAGCCTGTCCTCTCTCTTTTGATCTACATACAGAGTGAAAGGTTTTCCTAGATCAGACAGGGCTAATGCTGACATAGTGGTCAATTTAGCTATCACAGTCTCAAAAGCTTTAGTCTGATCTGGGCCCCACTCTAGAGCGAGTGAGTCAGGGCCCTGAATAGAAGCATAAAGAGGCTTAGCAATAAGGCTGAAATTTTTAATCCAAAGCCTACAAAACCCAGCCATTCCTAGAAAAGTTCAAAGTTGTTTTTTAGTGCCTGGAATAGGTATAGACAAGATTGTCCTTTTCCTCTCAGAGGTTAAGGAGCAAGAGGTAGTGATGGAACACTTGGGATGTATATATGTTTGTAACATCAATCTATGTAACATCAGTCTGTAATATCAATCTGTATCATCAGTTTGTAAATGGGGTGCTTTGGGATCTATGTCTGTAAGATCAATTTGTAAAACCAGTCTGTACAATCACATTTCCACCCCACAGCCTCAGAGCATTGACTCTGCCCCTTGCCCCCCCTTCCAGCACTCTGCCCAGCAACAACTCATGACCTGTTTATCTCTGCTTGAAACAATAAGTTATCTATGAATCCTTCACTAAATGTTATCTCCCTTAGAGTGGCCAGCTGCACCATAAATTCTTCAGTACCCCATCTATAGGGTAACTCCTTAGTCAATTGTCCTTTAGGCACTGACCACTCCTTAACTCCTCCTCGATCCCACCCTTATTCACCTAGTTAGTGTATCTTGACTCCTTAAAACTATGCCTGTGACCTCTATGAGTTTGCAGGTTCCATAAGAATCTTTGCCCGAAGTTCTCTACAGCGTAACAATAAACTTTACAATTTCGGCTTCAAAGTTTGCTTGAGCCTAGTGAATTCTTTCCAGACTGAATTGCAGGGTTTCTGGTCACTGATAGTGATCAGGGTCCCTGGCAGAACCTATTACCCTTCCCTACCCTTATCACCCTTTTCCTCTTCAGTAGGACTTAGTTCATGGCCAGAAACTTTACAGACTGGGGTGCTATCTGGACTTTATCCAAAGAGACCCTATACCCTCGACTACCCAAGAAATTAAGGTCTTCTGCAGCAGCAGCCAAAAAGGCCCCCTTGGTGGGGCTACAAATAAGGATATCATCCACATACTGGATTAAGTTGCTATCAGTTAATTTCAGATCCCTTAAATCCTTTCCCAAAGCTTGGCCAAATAAACATGGGCTGTCCTGAAATCCTTGGGGCAAGACTGTCCACGTTTCCCCGGGAAATATCCATTCAAATGCAAAAATATAGTGAGTCTGTGTGCAGAGGTAAGCAGAAAAAGGCCATCTTTGAGATTTAGGGTGGGTGCCCCCAGGAATCTGATTAAGTATTGTATAAGTATTGCATAAGTATTGTATATGGGGACAATGGGGTGTATAGGGATGACAGCTTTGTTAACAGTCCTGAGATCTTGAACCACTGGGTATTCTCCATTAGGCTTTTTACAGGAAGAATTGGGGTGTTACATGGAGATTGGCAAGGGACAAGGATTTTATATTTTAGTAATTTTTCAATTAATGGTTGTATTCCTTCCCAGGCCTCAGGCTTGATTGGATATGGACGACTATGGGGAAACAGTAACTGGGGTGGCATGAGTAGCTCTCCCAGAGTTCCCTGATCCCAGACAATTGGCTCAACTGTCTCCCACACTTCTAGGGGAATATGGGGGAGGGGGGTAGGTCTGGTGACCAGAGGGCAAAGGGATATGGGAGATAAGGGAAATAACTAGAGAAAATTGACTCCCCAATTTCACCATCACATCCCTTCCCAACAAAGGGGCAGGACAAGAGGAGATAATAAGGAAGGAGTGTTCAAACAACAGATCCTCAAATAGGCAGGGGAGGGGGTATGTCTCATGACATCCTTTAGTTTTCCTTTCTATGCCCATGACCCAATGGGTCTAGGGCTAAGTAGGGCCAGAGTAATTAATTAAAACAGAGAATGTAGCTTCCATATCGATCCTTCCACCTTGGTGCTTGCTCAGGGCTCAGCAAGGGAAATGGAGAAGGTGGGAGCACTGCCAAGCCCCAGGCTTCCCCGTCATCCTAAGTCTTGAAAAGACTGGAGGACAGGGTACTGGAAGATGGCTCTACCACTGGGGGGGGGGTGCCCTGGAGGGGCACTCCTTGGACCAGTGACCCTCCTTGTAGCATGGAAAGCAGGTTTTCCCCCTGCCTAAGTGACTGGGCTTCCTCCAAGGGGGTTCCGTGGAAGGATTTTTCCTGGCCCTGGCAGCAGCCAAGAACCAAGCATGTTTTCTGTCTCTGGTTGTTTCCTTCATTCTTTCTCCTCTGCTGCAACAAGGTCTCTGTTGGTAAAAACTTCAAAGGCCATCTCCAGTAATTGGGCCTGAGGTATTTGGGGTCCCAATGCCAATTTCTGCAATTTCTTCCTAACATCTGGGGCAGACTGACTAATAAAATACGTGTTAAGGATTGCTGCCCCTTCTATAGTGTTAGGATCTAAATTTGTATACTTTTTAATAGCTTCTACAAGTCTGTCTAGGAAAAGGGCAGGGTTTTCTTGATTTTTCTGAGAAATTTCTCTTTCTGATAATTTACTTGCTTTTGAAATGAAGTTCTTAGTCCTTCTAACAGGCAAAGTACCGTGTGGTCTCTCTTTTCTCAGTCCTCCCGGATTTGAAATTCCCATCCTGGGTCACTAGTGGGAACAGCAGCTCTTCCTGGGGGGTGTTTTCTGGTGTCATTGCTAGCCAAACGATCCCCAAATTTTGGGCTTGTTCCCAGATTCTCCTCTTCTCCTCAGTGGAACAGGAAGAGAAGAGGACACGCAGATCACCCCAAGAAAGCACAAATTGCAGGGATAAGTCCCAGAAAGCCATCAGTAAACCTTGTGGGGTTTTCAGAGAATTGACCCAACTTTTCTTTAATTTGATTGAGATCCGAAATGGAGAATGGGCCATGCACTCTAGTTGTCCCTCCTGATGGGTGCTTCCCCTAAGGGAAAAAGTCCTGAAGGTTCTATGGGGACAAGGGCTTGGGAAGGGAGATTAGAAGTCCCACTTCCTGTGAGAGAGTGAGGGGTGCTGGCTGAACTGGATCAGACAGAAGGACTGGGGGATCTGGCCGGCAAGGGGGAAAGTCAGCTGGCACCTGAGGAGCTGAAGCTGTCAGAAGAGGCCCTACCCCTCTATGCCTCAGGGGTAGGGCCTGAGGGCTGAGTGGGTGTTGCCTCATGGGGAGGGGCCACAGAGGGAGGCACTTCAGCCTGACTAGTGTCTAAGACCTAAGCAGGGGTCCCTGAGGGAGGAGGGGCCATGCTGGGAGATGCAGGGTAGGAGATATGGATGGTGTAGGAGACAGGAAATGAGGGGTGTTGGGCTAGAGGAAAAGGGAAGGGGAACCAAGGGGAAATGGGTGGGGTGCAGAAGGGGCTGGGGGAGCTGCCTCAGTGACCTGAACAGGAGTTGCTGAAAGGCAGGAGGGGCTGGGGCTGAAGCCACAGGAAAGGAGTCATTTAATTGGTCCCTATTGTTCCTCTGTGGAGGGGCTCTAGATTCAAGCATCTCAGTCTTTCCTGAGAACCTTGTTCTGAGAAAGTTCAACAAAAGCCATTAAGTAGGTTACTTTGATCCATCTTCATTCTCTTCGGCAGTATGATTCTAACTCCAAGAGAGTATTCTCTTTTGAAGTCCCATAAACAGGCCAGGATTCATCATCTTTTAGGCTATACCTAGGCCAAACAGTGTTGCAAGAAAACTCCAACTTTTCCTTTTTAAGATCTCCAGAGAAACTAAATGTTTTCCAATGTTGTAAAAGACAACCCAAAGGCGAACTTTTGGGAGCTATAGGCATAGGGCCTGGAAGTCCCTTCTTCCATAAAGGAAGGCTTGAGAGTAAGCCTCGAAAAACAAATAAAAAAAACCATAAAAAAGTACCTGAAGTCTTCCCAGTTCTCTAGCGCTGAGAGAATGGAAAGAATATGGCTTACATTTCCAGATGGGGCATCTGTCCTTGTCTTCCATTCTTCAGAAACTGCGCACATGTCCATGTTCTCCAAAATAACCAAATAGGACCGAAAACCTGAGATGAGGCTGAGCACAAAACAGCCTCCTAGCTGTCCGACCTAATGGGACCTGAGAGGCCAGGTCCAAAAAAAAAAACCACACACACACACAAACACACAAACCTGCATTTTCAAGGTACTAGGGAAAGAGAGAGGCTTACATACCTTCCAGTCCTGGCTGGAGTAGAACTCGAGATTAGCAGTGTTTCCTGGTCAGGGAACCATTAAAAATGAAGAGGTTACCCACTAAGAGTTAGGGTTGCTCCGGAGACCCCAAAATACCAACACACTAGGTACTGCCAAATGAATTCGACTCAAGTCTTCTCAGCCAAAGAAAAGTAAAATTTATTAAAAGTTTGCTTGCATCAGACACAGAGTGAGTTTGTACTAAGTCATTCTATGGTGCTCTCACTATTCTATGGAGATCTCACCAACATGGGAGGAATCTGGGGGTGGTCTAAAGGAGGAGTTTGGGGAGGGTCTTCAGGAGGAGTTAACGAGGTCAATGAGTGATTTTGGGTGGGAGGTAGCTGGAGGCTACAGACGATGGTGGGCTAGGCCAGTTCAAGGGTATATTGACATTTTGATAGGCTCAAGGGTGGGAAGTAGACGAACAATGGAGGGTTAGACTAGTAACTAGGCTAGTAGTTAGCAGTTAGTAACTAGGCTAGACGTCTGGGCCCTGCCACAAAGTACGGTTTATTGCCTCTTGCAAATGCCTCATCAAATGAGACAATTTAATCAAGATTCTAATGGAGGTTCCCACATCCTGAACCTCAAGGACTCAAGGAGAGGTCAAGGGGGCTCATCATTAATATGGAAAAACTATTGCTTTAAACCATTGTATATATTTTCATAGTCAGTAGTATTATTATTAGCTGTTTATAACCAAATATAACCGTTTCAAATTATCTCATTTTTATCACATCCTTTTTTTAAAAAAAACAATTCATATGCAATAAAATCCAGATTAAAATTGCTTTAACGCCATTTTTACCTCACAATGGTCTCTCAAATTTTGACAAATAAAAAAGAACTTTAGAAATACAACACAATTTAGAAATACAGCAATAGCACAAACAATAACCTTCAGATAACATCAATTGCATAGAAATTATGGATCTTACTGCTTTTGGTATTTAAAAAGCATTTTAAAGTTATCAGGTTTGGAACAATTACCTTAAATTAGAGAGATGATAATAGTGTTGTGTCTAACATATGCTAGTCTTTGTGCCAAATAACAACATGTAAACATTTTAATTACATATTTTTTAAAAGTCCAATACTCCTGGACTTTTAAAAGGAAATATTATCCACAAATTCACATATTCCCTTAAAAAGACACATGGCTGTATATTCCCACCTCTGAATAAACTTTCTTCTACTTCCTTAAAAAGCTGAAGTCCTGCCCCCTTTTGCTACTTTAGGCATTCTAACTCCTTACTTCCATTCTTCTATAAAGTTTTGTAAAATGTTTGAATCAGATTAGCTAAAAGGTTTATCCCAGACAAAAGACTGAAGGAATTTGAATCCATGATAACAAGATGTGGCCATCTTCTCTTCCAACAGAGACCATGGGAACTTAATATTTAATTGAACCAATATCTTTACCATAGTCAATACCCATATTAAGTTCAATTTAAAAACCTCATAGATCCATCCTGAAAGGTGAATAGACATAATTCCTCCTAACTTTCCATAATTTTGGTTATTGGTTAACAAATAAGGTTGAAAATTTTCATTTTCAGCCCCTTTTACTTAAAACAACATCAAATCTTCCTTGCACTCTTCCAACATACCCAAATCATTTGAAGGAGCTCATGGGCTTGTTGGTGCCCCACCTCCAACTAAATCATTCCTTTTTCTATTCTACTTTACAAATATTTTCTCTTTTCTAATCTTTATTTAGACCATCTCCACCCTCCTTTATATTTGAAAGAAATATTTAAAAACCATTCTCACCAATTTTGTCCTGCTTTTCTGCACCTTAGAAACTAGAGCTAAATGCCTAACAATTTATACACAGAGAAGCGAGTTTCTCCCCTTTATTTTGTGATCTTTAACACATTGCTTGATATCAGATACATTGATTCAGTTTAAACCTAAAATATAAACTTTAGCTCTGAGATGTAATTAGACCTGGCAGTTCTAAAAGCTGCAAATCCTTAAAGGTCTTTCTAGCTGTTTTTTAAAAAATCTCTCAGGGTGGCTAGGTGGTGCAGGGAATAGAGCACTAGCCCTGGAGTCAGGAAGACTTAAGTTCTAATTGGGCCTCAGACACTTAACACAAAAACTAGCTGTGTGATCTTGGGCAAGTCACTTAACCCCAATTGCCCTACTTTCCCCCTCCAAAAAGCAAAAAAAAAAAAAATCTCACAAAACATGAAATATTGCACAAACACACAGACAAGACATTATAGAGGGGACACCAATTTAGAAACTAATTTAGAATTTGAATTCAGACCAGTCAAAAACTCAGTTGTCATTTTACTCTGACTTCTAACCAGTTTCAAAAGGATCCTTCCCAGAGACCCTTCAGAACTCTGCTCACCTTCCCACCCTACCCCCAGCACCTCTAAAATGCTGGGATATTTCTCATCCTCCTTCCTAGGTCCCACACCTTAATGTTCACTTGAGGTTCCAAGTGGGACCTAATATAAGCCTCAGAATTCATCAGGGAAATAATCCTTTCCTTTCCTCTTCAGCTCAGGATAGCATCTTTTAAAATGCTCCTGTTTCCTACCACAGAAACATCCAGTCTTCTGGACAGTGTGAGAAGCGCCCCCTTGGCCCCTTCCTTTTACAAAACTCCTTTGTTTTTCATCCCCCCAGTTTCCACCTCTACACTTATATCCTCCCTGCTCAGGCTTTTTCCTCGTTATCTCGTTCTGTTAAGCTTAAAGGATCGAGACAGAAGATCCCTGAGATTAAAATTTGGAAGTGGATTTTATTGCCTTGGGACTGCCAGTGTCACACATACTCAAATCAGACAGTGCTGACATGGACTGTGTGCTGGTTTTTAAAGAGATTCAATAGCCAGGTTATGTAAGCTGATACTACAATCAGTGATTGGTCAGTGTACATTTGAATTTCCCAAGCTCAAGAAGCCCACCCTAGGCTGAGGGACAGGAAGCCCAGGATGGGGTGATTAGGAGGGGGCAGAGGATGAGGGACAGAGACATATCCGGATCAGGAGGAGAGGGCAGGGGGCGAGGGATGATGGAGAAATCTCTGGTCAGGTTTTTACTCTAGTCTGAAATTCAGTTGGGGAAGAGAAGGGTGGAGTTTGCTCAACAATTCATAGTAGTTACCATAATCCTAGCCTTCTGCCTTTGGCTTTCTTCCTCTTTTCACAAACACTTCCTGTGCTTCCCTCACTAGTTTCCCCAATGATTTATCACTCAAGTCTTCTGTCTTTAGCACTTTCTTTCTTATGTTAGGCCATGCCTTAGTCACAAAGTGCATTTTTAAAACTTCTTCCATCCTTGGGGACTCAGGGCTCATCCTGGAGTATTCAGTCATCTGATCCCTGAACCTCTGTAAAAAGACTGAGGATGAGGGTGTCTCTTCCTTAGTCCGCTCTGCCTCAAAGACCTTAAAGCTAACTTTTTGTGCTTGGGTCTCTTGTGCAGTCCTCCAGTATTTTAGCATTTTCCCTAAGGGATTATCTTGGAGTCATGCTCACAAGAGAATTCCTTACCTTTTCCTTAGGGGAATCTTCCCCTTTTTTCTTTCCAGGGGAATCCACCCCTTCTGGCATATTACTTCCTTTATTCCCCATTCTACCCTCCCTCTGAAACTTCAAACAAACTGTATGACTCCCACTTCACCCTTCTCTGGCTGTTTCCCTCAAGGGAGGATGGAGCCGCAGATTCAACCTCCACACTCACTTTAAACCAATCCAGGTATGTCTCAGTCACACACACACTGAGTCTCAGTCCCAATAGAATGGTCTCAATCATCAAGGTATACTTAAATAGTCAATTTTCTCAGCCTAACCTGTGCACAGGATCTCCTGGTTGCCACAGATATATGTCTTTTATTATTTTACCCACATTCCTAGGTTCACAGCAATTCCAAAAATATTCCCAGGAAGTTAGCAGTCCAAAGAGGGGAAACTCCCTCCTGCAGATATTCAGGCCACTGGAAACCAATGGGATGCCTCCTGCCCTCTGAAGCAGGTATTCTCCTTTTTGATGCTGAAATCCCAGATGAGGAGCCCCCAAATTGTGAGAAACATGCTCACTGTAGAAAGAACAATATTCATTGTGAAGCCAGAAAAGTTCTCCTGAGGGAGATGACTTGGAGCTCGAATTTTTTTTAAATGAATGTTTTAAATTGTCTTGATATTTATTGGAAAAAATGAAATGCTATTAAAAAGTAATTTTCCATTTTATCATCTCTTATCATTGCAGGCTAAGGGTGCTGGGAGGTTCACCTGAAAAGAATTTGAAGACTCAAGCTTTCTTTCAGTCCAAGTAGGGAGTTTATCACTAAAACATCATTTGAGTGGGCAAGATTCCTAGTGAGTCTGCAGTATTTGTGACACCTATACAAATGGGCCAGATTTTAAGAATCTGTGCCATTTAATGGGGGTAAGACTGATATTTTATACAGAAAGATTATGGGAAGATCTGAATGGGATTGAGGAGAGGCAAGTAGTCTGGGTGGGCTAGTAGACCAGATGTAGGATGAAGACCACGATGAAAGGGCTGTTAACAAGGTGATAATGGGGTGGACCAGATGCCTCAGGGAAAGGCCAGGGCCTTGGTTGTTGAAATTTGTGGGAAAGTTCAAGGGCTTTTCCTTTATAGAGGTCTCATTAGCACCCCATTATCATATCACAATAATATTCCATTATATCCCTATGCCATAATTTGTTTAGCCATTCCTAAGTAGGAGGACTCTCTCTAGTTTCCCATTTTTGTCTACCACAAATAAAGTTTCTATAAATACTCTCGTGTATTTAGTTCCTTTTCTTCTCACTTTGGTTTCTCTAGATCGTAGGCCTAGTGGTGGTATAGCAGGGTGGAAGGGAATAACTTAGTAACTTTTGGTGTATAGTTCTAGATTGCTTTCCAGAATAACCAAGCCAAGTTGTAGCTCCACCACAAAGCACTGTGGTGCCCATTTTCCCACACCCCTCCAGCATTTTCCATTTTCTTTCTCTGTCATCTTTGCCAGTCTGATGTGTGAGGCAGAACCTCAAAGTTGTTTTCATTTGCATCTCTCCAGTTATTCATAATTAGAGGGCTTTTTTATGTGGTTGTTGATAACTTGAGTTTCTTGCTTTGAAAACTATTTATTTCAATTCTTTGACCATTTATCTGTTAGGGTGTAATGGAAATGTAAATTTAAAGATCTTCCCTGCCCCTAGCTTAAGTGCACCTGGAGCCTGTGGTGGGAGGCTTGTTTTTCAGGAAAGCCCACACATTGATACTTTGTGATTGGGCAGTGGGTCAAGGAGGTTGTTACATTCTCTGAGCCAGGAGAAGGCTATATAAACCCTGAGGAGAGGCTTTGCTTTGGGGCTCACTTTGAGAAGTGTTGTGTGATTTGACCAGATGAGACTCTGGGAAGCCGTTGTTGAGAGCCCCCGGCTTTGAAAACCCAGATGTTGATGCTTCCCTCTCTGGTAACTGTGATTTGGTATTGATATAATGGTTGGACAGT
The DNA here is from genome assembly GCA_011680675.1 of Gymnobelideus leadbeateri. Lineage (NCBI taxonomy): Eukaryota > Metazoa > Chordata > Mammalia > Diprotodontia > Petauridae > Gymnobelideus > Gymnobelideus leadbeateri. The sequence continues at coordinate 484,680 of WOXC01004553.1, forward strand.
TTGGAAGCCTGTCTGTTTGATCTGTAAGTTCTGTAACTCTGAAGTTCGGGTGCTGACCTTTTTCCCCTGAACTAGGTAATGTGTGTTTGTTTGATTAAAGTAAGCTTGTTAACCCATTTTGAGTTGCTTTCCTTTACAAAAGCAGATCTAAGAACCTGTGTTGGCAGCTGCCCTGGGGATATTGGGGTGCTTGCTGCTACATAGGGAATGACTCAGTCTTATAAATGTGAATCAATTTCTCAGGTAGATTGAATATGGGACCTTTATTGGAAAATTTTGCTGTAAAGAAGTTTCAAAGTGTGTGTATATTTCATCCTTCATACTTATTTTAACAGCTACCTCTCTTCAGGTTTTAAATTCCATCAGAAATCAATCAGATACCATTTTTAATATTATTTTTTGCTTTTTTTTTTGCATTGGGTAAGGTAAGGCAATTGGAGTTAAGTGACTTGCCCAAGGTCACAGTGCGAGTTTTTCGTGGTAAGTGTCTGAGGCCGGATTTCATTTTTAATATTTTTAAATACTATATTGGACTGACGACTCTACCAAATCCTGAGTTTTGTTTTGTCTCTAAATGTTTTAATTGGGGTAATGTTATCCTCTCCTCCTAACTGACTTCTTAAAGGTTTATCATTTCTATTGTATTTATGGAAGAGAGTTTTAGCACTGATATTCCTCATACTTTCACTTAACTGGCATACAAGTTGTATAGATAGCATCTGTATAAATGACTTAAATTTGTTTAATCCCTGTCTATGCCCATGCAGAACTTAAGTAATAAGTTGTATGCTATTTGTACCACCACAAAAAAAGCTATATCTCTATGATCACCAGTTATAGTCAAGAACATAAGCAACTCTAATGGACAAGGGAGGCAGCATGACCACATGGAAATGCATTGATTCTGAAGTCAGAAGATGTGAGTGAAATCCTGCCTTTGAAAATCAATACCTGTGTAACCTTGAGCAACTCACTTTGAATCCCGGGGCCTTGGTTTCCTCCTGTATAAAACGGGGGAGAGGAGAGCTAAGCCAGAGGAATCCAGATAGATCCCGGTAGGTAGATCCAGACATAGGATTCTACATCAAAGGAACCACACTGCCAAAAAAAACTCCCAATCTTCTCCTGCCACCACCCTGAAGCCCACCAGCCAATTAAGCACTGATTTATCTCTCATTGGGACTGCCATCCTTCTAACCATCCAGTTTCTCAATCTGAAAATCATTCTCAACTATTCCCTATCCTTCACACACACCCATATTCAATCAGTTGCCAGTCTTCTCAATTCCATATACATAACATCTCTGGTCCCCCTCCCCTTCTCTTCATTCACAAAGCAGCTTCCCTCCTCTGAGTCTATATTGCCCACCCCCTGGACTGTTACAGCTGCCTCATAACTGGTTTCCCAGGTTCCAGGCTTCCCCTTTTCCAGTCCATCCTACATACTGCTACCTGGATAAGCTTCCTGAAGCATAAGAATAACAGTTAGCATTTACATAGACGTGGGCAAAGCACTTTACATGTACTATGTTATTTGATCCTTACAACAACCCTGTTAGATAAGAGTTATAACTATAGAGGAAAGTGTGGTACCCCAATAAAGCGAGACAGAAGATCCCCGAGATTAAGTTTAAAAAGTGGATTTTATTACCACAGGACTGTCGGGGTACATGGTCACCCAAATCAGACAGTGCTTTGGCACAGACATTGGGCCAGTTTTGTAGAGGTTCCGTAGCCAGGTTACAAAGCTGAAATTACAGTGATTGGTCAGTATACATTTAAATTTCCTGCCAGCAAGAAACCCTAGGCTGGGACTCCCACCCACATATCAATCAAGGGAAAGCAAGGGATAAGGGTCCTGCCTGTTTACAGATCAATCAAGGGAAAGCAAGGGGTGGGGGTGCTGCCTGTTTACAGATCAATTAAGGGAGAGGAAGGTGGAGTTCTCTGCTTTACAAATCAATGAAGGGAAGGGCAAAGTGAAGTAGTGTCCGACTGAAAGAACACTGAGGTGGAGGGCCATTAGGTGACATACCCATAATCCCACATCTGATAAATGAGGCAAGATCCTGAAGCAAGATTGAAGAGCAGTAATCTATCCACCATTCCATAAATCTGACCCGGTCACTGCTCTTGTCCAGAACCCTCAGAAGCTCCAACAACTGGAGGAAGGACAGACAGAGAGAAGAGGCCCTAAATTCAAGCCTCACTAGTTAAATATGAGGAAGGTTTGTCTGAATAACAATCAGAAAAACTCTGGGGTTTTATTTACCCTGAATGTATTTATGCATAGTTATTTGCACATGGTCTTCCTCTTCCTCTTCTTCCTTCTTCTTTTAGACTGTAAAGTCCTTGAGAATAGGGACTGTTTTTGTTTGTTTTTTGCTTTTCCTTGTACCCTCAGAGCTTAGCACAGTTTCTAGCATGTAATAGGTGTTCAATAAATGCTTGTCCACTTGCCTGCAAAGTCACTAGTGGTATCTGGCAGTCAAAGAAACTAGACTGCAACCCTATAAGAGAGACAGAAAGTCCTTTCTGTCAGTTGATGTTAAGTAAAAAAAGGAGTTTCAGGGGCAGCTAGGTGGTGCAGTGAGTAGAACATCAGCCCTGGAGTCAGGAGGATCTGAGTTCAAATCCAGCCTCAGACACTTAAACACTTACTGGCCATGTGACCTTGGGCAAGTCACTTAACCCCAATTGCCCTGCCCTCCCCCCTCCTAAAAAAAAAAAAAGAATTTAAAAAAGAAGTTTCAGCTCCTAACAGAACCAAAGTCAGCTTTAAATGTTTGGTTGTTTTTTTTTTCCCAAAAAAACTCCTGAAATCCAAAAGCCTCAGAAAAAACTTGTCACTTTATCTTGTGCTAAAGAATTCTTCCCTGCCATAACTGTCCATATCACTTATACTTTTGTTCGACTTTAAAAAGGAAGATTCTCTCTTTTAGCCCAAAGAAAAAAGGTCTTGAGAAAAGGAAGGAGAACAGAGGGAAGAAACAAGATTGTTGCTAGGGGTCAAGGACCAAAGAAACACCTTGTTCAGTAGGCAAAGTTTGATTTACATGATTGCTAGGGGCTAACCTGAATGATTGGCAGAATCTGATGCCTGTGAGGACACCATCAGTTTGCTGAATGTGCAATCCACTTCCATCAATGGAACTGTCAGGGTAGGGCCTGTGTCAGCGGAAGCAATGGCTTTGTTGCAGCCCCATCTGGGCTATCGAGGTGCCTCTTTCCTATGCAACAGTTATGCTCTTAGAGGAAAGGGCCTTAGGACCCCCTTGTGCCATATAGCCACCTTAAAAATAGTCCTGAGTCCTTGACTTTTTCATTTGTTCCTTTCCATTCATGGTGCAGGAAATGGAGTCTTCATCCTAAGCAAAAAAACCCAAACCAAGGGGATCAGAGAGTCCAGGGATCCAGGTCAGCCCAGCATCAATAGCCTGGGAAACCAGGACCCAGGACTCCAGCTCTAAAGGAGCCAATAACAATGCTGGCATTGGACTTGAATTTGGTGGAACCAATGTTATATAGGAACTGAGCTAAATTATGAACCCAACCCCCAACTCCCACCCAGAGACTGAAGTGGTTTAAGGGAGACTATGCTGCTGAGGTGCTGGGAGACCCATTTATACTCTATTCTAGAGAAGTAAATTATTCTTTTTTTAAAGATGTTAAGCATTACCTGGTTAAATAGAAATGGAAGTGCTACTCAGAGGTCCCCAAAATACAGGAAATACAGTCAATGAAGGTGCAAGCTAAAGGCAAAGAAATGAGATTCCCCATCCCTCAGTGCGGGGAAGAAGGAGATCCTAAGGCCCTTTTGCTTTATAACATGGTTCTCTGGAAGGAATCCATTAATGGGTCCCTCTGCTCCCTGAAACACAAATGCAACTGGTATTGACTCAAATCCTTTGAAAGACAGTGACAGGTCTGGCTATACATTCAATGGAAAAGGGCCCCTTCCAACTATGTGGGAGATCAACCCAGAATGTTGATGTACAACCCAGTCCTCACAATTCTCCCATAACTAGCTCCCCAGTCTCTTCCATATGGAAAATTACACAACCATTCTGACTGGGTGCACAACAAATTTATGTTGCATAATCTCACCTGGGCCCTCGCTGCTGCTAGGAAATCCTACTATCCTTCCTTTATCAATGCCACTCTCCACCATGGCTCTTTCAAATCTTTCCATCCTTATGCTTCCCAAGGCTCTTCCTCCCTCCACTCTCTCAGGTAAGAACCTTGTTTCATCATTTATAGAAATGATTGAGCATTGACCTTGAGCTCTGTCTTCCTCAGCTTCTATCAGTTCAGTGCCTTCCGCTCCTTTCTCCTCCTTCACCCTTCATCTCACATGATGAGGTGGCCTTACTTCTTACCAAGGTTAACCCCTCTACTTGTTCAAGTGGTCCCACTGCATCCCCTCTCCTCCAATATACTGCCCCCTCTGTCATCCCCAATCCCTCAATTTCTACTGATTTCTCCCCTACTGCCTACAAACATGCCCATGTCTCCCCTATTCTGGAAAAACCCCCACTTGATCCTTCTATCCCAGGTAAGTGGCATCCTGTATCTGTTTTACTATCTCTGTAGCTACACTCTCAAAAAGATCACCTTCAATAGATGCCTCCACTTTTTCTCCTTAACCACTTACTCTCCGATTTCCTGACCTTATTCTAGTGAAACTGCCCTCTCCAGAGTTAATAATGACGACTTAGTTGCCAAATCCACTGGCCTTTTCTCAATCATCATTTTCCTTGACCTCTCTGCAGCCTTTGACACTGCTCATCACTCTCTCCTTGATACTCTCCAGGTTTGGGGGAACACCACTTTCTCTTGGTTCTCCTCCTATCTCTATGACTGCTCCTTCTGTGTCTCTTGTTCAGTCCCCAGCCAGATCAACCCCTCTAACCATAAAAGTCCCTCAAGGTTCTGTCCTGTAGCCTCTTCTCTCTCAGCAATATTTCATTTAGTGATCTCATCAGCTCCCATGACTTTCATTATTCCTTTACACAACCTTTGCTGCTCTGAACTCTCTGATGCCCTCACATCTCCAGCTGCCTTTCAGACATCTCAAATTGCATGTCCAGTAAACATCTTAAATTCAACATGTCCAAAGCAGAACTCATGATATTTCTGCTTAACCTTTCTCTCCTCCTACTTCTTATTACTGTAGAGAGCAACATCATTCTCCTGGTCCATCAGGCTCCCAACCCAGGAGTCAGCCTGGACTTCTCATTCTCTCTTACCATCCCTCCATATTCAATATTCAATATGGTTCCAAGGCTTGTCACCTTTACACCATCTCTCAAATATACCTCCTTTTCTCCTCTGATATTACCCCACCTTGAAACAAGTCCTTATCACCTCACTCCTGGCTTCCTATAGTAGTAGCTGCTGGTAGATCTGCCTGTCTCAAGTCTGTCCCCACTCCAATCTATCCCCCGCCACTGAAGTGGTTTTCTTAAAGTGTAGATCCTATCATGTCACACCCACACACACCTGTAACTCCCTATTACTTCCAAGAGCAAATACAAAATACTCTGGCATTCAAAACCCTTCATAACCTAGTACTCCCCTTCCTTTCTAGTCTTCTCACACCTTATCATCAATATATCCTCTTTGATCCAGTAACACTGGCCTCCTGGCTACTCCACATACAAGAATCTCCATCTCTCAGCTTGGGCATTTTCTCTGGCTGTCACCCATACCTAGAATGTTCTCCCTCCTCTGCTCTGACCACTGACCTCCCTGGCTACCTTTAAATCACAACTGTAATCCTGCCTTCTACAGGAAGCCTTCCCCAAACCCTCTTAATCCCAGTGCCTTCCCTCTGTCATTTCCTATTTATCCTGTGGGGTATATGGGTGTTCAAACCAGTACCTCTGGTTTGAGGGCTGCTGAACCCTCATCCACCTTTGGTATACAATTCTCCACCCAACTCTCACCTGTGGCTCCAAGAAGCTATAGTATGCACAGTGGCCATGCTCTGGTAAACTGCCTTGGCAGATGGGCTAAATAAGGTTGAAGATAACATCTACCTGAAGCATGTGAAGACCTCCCCCTGGTTGGAATGGGCCGATGAGGACAATTTGTTCCCAGGGCCATGAAGGCAGATGAAGCAGGTACTACTGAACACTCAGAGCTTGGTCAGACATCAAAGATGCCAACGTCATCCACTGTAACCTGGGCCATCCCCAGTCATCCTGGCTTTTGTCTCACCACTGGACTTTGATAACTCTGAAAGAGAGAGGCCAATGACTTGGTGCAACTCACTGAAATCCAATTCACCCATAACTTAAGACATCACCCTGTGATGTCACTGAGCCTCTTTCAAAATGAAGGACAAACAACACTGATCCTGTGTATAGCTTATGTTGCATATATTTCTTTGCATGTTGTCTCCTCCATTAAACCATAAGCTGGGACTATCTTTTGCCTCTTTTTGCATCATCAGAACTTAGCATAGTGCCTGAAACATAGTAGGCACTTAATAAAGGTTAATTTATTGATTGATTGATGACATCATCTTAGTGAAATGATAGCATCAACACATGCACCAGGCACCCATTTCACATACACCATCGGTCATTTATCCATTCCCCAGCAGGATAGGAAGACATCCCCTTAATTTCTAGGTTGGGGTTACTATGGAAAGAGCTGCTAGAAATATTTGTATCAATTTAGGTCTTTTTCCTCTTTCTTTGGGATGGAGGTGTAGTAATGATATGAGCTTATATTGTACTAGAGAAAGACAACTCATCTGGGAAGGGGTGGCTAGGGAAGTTACCTTTGCTTCACTAGGCAAAAGTGAATGTAGCCATTTATTTTTACTGGGTTGGTTACTGGTAAGAAACTTACTTCTCAAATTCAGATCACCCCTTTCACACAGCTCCTGGCTTCAGACAACTTCCTGGAGCACAGAGAAGTGACAGGGTCACAGAGTCAGTATGTGTTAGAGACAGGACATGAACCCAGGTTTTCCTGACCCTACTTTGTCATACTGCCTCTCATGGAATAGTTGATGCACAGGACAATTCATTTTCAGAAGCAGTAGTTGTTTTGATTACTTGATTATTTTATTGAAGAGTTGGGGGAATAAAAGAAGGAACCCAGCAGCATCAGGAAGGTGACAAGATGGGCCATGTTGGTGACACATGACTTAGGGTCTGAGACATAATGGGCAGGTGACAAGATGGTGAGATGGGCCATACTAGAGACATGTGGCTTGGGGTCTGGGAAAACGCAGGGAGCTGGAAGATGAAATACCAGTCACTCAACAATAGAGTGGGGGAAAGGCAATAAATGAAAATGGGGAGGAAGGGAAAAGAAAGGGAAAAAGGGTCCAGGTTGGGAGGGGCTTTAAGGGTCCAGCAGAGGATTTTATATTTGATCTTGGAAATCGTAGGGAACCATCGAAGGGTACTGAGTAGGGGTTGACATGATCAGAACTGAACTTTAGGAAAATCACTCTAGATTGGAGTGGGGAGAGGCTTGAGGCAGGCACACCAGCTTGGATATTGCTAGTTCAACAATGAGATGGTGGTGGCCTGGACCAGAGTGGGGCAAGGTCAGAGGAGAGGAGGGGTTGTATGTAAGAAATACTAGCAGTGGGGAAGATTTCAAAGTCCCAGAGCCCCCGATGTCCTCTGGTGGGGCTCTCTGTTGGGTCTCTCCATCAGCTGGTCATCAGTTACAATGTGTCTTCTTGTGGAAGAAAACAGAGGAACATAGATTTAGAATTGTAAGGGATTGTAAAGGACACCCTAAGTCAAAGTCTCCATTTTGCAGGTAAGGAAACTGAGACTCAAAAGTGACTTTCCCAGAGTCATACAACAATAAGAGGCTGGATAATATTAAAATATGGGCTTTTAGAAATGAAGAGCAGATGGACATATCTACCTGGAGAGGCTTATACGAACTGATGCTCAGTGGGAAGAGCAGAACCAGGAAAAATTTGTACACAATTACAGATACAACATATGTATGAAAACCAACTTAGATAAACCGGACTCTTTTCAGAAATGCAGGGCTATAAGTAAACTCCAAAAGACTCACGATGGAGAGAGATGTCTACCTTCAGAGAAAGAACAGAGTTTGAATCCAGATTGAAGCAAATTACCTGCTCTCTTTCTTTTTCTTGTTTGGTCTTGTTTCCTCTTTCCCATTGTTCATTCCATCTGATACAATCCTTCTTTATAACCTGACCAATGTCTAACGTGAAAGTATCTGCAGATCCTATACCTGACTGTATGCCACCATGGGGGGGTAGGGGGGGAGAGGAGGGAGGGGGAGAAAATTTGAAACTCAAAGAACTGGGGAACTGAATTTTGTAAACTCAAAGTAAATTAACAAATTAATAAAGACCAAAAAAAAAAAACAACTATGTACAAACAAGATTAAAAAAAAAAGATATGGGCTTTTGACTCAGGATAAGGAAAAACCTCAAAGTGACACTGGCTAGTAGTAAGTTCACTGTCACTGGAAGTCTTCACATAGAGCCTGGGGTGTCACTTGCTGAGGATAGTGTAGATTCCTGTATAGTTGGGTTAAATTGGATGAACTCTTGTCTCTCCCTACAAATTCTATAGCAAAGAGACCAGTCTAGCTTGAATGGAGGGTTTCTGCAGGAGCTACAGCCTTGAATGCCAAGCAAGGAATTTGGACTTTACTTTGAGGCAGTGAGGTGTCAAGTCTGGTTATATAATAGATTGGCTCTACTGGCTTCTGGAAAATGGGTATGACAATATTCCATCTCTTGGGTTTGTTATGGGAAAAGTGATGTGTAAGCCTTAAAATAATATGGAAATGTCTGTTATTATTTTTTTAATTATTATCCTTTTTGTTATTCAAAGGAAAGACATCAGAGGCAGGGAGGAAAGTTATAGAGAAATTTTTGATATTTGATCTGATATTTTACCTTTGGTCCAGGTGTGTGTAATAAGAGACTGAACCACACAGCTAAGGGATAGAAACCAAGAAAGTCTTGTAGTACATAGAATTGGGAGAATGCTGGACAGAGCTCATATCCAAACTCTGTCCCTAACTTCCTGTGTAACTTTGGCTAAGTCCCACCATCTGTCTGCATCTCTGTTTCTTCATCTATAAAATTAGGCATTTATTTGGGACTATGTCCAAAAGACTATAAAACATGTATACCCTTTGACCAAGCAATGCCATTCCCTATCCCAAAAAAAAGAATAAAAGAAAAGAAAAGGAAACATATGTACAGAAATATTTATAGCAGTTCTTTTAGTGGTGGCAAAGAATTGGAAATTAAGGGGATGTCCATCAATTAGGGGATGGTTAAACAAGTTGTTGTATATGATTGTGATGGAATAGTCTTGTGCTATAAGAAATGATGAGCAGGATGGTCTCAGAGGAATCTGCAAAGACTTACATGGACTGACACAAAGTGAAATGATCAAAACCAGGTAAATATCATTCACAGTAACAGCAATACTGTATGTTGATCTATTATGATTAACTTACTATTCGCAGGAATAAAATTATCCAAGACAATTCTGTAGGACTTATGAAAGGTCCTGTCCATCTCCAGAAAAAGAACTGGTAGAGCCTGAAAGCAGATGAAAGATACTTTTTCTTTATATTCTATATTTTTCTTGGGATCTGCTGTCTTTTTTTTTTTTGTAGAATGACTTACATGGAAATGTGTTTTGCATGACTACATATGTATAACCCATGTCAAATTGCTTGCCTTCTCAATGGGAGGGGGGGAGTGGGAAGGGAGAGAAGTTGGAACTCAAAATCTGAAAGGAAAAAAAGAATATTAAAATTGTTTTTACATGCAATTGGGAAAAATAAATAAAATTTTTAATTTTTTTAAAAGAAAATTAGACATTATAAAATAATAGGATGTGTAGATGTGAAAAGAACCTTAGAGACCAAGAACCACCACATTATTTTACAGGTGGGAATGTTAAGGGTCAAAGGCTTGAAGTCTCTTAAGTGACTTGCCCAAGGTCCCAGAGGTAATAAATAGGAGAACCAGGGTTTAAGCCCAAGGTTTCTGTGGGTCTGAGCTGTAATGGCAACATTGAACATTCACATAGCACTTTAATGTTAGCAAAACAGTTGGGATCCATTTTCTCATTTGCCCTCTCTTCCATCTCCATGGAGCCCATGCTGCCAAGTACTCCCAACTCTAATCCATGTGCCTCTCCCCCACCCATCGCCTGCCCCACCACTGCCTGCCTTCTTTTAATATCCCATCTCCCATCTCCCCTTCTTTTGGGTGTTTGTACTTTCTGGGTCTGTCCATCACCACTCCCTCTATGCCTTAATAAAGTGTGATGGCAGCCTCACTTCCCACCACAATTATGTAAGTCTTTCCCTGCAAGGACCCAAAGAACCAGGCATGCCTGCCCCATTTCATAATTCCATGAATTAATTCTCAATTCAGCCCAGTTGAGATTAGTTAACATAAATTTGTAGTAGATCCATTCAGCACAGTCTTATTCTTTTTCTCCAGCTCTTTTCAATCACTTGTGAGTAAAAGTGGAGACAACAGAAAATGGGAGAGAGTCAAGGTTCGAGACCAGTAAGACATGATCATCAACAGGACAGAGAGGAAAGGGATTGGAGAGTGGAGAGTGATGGGGAGTTAAAACGGTTTGCCAAAGGTTGGAGATTGGGAAGGAGGAGAGTGTAGCCAGAGCAGGGATGATGGACTGGGAAAGAATTGAAGGATGGAGGCATTGGAGGTCATTGTGACGATAAAGAAAAGAGTTAGGGGGGTTGGAAGGCAGAGGGAAACGTGAAATTCTAAAGGATGGTGCTCAGATAAAGGAATCTCCCAGTTTGTGAACATAGAAGTAGAGCACTTGTAGGGAAGGAAAGGGTAAACATTTATACAGCACCTGCTGTATTCGGGGCATTGTGCTAAGTGCTTTTACAAATATCATCTTATTTGATCCTCCTAATCACCCTGTGAGGTAAGTCCTATTATTTTTACAATTTTTATTTTTGTATTATTGATATATTTGTATTAACAATTGAGGGTACTGAGGTCATCAAAGGTGAAGTGACTTTCCCAGGGTCACAAAGTGTCTAAGGATAGACTTGGACTCTAGGTCCTGGCAAGGTCAAGGATATGACCATATCTGTGTGTTGCTGAGGTAAAATGAAGACAAACATTACTGTGTATGTTCTGAGCCTCCCAGTATGAAGGTTGAAGAAGGAAATAGCAAACCACTCCAGTACCTTGGCCAAGGAAGGGGCAGTTGGGGTCATGAAGAGTCAGACCCAGCTGAACAACAAATATGAAGGCAGGAGATAGGGAGGAGAGAAAAACAGGGAGTGGGGCAACAAAAAGAGGGAAAATATTGATGCCGATGAGTATAAGCTGATTAAGTGCTCAATGGGAATTGTGAACCTCCATGGAGGAGAGGTTGCTGAATAGTGATCATCAAGGAAGAGTCTCCAAGTCGCCATGGGGAGCAAGGAGAATTCCAACTCTCCCACCACCACCCGGGAGTTGGGAGATACTTGGGCAAGTGAATCCTGGATCAAAAAGGGAAATAGTGGGTGAGAAAAAACAGAAGGGGTAAGAAAGATTTTATGATGATAGGAAACGTCCAAATTCCAGGGGACACAGGGCTTAGGGAGACCTAAAGTGGGATGCCATGGGAGTAGACTAGAGCTGAATGGAGTAAAATAATGGATAGCTAGGGAAGAGGCAAGGGATTTGTTCTGCGGCAGTTGGGGGCTCAGCATTACTGGAATGGGAAGAACATGAAGGAATGGGATGGGGGAGTGTTAACTATTAAGGGTGAAATCCAAGCAAGAGCATCTTCCACTCTCCCAGTTGAGAACTTTGACTCACACTGTACCCAGAAACTGAGGTCATCTGCCAAGTGCTCCCACCTCTCCTCTTCTAACCACCTCGTGGATGTCTCTGAAATTACCCCCACTCCTTCACTCTAGTGATCAAAGAGAGGTCTGTTGGGGTAGCCTTGAAAGGGATAAAATATAACAGATGATTAGACAGTTTAAGGTTGTTCCACCTTATGAAAGGTGATGTTGTGGTGGCCTGTGGAGGAGGTATATGGGGTGAGGGGGGAGGTGTGGACTCCCAGTCTGAAGGCAGGAAGTGGGTGTTGCTGCTAAAATAGAGTTGGGTTGGAGCGCTGCCAGATAGCCAGTGGCAGACCAGGCTCACCCCTGAGAAAGCATCAGATCAGCCTTGAGAGCAGGTCTAGTACTGGAGATGGCATTTGTCCGAGTGTCCCATCAGCTAGAGTAGAACCAGGAGCAATCCAACGGAAAAGCTGGTTTAGGCTTCATATTTAACAAAAAAAAAAAAAAGGCAGCTGCAAGCCAGCATCAAATGGTGACTGGAAGTGAGGAAAACCTGGGTTCAAGCCCTGACACTGACATAGTTGAACTAAATGGCCTTGGGCAAGTCTCTTGACCTCTTGGGGCTCTAGACAGCTAAGAATATAAGTTACTGAAAAGTTGCTGAGCTGCATTGGGAGAGGCAGTTTCCTCACCTGAAATTAGCTTTGCCAGCAAAATCACAGATCTAATCTTCCCTCCTCAACCCCTCCCTTCCCCTCCCCCCCCACATCCCCCTTCCCCCTTTAAAAAAAAAGGCAAAAAATCGGGGCAGCTAGGTGGCGCAGTGAATAGAGAACTGGCCCTGGAGTCAGGAGGACCTGAGTTCAAATCAGGACTCAGACACTTAACACCAAAACTGGCCATGTGACCTGGGGTAAGTCACTTAACCCCAATTGCCCTCCAAAAAAAGCGGGGAAAAAAAAGAAAAAGCAAAAAAAGGAAAAAGAGGAAAAAATAAACAAAACCAATTAACATGTAAAAAAAAGAAATATTGCATACAAAGTCAGAATTTTTCAATATATTGATTGGTTTTGCTGACTCTTCTTTCCCTTTTTTCTTTTAAAAAATTATTTGTTATAAATGATGGCCAGGGGTAGGGGCAGGTATTGGGGAAAATCTAAACAGTATGAAGATAAAAGAGATCAATAAAAATTTATTAAAAAAACAAAAACAATTCCTTGCAAGTAAAGCTATGGAAAAGTTGGATATGCTTCTCTTGATAGGCAAGGAGCTTCCCCTCATTAGAAATCTGCAGGCACAGACTGGATGGTTGGTCAACAATTCTTGGCTCAGGCAAAGGCTTGACTAAATGGTCTCTGGGGTCACTTCCAGCCCTTCGAGTTGAGGATTCTGTGAGTGAGGAAGGAATTGAAGGAAGACAGAAGTGAGAGGGCCTAGATATGCCCCTTTAACAATGCTCAGTGATCATGGTTGAGAAAGATGGAAGGAGAACTTGAAGGAAGCAGTGAGAAGGAGATTGATGGTGCCAAAGGCAAGAATGATTGGGGGGGCGGGATTGCCTCATGCTTAGACCACCTATGTCTTCACTCATGTGGAAGATACTAGAGGGTCTGCTTCTGCATTAACCTGCCATGGGGTTGGGAGTAGCCTTTTTCCACTGGCTCTGTAACTAGAACCATCTGCCTTATTGGACATTATTGAGGCTTTTTGTTTCCCCTGCATTCCTGTCTGAGGGTGAAGGACTCCTTCATTAGCACTATACAGTAAGGGAGGGAGGGACCCAAGAGCACTGCCTCCTTCCCTAGCCCCCCTTTAGACCAAGTGTCCCTGAAAAACAGGTCTGGCATACTGGCCTTTTCCTTTATCCTCTTTTAGAGGCAGAGCATGGAGTCTCCAACCCAGGGGCTCAAACCACAGAGATTAAGGAGTCCAAAAATCCAGGCCAAAGTGTTAGAACCAGCCTGGCAGTGAAACCTGAGGAAGCAGGGGTCTCAGGATGTTATCTCAGCATGGTTTGGGTAGGACTGATGCTCTGTAGAAACTGAGCTAATCTGGGAGCTTAGTCCTCCCTTCCCAGAGACTGAGGGGCAAAGGGGAAGGGGAGGACTTATGCCCCTTAAGTGTCTACCCATTGGCAAATGCTAACTGAGGTCAAGCAGTTAAGTGGAAGTAAGATTCGAGGCATGGGCCCCCATAATGGAGAGAATATCATTGTTGGGGGCATGAGCCAATGGCAGAGGAAAGACTCCCCAACCCCTTCAGAGTATTAGAACTTTGGGTTGGGAGGCAGGGTTTTAAATGTGACTCACCAGTCCCTCAGAGAATGAGCAAGAGAACCCCACTCTGTGAGATCAAAGAGTGGAAAACAGTTGGAATCAGGCCCTTCCAGCTCTGCCTAGGTCTAGGATACTATGGGGGATTAGGGAGGGACTGGACCTTCCATTTCACTAGTATAGGAAACTCCCTCCACTGGGGCAAGTCAACACAGTCTCTGCAACCCATAGTCTGGATCTGGAGTCAGGAAGACCAGAGTTCGAATCCAGCCCCAAACACTAGACAGTAAGTGTCAGAAGCAGGATTCTAACCCAGGTCTTCCTGGATAGGAGGCTGGCTCTCTTTCTACTAAACCAGACAGCCTTTCATGCTATAAATACTAATTCAGTGCCTACTGTGTACATAGTATTGTGTTATGCTGTATGTGGAGTTATCTGTGAGCCCGCCTTCATGGAGTTTCTAGTCTAGTCTAGTAGGGAGCAAAGACACAAACCCAGATAACTGTCATTCACAATGTTGCATGTCAAGTGAAACTAGGAAGACAAATACAGCATGCTGTGTTGGCCAACAATTGAGGAATGGCTAGACAAATGATGGTATATGAGTGGAAATGGAATATTAATTTGTCAAAAATGGTGGAACTGGTGGTTTCATAGGAATACAGGCTGAGTCAGAGAGGGTTTTTAAGAGACTTTTGTGCCAATACAAGCACGTGAGAGTGGGGATCTCTACCAGGATGCTGAGAGGGGAAATAGAAAGGAGGGGGCACCCAGAAAAGATGTTTTAGAGAAGGAATATACAGGAGTTGGCAATTGATTGGATTAGAGAAATAAGAGGCAGAAGGAAAAGAGACAGAGACAGAGAGAGGAGAGAGAGAGTGCACAAGGTTTCTGCCACCTCCATACTTGACTTTCCCATCCCAACCTACCCCACCACCCAGCCATCCCACTGTCTTGCTTATAGCCACTCCCCTCTCCTCCCCACTCTAAACATTGGTCACAGACTTCTGCACCCTAGATTCACAAACTTGGGGAGCCCTAGTCCCTTGAAAAGTTAATCCAATCATCCATGGACTCTTGTCCTAGAATTCAGCCCAGAGACTGAGAGATTGGGTGCAAAATAACTCTCAAAATGATCTTTTTTTAAGGGGGAAAGGCAAGGCAATTGGGGTTAAGTGACTTGCCCAAGGTAGTGTCTGAGTGTCAAGTGTCAGTCCTCCTGACTCCAGGGCTGGTGCTTTATTCACTGTACCACCTAGTGGCCCCCAAAGTTATCTTTTTATCTACTGGCTGAGCCTGGACACCAAACCACACTTTCCCTTCCCATCCCCGATCACTCATGCTAGCTTGCCATTTACCTGCTACCAAGTACATGCTCTCCTCACCCTCAAACCCTTGACTCCTTCCTCTTTCCCTGTGGCACTTTTATACATGTTGCCTTTACTTATTAGAAGTTAAGGAGTCCAGAAAAATAAGGTCCTTGAGGGCATCCCTTTATTCATTTTAAGTTTCACCCGAGTGCTTTACAAATGTTATCTCATTCAACCCTCACAACAGCCTGCTGTTATTGTCTCCATTTTATGGATGAGGAAATTGAGTCAGAGAGAGATTAAGAGGCTTGCCCAAATTGACACAGTAGTAAACATGCAAGGTGGGATTTGAACTCGGGTATTCCAGATCCCAGGTCCAGCAAACTATCTATCCACCGTGCAACCTAGCTGCCAAAGGAGAGACAGAAGAGGAGATGGAGGAAGGGATACCCTTGACAAATACACAAGAAGAATTTAAAACAGCCTTTAGCACAGTGCCTGGCATACAGTAGGTGCTTAATAAATGTTTATTGATTGAGAAAGGAGATGGAACTAGCAAAAGAGAGAGTGATTTGAGGGAAGAGAGGAGAGGGAGGAGAAGGTAAGGGAATAGAGGAGGTGCGGTAGAAGGGTATGGTGGGCAGTGTGGAAAACCACACAGGATAAAGACTGAGGACAGGGCCACTGGTTTGGTGATTATAAGGTCGACTGGTGGTTTCAGGAGAATGGTGGAGATAGAAGCCCAAATATAAAACTTCAAGGCAACCGTGGATTTCGTTGTCAGGATAGTGAGAGGCACCCTAAAATATTCTCAAAGAATTTAGCAGTGAGGCGAAGCAGACTTGGGATAATGGCTGGTGGAGGGAGAGTGGAAAGAACACTGACTCCTGTGTTCAGATCCTGCGTCTTCAGAGCCTTACTGCCTGGGAGACCCGGGCAAGCCCCATAACCTCCCTGGGCCCCAGTTTCCTGCTATGTGAAGTGAGAGGGTTGGCCTTGATGATGATGTCTGAGGTCTCTAGCTTTGGAGCAGGGATCCTTCCAAAAACTGAGCTCTCCAAGAGAAAAGCGATCTGGCGGTCACTAGAGGGGGCCATTGGATCAGTGGAACGTAGAGGCCGGCTGGAGGAGCTCTAAGCACGTCTGGCCACAGAGAGGAGGGAGGGGCCGGCGAATGGACCGAGAGCGAAAGAGTAGGGGAATGAAGGGATAAAGGAACCCCAGAGTGGGAAGGGGCCTTCGAACTTGGATCATGGATTAACAGAGCCCGAAAGCCCTTTAGAACAGAGAAAGTCGGAGCGGGGAGGGCCCTTTACACACAATGGCAGAGCAGGGAGGGACCTTACGTAACCCTGGGCTGCACCAGCTTGGGTTTTCCCCCTGCAATTTCCTGGATCAAAGATCCAGGAAAGAATGCGGCGCTGGCAAGGCTCTTTAACAGAAATGGAGTTTCCTGAGACTGGAGAGGGGCTTTTTAAAAACCAAATCCCTGGAGACGGCCCTGAGTCACCTGAGGTCAGCACTAGGCGAGACCCGTGGCTATGACCTGAGCTAGGGACTGCAGGGGATTCCCTCTCCCATCCCACCTCAGCCCCTCCCATACAGGCATCGGACCCCACGGGCCGCTAATCAGGAGCAGATCTGCCCCCGCCCCGGGAGGGCGTGGAGAACGGTCCCCAGCCTCCCAAAAGGACCGGGCACCTCGAGCTCGGGGAGACGGTTCTTCCCTTCCCTCCCCCTGCAGACTCTGCGGCCAAGCAGTGCCTGGCAGAACGCCTTTGGGCGTGCTTGTCTTTGTGATGACTGCAAAGGGAGAGCTGCGGAAGAGGAGGGTGGGGGAGCTGAGAGTCCAGACCTCACCCTGGACCATCCCCATCGCCCCAGAATCCTAACCTTGCACTGGGTACTCCTGCTTTGGCTTCAGTAAATGTGCTCTGATCTGCCTGCGAGTGAGGGGGTCCTGTCAGGGTCACACTGAGGAGGAGGAGGGAGGGAGGGAGAGAGAGAGAGAGAGAGAGAGAGAGAGAGAGAGAGAGAGAGAGAGAGAGAGAGAGGAGCGAGCGCGAAGGGGAGGGAGGAGAGGGGAGGGGAAGGGGAGAGACAGACGGACAGAGTCAGAGGAGCGGAGGACGGGGGGAGGGGAGGGAGGAGGGAGGGGGAGAGAGAGAGACAGACAGACAAAGAGAGACCGGGACAGAGGGGGAGGAGGGGAGCAGAGAGGAGCGGAGGAGAGAGGCAGAGAGGCAGAGACAGAGGAGGGGGAAGAGAGACAGAGGCAGACATAGGGGGAAGGGAGAGGAGAAGAGGGGGAGAGACAGATAGATGGACAGAGGCAGAGGAGCGGAGGATGGGGAGGGAGGGGAGAGAGAGAGGGAGGGGAGAGAGAGAGACACAGAGAGACAGAGAGAGAGGGAGGGAGAGACAGAGACAGAGAGAGGATGAGGAAAGGAGAGAGAAGGAGGGAGAAAAAGAAAGGAGAGAAGATAAATGAAAGATGAAAAATTAAAGAGATGCGAGTGGACAAGAGAAGGGGGGACAGGGAAGAATTATGGTGGGAATCAAACATATCCTTAGATAAAAGCCCAGAAGATCAAAAAAGGGAAAGCCCGGAGATGTGGGCACCAGGTAAGAACTCTCCGTGCATGTGCAAAGGGCCAGGGAAGGCCTCTGGACTCCTTGCGGACAGCCTGTCCCTGTCCACACACGAGCAGCTGCCGGAGGCTGCAGCTCAGCCCTCGGAGGTCTGCCCGCTGGCTTGCCCAGATCCACCTCTAGTCTATTATTCACATCGTTTCCCCTTAGTCCCAGTGTAAAGCACTGCCTTGGTGGGGAGGGCAGGAGGTTGGAGGACACTGTCTTATATTCAGAACGTAGAATTCAGAAGCTGATGGGAACTTCGGACCTGGAGCAAAAGATTTAAAAGGTATAAAAGAATATATGATATTCCTAGTAGGGCCTCTAGGTGGCGCCATAGTGCATAAAGCGCCTGGTCTGGAGTCAGAAGACTCATTTTCCTGAGTTCAAATCCAGCCTCAGACACTTACTAGCTCTGTGACCCTGGGCAAGTCACTTAACCTTGTGTGCTTCAGTTTCCTTATCTGTATAATGAACTGGAGAAGGAAATGGCAAATCAGTCCAGTATCTCTGCCAAGAAAACCCTCAATGGGAGTTTTCCAAATGGGAGGGTTCATCAAAAATTGGACATAACTGAACTACACATTGATAGCTGGGAAGTCCCTTAGAGCATAGAACATCAGAGCCGGAAGGGAACTTAAAACAGATCGTTCCGAAGTCAAGAGGAACCTTCTGACCTAGAACACAGAGTGTGGAATGGGGAGGGTGGGGAAGGATTTCCTTTTATCTAACTCCTTCGTTTTACAGATGAAGAAGTTAAGGCCCAAGGAGAGTCGATGAATTGTTCAGCTATTTAGTAAAGTTGGCTAAGCCGGGACCATAACTACAATCTGTTCTCTTTCTGGTAAATGACCAAAAGTAAGTGGAGGCAAGAGGTGACCACGTTTTTCCACAAGTAAAATAGGTGAGCACAGGAAGGGCAAGTAGAACTAGACAGATGGTCTAGGGCCAGACCATAGAGGGCCTCATTTCCAAGATGGCGTTGCTCTGCAGCCCCTGCTCAACTCTGGGCTCACTGCCCTCAAGCACCATCAGGTCCCCACCTCTCCGGAGCCCCCATCATGTCCCCAAGATGACTTTAATGCTTCATAGCTTGCCTCCTCCTCCCCAGCAGGAAACTGTGCCCACAAAATCCAACCACAAGATTATAATTGCTCCTCCTCCTTACATGGGGTGGCTGGTCCTAACCATATGCAGCTGCAATCTACGAGGGGTATAGTTCCCATTGTATCTCTGAGTCCCCTGCCTAGGTTCTGGTAGTTGTGACCTAGAATAGTCACAAATTTTAATTTACTCTCTCTCAGTGTGAATCATGGTGCCCAAGCTCCTACAGTGATTTAAATTCCCTTTGTCACCCAGCTACCTGGGTATTTGGGGGCATCAGTTCATAGAGCTAGAGTTGGAAAGAACTCCCCAGAATATCTAGACCAACTTCCTTATTTTGCTGGTTAGAAAACTAAGATCCTGAGAACCTGAATAGGAAGGGAGGAGGAGAGATGAGGGGAAGAGGGGAGGGGAATGGAGGGAAAGGGAGAGGCAGAGACAGAACCTTCTCAAGTTAGGGAGAAAACTGAGATTTGAACTGGAGGCCTCAGATTCCAGGGTCCCTACTGTTTCTAGTGGTCCAGACTGCCTCCTATTGCCCACCACTGATAAATGCATAGTCCAAACAAGTATCCCAAACCTCCAACTACTTCCTCAATCCAGGAATCATACCCTTTTTTTTCCCAAAAAAAATCAACTATCCCAGTATAGGATGAGAAAGACCAGTCAGTTGCCAAGGTCTGTTGATGCTACCTTCTTAACATCTCTGGTACATGCCCCCTTCTGACCTCTGACACTGCCACCTCCTTGTTGCAGACCCTCATCACCTCACACCTGGACTATCACAGTAGTCCATTGGTGGGTCCATCAGCCTCAAGTCTCTCTCCATTATAGGCCATCCTCCACCCAAATGTCAAAGGGATATTCTCAAAAGTCACAGAACTGACCATGTTACCACCACCCCCAGCATCCACTAAACTCCAGATTCTACATCACCTCCAGATTCCACTATAAAATCCACGGTTTGGCTTTTGAAGGCTTTCATAAGCTGGTCCCTTCCTGCCTTTGCAGTCTCTTACACATTATTCTCCTCACACACAATCAATACTGATTGATAATCACAATCAGTAAAAATGTGTTGAGTGTCTACTATTCATTAGGCACTCTGCTGAGTGCTAGAGACACAAAAAGAGATGAAGACAGTCCCTGCCCTCAGGGAGCTCACAATCTAACAGGGAGACAACATGCAAACACATAGATATACATAGATATAAATGGATGAACAGAAAATAATTGAACAAGGAAGGCACCAGAATTAGGAGGGGTTGGGGAAGGCTCCCTATAGAAGGTGGGGTTTTAGTTGGGGCATAAAGGGAGTCAGGGAGGTCAGCAGTTGGAGTAGAGGAGAGAGAGCTTTCTGGGCATAGGGGACAACCAGAGAAAATGTCAGGAACCAAGAGATGAAGTATGTTGTTCACAGAACAGCCAAGAGGCCAGTGTCTCTGGATCAAAAAGTATGTGATGGGGAGTAATGTATGAAAAAATTGGAAAGGTAGAAGGGGATAGAACATGAAGTGTTTTAAATGTCAAACTCGGCATTTTGTGTTCAGTTCTGGAGGCAATATGGAACCACAGGAGTTTATTGAGTAGGAGGTGGGGTGGCATGATCAGACCTGAGTTTTAAGAAAATCACTTTAGTAGCTGAATGGAGGATAGATTGAAGTAGAGAGAGAATAGAGGCAGCAGACCCATCAGCAGCTACTGCAATAGTCCAGGTATAAGGCAATGTGGTCCATACTAGAGTAGTAGCAGTATCGGAAAAAGGGGAATATTCAAGAAAAGTTGAAAGTTGACTGGATTGGATGGGGGGGGGGGGCAGAGATAATTAAGAATCCAGATTGACTTCTAGGTCATGAGCCTGAGGGACTGGGAGGATAGTGTTCCCTCCATAGTAATAGGGAAGGTTTAGGGGGAAGGAGAATGAGTTAAGTTTTAGACATACTTAATTTAAGATGTCTACTAGACTTCCAGTCTGAGATGTCTAAAAGGCAGTTGGAGATGTGAGATTGGAGGGCAGCAGAAAGATGGGGGCAGGAAAGGTAGATTTAAGAATCATCAGGGTAGAAAAGGTGATTAAATCTATGGGAGCTGATAGAATCACCAAGTGAAGTAGTAGAGAGGGAGAAGAGACTCTGGGTATTTTCACTAGCTGCGCCCTGTGCCTAGAATTCTCCCCCTCTTCCTCTCTGCCTCCCAGCTTCCTTCAAGTTTCAGCCAAAATCCTACATCCTACAAAGGCCTTTCCCAGTCTCCTTTATTGCTGGTGCCATCTCCAATTTATCCTCTTTGTAGCCTGTTTGTATACAGTTGTTCATATATTGTCTCTCCCCCTTAGACAAGCTTCATGAAAGTAGGGGCAATGTGCTTTAAGAAACTGTGAGTTCTCCATCACCAGAAGTCTTCAAGCAGGGATTCAGGGAGCATTGTTAGGGATATTATAGGCAGAACTCATGGTTTTGGTCAAGCTTAGCTGAGAAGACTTCTGAGATCCTCTCCAGCTCTCAAAATTCCCAAGGTAGTCATTTCTTCCCCCACAACCAGCCCTTGGGAAGTGGATTCCATCTTTCTAGGGAAAGAAGAAGCAAGCTTAGGTCTGTGATGCCCAGAGACAAGGGAAAGTATGCAATGGTTTCTGTGGTGACTAAGCTGTGTTGAGGGCCGGATACATGGTCCAAGTCTTTCTCTAACACAATTCTCCTAGTTAGAAATCAGCCCACCAGCAGTAATGTCCCTCTCTGAGCCCAGGAATAGTCAGAAATTCAGATTTCAAACAGACTCTCATCCCACAGTCAACCCAGTACCAACACCGGACATCACCCGACAACGCTCCTGACAAATGATCCTTCCACGTCTACTCTAATATCTCCAGTGGCAGAGAACTCACTACCCTTCTGTCCCTAATATGGTGGAATCCTAGATTTCAGAATGGAAAAGGACTCTGGAAAGCAACAGTCTGACCAGGACTCAAAGATGAAACTCCAATCCAACTTCCTGACACAGGATGGAGCTTTCATCCCTGACAAGTAGCCTTGTCCAGAGAGATCCTCAAGGTTCCTTAGTACTGAGTGGCAGATACACAATGCCACGTTCCAGGGTCATGACCAGGATACTGTCCTTGTAAGGACAGAACCAGAGAATGAATGAATGAAACAGTCCCTGTCCATAGGGCATTCCATGAAGGGAGACAAAGTGAATATAAATGCAAAAAAAATTAAATATAAAACAACTAAAAAATAAATACAAGAAAATTTGGGAAGGGAGAGTCTAACATCCCTAGCTCATGTAGGAGGTAGAGCTTGACCTAAGTTTTGAAGTAAATTAAGGGTTCTAAGAGGCAGAGGTGAGGAGGGAGGGCATTACCAACATGGGGGACCATATCAGCAAAGGTGGGAAGTGGGAATTTGTGTGGAAGAACAGCAATAAGGGCAATCTGGCTGACCTAAATGGTGCTAGAAAGGCAATAATGTATAATAATGCTGGAAATAGATATTGTAAAGGGCTCTAAAAGCCAAACAGAGGAGTTTGTGGGGAGTAAGATGACAGGGAACCAGAGGAGTTTATTAAGTAAAGTAGGGGAGTACCATGGTCAGGCCTGAATTTTGAGACCATCAATTTATTGGTCATGTGAAGGTGAGACTGGAGCAGGGAAAGAGTCAAGAACAGGAGGCGAGAACAGTAGCCAGACTGAGAGGTGAGGATGGCATATGCCAGGATAGTTGTTGCAAAGGAAATGAAGTGGTAAAGGTCAGGCAGGTAAGGGGAGAAACAAGAGAGAATAGCGTCTTCATGGGAAGTAGAAAGCAGCGAGGAGGCTAGGGTGATCAGTGGCTTTAAAGTGGGAGAAGGGTCAGCCCCCCAAAAAGAAAAAGATTGTGGGCATTAGCATTTCAGGAATCACTGGTGACCTTAGAGGGAGCAGCTTCAGTCCAGTGGTGAAGGTCAGAAGCCAAGTAGCAAGGGAGTGAAAATGCATGTAGATCACTTGTTCTAGGAGTTTGAGTTTACAAAAGGGAGGAGAGATGTGGGGTGATAGCTCAAGCAGAGAGCGGGATCAAGGGAAGGCTTAGGTTTGGGTTGTTGTCGTTGTTGTTGTTGTTGTTGTTGTTTAAAGATGAGGAGAACTGGAAGTGTAGGCAGAAAGGAGACCGGATAGACAGAGAAGGAGAGACTGAAGACTAAAGAGAAGGAAGGATCACGGGGGCAAATTTCCAAAGACTAGACTCATGGACTGGACAAGGCCTTGGACTTATGCTAGAAAAGAGGGAGTTCTTCTTCCCTTTTCCTTCCCTTTCCCCTTCCCAGAAGCAACTTGACAACTCTACTTAGATGGTGCAAGGGTGTGTGGTATCTACATAAGCCTGAGGCTGAACCGTGATTCTCTGGCTGGCTTTTTTCTGAATTAGGTAAGTGAACAGTGATGCTAAGGTGGGTGTTTCTAACCTGTAGCCACTTCTTGAAATGGGATGGGCAGGAGCTCCTGGGACCAGGTGCTGGCTTCCTAACCGGAGACAGTCCCTGAAACATCTCAGAGAAGACACAGCCATGCCCAGGCTTTCCAGAAGATGAGTTGCTTAGACATCACAGAGCTGAGGTGAAGGTGAAATGCCTGCGGTGGCAATACCACCAAGCATTTCCTGCTTTCATATAAAAAGTAGCAACCACCCAAGAAAGTATAATAGGTGTATGGGGTGTTCAGGAAGGACTAGCGCCTCTGGGGTAAGGGTTTGCCCCAAGCACACGCAGACTTTCTCCAGCAGTCGAATGAGAGGATGAGGACAGTTTGTTCCAAAGACCATGAAGGTAGCTGAAGGAGGCACTGTGGAGCACTTAGAGTTTGGTCAGGCATTGAAAATGCCAAGGTCAGTCAGTGCATCCCAGGCCATTCCCAGTTATCCTGACTTTTGTCCTGCCAATGGGCATATCGATGACTCTGAAAAGGAGAGTGAGGCTGACGATTTGGGGCACTTCTGCCTCCTTAAAACCAATTCACCATTAAGTAAAGACATTACCAATGATGTCATTGGTCCTCTCTGAAAACAAAGGACAAACAACAGGAGTCAGGAGTTACTGTTTCATGTTATAATTATTTGGCAATACCCGTGTGAGTTCTTAGCTTTTAAGCATTTCTTCTGTGGTAAAGGAAATAAATAGCCATCCCCTCCCTCACCTACTTTGTACATTGGATATCTTTCTAAAAGAGACTCCATGAATCCTTTTGATCTAAAATATTTCCCCTGGGACCCCAAGGGGTATAATGAGCCAGAGATTGTAAGAATAGCCTGACTCTTCCTCTTTGGAACCAAGCTCTACCAAGACTGAACCTAATCCAAGCTAGCTCAGGACAGCAGTTTCTTAGTGGGAGAGGGTACTCTGATATCAAGGTCATGAATCTGTACAAAAATATAAGTTGAGGGCCTCAGCTGAGGTAGGGGAGAGAGCAGGTGGTTGGAAGAGAAAGGAAGAGTTTTGGGATGGCCACTCTGGGAAGGGGAATATGATAGTAAGCAAGAATAAAAGGATTGCCTTGTAGCAGTGAGGGCCAAGATGACGGTAAGTAATACCAATTTGTTGGTGGATGCTGCCAGCATAGCTGTATAATTTTTTCCAGTGGGGTATAGCTACACAGAAGTAGGATCAGAGAAGACAGTTGGGGACTTGGGGGACTTATGGATCAATTAGCCATGAGTAGCATTAGATCTAGAGGTAAAGGGATTCAAAGGTAGAGTGGTGAAAGACTAGAGGATATGGTAACCCCTTCCAACTTCATATACAAATCCCATGATTGACCAAAAAGCTGGTGGATAACTACAACCAGCACCTCTGTATCTTTGAGAGACAAGAGGTAGTATGTGCCAGGTGCCTCAAACCCTGTGCTACTCCCCCTGTTATTCTGGATAACCAGGAGTTATAGATACTTGGGAATACCCCATTGCCTCTATCTGCCCCAGACCCCACAGCCCTACATCCAGCTCAACCCCAACAACCATCATAGAGAAGAGCAATGTTTGTGAAGGTGTCCGCTACCCCCACCAACAACATCCACCCACCGCCAACGAGGAGGAGGTCAGCCCCACGGCCCTGGGAATAGTAGTATCTCATAGTATCCACATAGGCCCTGGCAATGACCATCCAAGAAAGCAACCTTTTGTAAAGATGCGACCCTTAGCAATAGCCCCTGCAGGTGTGGCAGCCCCCACCTCCTCAGCACCCCAGTTACAGAAGACATGGACAAAATGTTCTCACCACCAGCAGCCTTGGCACTCTCAAAGGGTTCAACATCAGAAATAGATTTGGTTTTGACATTCAAGAAGAGACATTACCATCTGTTTTGCTATGGTACCCCTATAACCAGGTGGCCCTTCCATCTGATTTGGGAATGAATTTTCCTCTACTGTACCATATTCCTCAGTTGATCCTTTGGAGCAAGGACTGTCTTGCTTTTCCTTTCAAATCCCAGCACTTCATAGAGTGCTAAATATACAGTAAGTGCTTAATAAATGCACTTTTATTCATTCACCTTTGCAAATAGTAGGTGCTTAATGATTTTTTTTTTCATTCCTCCATCTTGAAAAGATAAACATCAAATAAAGACTGGTGAATAGGAAAGGCAGAGGTAGTGTCTGGACAGGGAGAGGAGGAACAAAGAATGGGACTGCTTCTAAGGCACAACAGATGCCATGTCTAGCATTAGATTGTGTGGCCAGAGATACAGTGTGTTCCTGAGGGAGCCTGGTTTCTATGAGTGCAAGATGCTAGTAGTGAGGAAGAGGGGTCATCCAAGGAGAAGCTTATATTCCAAGAGGACAGGATCCAAGAGGAAGAGAAGAATGGTCTTGGCTAGGGATCTGAAGAAGTTGTACTGGGATGGTTGGAAAAGAGAAATCCAGACATGGTAGCAAAACAAAGAAACTTTCACCTAGGCAGCCTCACAGTTCAAAATCATACACAATAACCTAGGGACTCTTTTCCTGGGTTTATGTCACAAGGAAGCCATCAAGAAGAAGAAAGTCCCCATATATGCAGAAATAGCAACACTTTTTGTGGTGTTAAGAATTGGAAGCAAAGTCATTATCCATCAACTGGGAAATGGTGAAGCAAATTGTGACACATGAATGTCATGGAAGATTATTGCGTTTTAAGAAAAGATGTGTGTAATGAATCCAGAGAGGACTGGGAAGATATACATGAACTGATGCAGAGTGAAATCAGCAAAGCAAAGAAAATGATATATGCCATGACTATAACAATATAAGTGGGGGAGGGTGGAAGCCGAACACAAAAAGAAAAAAAAAATCTAAAGTAAATGTGCCAAAATTATAAAGATCAAATGACCAAGTTATTCTGAGTATTCTAAATATTCAAATCAACTACAAAGGATCTATAAAGGAAGATGCTATAAACCTCCAGGGAAAGAATAGAAGATAAATAGAAGTATGCATAGTATGGTTTTACATGTATTTATAAATCTCTGTCAAATGGGGGTCTTTTCTAGTGAGATGTGGAGAGGGAGGGAAACAGTTCATAACTTAAAAATATAACAAAAAAATCAATTAAATTTTAATTAAAAAAAAAGATCTAACAGAACTTAAATGAAGAGATATGAGGGAACATTCCCCACCCACCTCTTCACAAAGGTGGGAAGTCCACAGGTGTTGTGCATTGTGCATATTTCCAGACTTTTTCAATGTATTGATCAATTATACTGATTTTTTTCTGTCTAAAAAATACTACTTATCATATGGGAAGGATCTCTGGGAAGGGGAAAGACATTTGGGATAATGAAGATAATACAATAACAAAATATGCCATTTTTAAATGATCATGTGAGCTTCCTTCATAGAGGAAAACCCAGAAATAATTTTATTTCAAGTTCCCATGATTATCAATAACAATCAAAATACAAAACAAGATGTCTATTTGTGATCAGCCAGGTGGCCCAGTGGATAAAGCTGAAGGTCTGGAGTCAGGAAATCTAATCTTCATGAGTTCAAATCTAGCCTCAGATACCAGATGTGACCCTGGGCAAGTTACTTCACTTTGCTTGCCTTGGTTTCCTCAAACGAGCTAGAGAAGGGAATGGCAAGAAAACCCCAAATGGGGTCATGAAGAGTTGGATACAACTGAAATGAATGGACAACCACACTCATCAAAGATATTTGTTGCTACCATGGGGCATTCCTGTTTGTAGGTTGTAGGATACAGCATTAGTTGTATCAAATCAAATCAAACACCACAGAGGCTCCTAAATTAGATTCATAGGCACTCTACAAAGAGTTCAGTCTAACTATATATACAGGAAAAAACTAAGAGATGAGGAATGTGTACTTTACAGCTAGCCAGTAATTTAATAAGTATCAACATTGTGCCAAACTTTAAGGATACAAAGAAATGTTTAAAAACATTGGTTCTTGACCTCAATGGGTTCACATTCTAATGAAGCTGAAATATATATATTTCAAGAGGCAGAGGTAAAGAGGGAGTACATTCCAGGCATAGCAGCCAGCCAGCGAAAAGGCATGGAGCTGGGAAACCTAGTGTCATGTGCAAGGGACAGCAAGGAAGGCCAGTGTAGCTGGATCATAGAGTTCCTGGAAAGCAGTAAAAAGTGAGAGAAGACTGGGGAGAAATGAAGGGTCAGGACTTAAATACAAGGGAACAGGAAGCCAAAGGAGCTCATTGAGCAAGGGGCTGTTGTGGCTTGACCAAAGCTTTAGAAAAATAGCTTTGATGGATGAGTGGGTGAAGGATTCTAGTGGGAAGAGAATTCAGGCAGAGAGGGTAATCAGAAAGCTATCACAATAGTCCAAGCAAGAGGTGATAAGGGTGATGATAGCTGTGTGGGTAGAGTTATGGAGATACTGTAAGGAGAAAAACAATTATATTCAGCAATTTCTTGGATGTGGAAGGTAAGTGACAGTAGAATACAGAGCTCATGGGGCTCTGTGATTGGGAGGATGGCAGAGCCCTTGAAGAGAGAAAGAGAATGTGTTCTGTTCTGAGAATGTTGAGTTTGAGATGCTGAGGGGACATCAAGTTTAAGATGCCCAAAAGGCAATTGGTGATGTTTAACTGCAGCTCAGGAAAGAGACTAGGGCTGGATATATAGATTTGGGAATCTTCTGAGATAACCTAAGAGAAGGGGATGAGATGAGATCACCAAGCAAGAAAGTGTTTAATGGAAAAGAGTATAGGCCTAGAACAAAGTTCTGGGAGATATTTATACAGACTATATGATATATTTTAATGAGGAACTGTCCCATCCCATCCCACCCCAACCCCCTTTAATGAAGGCTTTAGGGTAGACCTACACAACATTCTGCCTCCAAAGGATTTCGGGCAGCCAAAATACAGATGATGTAACTAAGACTCAGGTCATCCTCAAGTCCCAAGGCTGTTTTCAGACAGAGCTAAAAGGGCTCACTGATCCTTCAAAAAGGCGTGATTAAGAGGCCTAATACCCTTGGGCAGGGTATTAGGCCACAGCTGTATGTTGTGCAGGCCCGTTTTAAAGTATTCACAGATTTGCTTAACTGGAGTTGAACAAGCACATAAAATGTTTAAACATGATCTGTCAATCTCTTCCCTGCTGGTAATTGAGGCAAGAACTACAGTAGGCTGCCAGGTAGAAGGGAGAATTCTCTCCCACCTGTCCAAACCATGTGACCATGAAAGCATGACATCTCCATTTCATCTTTTGCATTTATTCT
Organism: Gymnobelideus leadbeateri; assembly: GCA_011680675.1. Taxonomy (NCBI): domain Eukaryota; kingdom Metazoa; phylum Chordata; class Mammalia; order Diprotodontia; family Petauridae; genus Gymnobelideus; species Gymnobelideus leadbeateri. The sequence goes on from WOXC01004553.1 coordinate 513,528, forward strand.
TCCCTGATCTTAGACAAAGAAATATTCAGAGATAGAACAAACCAGGTCATGAACTTGCAAATTTCAAAAAATCCGAAGAGCTATCAAAGCTCCAATAAATTAGTAACAGAGTTCAGCTGGTAGCCATAGCAACCAAGTCTGGAGAGGAGTCCAGTAAGGGTACCACAGAGCAGCCAAGCAACCTTCTCAGGCCAGCCCAGCTAACCAAGAAAAAAATTTGTTCATCAGTCATACTATCCTCAGTGGCAAATTTGGTCAGAACTCCTCAAAGGGAGAAAAAAATTCCTAGGGTCTGCCCCCCAGCCCAAAAATTGGGAAGGAGAGGGATTTGATAAGAAGTTTGAGTCCACTTTCCCCTTGGGACTGAATGGACACATAGAGGGGAGAATATGTGCCCTGGTTTAAGGAGATGTTTTTGTCCTTCAGACCTTACTAAATCTTCCTAGTAAAGAATCCTTCAGTATAAATGAATCCCTCTGTAAAAACTAATGGATATTAGTTGGTAATTGATATTGGGGAAGTTTTAATGGATCAAATGATATTAGGGAAAACATACTAGATGGAAGCCCTTGACTGGTAACACTATACCCCTAAAACTGTGAGTGGAACAGTATTGAGCTGATCTTTAGGGACATAATCTTCCTATGCAATGCAAGCTAGGAGTTTGAGACACCCAAATTGTGCATTCTCTGTCTCTGTCTCTCTCCAGAGATAGACAGATATGAATGGATATGTATGTAGATATGTGTATGTATGTATGTATTATGTGTATATATGGGCTTTGTCTGGGAGAAACAATGAGTCTTCCACATTCACAGAGAAATTCCTCACCCAGCATGCCCTAGTTTGGGGGATCCATTTGAGAAAAATTAGGAGGGTTTTTTTCATCCTGTTTTAGCATGTAATTGTACAATCATTTTGCTCATGTGCTTCCATACAAATCAGACTAGTTTCTTTTGTGACAGCTCTGTTTGAGTGCTTGTGTACCAGTATCTATTGTATAACCAGTCACAGTATGAGTATCACAGTTTAATAAGAAAAGTATGGATTCTGCCAAATCACTCAAATACTGGTGCCTGATTCCTAAAGGATCAATTTTTTTTTCATTTTTCTTTTAGGAAGGAATAAAGGAAACAAGCATTTTTAATACTTACTGTATGTCAGGCCCTGTGCTAAACACCAGAGATAAAAGACAAAAGACAGGCCCTGCCCTCAAGAAACTCACAATCTAATCATTTTAATAACTACAAATATCATCTCGTTTGGTTTTCAAAACTCCCAAAATTCTTCCCCGATTTGCAGGTGAGGAATTGAGGCAGATGGAAGCCCAGGGTCACATATGTCTGAGGCAGGATTTGAATTCAGGTCTTCCTGACTCTTCTACCCACTTCACCATTTCCTGCTTGCTATGAAATCCTTCTCAGCTGCATGTCCATAAGGAAATGTTTTCCTTTTTGTCTTGAGGTCTCAAGGAATCAACCCCCAAGTGCTTAATCCCTTTCTAGAGACCCACATGTATTAGTGTTTTTCCTAACCCTTCTTTCTTTCTTTCCTTCTTCCTTCCTTCCTTCCTTCCTTCCTTCCTTCCTTCCTTCCTTCCTTCCTTCCTCCCTTAGTTTCTTTCTTTATTCTTTCTTTCTTCTTTCTTTCTAGAGGGGAGAAGGCAGAACAATTGGGGTTAAGTGACTTGCCCAGGGTCAGTGGCCAGTAAGTGTTAATTGTCTGAGGCCAAAGTTGAACTCAGGTCCTCCTGACTGCAGGGCCTGTGCCCTAGCCACCCCCCTATTTTCTGTCAACTTAACTCCACCTGGCCCATTCTGGGGAGCTGTGAATTCCATTTGTATTATCCTTGCAGTGGCAGGAATCCACTGGGGAATTTAGGGGTATTCTTTTATAGGAATCCAGAGGAAATTCTCCTGATCCCAAGATCACCTAGGGCAGACAGCCTCTGCAGAAATTTCAATATGCTCTGTATAAGAAGGGAAACGAAGATTTTGTCTGGATCTCCAGTTGGAATCCCTGTGTATTTCAATGCGTGGTGCTTTATGTCATTTCAGAGAGCCAGAGGAATTTTGCCGGATAATACCAGCTCTATGAGGGTGGGTCTGGAGCAGGGGAGAGGGTGGTATTAGACAAAGAAAGTGAGGCTCCCCCCCCACCCCATCATCCAGTCCCTCATTAATGTACTCAAGTGAGCAGCCAGCCCAAGGGCTGGTGTCTAAGTAACTATTTGTTGTGCAAATAAGGAAAAGGGCTGATGACCTGGGCTCGAATCCTCAGTCTCTCAGGAGGATCTGTTGGTTAACATTTTTTTCATCTACCCTGGAATCGATCCAGCACGCTCAGAACTCCTTCACTTAGATCTGGGGTTTGCTTCCTGGCATCTCCTTGGGGGAAAGGAGCAGACTGAATCGCCTTGGGTAAATTATATAAGGCTTTCATTGACCTCACAGACTTCTCCTGAAACAGGAAACAATCTTTTTTGTCAAATGATATTCTTCATGTGCCTAGGGCAGAGAGGTGAAGTGAGTTAACCAGGACCCAGAGTCGGTGTGTCTACACTGACATATATGTGAGAGGTGGGCCTTGCCTCCAGGTCCTCCTCACTCCAGAGTCAGGCTGTTATGGCCCTTAGCCTGGTGTCCACATTTAGGGTGGTCTGTGAGCTTGGATGGGAAAAAAATGACATTTTCACTAGCCTTTTGAATTGAAATTGAGATTTCCTTCGATTATGAAGGTGAGTTTACAAACACATAGTCTTCGCCAGCCTGGCTGAGCAAGGGGTCCAGGAAATACAAAAAGGGAAAGAAACTTTGAAACTATAAATCACAGAACAGATGTCAGCCTGTACTAGTGGAGGGGCCTTGATCACCAGGAGTTCTGTATATCAGTGAAATTATAGAAACCACAAGTGTGAACAACAATAACAACAAAAGTACTTCAGATGATGCTGAATGGTTGAGAATTATGAAATGCCAGGATAAGAAAGAGAGAGAGAGAGAGAGAGAGAGAAAGAGAGAGAGAGAGAGAGAGAGGAAGGAAGAAGAAAGAGAAAGAAAGAAAGAAAGAAAGAAAGAAAGAAAGAAAGAAAGAAAGAAAGAAAGAAAGAAAGAAAGAAAGAAAGAAAGAAAGAAGGAAAAAAGGAAGGAAGGGAGGAAGGAAGGAAGGGAGGAAAGAAGGAAGGAAGGGAGGAAGGAAGGAAGGGAGGAAGGGAAGGAGGGAGGGGGAGAGAGAGAGAAAGAGAGAGAGAGAGAGAGAGAGAGAGGAAGGAAGGAAGAAGAAAGAGAAAGAAAGAAGAATAGAAAGAAAATGTTTCCCATCCACATATCAAGACTATTCAAGATCCCTTGAAAAATACGTCCTAAATAACCCCATTTGATGACTCTGTAAAGCACAGATGTCAACCTGAGGGGTTCTTTGTGGATAATGAGGGCTTGAAGATGCTCCTATTTGCAAATGACTTTGTGCTGATATCACCAAGCCCTGACATACTACAGACCCTCCTGAAAGAAATCTGTAATCACACAAAGAATTTGATCTGACCATCCACATAAGAAAGACCAAGAGGATGAAGAATATTTATAGCCCAGATTATGACATGTATTTGGACAAATAATCTATAGTTTGTCCATCCTCACTTATGTGTGTACATACATATCTGAGTGTATATATGTACATTTTAAAATATATAAATATGCATATATTTTATATATGTGTATACATATACATTTATATGGTTACTAAGTGTCAGTGGATAGAGCACTTGACTTGGGCTCAGGAAGACCTAAGCTCCAACCCAGCCTCAGACACCCTATTAGCTGTGTGATTCTAGGCAAGTCATATAACTTCCTTTGACCTCACTTTCCTGGTCTGTAAAATGGGGGTGATATTAGCACCTCCCTCACAGAGTTGCCCTGAGGACCAAACAATGTAAAACACATAAAACATTTTGAAAATCTTAAATATGTAAATCTGAGGTAGTACAAATGGACAAGCTGGGCCCAAATTTGAACAGGAGGAAGAAAAGAGCGTGACAGCCTTTAGGAAACAGTCGACCTCCTTTAATGAGCCATGGAAAACCAGACTTGAACCATCTGGAAGTGAGGATCACACAGAAGGCGATAAAGAGGTGTCTCGTGGATGTGGCCTCTGCAACATGGAACCAATGAAGAACTTCCAAGAAGAGAATTAAAAGATGTCACCAGGGAATTAGGATAGAACAAGAAGATGGGCTAGCCATGTGGCAAGAACAGGGATGATAGGTGAACTAATAGAGAGCTTTATTCATACCTTTTCAATGGCAGGAGAAATCTTGGGATGCCTCCAGCATGGCGAGTGGACCCCTGTGGTGCATTTATGGGAAGATATGAACCAAAGTCATATAAGATGGGTGGACACAGTTGGTGTGATCAAATCATGGGAGGGAATTTAAATTTAAATCAGTGAGATCATAAATCTGTGTCATATGTCACTTATTGAATTAAAAAAAATTCTTCTTAATAATGAGAGATGCCCAGAAGTGGAATGGACTGAGTGAGATAGGTTATTGAGACAGTGGGTGCCCCTTTTCAGGAAGTCTTCAAGAAAACACTGAACACCCACTTGTCAGAGAGCCTAGAGGAGATTCTTGTTTGAGTAGGAGTTGAATGCTACACAGCCACTGAACCCTCTTCCAAAACTGAGATTCTTAGTAAAGATAAGGACAGGCTACCAGTTTTCAGATTTCCTCTCTGTCTACCCCAAAACACAAAGAGTAACCAAGAATCAAAAACAAGGTGAATTTCCCAGCAAATTAGGAATAGAACCATGATGGATCTCAGGTCCTCTCATTCCAAATCCAGTGTTCCACCATCACTTACCCTAGGCCATTCAGGATGCTAGTGCTAGAATCCCATGTCTACCATATTGGATTGGTGCCACCTTCCCACTTCTCCATTCCTTATGGCTTGGAAGTGGTAGGTTGATATAAGTTTGTTCAGGACCTTCAGGCAGAGGGATCCAGACCCTGAGGTGCTAAGAAGGTCCTTTATAGATCCAGCCAAGCCCCAAGAGAAAAGAAGATCTTTGTCCACCATCTGATGGGGCTGCTAGAAGTGGTAATCACTTGTTCCATGGTATTGGTGGGAGTTGGAATGTCCTGTCCCTTAGGGCTGCTGGGGACTATGGTCCTTTAGGCTTCTGGGAACTGTAGTTCTTTGTCCTGTGCGGCTGCTGGGAACTGGTGTCCTGCCCTAGAGGCTGCCAGAACAGTCTTCTCCCTACCTCAAAAGCTTCTGGGAACTGGAGTCTCTATGACTTTTGCTCACTCTGTTCTTCCCTTGTCTGTCCTCCATAGAAAACAAGCCCTGCCCAGGTACCAGGTGTGTGCCACCCACCACCCTTAATCCTGAAGTGAAAGCCCTCAGGGCTTCAGTTTCCTATAAAATGGGTGAGTTGGACTAGGGGTTACTGGAAATTCCTCCTACTTCCCAATCTGTGACCTGTGACCCACAATCATCCTAGCTGTAAAGCACAGCCTAAGGGACCAGCTAAGGAGGACTGTCTGGTTGATCTTGATCAGTCAAGAAACCTTATTTCTCCACAGGCAGCTCTGCCTAGATCCAGGAAGAGAAAAGCACTCCTCTGTCATAATTAATTACCTACAGATCCACCCCTTGGAGAGGGAAGGGTGGGAAAGGAGCACTAACCTTATTGACCCAGCCAAGACTCTGGGGAGGGGAAGGAGGAGGAGATAATATATGGACTTGAATTTCCTGGAATACCCTGACTGAGGCAAGTGGCTCATACAGACTAGGCTCTGAAGAAGCAAATGAGAAAGGAAAGAGAGAAGGGATGGGGCACCTGGAATATAGGAAAGGAGGGAGAAGAAAAGGAGGGAAAGAAGAGAGAAAGGATAGGAGAAAGAAAATAGGGAAGGGAAGGCAACAGAGAGGAGAATGAGAAAAAACTCAAACAGAAACAGAGTTTTTAATCCACATATTAGGATCTAGGATCTCTGTGGGCCTCATACTTAGTTATAAAATGTGATGTTGCCTGTTTTATTGTATTTTTATTTATTTTGTTAAATATCTCCCAATTCCATTTTTATCTGGTTCAGGAAGCACTCTGGAGGGTCCTTTGTTGGACACTTCTGGGAATAGATGATAGGAGAGAAAAGACAGAAGAGAGAGAAGAGGGGAGACAGGATTAAGGAGAGGAAATGGGAAAAGAGAAGGGGAGAGAGAAAAGAGAGAGAAAGTGAAACAACGGGATGGAGGAGAGATAAAAAAAAGAAGGGAGAAGAAAAAAGAGAAAAAGGATATGGTGGAGAATAAAGAAAGGGAAAAAGAGAGAGGGCAGAGGAAATAACATGACAAGATTGGATAGAGAGAGGCAAAATTAGTTTTGATTTTTTTTTTTTAAAGAGATACAATCTTCAGACCATAAACCCCTTATCTTGACTTCAATTCCTGGCAAAATTCTGCAAGGTATACGTTGGCAAACACCTCTAAAGGGAAACACAGAGCAATAGGCAACAGTCTCTTTTCAAGAATAAATAATGCCAGATCAACTTGACTGCCTTTTCTGACAAGGTTTCCAGGCTGGCAGAACCAGAGAATGCCAGAGATATAGGCTATGTGGATTCCAGTGACACATTTAAAAGTCTCTCATGTTACCCTGCTGGACAAGATGTCAGGATGAGAACCAGACAGCATGACAATTCTGTGAATTCACAATTGGTTGAATAATCAGATGCAAAAAGTAGTCATTAACAGATTGAGCAATGGGGAAGGGAAGTGTTTGCTATCACCACACAAGGATTTGTCATTGGCCTTGTAATAGTCAATGTTGATTATCACTGACTTATAGGAAGGTCTAGGTGGCCTCTTTATCCGTTTTTCAGATAACTAACTCCAGGCTAACTAGAGATAGTTAACACCTTGGATGTCAGGTTAGAACATGAAGAGGCTGAAACTAATAGGATGAAATGTCAAGTTTGCTGTGATTTCAATAATCAATTGCACATGTAGAGGGTGAGAAGAGTTACCATGAAAACGATCTGCATGTTTTTGGAGACTGCCATCAAGATGTAAGTTAGGCAGAGCCCTAAGAGCTAAGGCAAGTCTCGTTTACACGGAGAGACAGTGTCCCAGAAAATGGGGGCAGAGTCCCACTGTCTTTTCCTGCCATCAGACCTGCTGTACTTGTTCCTCACAAGCAACCTTCTATGTACACCTGAGCCTTTTCCCTCACTGTCCCACAGGCCGAGAATGTATTACCTCACCTCCATCTCTTGGAATTCCTGCTTTCTTTCAAAGTTCAGGCCAAGCACCACCTTCTCTGTGAACCCCCTTCTGCAGGCTGCTAGTTCCCTTCCTCCCCAAACCACCATTTTGTATATATCCTCCCCCCCCCACTTCTCTATCTCTCCCTCCCTTTCCTCCCCTATCTCTCTCTCTTCTGTCTCTTCCCCCCTCTCTTCTCTGTCTCTCTCCCCCCTCTCTCTACTCTTTCCCTCCCTCTCTCTTCATATGCATACATACATATATGCATATATATATGCACATATATATAAAATCTCCCTTGTGTCCCCTGATAGAAGCTCCCTGAGGGCAAAGACTGTCTCATTTTTCTCTGTGTATCCCTAGCACAGTGCCTGGCACATATTAGGTTCTTAATAAATGTCTTTTTATTAATTGGTATAAACATAGGGATGTCTATTATTAGTATTTTATTAATATATCCTATTAATATTACTATTAATGAAATGCTGCTGTTGTTAATGATGATGATGAAAGCAGCCTGATCTAGTGGATAAGAGAGCTAGCTTCGGAATGAAGGCGACCTGGGTACCACTCAGGCCAAGCACCACCTTCTCCAACTGACCATGTGACCCTAGGCAAGTCACATAACTCCCCAGGCAGCTTTCGTTGCACTGCAAAGAAGGTGCTACTCAGCTTTGGTAAGGAACATTTCCTCACTGGCAGCTGCCTACGCTGGTAAAAATCACTCCTAGATAATAAAAATAAGAACATGAACCTCTCTGACCCTCTGTTTCTTCATCTGCACCTGTTGCCATGCCTACCTCACAGATCAAAGGAGATAATGCCTGAAAGCACATTTCCAACCTCAAGGCCACGGAAATGTCAACTGTTATGAGCACTCCATGATGGCAGGCTTCTCTGAAGAGCTCTCCAGGGGCAGTACAGTTAAACCTGTCCTACCTGGCCCCAGAGGAATTAACCCGAGCTTTGCAGAAAAGGGGAAGGGGAGGCACGGAATTGGGTTTGATCACAAAGGAAAACTGATCAGCAATTAGAACAGTCCAGCAGGGCAATGGATCAGTGGCCTGGAAAGATGGGACCTTAGGAATGGAGTACTTCAAGGAAAGACTGGTTGACCACTGGTCAGATAGTCTAGAGGGGATTCCTGCTTAAGTCTGGGTTGGACTAGATGGCGTCTGACGGGCTATTCAGCTCTGAGAGTCTATGGGAGGAGAGAGAAGGGAGGGAGGGAGAAGAGGAGAAAGAAAGGGGGAGAGAAAGGGAAAGGAGAGGAGAGGAAGGGAGAAGGGAGCGGAGAAGAGCCAGGGAGGGGGGTGGGGGAGAGGGAAACAGGAAAACGGGAGAGGGGAGAGGGGCCAGGAAAGGGTAAGGTAGGGAGAGGGAGACAGAGCAAAGGAAGAGAGGAGAGGCTGGCAGCTGGGGCAAAGGGAGAGGACAGAGAGCGGGAGAGCTAAGGAGAGGAGAACTGGAGAGGAAGCTTCCCCAGTCTTGCTCTCCTGCTCCTCCTTTGTTCCTTCTGCTCCTCCTCTGCGTCACGCCCCCTGGTCCTCCCCCTCCCCCTCTCCCCTTCCCTCCCCCTTCCAGGTCTCCTCTCCCTCTCCCCCTCCCCCTCTCCTCTCCCTCCTCCCTCCCTCTCCCTAGCCTCCTCCCTCTCTCCCCCTCCTCTCTCTCTCTCCCTGAGGCGGAATGGAATTTTTTTCCCTGGACCGGGGCCAGGAACTAGGGGGGAGGCCGGGCAGGGCCGGGCAGGGGCCTGGGCCGGCCGGGGCCCACCGGCGGGAGGAAGAGAGAGACACACACAGAAAGAGAGAAAGGGAGAGAGAGAGGGAGAGGGAGAGAGGGGTGGGGGGGAGAGAGAGAGAGAGAGAGAGAGAGAGAGAGAGAGAGAGAGAGAGAGAGAGAGGGAAAGGGGGAGGGAGGGACGGGCTGGGGGCAGGGCTGGGGGTTCCGCTGTGCGGGTCCTGGAGCGTGGGGAGGGAGACACACACACTGGGAGGGAGACATCGAGAGGGGGAGGGAGGAAGAGAGAGAGAAGAGAGACAGACAGAGAGAGAGAGAGAGAGAGAGAGAAGAGAGAGAGAGAGAGAGAGAGAGAGAGAGAGAGAGAGAGAGAGAGAGAGAGAGAGATTGAGAGAACATGGAGGGAGAGGGAGAAACGAAGACAGAGGAGGCAGAGACGGAGGGAGGGAGGGAAAGAGAAGGAGGAGGAGGGAGGGAGGGGGGATGGAGAGAAAGGAGGGGGAAAGACATAGAGACCGAACGGAGAGATTCAAGAGGCTGAGAAACCCGGAGAGAGGGAGATCCGAGACCTGGAGACTAGAGACAGGCTCAGAGGCACCCAGAGGGAGGAAAGACCTAAGACAGAACGAGGCTCCGGGGCACTGGAAGACAACTGAGCCCCAGATTCCAAAGCAGGGATGGAGAAGGGGCGAAGGGACAAGCCGCCCGCCCGCCGGCTGGCCAGCGGGACCAGCGAATCGGAGTGGGGCTGGCCAAGGGCAGAGGATGGAGCCCCAGCCAGACGGACCCCGGGAGCGGCCAAAGGGCCGCAGGTGCTGGGGAAGGTGAGTTGGGAAGCTGCCCCGGGCCCGGGGTTGGGGGAGAAGGCGGCCCAACGGTGCCTGGCCCATCCCTGGAAAGATGGAGACTGGGGTGGGGGCGGCGGCAACAGGGTGGAGGGTGGGGGCCGGAGCTGGATCCCGGCCGACCCCTGGGCAGGGCCCCTGGGGGGGGGAGGAAAAGAGGATGAGAACCTGGATTCTTGAGGGGGGCGGAGGCTGAAGGGGGGTACAGGACGCCTAGGTCCCCATGGGGTGGGGGGAATCGGGCGGCCTGAGTCACTGAGGGGGGCGGGGGCCTGGGCCCTGGGAGGAGGGAAAGAGAAGGCGGTTCGCTAAGGGAGCTCCCGGCACTCGGAGAGTTAATGTCTGGCAGGGCCGGCGGGAGGGGAGGAGGGGGAGGGGCGGGGTCGGGGGCTGCCCGCATTAAGGGGTCAAGGGTGAGCGAGGCGGCCCGGGGGGCTGTCTGGGCTGCCAGACAGCCCGGGGTCAGCGGCGGGGGCAGGGGCTGTCTGTCGGGGGAGGGTACTTGAGCATCCGGGCCCCCAGCCCCCGCCCCCTTAGGAACCCAGACGTTCCGTCCCTCCATTCCGCTATCCCTCCGGGACCAGGCATCCCGATCCCGGAGTCCCTAGCCCCTCAGAGACCTAGGCCCTAGCTGGGGGTGGAGGGGACAGGGGGAACACAATCCCCCATCCCCCGAGGACTCAGGAATCCTGAAACCCGTCCTTGGCCTCTCTGGGACCCAGGCTTCCTAGTCTTTCACTGCCTGTGGCCTCTCAAGAGACCCAGGCATCCGGATTCCCTCAGTCTCCTTTCCTCATTCAAGGAAACTGGAGTCCTGAACCCCAGCCCTAGATCTCTCTCTCTCTCTCTCTCTCTCTCTCTCTCTCTCTCTCTCTCTCTCTCTCTCTCTGTCTCTCTCTTTCTCTCTCTGGAACCCAGGCTTCTGCATCACTCGGCTCCCCTATCCACCAACCTCCTCCTGCCCCCCACCCCCTATCCGAGACCCAGTCCTTCCTCCACCTCCCTGAGCCCAGCTGGAGTCCGGCTCTCCAGGGGTTAAGGGGGCGGTACAGCCGCCAGCCCGGGTTGCCATGACGCCAGACTGTTTGGGCCTGCTCTCTGACCCCCAGGGGCTCCCTGGGGGCCAGGGGAGGGGAGGGGACCCAGGCTTACTGCCCCCCAGCCCACCGTGGGCGCCATCCATCCCTTTTGATGCAGGTTCTGAGCCAGAGAGATGCCTGAGAGGGCCCTGGGCTAAAGGTCTGGACCCCTAGGTTCTGTCCTGATATGTGACCTTGGTCCAGGGGCACCACTTACTTGAGCCTCAGTTTCCCCTAGTGTGATAAAGGATTCGACTGTCTGGTTCTTCACTTCCTTTCCCCCTCCCCCTCCCTTGGCTTGGGCCCAGAGCATGCTGGGATTCCAAGGCGGGCACAGGGCCAGGGGTGGGGGGTGGTCCCAAAGCAAGGGCAGCTATACTATTGAGTCGGACCCTGGTCTGACTCTGGAAAGGGGAGCCTAGACAGGGGACCCTCAGCCCAAGCCCAGGCAGGTCTTGGGATTGAAACAGAGAAATTGGCAAAGAGATAGATACAAAAAGACAGCAGACTCACAAATTGAGACCAGAGATGGATGGAGGGGAAAAGAAGTGTGGGCTGGAGAGGGGAGGAAAGACAGAAAGAGGGAAGGAGGGGGGATAGAGGAGACAGACAGCAGACACAGAGAATCCCACAAACCTACAAATAGAGAAAGCAGTGAGAAAAAGAGAGTTGGGGTCTGCCGGCCTCTGGTCAGCCTTCACTGCCTACCTCTTCTCTGCTCCCAGGAAATAAGCCAGTATTCCTAGGACCCTGAAAAGATCAAGATCTTGGCCAAGTAGCCAAAGGCCCAGACAGGTAAGGATGCCCCACCCTGCGCCCAGAAAGAAGGCCCGGGTCAGGACTCCTCATCCCCCTCATAACACAGAGAGGGTAAGAACCACCTCCCTCATGCTCCAAATGGGGCAAGGGCTGGAGCATCAGGACACCTGGGTCCCTTTCGGAGGCAGGGAGATCAGGAAGCCTGGATCCCTGAAGGGGGGGCAGGGGCTGGGGAATCAGGACACCTGGGTGCCTGAAGGGGACAGGGGGATCAGGAAGCCTGGTTCCCTGAGAGGGGCAGGGGCTGGGGAATCAGGAAGCCTGGTTCCCTGAGAGGGGCAGGGGCTGGAGCATCAGGACACCTGGGTCCCTGAGGGGGCAGGGGTTGTGGCCCAGGCACCCGGCTCCTGGGGGGGCCCATTCTGCAGCCTGGCACCCACCCGTAGATCCGACCTTGCGGGGCGCCGGCCACACACAAGCTCGAGTCTGTGGGTCTGTGTCGGGATTGGCATCGCCGCCGGGCCCCCCTGCCGACCTGGTCCAGCCCCCGCCCAGCCCGGCCCTGTCCACCTCATGCGCTGCCCGGGCTGAGGTAGTAGGTTGTACAGTTGAGAGAGACACCTGTGGAGATAACTGTACGGCTCACTAGCTTTCCCCGGGCTGTGCCCTGCACCGGAGGAGGAGGGGGAGAGTGGGGGAGGGGCCCATGCCAGAGGCTGGGCTTGATACGGCCTGGGAGCTGTTGGTTGGGGGCCTTTCCTGAGGCAGGGCCCTGCAGACTGTGCTGGGGGCCAGTAGCAATGTGACCCTGCCTCTTACTGGGCACTGGGGGAGACAGTGTCTGTGTCTCTGGGTCCCTCTCTGTCCCTATTGGTGTTTTCCAGTAGCACTGTTTTTCCATCTCTGTGTCTCTCTGGGTCTGGCTGTTTCCATTTCTGTGTGTGTGTGTGTGTGTGTGTGTGTGTGTGTGTGTGTGTGTGTGTGTGTGTGTGTGTGTGTGTGTTTCTTTCCTTGTCTCTGTGTCTCTCTGCCTCTGCTCCCCTGCCCCCGCTGTCCTCTCGGTCCCTGAGACCCTTTAACCTGTGAAGACGTCCAGGGTCACAGGTGAGGTTCTTGGGAGCCAGGAGGCCGGCCCATCAACTGACAAGAGCCAGGATCCTCTGTACCCATAACCCTCTGACCTTGGCCTTACTGATGACCCCAGCCTCCAGCCCTAACCTTCAACTCCAGCCTCCAACTCTGGAACCTGCTGGGGGATCATTAGGACACCTGAATTCCTGAGAGGTGTTTGAGTTGACGGATGCCTTGTCCTTGGGGATGGGTGGGCCTGGGATGGAGGGGGGCACAGGATGGCTAGGTCCCTAAGTGACAGGGGGATGGACACTTGGGAGATCCTGGGGGCCAAGTCCCCTCCCCCACATTCCCTGATGACCTCACAAAGGTCATCTTCTACTGCTTTCCTTCCCCACCTGTGGAAAGGCCCCCGACATGGCCCTAGCTATGTCCCCACAGGCCAGTCAAATGGTCCCCCTGGCCTTGGGCCTGGCCCTCAGGCTGCTGGTGATGAGCGTCCCAGTGTCCTGGGGCTGCCTGCTCTGTTTCACGTCTGAGCTTGACCGGCAGCGTCTCTGCCAGCTCTTCACAGGCCTGAAGAGCCGCCAGGGTTCCCAGTGTGGGATCCAGCTGATGGAAGCCTTCCAGGGCCTGACCCACACCCAGATAAGTGAGGAGCTCCCCAGCCCAGAGTAGCTCAGCAGCAGCAGCCAGCATCCCAAAGATCTCAGCCCCAGGACACACTCCCCACATTGCCACCAAGAGAGAAGCACTTAGCGCCCTCAAGATCTAAAGGTTGCAGCCACTATAGAGAATGTCCAGGCCTATCCCTCCATTGTCTAGAGAACAGTAGACCCCAAGGTCCTTCCTTGGTTCACCCATTCAGAGCTGGAGGGACCTCAGAGGCCAGCTTGTCCAGCACCCTCATTTTACAGAGGCCCAAGGGTCTAAGCAGAGGCAGTGACCAAACTGAGACCCTCTGAACTCTCTCCCTCCCCTCATCAGAGACCCCAGATACACCTGGGAGAAGTGGGAGAAAAGCACCCAACACCACATTGCCTGGAATAGGCCCTTCCCCTAGGCCTGGCTGCTACTTCCCTAGCCAAAGGTGCATTCTCCCAGGGCCTGTGTACCCAGTAACCCTCTCCTCCCCCCATGCTGGGCCTCTCTGACCCCCACTCTCCAGGGGAAGTTTGGGACTCCCCCAAAAGCACATCATAGCCCCAAGTAACTGAGAGCCCACTTCTCAGGGGTAAAGGCCCCTTCAGAATCGAGTGCTCTCCCCCCACCCCATGGTGTGGATTCTGGGGTCCAGTCCCTGCCCCCTTGCCACACTCCCCTCCCCCACCCCCCAGATTATGCTGAAAGAACCCGACTGCATGATGCCTTCACTCAGACCATCTTCACCCTGGAGGAAAAGGCTGCAGAGAAAGGTGAGTGTGGCCTCAGACCTAAGACCTTGGGTCTGAGAGACCTTGGGATCACTGGGGGGCTGTGATCACATTGGAATAGAGGGAGCGGGTGGGGGAGGGGGAATCTGTGATAAGGCTGCTAAAAGGAGGAGGTCTGTGGTAATCCTAGTGGGAGGAGTGGGGGGCCTGTGACAGTAATCGTCAATGATAACATTGTGAGTAGGTCTATTTTTAAAATGGATAAAGAGGAGAGGGTATGACAAGATAGGAAGGAGGGAGCCCTATGATAATGGAGGAATGAGTGAGGGGACCTGTTTTAAACCTGTGAAAAGGAGAAGCAGAATAAAGGCAGTGTGATAACTTGACAATCAGGGGACCTTCCATCCTGTCAGTGTTCAAAGAACCGTGGTAATGTGGGAAGGAGGGGACCTGACCTATCATGAGAGTGAGCAGGGTCTATAACAAGGGACTAGGAAAGAGGGGGTGTGAGAGTAAAGAGGGCAGAATCATAGGTTTGGAGCTAAAAAGGAATCCTAAGACCCACCTGGTTCATAGATGTTATCATGTGGCAGTGATCAGAGATAACATTGCACGGAGGGGTGGAAGAAATGGTGGAGAAAAAAGTCACTAAGGCACCAGCTTGTGCCAGACTAACCTGCTTTCCTCTTTTGACAGGATTACTAGACAAATAGATCAGGAGACCTAGATTTTAGCAAAGCATTTGACCAAAGTCTCTCACACTATCCTTCTGGAAAAGATGAGGAGATACCAGGCATTGCCCATTGATTGAATGACTGGAGCCAATGACTGGTTCCATGTTGTTTTGGAAGGAGATTCCTACTGGAGTGCTGCTGGCTTCTATGCCATTGAGTGTTTCATCAATAACCACTGAAGGCATAGAAAGCATGCATACCCAATATTGCAATTGACACGAACCTTCAAGGCACAGTCAATAAGCATATATTAAATGCCTACTGTATACCAGGCACTATCCTAAGCACTGGGGATATAAAGAAAGGCAAGAGCCATTCCTTATCACAATCTAATCTAATGTACATCTATAGATGTACAATCTATACACAGAATAAATTGGAAATAATTAATAGTACATTAGAATTAAGGAAGATTTGGAAAGGCTACCTGTAGAAGGAGGGACTTTAAAAAAATTGAGAAACCAAAAGGCAGAGATGAGGAGGGAAGACAAGAGAAAATGTAGACAGTCACAAGATAGAATATCTTGTTCAAAGAACAGCCATTGTCCCTGGACCAGAGAGTGCATGGCAGGGTATAAGGGAAGGGGAAAAGCACTTATGTAGCACCAACTGTATGCCAGGCACTGTACTAATATCTCACTTGATCCTCACAGTCCTGGGAGGTAGAGGCTGTTATTATCCTCACTTTACAGTTGAGGAAACTGAGGCAAACAGAAGTTAAATGACATGCCCAGGATCACAGAGCTAGTGAGTGTCTGAAGCTGGATTTGAACTCAGGTCTTCCTGATTCCAGTCCCAGTACTCTATCCACTGTGACACCAGCTGCCTCTAGAGTATAAGAAGACAGGTAATGAAGGGCTGTGCAACCAAACAGAGGATTTTATACTTGATCCTGAAGGTGAGGAGGAGCCCTGGAGTCTATTGACTGAGAGAGTGGGGTGAAAGGACAGTAACGTGTTTAGCCCTGAGTTTTAGGAAAATCACCTTGCCATTTGGAGGATGGATTGTAGTGGAGAGAGACTTGAGGCAGGCAGACCCAGCAGCAGGCTATTGCAATAGTCCAGGTGAGGGTCTGCACCAGGGTGGTGACAGTGTCAGAAGAGAAGAGGGGGGATACTTGAGAGATGTTGCAAAGATGAAATCAGCAGGTCTTGGTGGCAGATTGGATATGGCAGATGAGAGAGATAGTGAAGAGTGAGGGACTGGGAGGATGGTGGTGCCCTTGATGGTGACTGGGGAGTTTGGTTTAGGGAGAAAGATAATGAGTACAGTTTTAAACATGTTGAGTTTAAGATGGCTATAGGTCATCCAGTTGGAGGTCTCTAGTAGGCAGCTGGAGAGGTGAGACTGGAAAGTAGCAGAGATTAGGACTGGATAAACAGATCCAAGATAGATATATGCAGAGGTGATAATTTAGTTCATGGGAGCTGTTGAGATTACCAAGTGAGATAGTTTGGAGGAAGAAAAGAAGGCACAGAGGGAATACTCAGAAATAACATGATGGCGTGATCTCAGTAAAGATCCAGCCAAGGGGTCAGATACCTAGGAGGGGAGCATACTGTCCTAAAAACCTAGAAAAAAATAGAGGGTGATCAACAGTGTCAGAGGCTACAGAGAGGTCAAGAAGGATGAGAATCCAGAAAATTGGGAGGCTGAAGCTGATAAGGGGAAATTGAGTAAGAATAAATGTAAAGTCCTTCCCTTGGCTTCAAACATTCAATTCCACCACAAGTATAATAAGTTGGAGGCGTTATGGCTTAACTGAAAAATACTTGGGGTTATAGCACCATACAAGCTCAGTGTGAGTCAGCAGTATGATATATAGATATAGATACATAAGCTTAACACCAGTGAAGTCATTAGGCTGTGTTAACAGAGGCCACAAACTGCCACATATCCAGGAACACATCCTGCTTAGATGTGATACTTCTGTCCTATGCCTTGGTCCAATCTCATCTGAAGTCTTGAGCTCAGCTATGGACACCACAGTTCAGGAAGCATGTTGACAAACCAAAGTAGGGAAGAGAGGGGTGGTGATGGTGATTACTCTCCCACCCAGGAAGAAGACCCCCTGACTTCTACTATATAACCTCCTAAACTAGCCCAGCTGGCTCACATTGACCAACATTGCCCTAGAATGAGGTAGTCCACCAAGATGGCAAAGGGCTTTGGGTCAGTATCCCATGACCATCATTTCAAGGGATATTGAATCCAGTTCAGAAGAGACTACTCTGGCAGGACATCATGGCAGTCTCCAAGTATTTGAAGGACCATCATGGAGAAGAGATGTTAGCCTTGCTCTCATTGGCCCAGCAAGCAGATGTCAGAGCCATGGGTGGAAATTACAAAGTGGCCAATTTGATGTCAGGGAAAACTTCCTAATGATGAAAGCTGCCCCAGCATGAAATCGGGCACTTCCAGAGGCAATGAGTCATGAATACTGTAGTAGAGGGATTCTGCTCAAGGTGTAAGTCCAACCAGATGACTGCCAAGACCTTCCCAACTCTTAGCTCCTGTTGTTCTGCAGAGGGTGATGGCTATGGAATAAGGAGAAATGATTCCAATGAGTGGTGGAGGGCCTATGAAGGTGATGTACTGAAGGGAGCCGCTTAAACGAGGAACTGAGAGGGGATTTGATCATGTGGGCAGAAGTTGGGAGAGGGACAGGGAGACCTGGCTAATGTGGAAGTGATCATGGAAGTGAGAGAGATGTAGCAATTCAGGGGTGATGCAGACATCTAGACCAGCACTGGAATAATATTGAAACGAAGGGGGCTTGGCTAATATTGGAGTGAAGAGGGCATGTTAATATGGGAGTGGGACGCATCTTGTTTTAATGATCAAGTGAGAATCGATGTGATGATGTTGGTGATAAGAGTTCTTTAATGATTGTAGCATGGTGGGGGAGGTGATCATGAAGAAGTTAATGTAATAATATTGGATTGGTGGGGCTTGGCTCTTTTCATGTTGAATTCAGAAGGGATATGGAATGAGCGAACCTGAGGAGAAAGTTTGGGGCAGGAGAATATATAGGAGAACAGATGGGATAATGAATGAGGGAGGGGATCTGTTTTAACTATGGATTTAGGGGACCTGTTTCTTATAGATTTGAGGGACCTGTTTTAATTGTTATTTGGGGGACTTAAATTTATTGTTAAAGTGAAGTAGGCCTTAGATAACTGTTGAATGATGGGGGATATAATGATGAGGTAGATAGGAGGGACATGTGATACATGGGTTTGAGACGGCCTCAGCAATGGAGTCAGAAGAAATATGGCAATGACGAGGCAGTGAGGGGGAGGATGTGATCATTCTGGGGTCAGCTGGGACCTACGATGATTGTAGAGGTGAAAATAAAGTAAGAGGCTCATGAGGAAGTTGTAAAGGGATCTGTTTTCATGATGAAGCAAGAGGGGATGTGACGATGTTGGGCTGGGGGGTCCTGCTTTGATGTCAGAGTAAGCGAGGGCCTATGCAACCTCGGGGCATGTGATAATGATGGACTCAGCACGTTTGGACTATATGAGAGTGAGCAGGCCTATGGTGATGTTGGCAGGAGAGGAGATCGTGCTTGTGTTGGATAAACTGGTGACAGCGATGGAGTAAGAGGAAGGAAAGGGCGGTAATGCGGCCAGGGGAACCCTGATTTAGAGCCCACACCATGGCAGAGGTCTCCTCCTCCGGGGATGTGATCCTGGAGTGACAGAGTCGCATTGAGGGAGGCCTGGCATAGTGTGGGGAGGGAGGGGAATCCACGATAATGATGGAGGGAGGGAGGTGGGACCCATGATCATGATGACGACATGGGGCCGAGGCTCTTTTAATGGTGGAGTAAGGAGGGATGGAAGGATAATAACGGACAAAACAGACCCGAGACTGTGTTGGAGGGAGGTGGCATCCATAGCAGAGGAGGGGGGCTCGGGGTAATGTCAGAGTGCGGGGTGTGATGACTGTGGAAGGAAGGATCTGGGAATCTTGGATTTAGAGTAAAACAGCGTCCTTGGGCTCTCTTTAATACTGCAGTAAGGGTGAAATCACTCAGTGTAAGGCCAAGAGGTGCTGGGAAATGTTGGGAGAGTGCAGGGAAGATGAATGAGGTAGTGAGAGGGGCTGTGGAGGGAGGGTAAGACGGGTCGGAATGAAGAGGAGCAGAAGGAAAGGAGGAGGGGGAACCTGTGACTGTGAAAATGAAAGCTCATGGATCTGGGGATCCATACAGGATAATGGATATAAATAAATATACATGTGGGGGAATTAGAGGTGGGTAGGGAAGGGAATCTGCTAGAATGTGGGAGGAAGGGAGGCCCAAGAGAGAGTTAGGATCCCCATGATAATATTGGGGTATAAGAATATGAGGTGATGATGATGGAATGAGGGACCCCAGAGCTAATGATGGAATGAGACCCTTGGGCTAACGATGGGATGAGGGGGCCTTGGGCTAATGATGGAATGAGGGGGCCTTGGGCTAATAGTGGAATGAGGAGGCCTTGGGCTAATGGTGGAATGAGGGGGCCTTGGGCTAATGGTGGAATGAGGAGGCCTTGGGCTAATGGTGGAATGAGGGGGCCTTGGGCTAATGGTGGAATGAGGGGGCCTTGGGCTAATGGTGGAATGAGGGGGAACTATGATGATAACAAGTGGAGGTGGTTGGTTATGATCATCCTGGAGGGAGGATGTCAGAGTCATAAGGACTATAATAAGGAAGACCTGTCTTCACCTGGCAGTGAGATATGGGAGGTGATGATAGGACAAATTAGGAACAAACAATCATACATGAGAGCTGAATGTAAGACATAGGCTCATGGGCTTAGAGCTGGGAGGAGCCTGAGGGACCGGGTCTAGTCCAATCTTCTCATTTTCCAGTTGAAGAAACTGAGGCCAAAGAAGCCTAAATTGCTTGCCTGGGGTCACACAGCTGGTAAATATCAGGACAGGATTTGAGTTCAGTTCTCCCTAGCTCCCACGCGGCACCCTTCCACTATGACTTGCTGTCTCTTCACCTCCATCTCCATCGAAAGATGTAAAAATGTTGGAGTCATGGGCAAAGCTTTGATCAAGTTGGAGTGGAGGAAGTGTCTGAGCAGCGTTAGCATAAAGAGACCTGTTTTAGTGATCGAGAGAGGGGGGTATGAAAGTGAGAGAAGGAACAGGGCATGTGGTCATTCTTAATCAGGAGCCTTGTTTTACTTGTGGACAAGGTGTGATAATGATGTCATGAGGGAATTTGTGCTGATGTTGAAATGAAGGGACCTACTCTAAAAATGGAGTGAGAGGGGATGGGATGGAAAGATGGAATAAAAAGGGGCCTGTGTCAATGTTGGAGTGAGGGGGCCTGTATCGATGTTGGAGTGAGGGGCCTGTGATGATGTTGGAGTGAAGGGGCCTGTGTTGATGCTGGAGTGAGGGGCCTGTGACGATGTTGGAGTGAGGGGCCTGTGACGATGTTGGAGTGAGGGGCCTGTGTTGATGCTGGAGTGAGGGGCCTGTGTTGATGTTGGAGTGAGGAGCCTGTGTCGATGTTGGAGTGAGGGGCCTGTGACAATGTTGGAGTGAGGAGCCTGTGTCGATGTTGGAGTGAGGGGCCTGTGATGATGTTGGAGTGAGGGGCCTGTGACGATGTTGGAGTGAGGGGCCTGTGTTGATGTTGGAGTGAGGCCTGGAGTGAGGGGCCTGTGTTGATGTTGGAGTGAGGGGCCTGTGTCGATGTTGGAGTGAGGGGCCTGTGACGATGTTAGTGAGGGGCCTGTGACGATGTTGGAGTGAGGGGCTATGTTGATGTTGGAGTGAGGGGGCCTGTGTCAATGTTGGAGTGAGGCGGCCTGTGACAATGTTGGAGTGAGGGGCCTGTGACAATGTTGGAGTGAGGGGGCCTCTGTCAATGTTGGAGTAAGGGGCCTGTGACGATGTTGGAGTGAGGGGCCTGTGTTGATGTTGGAGTGAGGGGCCTGTGACAATGTTGGAGTGAGGGGGCCTGTGATGATGTTGGAGTGAAGGGGCCTCTGTCAATGTTGGAGTGAGGGGCCTGTGACAATGTTGGAGTGAGGGGCCTGTGTTGATGTTGGAGTGAGGGGCCTGTGACAATGTTGGAGTGAGGGGGCCTGTGACAATGTTGGAGTGAGGGGCCTGTGACAATGTTGGAGTGAGGGGGCCTCTGTCAATGTTGGAGTAAGGGGCCTGTGACGATGTTGGAGTGAGGGGCCTGTGTTGATGTTGGAGTGAGGGGCCTGTGACAATGTTGGAGTGAGGGGGCCTGTGATGATGTTGGAGTGAAGGGGCCTCTGTCAATGTTGGAGTGAGGGGCCTGTGACGATGTTGGAGTGAGGGGCCTGTGACAATGTTGGAGTGAGGGGGCCTCTGTCAATGTTGGAGTAAGGGGCCTGTGACAATGTTGGAGTGAGGGGCCTGTGTTGATGTTGGAGTGAGGGGCCTGTGACAATGTTGGAGTGAGGGGCCTGTGACAATGTTGGAGTGAGGGGGCCTGTGATGATGTTGGAGTGAGGGGCCTGTGACAATGTTGGAGTGAGGGGCCTGTGACAATGTTGGAGCGAGGGGCTGTGTCGATGTTGGATCGAGGGGCTGTGTCAATGTTGGAGTGAGGGGGCCTGTGACAATGTTGGAATGAGGGGCCTGTGACAATGTTGAAGTGAGGGGCCTGTGTTGATGTTGGAGTGAGGGGGCCTGTGACAATGTTGGAGTGAGGGGCCTGTGTCGATGTTGGAGTGAGGGGGCCTGCTTTAATTATGGTATAAGAGGGGATGTGATATAATGCTAGAGTACAGGGGGTTTGTGATAATGGTTGAATGAGGGGACTTGTTTTAACAGTGGGGTGAGAGGAAATGCAATAATGAAGAAGTAAAGGGGGCTTTAATAAGGGAGTGAGAAGAAAGGTAACAATGTTGGAATGAGGTGGGCCCTGAGATGGCCACAAAGGGAGAGGATGATGGGCTGAAGGCGGCCTCTGATGACTTTGCATTGGGTGCTGGAAGCACTGTTGACCTGAGGCACTCTGTGGTAACACCAGAGTGTGATAGCCTGAGAGGTGTCTCAGAGACTGTTGTAGGTTGGTTGGTATGGAGAGAACAATGGAGATGGGGCCTGTGGGTGTGGCTTAAGAGGTGGGCGCCCTGAAGCCCCAAGTAGATGTCCAAGCCAATGCAATTCAATTCAGCCAACATCTATTAAGTGCCTACTGGGGCTGAGAAATGCCAGGACAAAAAAAGGAAACAGGCCCTGCCTTCACAAACTTACATTCCATTGGTAGGGAGACGGAGAAAGGGAGAGAGGATAAAATACATAAAAAATAGTTAGCTGCATGTGGTGGGGGAGGGAGAGCCAGCCTCTGCAAAGGCAAGGAGGCAGGAGATGGGCTGGTGTGTAGGAGGCAGAGCGAGCAGGCCAGGTTGACTCATAAGGAATGCAAGAATGGGTGTAGCAGGAAATAAGATCAGCAAAGAAGGAGCCTTGAAATGCCAGGCAGAGGATTTTGGATGTTGTCCTGGAGGCCATAGGGAGCCATAAGAAATGTTGGAGTAGAGGAGTCATAGAGCCTAGAGGGTTGGAGAAGTAGGCAAAAGACCTCCAGTGCTGTGTAGGCATGTGCGCATATCCAAAGAGGCGTAGCAGAAAGCCTACGGCATGATCCCAGGGTGACAGCTGCCTGAGTCATGAGGCTACAAGTGGGTAGGAAGTCTAAGGGTGAGTGGTGGGTGATAGATGAGTGTGGCTTGGGAGTTATGGGAAGTCTCCTTGACCCCGAAAGCCTGCCCACTCCCAACTGTTAGCTGAACATTTTGCTCTGGACTTAAGGAGATACAAAGTTTAGATAGGACCCTCGCCCTCGTTTTGTAGAATCATAGATTTACAGCTGGAAGGGACCTCAGAGACTTACCCCTTCACTTGACAGATGAGGAAACTAAGGCAAAGTGACAGTATGAGACCACATAGGGCATGAGCATGCAGCAGCATGTTGGTATGGAGTGTCCTAGGAATTTTGGAATAATAATAACTTCCCTTTCCACAATGCTTTGAGATCCCCAGAGATCTGTACAACACTTCCTTTGACACTGACTCCACTGATCTCCAAATAATAACAGCAGATACTTCTATTAACAAGCATACAAGAAAGTGAGGCCCTCAAGTCCCTTGCACAGAAGGCTCCTTTGGAGGAACTGGGAATATTAAGCCTGGAGAAGAGAAGGCTCAGGGGGAAAATGAGAATGGCCTTCTAAGTATCTGAAGGGATGCTTCATGGGCCGGCGAGGGCAGAAGCAGGAGCGATATAGTGTCGAGGAGGGGTAGCAAAGAGGCAGATTTGGGCTCAGGGTGGGGAAAAGCTTCCTAAGGAAGAGAGCTCTTGCCAGACTGGAATGGGCAGCCTTGGGAGGTGGCAGCTGCCTCCTTGTCAGCTGGGCTGGACCCGATGGCCACTGAGGTCCCTTCCACCTCTCAGGTCCTGTGATATGGCCCTTTAATCCTGGACAGGTGCAGCATGTTTGTTATCAATTTTGACCTGATCCTTCAGTTACTGTTAACCTTCTAGATGAAGAGACTGAAACTCAGAGAGAGCAGATGACTTGTCTAGGGTCACACAGCTAGCAAGAGTTAAAGTCGGGCTTTGATCCCAGGGCTCCTGACTCCAGGCCCAGCAGTCTCCCCCACCATGCTACAGAACTGCTTGGGGTGATACTAAAAAGATATGTTGGCATGTAATGGAATAGGGGCCTTAAATCCCTGGAGTAATACGGCAACATGCAACACTCCAGATAAAGGAGTCCATCCCTGACAAGGCTTTGTTAAGCACCTACTGGAGATCCAAGAAAGGAACAAGCTAGTCCTTGCTCACAAGCAGCTCAGCCTAATGAGGGATAAGGGGAAGTGCTACCGGGAGCCACACTGAGCTCTGGAGTCATCTCTGAGGGGCTTGCCCAGGAGGGAAGGGGACGGCAACTGCCGGAGCCCTGTGACAGAGGCTGAGTTCCTCAAGATGCTTCCCTTCTGTACTCTCTCTCCCTTGGCAACTTCATTCACTCCCTCTCCTCCCTGCCCTGGACTCCCAAGTCTCTCTCTCTCTCTCTCTCTCTCTCTCTCTCTCTCTCTCTCTCTCTCTCCAGCCCCAACCTCTCTTTCCAAGCTCCAGACTCAAATGGAAGGGAATGCAGAAGCATTTACCAAATGCAACGCTCTGCTAAGATCCAAGAGCTAGCTGGTCCCTGTATTTAAGGAGCTCACTTCTAACTGTGGGAGACTACACATACTGAAGGGTGCAGTGAGGGTGGATGGCAAGGCCCAAGTGGAGGACACAGCAGTACAACAAATGATCAGGCCCATGGACAAGACAGATGGTGATGTCTCATAGTCCTCCATCTTAATGAGTAGATAAACATTTATTAAGTACCTATTACCTGCAGGCATTGTGCTAAGTACCAAAGATACAAAAAGAAAAAGCAAAAGAAAGTTGCTGTCCTCAGAGAGCTCATAGTCTAATGGGGAAACAACATGCAAACAAATATATACAAAACAAAGTACTTAAGGGATATATAGGAAATGGTTAGAAGAAAAAATGCACTGGGAGTCAGGGAGTATCTTATAGGAAGGGAGTTTAGTTAGGGCTTAAAGGGAGCAAGGGAAGCCAGTGCTGGAGCTGAGGAGTGAGAGCACTCCTGGCTGGGGGAGGGGCAGAGAAAATGCCCAGAGGCAGGAGATGGAAAGGAGAGAGACAGAGACAGAGAGAGAGACAGAGACAGAGAAAGAGACAGAGAGACAGAGACAGAGAGAGAGAGAGAGAGAGAGAGAGAGAGAGAGAGAAAGAAAGAGAGACAGAGACAGAGAGAGGAGAGAAAGAGAGAGACAGAGACACAGAGACAGAGAGAAACAGAGAGAGAGAGAAAGAGACAGAGAGAGAGAGAGAGACACAGAGAGAGACAGAGAAACACAGAGAGAGACAGAGAGAGGAAGGAGAAGAAGAATGATGAAGAGGAGGAGAGAGAAAGAGATGGAAGGGAAGAGCGGGAGAGAGAGAAAGAGAGATTGAGAGAAGGAGGGAAGGAGGAGAGAGAAGGGGAGAGAGAAAGAGACAGAGAGAAATAGAGAAGAGAGGACAAAGGGCCCTCACCAGCTCGTACCTGGCCTAGTGCAGTGGTAGGTGGGGCTCCCCACCTGGGCCCTCCACTCAGCTGTCCAAGGGATCCTCCTGCAGTGCAGGGCTGACCAGGTCACCCCCATTTCCCTGCCTCCCTCTCACAGGACCAAATATTAAGTCATCTGTTTAACCCTTCCTGAATTGGCCCTTTCCCCCTTTGCGGTCTTCTTCAGTCCTGCTTCACTCCGGCACTGTAACCTCCCAGGCATTGGCCCTGGCCTCCCTGCTGCTGCTCAGTGCCCACGGTGTGCTGAGCACTGCTGGGGGCAGCAGGGCGGTGGAGTGGGTAGAGGTTTAGAACTGGGATCAGAAGTTCTGGGTTCTCATCAGGCCTGACACTTACTGGCTGTGTGACCCTGGCCATCTTGCTTACCCTCCGTCTGCCTCAGTCTCCTCAGCTACAAAAGGGGGACAAAAACAACAGCTGCCTCCCTCACAGTGTTGTGAGGATCCAAAGGAATCATATCCGTGATACACCTGACACAGTGCCTGGCACACAATGAGTGCTTAATAAATACTATTTTCTTCCCTTTCCCTCCCCCTTTAAGTACTGGGGATACAGAGAAGGGGAAAGGCAGCCATCACTTTCAGCTTTAGGGTTTCCACTCCACTGTTCGCCTTTTATCTTCATGGACAGGCCCTGAGTCTGTGATGTGCTCCCTTCTCACCTGAACCTCAGGCTTCCTGCAAGCAGCAGCTCAAGTCTTACCACCTAGAAGGAGCCTGGACCAGCCTGTCACCGGGCGGCCTTCCCCCTTGATATTCCCTATAGAGTACCATGAACGGACAGATGAGAGACAGACAGACAGACAGATTGGATAGATAGACTAGATAGATAGATGGATCAAGATAGATAGATAGATAGATAGATAGATAGATAGATAGATAGATAGATAGATTAATAGACTGGATAGATAGATGGATAGAAAAAGGCATAGCTGAATGGATGGATGGATGGATGGATGGATGGATGGATGGATGGACAGATGGATGGACAGAATTATGGATGAAGAGAAATAGACTGGATAGATGGACAAAAGGAGGGATACATAGATGAATGGATAGATAGGTAGGATAGACATAGACTGATAGATGGACAGAAGGATAAATAGATGGATGGATGGACAGAATGATGGATGGATTGATGGATAGAAGGATAGACAGACAGATATTTAGACTGACAGGATACAGACTGACAGATCTTGTATGCATGTAGATTCCACATATTGCTTCTCCCATTAGACTGTGAGGGAAGGAACTGTTCCTCCCTCTCTCTGTACTTTTGGTGCTCAATACAGTGCCTGGGACAGAAATGTTTGTTGACCCACTCTTTGGGTCCCCCTCCTCTTTGAGGGCCTTCTAACTCATCTTGTGCCTCCTACATAAACATTAGACTTCCCTGAATAGCGTTCAGTGTGCACTACAGCCTGGTGCAGCCTCCCATCTCTTCTAGTCTAATCTCATGCACTCAATGTTTAGATAGCCTGGATGCACATCCTGCACACTCCCACCTCCACACTTTTGCTCACCCTGTTCCCTATGCCTGGGGTACCCTCTCTTCTCCTTTTTCTTCACCTGATGAAATCCTGCCTCTCATAAACCCTCCCTCCAGGAAGCCATTCACTTTTCTCCTCCAGTCAGAGATTAACCTGCCTGCTTGAACTTCACATACTGGACTTTTGCTTTTGAATTTATCAAATAAGATAACATTTTATGCATTGTACAAATCTTATAGTGCTATGTAAATGCCGGTTATTGTTTTTATAGTGTTACTTGACAATAATACTCAGTACTAGGCAGCCAGATGGCTCAGTGGATAGAACGCTGAGCCTGGAGGTAGGAAGAATTGAGTTCAAATGTCTGACCTCAGACATTTACTAGCCGTGTGACTTTGGGCAAGTCAGTTAACCTCTGTATTCCTCGGTCTCCTCAATTGTAAAATGAGGATCATTATAGTACCAACCTCCCAGGGTTGTTGTGAGGATCACCTGAGATAATGTACATATATTTTGCAAAACCCACAGTGCTATATAAATGCTAGCAATTATTAT
The DNA here is from genome assembly GCA_011680675.1 of Gymnobelideus leadbeateri. Taxonomy (NCBI): domain Eukaryota; kingdom Metazoa; phylum Chordata; class Mammalia; order Diprotodontia; family Petauridae; genus Gymnobelideus; species Gymnobelideus leadbeateri. The sequence continues at coordinate 540,583 of WOXC01004553.1, forward strand.
TAATTACTCCCTACTACTATTGATTATATATTGTCCCCAATCAGACTGTGAAGCCCAGAGGTTCTTTCTTGTCTTTTATCCCCAGAGCCAAAGCCAGTATTTTTCACATAGTAGCCACTTATAAAATGTTCCATCATAGTCAGAAAGGTGGGGGGGGCTACCAGGACAGAATGCGGTATACCCTTTTCCAGATCAGATGCTTGTTAGTTCGTTGTTTTTCCTAATCACAAGGGATGATTCATCCTGGGGGAGTTTGGTTTGAAATAACTAGCAAGTAAAGACAAAAGGCATCAACAAGGCTTTTTACAATGTTTCGGTTTGTAGTACAAAAAATATTTGATTTGTAGTTAGAAGATAGTATGTTCCAGTCTTAGCTCTGGGACTTTCTACCTGTGTGGCTTCAGACATGTCTCCAGTTTCTTCATCTAGCAAATAAGGTGAACTAAACAAGTCTAGTCTCTTCCATCCTTCAGTCCATAAGCCTATGAACCTAATTAGAATTTGAAAAGATTTGTGAAGACATGTGTCCCTTGCACATTTGGGGAGCTCGGAACCTGGGCTTTCATCAGTGTAGAGAGCTGCTTCCTGCTGTGAAAGCTTCCTCCATGGGCACAGGTTGGTCATCCATCTGCAACTGGTAGTTTGAGAAAGTTGCCTGGGGCACTAAGATATCCATGGTGAGGTTGTTAGTCAATTGAGAGGCAGGATTTGAGTCCAGATCTTTCTAACTCCTAAGCATTAGTACACTCTGACTCTCATATTGAGCATTAATAAAAGCAGGGAATGAATAAGTGTGGGGAAGGTTTCTATTTGGGGATAGTGACAGAGATGAGAAAAAAAGAAAGAAGGAAGGAAGGAGGAAGAAAAAAGGTAGGAAATTTCTTTCCTAAGGGAGAGAAGGAAGGAAGGAAACATTTATTAAACACTGTGTCAGAGAGAGAGAGAAAGGGAGGGAGGGAAAGAGGGAGAGAGAAGGGGGAAGAGAGACAGGAGGGAGAGAGAGAGGGAAGGAGAAAGAGACAGAGAGAGAGAAAAGAGAGAGAGGGAGGGAGAGAGAGACAAGAGAGAGAGAGAAAAGAGAGAGGGGGAGGGAGAAGATAAAAGAAGGATAGATAAAACATTTTTTAAATGCAGAAGAAACCTGAAGTTCAGAAAAGGACAAGATTGTTACTACCTTATTAAATGTCACAGAAAGAGGGACCAGCCATTGATTTCATTAGCATCAGGAACTCTCAGGTGAGAAAATGCCCTCTATCAAGCAAGTCAACATCTCTCTGCAGCTTGGAGTCTTAGAAAATTCCTCAGGGCCATGAGTGGTGAAATGACCTTCTCACAGTCACCCAGCCCACATGTCTTAGTCTTAACCTTGTCTTAGGTTATATACAAATCTCTGTGTGCATAATATATGCTTTTCAAAATACTATACAGAGAAGTTTCCAGGTTCGTGGACCTGTACTTTTTTGTTCTCTATACTTTGAAGAGTTTGTTTGTGACACTCAAATGAAAAAGGAAATTAAAAGAAAAATAAATGCTCATGAAATCCATAGCCCAGGAACTCTGTAGAGGTGGGAGGACACTGTGTTAAGTTCAGATGTAATGTGTTCTGTGGCTCCCTGTGATGACTCTGGGTCTGCAGGAGAGAGGTGTGATCTCTCAGGAGCTGTGAGAGCACTGGGAACTAGGTAGCTGTGTGAGAACTCAGAGGTGTGCTAACACTTCAGTGCTCCTTCAGAGGAAGGGAGGAAGGTGGAAGGCACTGACACTGGGCTCTTGACAGGGGCAGCCATAGTTTGGTGGGATCACCTGGGCCCTAGGACCTCATCAGTCTCAGTGTAAGGGAAAGGACCCTTTTAATTTCCAGTGATCAGGACTTCAGGGAATGGTTCACTTAGAAGCATGATGAATCCACAGGGTCCATAGGACAGTAGGGTTCAGGGCTCCAGCTGGAGGTAGAGGATTCCAATGCAGTCCAATGGGGGTTCAAGGACCAAGAGTCATTCACAGTGTTAGAATAAACCTTCCAGTGAAAGATTGTTGTTATTTGTCCTTCTTTCTCAAAGAGGACCAATGACATCAGGAAGGTGATGTCCTGACTTGCAAGTGAATTAGATTGAAGTCAGGCAGAGCTGTGCAAAGTCACCCAGCCTCACATTGTCCTGTAGGGTCACCTGAGGCCAGTGGCAAGAAAAAGGTCAGGACAACTGGAGATGATTCCCCCACACACACACCCCAAGTGAAAGAAAAAAGTAAAGAACATTTACTGAGCACATGTTAAGTGCCAGGTGCTGTTCTAAGCACTTGACAAATAGCATCTAATTATTGTACCCATTTTACAGATTAGGAAACTGAGGCAGACATTTGCTAAGCGACTTGCCCAGGGTCACACCACTAGATTTGAACTCAGGTCTTCATATGCACACTAGACCACCTAGCTGAAAGAGTGTGAAAAAGGACTAAAGACACTCACTCCTCAGGGCTAAAAGGAATATGATGAAGCAGAGAGATTAAAGAGTTAGAAGAAACAAGAAAGAGTTCAGTGCCTCTGAAGGAGTAGAAAAGGGTGTCCAGTGGTCAGCAGGGCCACATGCTGTAGAGAGGTCAAAGGGAAGAGGCCAAGGAATTTTGTCATTCAGGAGACTGTTGGTGTCAACACATTCTCTCTCATTTTTTTTTCATTTTTCTGTCTTAGCCAGGGCAATTTTACTATTACTTGTGTGCACAATGGGTGAACCAGACCATGAACATGCAAACAGGTCCCACAGCCTTGCTCTCTAATCAAGTGGGGTATGGCTGACTAATTTATAGTCTCATTCGGAAGACAAAGAATGAATTGACTTTAGAGAATGCAATTCCAGGTGGGGTAGGGAGAAGAAGCCAGATTACAAGGGACTAACACATCGACTGCCAGTGGCAGGATCCAAATAGATCTTGGCAGGCTATGTAACACTGAACCCAATCGAAGAAACTTAAAATTCAATAGGGTTAAATATCAAATCTCACATTTGAGTTAAAAAAAATCAGTCTCACATTTCCAGGATGGGGGAAGGCATGGCCAGAAAGCAATCAGTCTGAAAAAGATCTGAGGGGTTTAGTGGGCTCCCAGTTCCATAGGAATCAGAGGTGAAATACAGCAGCTAAAAACAAAATAAAACCAGGGAAAACAAGCTGATGCTGAGTTACACTGGGAGGCATTGCTCCCCAAAAGAAGGAAATTTTAGCCCCCCAGGTGTCTGACTTACGAAGATTGCATTGAAAATGCCAGGCACCAATAAGCTGGAAAGATCCAGGGCAGGGCAAGTAGCAATGGGGAAGGGTCTGGAGTCTTTGCCATAGCAAGCAAGCAAGGATTCACTAATGGTCTGCTTTGTGCCAGGCACTATACTAGAGGCTGGAGATTTTTAAAAATCTAACAGTACTTGCCTTCAGGGAGCTTCCGGGTACAATATGTATATGTTTACATATGCACAGATTATACAAAATGAATCCAAGGTAGCTTGGTGGGAGGAGGTACCAGCTACCTGGGGGGGGGGTCGAGAAAGGCCTTGAGAAGAAGGGGATGCTTGAGCTGAGCTCTGAAGGAAACAAGGGGCTGGAAAAGGCTGAGGTGAGAAGGGAAGGAATTTCAGCATCAAATACAAAGACAGGAAATAAAGGGTTGAACATGTGAGAAACAGCAAAAAAAAAAAAGCCAGTTCATATCAAAAAGTGATGCATAATTAGTGTGTTGCAAAAATATGTTGGAACCAGGTCATTAAAGGGCTTTAAAAGTCAGAGAAAGGAGGTGGTATTTGATCCTATAGGCCATAAGGAATTACAGGTGTACATTAAGAAGGGGAGTGACAAGGGAGAATCCGTTTGGGAGAGGATTGAGTAGAGAGGGGAGAGTCTTGAAGGAGGGGACCTCCAGTTAGGAGGCCATTATACTAGTCCAGAAGAGAGATGTGGAGATGCTGACCCAGGACAGTAGCAATGATGATGGCTGAGTAGGTGACTGATGTGAGAGCTTTGGTGGAAATCGGGATGAGAAGGGTTGGTAACTGATTGGATACATAGTAAGGGAGGAACTGAAAATGACCAGGAGTTTGAGAGCCTAGGAGTTGGGACAAATGGGTACTCTGGACAGATGATCGGGCAGATTGGGAAGGGGATGAATTTGGGGGAAAAGATAAGGAATTCTGTTTGGGACATAGATTGTTGTTATTTGGCCATTTCAATCTGATTCTCTATGGCCCCATCTAGGGTTTTCTTGGTGAAGATACTAGAGCAGTTTGCCATTTCCTTCTCCAGCCCATTTGACAGATGAGGAAACTGAAGCAAATAGTTAAGTGACTTGTCAAGGGTCACACAAGTAGTGTGATCGGTGGAGTCAGGACTCAAAATCTGGTTGGAATGTCACTGGAATGTAGTTTGGAATTTCCAGTAGGCAGCTGCCTTAACTAATGATGTGGGACTGGAGAGTGGGGAGAGATGGGGCTGGATATTTATATCTGGAAGTAAGTAATATGCATTGAAGTGATCATTTAACCCATGAAAACTGATGAAGAGGAAGAGACAGAGAGAGAGAGACAGAGAGACAGAGACAGAGAGAGAGAAGAGAGAGAGGAGAGAGAAAGTATAGAACAGAATAGATAGTACAATATAGTATAGGGAGAGAAAAGGAGAGGGCCAGGGCAGAGCTTTAAGGAACCCTCATGGTTAAGGTTTATAATATATCTGATGAGACAGGAAAGGAGCATTCAGACAGGGAAGAGGAGGTCCAAGAGAAAGCAATGTCATGAAAACATAGGGAAGAGAGAATTTAAGAGAAGCTGGTCAACAGGCCCATTTGTTGCAGAGAAATCAAGAAGAATGATGATTGAGAAAAGGCCATCAGATTTGGCAATTAAAAGATCACTGGTAATTTGGAGAGAACAGTTCTGATTGAGTGATGCTCCAGCCATACCCCACACTTGAGATGGCCATGTGCCATGGCAGGACTGGACCAGCAACCATTATAATTGTTAAACCTGCTATGCATTTTAATGGTATTTTGTAGTAGTATAGTACTACAATAGTAGTTTATTTTATAATAATTGTTATTATATCAGAGAGGCAGCCTGGCACAGCTAGGCTTGGAGTTGGGGTGACTTGAATTCAAGTCCCATCTCTGACATACACTGGCTATTTGAGACCCTAAGCAATAGAATCCTTAACCATTCAGAGCCCTCAAACCACTCTCTGAAGACTAGAAATCACAGAGCAGGTTTGCCTCAGTTTCTCAATTATAACATGGGTATAATAACAGCACCTACCTCCCAGGGTTGTTGAAGGATCAAGTAAGATTATATTTGTAAAGCACAGTGCTTAACTCATGGTGAGTGTTGTATAAATAAATGCTCATTCTCTTCCCTCAGCCATCTCCCTTGGTAGTAGACATTCCCTCTACCAATGAAATCACAGCTTTAGTCCAAATACTAATACTGATAGTAGTACTAGCACTACCCTGGGTGGGTAGCAGATACGGTGGTTTAGGATCAGAGAACCTGGCATCCAGGCCCTCCTGTGACACTTACTAGCCCATATGATGTGAGACAAATCACTTGTATGTGAATGATGTTATAGAGAGACAGAATCTTAAAGCTCAAAGGGCATCTGGTCCAACCTTTACCTGCAAAGTACATCCATGATGCCCCACTTTCCCCAGCTGACACGTGGAGACTCCCATTAACCAGAACTCAGCCGTGTCTGATCCCTGATAACAAAGAGTACTATCATCTCAGAGAACAGGCTCTCCAACAGGCTGTCATACTGCCTCTGAACTTCAGGGCTGGAGGGAGTCTCCAAGACACCAGCATTGGCCCTCCTCTCTCTCCTTGTAAGTGTAACAGAGGGCTTCATGAGAAAATGGCACAATTGGATTCCAGCCTGGCTTTCTAGTCTTGTTTCCCACTAACCCCTTTCAGGCATTCTGGTTTTCCAGGCAAACTGGTCCACATACTGTTCATTGCATGGGAAACTCCATCTCTTTGTCTTCCCGACCTGGACTGCACTCACTCATCTCTGACTCTTAGAATCTTTAGCTTTCTACCAAAAAAAAATTGCACAGAACAGTTGTCCTTCATGCTCAAAGTGGACCAAAATGACATCACTATGCCAGGGTCAAGGTACAGTGTGTCCGACCATGGCTGATCGGACCAATATGGCTGTGCCACAGGTCGGGCACGAATAGTCCACGTGAACATTTGGAGCGGAGCTGGCTCTACACGTGGAAATCTCACATTCCTTTTGTGCTACCACAATTCTGCTTTGCTCTTAGAGCACAGCGCCTTCTTTGATGCGGGCAGGCCATGCTGGGTGGTTCGATGCCAGTGTCTCCCATGCCGCCCAATTGATTCCGAAGTTCTTCAGAGAGACTTTGAGAGGGTGCTTGTATCACTTCTTCTGATCACTATGTGAGTGCTTGCCTCTTGTGAGTTCTCTGCAAAATAGAATGGAAGGAGGTTCAGAGGGAAACAGACCAGCAGGACAGCTTAGGAACAAACATACTGAATGCATTATGTATTTTTGGGAAAAGAAACCCAAAAACTCCAAAATGGAGATTCATGGTTTCAGGTAGAGCCCTGGTTTTTCTGTCCTCTTTGCATATGGAAATGCCCAGAGATGCTGGTGTTTGTCAGGTTCAGAATAACCAAAAACAAAAGGGTGTGAGTTCTTAGAAAAGCATCCCTCCCAAGGCTCAGGTTAGGCGCTCTTCTCAGGGAAGCTGTTCCTGGTGGGCCGGTTGCTAATGCTTGCTTCTCCCTCCTCACACTGTCTTTTATTTACTTCTCTGTCTTTCTGCTCTGTGTCTCCTGAGAAGCAGAAGGCTCTTGGAGGCAACTCCGATTCTTCTCTTGTCTTTATAGTCCTTGAGTAGAACACCCCATGAATAAATGTTTGTTGAAATGGCAGCTGTTGCTTGCCTTCTTGTGGAAGGAGGAGCGAAGTGGAAGGGAGAAAATTTGAAGTTTTAAAAAAAACTGTCATTTTTTTTTGGTTTACCTGTAATTGAGAATAAAAATTAAATGAGATGGTGGCTTGGGGTAGGGGTGGGGAGGTATGCTAAATATAAGAGCTCAGGAAGACCCTAGTTAAAATCTTGCTTCAGACATTTACTAGCTGTTCGACCCTAGGCAAGCAACTTTTCTCAGCCTCAATTTCCTCATCTATAAAAAGGGGATGATAATAATAGTACCTGCCTCCTAGGGTTGTTGTAAGCTATTTCTAAAACATGTTACAGACTTTAGAGTACTCTGTTAATATTTGCTCACTATTATTATTGTCAAATTAAATTGTTCTTCCAAGAAGATAGATTTGGAAGCAGAAGAGGCTTTAGAGATAGACAAGGCCAGACAGCCCCCTCCTTTTATGGAAAAGGAAACTGAATCTCAGAGACGTTAAGAGTTCTAGCCAACACCACACAGTTAGTAAGAAGAGTCCAAGGGAGGACTGGAACCAAGTCTTCCTGACTCCAGATACGGTGCTTTCTCCAACGTACCATGCTTCCTCAGTGAATGCAAAATTATGTGGGCGTAGAAAAATGCTCTGTGCATCCACGTAGCAATTTTTCTGTGTGCAAAAGTCCTTCCTCCTAATGCCTCCCCCAGTCCTGAACAGGATCCTTGGCTCCCAAAGGCTCTGCCAGCAGGGCCTACCAAGCTGGAAAAGTTCCTAGTAGGGGCCCAACAAAGACCTTGTGTCTGCTGTCCAAGGAGCGGCCTGGCAAAGGGCAGGGAAGTTCATCACCAGAGGGTTGGCTGAATTCTTTCAGCCACAGTAACCCTTGAAGAGCCTTCACGAGTCACAGAGCGGCTTTAACATGTGTCCATAGAAGAGGAATCCATACCCACAGGGTCCTATATAGTTAATATGATGACTATATAAATAGATATCATTATTACATAGCTAACATTTACATGGTGCCCTAAGGTTTGCAAAGCAATATATATAGTATGATATATATCATATATGTAGTGTATATATATATATATATATTTCATGTATATAGTATATATCATGTACAGTATACATATATCTCATATATAGTATATATATATGTAGTGTGTATATATACACACATATGCCATCACCATCATCATTTAGTTGTTCAGCCATTTCTCAGTCCTCTCCACTTCTTTGTGAGCCCATTTGGATTTTCTTGGCAAAGATACTGGATTTGCCATTTCCTTCTCCAGCTCATTTTACAGATGAGGAAACTGAGGCAAACAGGGTTCAGTAGTTTGCCCAGGATCATGCAGCTACTAAGTGTCAGAGGCCAGATTTGAACCAGGGAAGATGAGAGAATGGGCCCAGCACTCTATGCACAGCCCAGCTGCCCCATCTCCATCTTACACATGAGGAAATCAATGCCCAGAGGGGTTCAGTAATTTGCCCAGGGCTACACAATTGGAAAGTATCTGGGACTGGCTTTAACCTCCCTAGTCCAGCACTCTGTCCACCATGCCGCCTCCTCATGGATCAGGGTTCTTGTGATTCACTGGAGTAAGAAAACAGGATATGGAAAAACCAAGATCCACAAAGGTTAAATGACTTGGCTAAGGCCACTTGTGGAATCATAAAAGCACATAATTACATACCTAGAAGGGACTTTAGAGACTATTGAGTCAAACACACACACACACACACTTTACAGAGGCATCCCAAGGAGGGGAAAGGACTTACTCAAGGTCACAACCATGAGTTAGTGGAAGAATAAGATTTGAATCTGGGCCTTCTGCCTCCAATTCTAGTGTTCCCTTCACAGCAACACTCTTCCATTTGGTTGCAAAATTCTCCCCAAACCCTGTGTTTTTTATTATATTTTTTATTTTAAATTCAATCCCTCCCCCGCTCAAGGAAAGATCATTTCCAGATTCATAGCAGATCATGAAAAGAGGATTTTTATGTGGAACATGAATTTCCTTTTCATCCTGTTTAGGTTTTCTTTAAGCATATAATCAATTCCACACATTACTTTAAAAACTTTCCTACTTCTCTCCCTCTGAAATTCCTTGTGCCTCCATTTGTGCATTTTTCAAATTGTTTCAGCTACCCTCTTTTTATGGCATTGGTATTACCAACCTCCTCCTTTCTCCCCCCACCCTTCTATCCCTCCCTCCAACTAAAAGAGAAAGAGAGAAACCTTCATAACAAATAAACTTAAGTCAAGCAAAACAAATTCCCAGTGTGACTGTCCAAAAATGCATGTTTCTTTCTGTACTCTGAATTCATCACCAAAAGTCAAAAGGTAACCTACTCCATCATAGGGTCCCTGGAGACATGGTTGGTTGGTCGTGCATTGAACAGAATTCTGAAGTCTTCTAAAGTTGTTTTTCTTTATCATTGTCCTTATATAAATTGTTTCCCTGGTTCTTCTCACTTCAATTCTGCATCAGTCCACACTACCCAGAATTCTCTGGCATCATCTTTTCAGTCACCTCTTACAGTGTAATAAGATTCCATTACATTCATCTACCATAATTTGTTCAGCCATTCCTGCTATCTATCTTTGAGGCAACCAGAGGTAACCCCTTAGCTTCCAATTCTTCTGTTTTTTCTTTTTTCCTTCTAATCCTCTTTTCAGGATAAGAAAATTTGCTTTGTTTGTGACTCTACCATCCCTGGCATTATGCTCCCTCCTAAAAACGCCTCCAATTGCTTCCCTGTTGAATTTGTTGTATGAGTGTGTATGAACATTCCACCTCCTTTTCCATTCCCTCCATATGAGTGTATTCCCTTTATTATTCTCTCTCCTCTTTCCCCATCCAATAAAATTAGAACAGAATCCACACATCCTCAGGTCCTCTTTCTTCCTCACCAAATTCCTTCAATATCCCTTAAATACACCAAGGCTCTGAAGGAACACTTATTGCTTTCCCTGCAATGTCAGCACTGCATCATCATGCAGTCCCTGTCAATGCTCAGAAAAATTTAACTTTCTATAGTTACTCTTGTATGTGCATTTCAAAGTTCCTACTCAGCTCTGTTCTTTTATTCATAGTATTTGAAAGCCCTCTATACCATTAGTGATCAATTTTCCCCCCTTTATAGGATTATACTCTGCTTTATAGGGTTATTGTTGGTTATAAGCCTCTGTCTTCTGCTTTTCAGAAAACTGCATTCCAAAATCCCTTTTCATGTATAGTAGAAGTTTCCAGGTCTTGTGGGTCCTTTTTACTTGAATTGTTTCCTTATGTATGTTTGCAGTATTTCCTCTTTGATTCTGGAGTCTTAGATTTTAACTTTGACATTCCTGGGATTTCTTTGGGGATTTCTTTCAGAAGGTACTTTGTGGATTCCTTCTTTCTTGACTTTGCCCTCTGATTCTAATACATCTGAGCAGTTTTCAATTATGCCTTCTTGAAATAGAGCATCTAGGCCAGGGGTGGGAAACCTGCAGCCTTGAGGCCATATATGGCCCTCTAGGTCCTCAAATGTGGTCCTTTGACTGAATCCAAAGTTCACAGAACAAATCCTTTTATTAAGAGGATTTGTTCTTCAAAGTTTGGATTCAGTCAAAGGACTGTGCTTGAGGACCTAGAGGATCATATGTGGCCTAGAGTCTGCAGGTTTCCTACCCCTGGTGTAGGCTTTTCAAAAATTTTGATACTTGGGAAGACCAGTGATTCTTAAATTAACTCTCCTAGACCTGTTTCCCAGGTTAGTGGTTTTTCATAACAGGTAACATATTTTCAATTTACAAAAAATTTGTTCTAATGTTTATTGCCTTATACAGTCATTGATTTCTGTTTTATCTAGTCTAGTTTTCAGATCATACATTATTTGGATCAGGTTTTGCCATTGTCCCTTCTAAGCTTTTTATTCTCTTTTCTATTCATTCCTCTAGAGTTTTTATCTCTTTTTTGCCTAATTTTATTTCTTCTAGGTATTCATATAGTCATTGAGGAAAATCCTATTTTTTTTTTCTTTCAGTCTCTTGCAATAGCTATAGAATTGCTTTTTCCTTCTTTTAGGACATCTCAAGATTTTAATAATTTTTATACTGATTAGCATTTTCTTTGATTTGCTCATCTGTCCAGCCTTAGTTTCTGAATTTGGGTTTTGTGCAAAGTCCAGACTCCATGCCCTGCTATGCTTTTTTATCCTACTTGGTCTGGCCCTGGGACCTCCAGGTTCCTATACTGACTTTCCTCTACTGGGGTTAGGCCCTACTTGGATCTCTGAAGTTCAAAATGGATCTTCTAGGCAGAACACCAGGCCCCTCTGAGCCCAGGGCTGTCCTGGTCCAACACCACTGTACCTATACTTCCTTACTAGCCAAGGACCCCAGTGTCAGTTTATAACTGAAGCCTTCTCAGGGGTTCTCTGGCCTTCAGGTTATTGCATCTGGACAGAGTCCTACAGGCTATATGCCTTCAGCCCTCCTCTGGTCTCATTAGGAGGCAATGAGTTTGTTTGCTCGTCCTAGTGTTGGCTTTGTTGGTGGTCTCATGTCCTATTGTCTGTAGACTGTTGGCTGACTTTGTGTGCAGCTCTGGGACGGAAGAAGTCATACTGTTGTTTCTCATTGAGTTTCTTGATCGTTATTCAATCTGGTGCAAGTTTCTGTTTTTTGCTGGAGCTGCGGAGCTGGGCAGTATGCCTACATTGTTAGCCAACAACGATCCCCATTTTTTTCCCTGGGCTTGTTCCATAACCCCATACACACAGACTAGCCTTTACGGGTACCATTTTTCCACACCCAAAGTTTTAGTGACTAAGTTAAGGTAATTCAATAAAGAAATTGGAATGAGGACTCTCTGAATTCAAGGACTTTGAAAATTAGGAGGAGACTGGAACAAACCCTCCTATCCATTCTCATTCCTTCATCTGAGGGCAAACGCATCTCCAAATGAGTGCTATGTGCTAACTTCTGCTCTAGGAATAGGAATCCACACATGAGGTGTGGTCCAGTGAAAAGAGCTCTGGAGTTGGGTACAAGTCCCATCGATTATACTTCTTTTTTTTTTTTAAAGCAATTGGGGTCAAATAACTTGCTCAAGGTTACATGGCCAGTTATATTTGTGTGGGTGCTATGTATCTGAGGCCGGAACTGATCCAGGGTCCTCCCAACTCCAGGGCCAGTGCTCTTACTCACTGTGCCACCTAGACACCCCTACACTTCTTATTAAGTGACTTGATTGTGGGCAAGTCACATTCTCTCTGGGCCTCCATTGGTAAATGGAAGGGTTTAGATTAGGTGGCCGCTATGGATCCTTCCAGTTTTGAATCTAGGGTACTATGAAGTATATATCAATCAACATTTATTTAGCACCTTCTATGCTCCAGGCACTGTGCCAAGTACTGGATCCAAAAGAGATCTACTAAAGCATATTCTTTATGCCAGCCAGAGATAGGAATGGGAATGCTGTTGTTGTTCAGTTATTTCAGTCCTGTCTGACTCTCCATGACCCCATTTGGGCTTTTCTTGGCAGAGATACTAGAGCAGTTTGCCATTTTCTTCTCCAGCTCATTTGACAGATGAGGAAATTGAAGCAAACAGGGTTAAGTGACTTGCCCAGGGCCACACAGCCAGTAATTGTCTGAGGTCAGATTGAACTCAGGAAGATGAGTCTTCCTGACTCCAGGACTAGGGCACTATCCACTATGCCACACAGCAGCCAGTGGGAAAGCCAGAGGCCTACAAAACTGGCTATTGTAAGCAGATTGCATGGCCCCTCCAAAGATGGTGTCTGAGGCTTCCAATCTTTGCTTTGAGATCTTTGAGCTCGGTAACTGGTCTAGGGGCAATAGGACGGACCTGGAATGTTTCTTGATTTGCCCACGGTGGACTAAAAAAGGGTCTTATCTGTCATTCCAGATAATGAAGGGCCATCTAGGCCCAGATGGGACACTTTATCTGTGGAGTTTTACTGGGAAAAGAGGAGGACTTTCTCTATTGGTTTTAGGAGTCAGAGCAAGAAGCAGGAAACGATGCAGAAAGGACATGAGCCAGCTGCTCTGGGCTTCCATCTTCCTCTCCCTTCTCACCTCTACCCCACTGGGACCCTTCCAGGCTCAGTTCTAGTGCTCCTTCCTACAAGAGACCCTTCTGCCTCAGCCACTTGGTAGTGGTTCCCTATTCCCCCAATAAAATCACTTTGTATTTATATCACTCAAGCTTTGCATTTACTTGCTGGTGTCCATGTTGTTTCTATGTGAGCTCATCGAAGGCGGGGATCATTCCATTTGGGGGTTAACATCCCCATTGCCTAGCACTGTGCCGAGCCAATAGCAGGCATTTAATAAAGTACTCAATTGAATCAAATTAAATCCTCCCCCAGTTGCTAGGATTCTCCCCTCTTGCGTTTACTTTAAATCTTTTCCTTTCTCTGAGACCTGGCTCCCTCCTGACAACATTGCAACCCTGACCTCTCTTTTCAATAGTGGCCATCCCTTCACTCATCCTTCTCTCCCCTCCTCCCACCTCCCAATTTACCAGTGCTGGTAGGATTCCTTGCTCCCCCTTGTCACTTTCAGACTCTCTCTTGGCCAGGTCACTCAGTGGCTCCCCTCCTTTGAAGTGATTAAATCCATATTTATCACCCAATCTGAATTCTGGTGCTGTTCTTTCAGCCCCAAGGGCATGTCCTTTCCTCAGTTTCTGGATCACAGTACATCTCTCCCCTCCTACCCCCAGTCCCCTATTAGGGTGACTCCAGCCTACATGGTGATGCTCACTCCAATTTCTTCACTCCCAGCTCTTCAAAGTCCTTCACTACCCACATAGGTAGCCATACCCTTGACCTTGCCTCCCGCACGAGGGCTCCCCTGCCATGGTTGTGAACTCCAGAATTCCTTTATTTATCATAATCTTTTATCATTCTTTCTCTCTTTCTCATGGCCCTAAACCCTGTTCTTTATCCTCACTATGACTACCAATTCCTCCAGCCTTGGAGCTCTCTCCCAGGCCATCACCCCTGCACTGGCTACACTCTCTTCCCGTCCCTATCTTGATCTCTTGAATTCTACACTGTCCTCCATACTCAAGTCCTCTGCCCTATCACCAAGCTTGCCTTGTCAAACCCCAAGCTTGGATTACTCCCACCATCCTCTGCATTCACTCCTATTCATGTGTTACTGAACAGACCTGGAGAAACTCACAAAACTGTGCCAAGTGGGTTCCTTTCCAATGTATATTATCTAATCTCAACGGGGCCCCACTGCAGCAAAACAGTGCCTTTACACCCCCTAATCAATTCACAGCAGTGATTGTTCCAGACCTTCTCACCTCTACTCAAAATTTCCAGGCTCTCCCGCCCCCTCTCCTATCAGCTGAGGACATTGCTTCATACTTCACTGAAAAAAAATGAGGCCATTCACCAAGAATTCCTTTTCTCCCCTCCTCCTCATCTCGAATCACTCAGATGCTTTCTCCACTATCTCCTCCTTCACCCAGCTTACATATTGTGATGACCCTTCTCCTTGACAAGTCAGACTCCTTTACGTGCACAAACAACCCCATTCCATCCCATGTTCTGCAACAGATTCCCCCCCATCACTCCCACTCTCTCTCCAGCCTTCAGTCCCAGCCTTTTTACTGGTTCCTTCTATTCTAGATGCAGATCTCAGATCTACAGACATAGGAAAGCCAGCCCTCCACCTCATTTCCCAACACCTGCACCCCCAGGGACTGTTAAGAGCAGAAGGTCCATTCTCTCCTTAACACAGCTGATTTTCTCTTCTTCTGAGATGAAAACCACATGTGCCCCCTCTGTTTTCTATCTTCTTTCCTAATCTGTGTAACTTCCCTGAATTCTATTTCCTATGTGCTGGAATGAATGCAACTGCTTGGTTCCACCTACTGAGTTTAGTGTAACCACTAAAGGAGAGAAGGAGAGAGACAGAGAGAGAGAGAGAGAGAGAGAGAGAGAGAGAGAGAGAGAGGAGAGGAAAAGAGGAGAAGGGGAGAGATGAGAGAGAGAGAAGAGAAATGGTGGGGATTGAAAGGGGGAGGAGAGAGAGGAGGGGGGAGAGGGGAGAAGAGAAAAAGGTTGGAGATTAAAAGGGGGAGGAGAGAGGAGACAGAGACAGAGAGGGGGAAAGAAAGGGGAGGGAGAGAGGGAAGAGAGAGGAGGGGGGGAGAGAGGAGAGAGATTAGAGAAGAGAAACAGGTTGGGGATTTAAAAGGGAAAAGAGGAAGGGGGGAGAGAGAGAGAGAGAGAGAGAGAGAGAGAGAGAGAGAGAGAGAGAAGAGAAAAGAGAGAGACAGACAGAGACAGAGAGGCAGAGAGAGACAGAGACAGAGAGAGAGGAGGGGGAGAGAGACAGAGAGACAGAGAAAGAGGAGGGGGAGAGAGAGAGAGACAGAGAGAGAGAGAGAGACAGAGAGAGAGAGAGAGAGAGAGAGAGAGAGAGAGAGAGAGAACATGTGCACTGCTACCAGCCTCTTTAGAAGGACCAGGGAGAGTAGTTTTTATTTTGAAATTCCTAAGAGAGAACCTCATGCCCCTAGGCTGTCAATATCTTATGGGTGATAGATAAATATAATTCTATTATATAGGGATAGGAGACAGAAAGAATAAGTATCCAGGTACACAGCCCCTCTTTTGCTCTCCACCAGGGAGGAAATCACAGCCTCCCTTGGAGGTGGGGTGAGCCAGATTCCCAGAGCAGATATAATGAATTCCCATTCCACTCACCACAGAGGCTCTTCCAAACCTTTTCATCTCCTACTCAAGTCTTCCATGGCACCCCTCCCCCACCCTTTCAGCTGAGAACCTCTCCTCATATTTCACTGAAAAAATTGAGGCCATTCACTGAGGGCTCCCTCCTCCTCATCTCACTTCACTCAGCTATCTTCCCACACCATCTCCTCCTTCACCTTTGTCTCACATAATGAGGTAACTCTCATCCCTGCCAAGGCAAACCCCTCTACAGGTACCCTTGATCCCATTCCATCCTGTCCTCTCCAACAGATTCCCCCTCTATCATCCCCACTTTTGCTAACCTTCCATCTTTCCCTATCTACTGTCTGATTCTCTGCTCTACCCCATCCTTAAAAGGAAGAAAAAAATTCTTCACTTGATGCAGTCAAGCTAGCTATTATCCCATCTCTCCTTCACTTTATAGCTTAATTCCTTGAGAAAGCCATCTACACTGAGTGCTTTTACTTCCCTTCCCAACTCTTTCCTCAATGGTGGTCTGGCTCCCCACCTCATCTCTCAACTGAAATTACTCTTTACAAAGTTACCAGTGATCTCTTAATTCCCCAATGGATGACCTTTTCTAAATCCCCTTCCTTCCTAACCTCTGTAGCCTTTGCTACTTTCAGTCACTGCTCTGTCCTCAATAATTCTCTCTGGGTTTTCATGGGACTTTTCTCTCCTGCTTCTCCTCCCACCTCCCTGATCAGACTCCATTTTCATACAGGCTATGTTCACTAACTGTGGCTGTTCCCCCAGCTCTGACCTGGACCCCTCTTCTCCCTCTTTACTGTCTCACCTGAGGTCATCAGCTCCTAGGATTTGTTCTCCACACAGATAATTCCAGATCTACGTATGCAGCCCTAACCTCTCTCCTGACCTCTAGCCTCACATCACCAACTGTCTCTGGGATGTCTCAAACTAGAAGTGAAACAGCTGGGATTCAGCATGTCTAGAACAGAACTCACTTTTGCCTTCCCTTCTTCCAAACCTCCCCATCACCCAGGCTCACAAGCTAGGGGTCTTCTTTGTCTCCTCACTCACACTCACCTCCCAGATCCAAGCTGTGGCCAGCAACGTCTTTTCTGTTTTCACACCCTCCCTCTGTAGTCGGCCAGCTGCCTCCTAACCATCTCACATCTGCACTAATGCAGCAGCTGCTGGCTGGTCTTCCTGACTCAAATCTCCCCACTCCACTGAGCTGCTAGAGTGACCTGACCATGTTACCCCCTTCCCTCCACCCCTTATTCAGTAAACTTCTGTGGCTCCCTATTACCTCCAGGATCAAATATAAAATCTTCTGTTTGACATCCAAAGTCCTTTATGACCTATCTTCCAGTCTCCTTTCACCTTACAATCTACAATCCAGCCACACTGCCACCGTCATGTGGTTCTTCCTATGCCTGTCATGGGCGTTTTTTACCAACTCTCTCCCAAGATGGATGCCCTCCTCTCACCTCGGGCCTGTGGCTTCCTTCAGGATTCAGCTCTTCTGCTGAAGGAGGCCTTTCCAGTCTCCCCAGAAGCTCTCCCTCTCACAATCTCACACTGTCTATCTCTGTCCTTTGTATGGCCCCATTAGAAGGGGAACTCCTTAAGGGCAGAGACTACTTTTTAAAATATGTTTAATAAGCGTTTGTGGGCTGGCTGACTTTACAATAAATCCTTGTATGTAATTCTCTGTGTATGTAGTATTTTCCAGTAATATGTAAGCTCCTTGAGGGCAAGGATGTGCATTTTGGTCTTTGAATCTTTAGTCTAGCACAATGCCTGGCACAGAGTAGACACTTTTATTAATGCTTTAAAAACCAGGTCACAACAGGTGACCAGCCTGAAAAATGCACATGTAGATAGGAGAATGACCTAAAGATCACCCAAAGGTCATCGAGTCCCATCAGCTAGCCAGACACAGAAGAGCTGTCCAGACTGCTTGAGGGCCTCCAGTGACTGGGAGCTCAGGCAAACCTCTCCACTTTGGGAAGCTTTCCCTGGTCTTGATCTGGGCTCTTTATTCTTCCACCTTCCCCCTCTCCCCCTGCCCCTCCTGATCCTACCTTCGGGGGGCCAAGCAGGACAAACCTAATCCCTCTTCCTGGTAATACCAGTTCAGGTTTCTACATCACTTTAAGGCATGCAATGCACTCTCCTCCCAATGACCCTAACTAGCCATTATCATTATTTTATCATTATTCCTATTTTCCATTTGAAGAAACCAAGGATCTGAGAGGCCCCTTGACTGGCCATGATCCCCCAGCTAGTGAATGTCTGAGACAAGGCTTTAACTCAGACTTCCTGGCTCATCCAGAACAGCTGTGTGACTGTAGGCCGGCTCTCTCTCACTCTCAGCTAAATGAAGGTTTTTTTAAAAACCCTACCTGCCCCCTAGGGATGAGGAAAGTACTAAATAGACCTCCCAGTGCTCTAAATGTGTCTCCACCTGTCTATGAATCACTCTCAGAGCTGCCTGAATCTCAGAGAGGTTAAGTAGAATCTGAACTCAGCTCTTCCTTACTTCAAGCCCAGCGTTTTTTTCAATAGTTGAGCTGCACCTGCAAAGTTTTGTTTTTTTAATTTTCAGTTTAGAGCTGCAAGAGAACTAGACAGGACCATTCAGATCAGCCTCATTTTACAGATGAGGAAACGGAGACCCAGAGGAATTAAGGGGCTTTCCCAAGATCTTATGGGTAGTACCTGATCTGAGAACCACACAACACTCCTGGAGAAGCTAGTGTTGTCTTCACAGGGGAGGAAGGGCGGTGTAGCCAGAGGGCTGGGGCTAGGCTCATGTCCCACCACTGCCCCCGGAACCCTGCCCTGAGACTCCAGCCCTGGCTCCCCACCCCCACTTTCACCCCCAGAGTCCTACGAAGTGGCCTTTCCCGCGGCCGCCCAGAGCGTGGAAGAGGTCATCAAGGAGCTGAGCAAAGGTATGCCTCCACCCAGAGACCAGGCACCCTGAGGCCCCGCCCCCTCCGGGGGGGGTACTCTGCTGCCTGGCCACACCCCCCAGGAATGCGGGACTATCTGGCCCCGCCCCCTCCATGGAATGCAGCCTGTCAGGCTCCGCCCCCTCGGCGAAATGTTCCAATACATGGCCCCGCCCCTTCACGGAATGATGGCCTGTCAGGCTCCGCCCCTCCGTGAAATTGTTCAATTACCCGGCCCCTTCACTCCACAGATTGCTGGACTTTCTTGCCTGCATCCTACTTGGAATGCTAAATTACCCCGTCTGCCCCGCCCCCTTCGAGAAGCCCTGGAGGAAAGGAAGGGAGGGGGAGTTTCCATTCTCACCCCACTCCCTTCCCACGCCCGCCCTCCACCTAAGGGTGAATGGGGTAGGAGGCTGATTTGGGCTCTCCACGCTCTCTCCTCAGCCCCGGCCTGCTTGCCGCCCTGCGGTAAGCCTCAGACGAACCCGCCCATCTGGAAGGACCGACCAATGGGAGAGGTGGGGGGCGGGGTTAGTTTTTTTTTTTTTAATAATTCATCCGAGAGTGAAAGAGAGGCCGGGCTCGGGTACAGTTCTATGACGTCTCCCAACCATGAAGGGCGGAGCTTGGCCCTAAATGACCAATAGAAAGGCAGAGGGTCGGAACTGACCCTGGATTGGACCAATGAGGACGGTGGAAGGGGGAGGCGGGACCCCGGACCGATAGGGCGGGCGCTCTGGGCCGAGCTGCGTCCTCTCTGCTACCCCCCCCCCCCAAGGATTCCAGGAGCTGGCCCGACTCTTCTTCTGCAATTCGTGCGCTGCCCATGACTGTGACCTCCCGCTGGAGTGCCCGAGTAGGGGGCGGGGCCTTGAGGGGCTCGGAGGGCGGGGCCATGGCTTCCACCTTGAAGGGGGCGGGATCTGGAGAGGGCGATAAAAGGGCGGGGCCAAGAGAACTGTCGTGGGGGAGGGGCCAGAGGGGGCGGGGCCTCGGAGTTTAAGTAATGGGCGCAGAGCCCGGAGATTCCGTGAGGGCGGGACCTGAAGAGCCGGGGTCCGAGAGCATCTTTACAGAGATGGGGCGGGGGCAGCGTGGAGAATTCCAAGTGGGTGGGCTGGGTGCTTAGGCAGAACCCGACCCCTCCCCAGTCCGGGACTTGCTGGTGCCAGTGGGGGGCCAGGCTGCCTTCTCGTGCTCGGTGTCTTTCTCCACTCCCCCGGAGCTGACCTATACCTGGCTGTTTGCGGGTAATGTGAGTGTCTCTGAGCCGTACTGGGAGGGAGAGGGGGCATCTCTGACCCTAACTCGAACCTCCAGCCTCATGCTTTCCCTTCCGAATTCCTCGGAAAAGCTCTTGCTGCCTTCTCTTTCTGTCTTCTCATTCGCTTCTCGGCACTTTGCAGTCTCCCTCACCCTTCTGTCCCCTATTCCTTCATCCCCCTTCCCCCACCTCCATTTATCTCCATACCCCCAAACCCAGTCCTCCTTCCTCTGTCTTATTACCCTTCGTTTCTGGTGCCCCTCCATGCCCATCCTTGTCTCCATCCCTTCATCCCCATCCCTCCATCTGCCCATTCCTCCCATTCCCGTCCTTGCCTCCTTCCCCATCCGCTCCCTCCATGCCTCTATCCGTGTTTCTGCCTCAAGTGTCACCGACTTTGTCTGCCAATGTTTCTGTCTCTACCCAGGCCCCTGTCTCTTGTCGTGTCTTGGTCTCATGGTCTCCTCTTCCCTTCCCACCCCCAGATCCGGACCAAGGACCTTTCCTACTTCCGTGTGATGCCTCGAGCGCAGGGTATGTTTGCTCGGATCCGGCCTGTTCGGCCCCCGCACCGGGGGACTTTCTCCTGCCTGCTCAGCTCCGACCAGCAACCCCTGGCCCGGATGTTCTTCTTCCTAAATGGTGAGGCCGAGCCTGAGCCGGCCGCTGCAGGGCTGGGGTGGCTGAGGAGGGCTGGTTCCGGAGGTGGAGGTGTAAAGGTGAGGACGCAGCCAGAGGAAGATAGAAGAACAGGCTGGAGCCCCGCCCCCTCACCTCTTGTGCCCCCAGTGACTGCAGGAAATGCTCGGGGCGAAGCAGAGCTGCAGACCGTGTTCAGGGAAGTGATGAAGGCCAAAGGCTCTAAGGTCGACTGTCCAGAGCCCTGGCAGCCCAGCTTCCCCACACTGCTGGCCCACCCTGGGGCCCTAACGCTGAGAAACCTGGGCCTGCTGGGCCTGGCAGCTGGCCTGGGCGCCACGAGCTTCACTCTGCTGGGGATGTGAGTGACCTCCTCGCCAAGCACCAGCCACCTTCTGTCCTATCCAGTAGGACCCAAACCCCATCTGCACTCACATTCTCTCTCTGTCTCTCTCTCCTCTCTCCTCTCTCTCTGTCTCTGTCTCTTGGTCTCTCTTAGAGACACACACACACACACCCCCCACCCTAAGGGAGCCAGGTTCCTTGACTGTCCCACTTAATACCTCCTTTCTCCCGGCCTCATTCCCCAGGTTGCTATATCGCTGTTTGGAACAAGAAAACTAAAGGGCCTGCCCTCTTCATCCCCTATCCCCCATTCACCCCAATAAAGATATTTTCGAAGGCAGCCTAGGGCCCTAGACCCAAAGTTTCAGTGGACCAGCCCAAGAATAAGGCACCTAAAACATCTGGGGTGGGGGGAGAGATCTAGATTGTAAGCTCTCCGAGGGCAGAGACTGTCTCCCCTTAGTATCCCTAGCCCTCAGCCCTCTGCCTGGCAGGTAGTAGGAGGTTAATAAATACTACTTGACTGACAGCGGTACCCAAACCCTTTCCTTCTGGAAGGGATGTCACAGGTCATCTAATTTATCTAGATGGGGAAACTGAGGTCCAGAGGTAGTCAGTTACAGAGAGGACATATGAGCCCGACACTCGACACTTAACACATACCACTTCCAAGTTCAAAGTGTAGAGGAAAGATTCCGGGTATTAAGTAGAGGCAGCCCGAGACTCCCTGGGTTCTAGATCTGACCCCTCCTCTGGACTGCCTAAGTGACTTGGGGTGAATCTTTCCCCCTCTCTTGGCCTCTGTTTCCGCTATAAATTATAAAATGAGCCTACAGGATCTCTTAAGTTCTGAATAGGTTTCTCAGACCACAGACCTCTTTCCTCCTATTCTGCTGCTTCCTGCAAAGGGTTAATTCATTCTCGGAAGGAAGCAGAATCTAGGAGGCTCCATTGCGCTAGCGGGAGGGGCAAAGAGACTAAGGAAGAGCGGCTCCCGCTTCGGATGGGAGCTAAGCCAGGAGCTTTCCTCCCCGCGCACGCGCAGTTTGTGTCGAAGGTTAACCCTTTCTTTGCCTTCCCCAGGGACTGAGAGCGAGTATTTGGGCCCTGTCTTGTAGAGCCACGAGGGGCATACGTAAACCTGAGAGCGACGCGGGGTCTTGGACAGAGAAACGTAGAGGCTAAATGAGAGACATGGATTCAGGGAGGGGCGCAGCAGCGGGGCCCCCAAAGGCTGCAGGCAGTTTTTTCTTTTTTTGGGTGGGGTGGAGTTCGGGGTGGGATTCTGTGAAAAGGATCTTGCTTTTGGAGTCAATGGACCTGGGTTCGAATCCCCGTTCTCAGGCAATGCCTCCGTCCTATCTGGGCTTAAGATTTCTCTCGGACTAGGTGGCTTCCAAGGTCCCTTGCCTCCAGCTCTATGCATCCATTCCCATCCTAAAGCTTGCCTCTTTCCCTGGCTGGATGATGCTCTGGGCCGAGGAGCTCTTACTTTGCATTGTTGGAGGAATCTCCTCACCTGAGCCCAGTAAAACCCCAGGTCCAGAAGTCACTGTCCAAATAGGGAAAGTGAGACCAAGAGAGGGGAATTGGCATGCCACGTGGAGTAATGGCAGGGAGGGGATTTGAGCCCATGTCCTCTGGCAGAGAGGCATATCTAGACTTGTCAGGCAAAATTCGTAGTTTCAGCTGCTACCACCAATCTCCAGCGGGTTAGATAACCAATTCTTGGCTATTTTCAGTAGGGATTCGGGGCCTGGGCCTACTGAACTAGGGGGCCTTGGAGGTCCTTGCCTCAGAAATTCTGTGATCCGGGGACTTTAGATCCAGTCTTTCCCAATGACCTCTCTAGAGCTGATTACCCGACACATTCCTCCAGCTCAACGAATTCGGGGAGACGACAGAAGGAGTGAGCAATTTGACCCTCAGGTTTACTGGAAGTTCCCCTCAGTAAAACTCATCCCTAAGCCTCCCTCCCCCCCACCCCCCCAGCCCTCCTCTGGTATCCAGACTCTCCACCTCTTACTCCCTCAGAGACCCAGGAGTCCTAATGCCCCAGTCCCCACCCTTCAGGCAACCACAACGTTGACCAATCTAACTACTGCAGAGCAGGTCGGAAAATAAATAAAACTCTTTATTGCTCTTTGGGTGAATGAGAATTAAATAAGACCAGAGTCAGAGGCCACTGTGGCCTCTTCACCCCCTAAGAACAGAAGACTCCCCTCCCACCCAATAAATACCCCTTCCCTTCAGGACACTGGCGTCCCCAGCACAGACTAGCCCAGAGCCCCGCATCAAATTACAATTCCCATCGGCCCCCTCGGTGATTTGGGGGCTGCTGGAGGCGGTCAGCTGCAAGGCTTGCTGGGAATTGCAGTGTTCCCTTCCAGACAGAGGAAGAACATTAAGGGCTTGCCGAGGGGGACCCTGGCGGCAGTCCTCTCCATCTCTGACACATCCCAAGGGGCCAGAGCTCCATGAAGAGAAGTTAAATACATATCACAGCTGGGAAGGACCCTAAGAGAGTGTCTGGGCTAACATCTCACCCTTACCCTCCATTTTACATCTAACACCTAAAATCACAAAAGGACGGCCAAGCGCCAATCCCTGAGCTGTACCCCACCCAAAGCCCAAAGTTTGCCTAGAGGAGAAAGCTAAGGCCAAGGAGGGCAAGTGACCTTCCCAAAGTCTTATACCTAGTCAGGCGGCAGGGCTGTGAGACTGGCCCAAAGGTCTCAACACCCAGCTGCCTAGTGGATGAAAGATTCAAAGGGTCATAGTGCTGGAAGGGCTCTCAGATAATCTAATCTGAGTCCCACCTTCCAAGCTCCTTCAGATGAGGAATCAGAGGCCGGGAGACTGGAAATGATTGGTCCAAGGTCACTTAAGTAGTAGTAAGAGGCAGGTCAGGTCACAGGATCTTAGACTGTGGGTTGGTTTGACCTTCGAGATCCCCTGGTCCGACGTGGTCATTTAACAGATGAGAAAACAGGCCCATTGAGGTAAAGTGACATGGCCAAAGTCCCCCAGAAAGTGGCCGAGCTGGGACCGAACTTAAGTCCTCGGAGTTTAGATCTCACGGCCACCACGGGGCTGCCTCCTCGAGGGGCCGTCCGTCACACGGACACCTGGTAGCCCCCAGACCTGGGCCGGCAGAGCCTGCGCACTCCTCCCCAGTAGAGAGCCAGCATGAGCGCCCAATAGACCACGTAGGCGGCCGCTCCGATGGCGAGGTAGCGCGCCTCGGTCCTGCGGGCCTCACCGCTCCAGTCTGCCTGGGCCTCGTGGATTATACTGCGCAGCAGGCCCCCGAGCAGTAGTGCGGCCCAGATGGCCAGCGGCAGGGCTGGTGCGTAGTTGGCGGCCAGGCGACGGCGGCCCGAAGTACCCCAGCCGCTCTGGTTCATGGTGAACAGCGCCAGGAACTTGGCCGGCAGGAGGCCGCACATATAGAGGGGCGCGTAGAGGGAGAGGAGCAGCATGCGGGGAGAGCCCCGCAGCCACGCAGCGAAGGCAGCCTTGGCTGCAGCCACGCCCTGCACACACACTAGCACCCAGAGCAGCGCCCATGGCGAGCCCGCGTAGAAGAGGCGTAGCACCGTGGCCGCCACGAAGAACGGAAAGAGCCCGGACACCACGGCTTCGTAGGTCATCCACGCATGGTGCCGGTGCCACCACAGGGCGTTGTACAGCCACTCTCGGAAATACGACTTGGACCAGCGCGTCTGCTGGCTCAGCCAGCGCAGGAAGGACGCCGGCGTCTCCGAGTAGCAACGAGACAGTGACGTGTACCTGGAGGGACAGAGGAGGGGTCATGGTTGGGACGGAGAGCTGGAAGGGGCCCGAGGCCACCACACAAACTGGGACTGGACTGTCTCTACCAGTGTAGGCTGGCACCTTTTCTGCACTATGATCGAAACTGGGGAAACTGAGGAAATCGAGGTGCCTAGAGCATTGAGAAATTAAGTGACTTGCCCAGGGTCATGCAACCAGGATGTATCCCAAGCAGGTCTTCCTGGCTCTGAGGCCATGCCTCTCCTGACTCTCCACCTACCTCATCTAGTCCAAGTCATAATAGAAAGGAATCCCCTTTGTCACATGTGGAGAAACTGAGATACAGAAAGGTCTAAGGTCTTACCCAAAGGCCACACAGGTGAGTAGGTGGCAGAACCAGGATTTGAACCCAGTAATAGCATTTGTGTAGCACCAGCTGCGTTCTCTGCACTAAGGTTTACAAACATCTCATTTGATCCACACAACAACCACCCTCATTTTGTTTGTTTGACCAGGTAACTAGACTGGTCAAAAGAAACACATCATTGTCACCATCATCATCAGTCATCATCATTATTAATAGACAGAAAGCTGTTTTGGAGCCAGGAAGGCCCAAATTCAAATCCACCTCTGACACAATGTCTGTGTGACCCTGGACAAGTGCCTTGACCTCTCAGTGCTCTAGGCAACTCTAAGATTATCAGTTGCAGCAAGGAGGCCAACCTGTAGTTTCCTCACCTGGAAGACTTGTGAAAATCACAAGTCCAGTCCTTCTCTCTATCCCAGTCTCAGACAGATTGGGAGAGCTGGTCACTTTCTCCTATGAACCTTTGACAAGTGATATCAATAAGACATGAGAGGGAAAGGATTGGCCACTGGCATGCAGAGCATCCCAGACAGGGCCCAATGGAAGAAGGGTTTCCCAAGGATGGTGAGGTGCTGGAGAGGCTTCTGTTTGTGGATGACAAGGGGCATCAAGGCCCAGAACAGTGGTGTGAAAGTCAGCTGGACGGGGGTCGGCTAGGTGGCACAGTGAGTAGAGCACTGGCCCTGGAGTCAGGAGGACCTGAGTTCAAATTCGGCCTCAGACACTTAACACTTACTAGCCATGTGACCTTGGGCAAGTCACTTAACTCCAACTGCCCCCCCCCAAAAGCAAAAAAGAAAAAATCAGCTGAATAGAGTTTTCACCCATGGAGCTGGTGTGTCAGTCTAATGACAGAGATTGGGAGCTGGGGCTAAAATTGACCAGGAGGAGGCTGGTGAGCCAGATTGCCTTTGAAATGAATAAAATTTTTTTTAAGCAATCAGGGTTAAGTAACTTGCTCAAGGTTACACGGCTAGTCATTATGTGTGGGTGCTCATTTTCTGAAGCCGGTTTCGATCTCGGGTCATCCCAACTCCAAGGCCGGTGCTCTTACTCACTGCACCACCTAGCCGCCCCTGAAATAAATACATTCTGATGATCTCTCAAACTTCTCCCTTCAGCGAGGTCCCATCTATTGAACTTCAGATTTTTCAAGTGATGCCCTATGGCTTCAGAGAATTAAAGCTGCAGTACCACAAAGGGGAAGGCTTGTGGTAGAAGGGAACAGATCACATCACATTGTCCACCCAAGAATTGAGGTGTCACCAAAGATGAAAAGATCCCATTGGACATGTGCATGGACAGAACATGAGTCGGTCAGATAACAAGGTCAAGGGGAAAGGCCCCATAATCCAGCAGCATCATGTAAAGAACAGCAGTGTAGAGGGATACCCTCAGCATGTTGGGTGGAACTCCTTGTGAACAAGGGGGAACACAAGAGTCCCACAGAATGAGAAGTTGAGACTGTCGGGATCTGTGTCACTGGGGACAGTGAAGTATGGAAGCTGCTAGATGGCACACTGGATAGACTGCCAGACTTGGAGTTACTATCTATTTGAGACTCTGCCTCAGTTTCTCCATCTGTAAAATGGGGATGATAAAAGCACCCACATCCCAGGGTTGTTACGAGGGTCAAATATTTGTACAAAGTCCTTTGCAAACCTAAAAGCATTATATAAATGTTGTTACTGTTACTATCAAAGCATTGAAGCAAGACTGGGGAATACTGTGGTTCTAGTTTACTTAGATTTTAGGAGAGCATTTGATGAAATCTTTCATATTGTGGAAAAGATGGAGAGACATAGGCTAATTTAAAGTATGACTAAGTGAATTAAAAACTTGGTTGAATGGTGCTACCCAAGATTAAATTTAATGTCGGCTTAAAAGAGGGTCTCTACTGGAGTTTGGGGCTTACATTTTTTACATTTCACATTTTTACCAATGCTTTGGATAAAGGTGATAATAAATGGTGATGATACCTATCATTTATGTAGCACTTAAGGATTTGCAAGCACTACACAAATACCTCGTTTTATCCTGAGAACTATCCTGTGCTAGAAATGCTGTCATTATCCTCACTAAAGATGAGGAAAGGCTGGCGGACAAGGGTAAGTGATTGACCCAGAGTCACCAAGCTAGTAAGGTTCTGAGCCTGAACGGAGGGCAGGGCATGTTTTTTGAATTTGCAAATGACTCAAAGGTGGATGGCAGAGTCAGGGTTGAAGATCTGAACAGGATAAAATAATGGACCACATCTAATAAGATGAAATTCAATAGTATTGGATCCTCCAGGAATGAGATGAGCACAATGTAGCCAGACCATATTTCATCCAAAAAGATTTGAATGTTTTAGTGGGCTGCAAGTATGAGCCACCTCTGTAATGGAGAGCCAAAGAAAGCTGATGGGATCTCAGACTGCAGTGAGGAAGGCAGAGCATGAAGGACTAGGGGGTCTCGATCAGACCATATCTGAGATAATTGTATCCTGCTTGGGGCACCACTTTTACGAAGAATATCGATAATGTCTAGGGAGAAGGACCAAGAGGGTGAAAAGTCTTGAGACCATGGCATATAAAGGGTCTATCTAGGGGTGTTTAACCTGGAGAAAAAGGGACTGGGGAGATAACGTGAAAGCTGGCTGGAAGTTCTTTAAAAGCCCACTATGTGGAATAGAAATTAGATTGTTCTACTTTGTTCCAAAGGACAGGAAAGATGAATGGGTGGACAAACAGAAAATAAAGAAAAACAAATACTACTTAATCTCTCAGTACATCAGTCTCCTCTGCTCTCCCTAATGTTTTCTGCTCTCCCTACCTCACAAGACTGTGTTGAGGAAAGACATTTATAATCCTTAAATCTCTTAAGATATGAGATATTTTTCTGAGTTATTATTATGTCCCTTGGCATAGCCCACCTTCCTATCTCTCCTACTTCCCCAGCCCATGTTACTCTCTCCACCCCAATACAGTCATTTGGTAAAGCACAGGCTGCCTTGTGAACAATGGTAAATTCCATTACCCATTTGTCATTTTCTACAGCCTAGCTAATTTAGCAATATACTTAATAGAGTTCATTCGTTCCCCTACCTAGTCACTTAATTCAGCCCATGCCCCTCAGCAACATTTAATGTACCACACTGATTTACCCAGTCCTCTCCTCTAAACCAGGTCTATTCCCCAGTTTTCCCCTTACTTGGTGGCATATCCCATACTGAGCATTCGGTTGGTGAGATGGCGGTCGTCCCCAAAAGTGCAGTGGGTGCCCAAGAACTTCTGGTTGTACCAGGCTTCCAGGAACTGTTGCAACAAGTCATTCCTATACAGACCTACCAGAAGCAGAAAGACCTAGGTAAGCTGGGCACAGACGATTTCTCAACCCAATCCCCAGTCCATCCCCACCTCCATACCTCCTCCCCCATCACCAATGTCATCTCTCCATCTTCATGTCTATTCCTATCCCCAAACCCAATGCCCAGCCCATTCCCCTCCTCAATGCTACCTCGACCATCCCCATCACCGATATCACCTCTGTCCCCCCAGTCTTCTTCTCAGCCATCCCCATTCTATCCCCATCCCCATCATCTCTGTTCCTGTCCCCATCTCCACCCCTACAGCCAGGATCATCTCTCACCCTTTCACAAGCACTATTGCCCTCCCTAACTCCGTCTTCATCAATATCTCTGTCCTTATTGTTCTCAGTTTTATACAGTCCTTCTAGCCATGATGCTGCTGCTCCCATCCATAAGGATAATCTTATCTCTGTCTATATCCCCATTCCCATTCTCATCCTGCCCTGCTTCACCCCAAACCTTGTCCCAAATCCCACCTTCAGCTCCAGCCCCAGATTATCCCTCATTTCTGCCTCCACTCTTGCCCCTTATCCCAGTCACCTCTCTATCCCCATCCCTAGGCTCTCCATCTCCATCCCAGTGTCTTTATCCCTTTCTCTCCCCACTCCAGGCCCCAAGGGCGCCTGACAACTCACCAAGAGGGCCGCTGACACAAGATACGCATCGGAAGTAACTCTGGCAGGCTCTCTCAACGTTGAAAGCCACCCAGTACCTGAGGCTGCTCAGGAAGCTGACCCAGGAGTCCAGAGGATTGAGAATCCGCACATCCCCGCCCACAGCACCAACAGTCGTGTCCTCGTCCAGCACTCGGGACAACTCCAGCAGGGCCATGGGATCCAGCCTCGTGTCTGAGTCACACACCTGGGGCCAAGACACAGAGTCAGGACCAAGTGGCCAGGAGTCTGGGGGTTTAGAGGCCCTGAGAGGGCAGCCTCCAGGCTCTGGGCATCTTAGGAGCCTCATATATTGTTGGGCTCATCTGATCACCACCAAATTCCCTCCCTTCCTTGGCACTTTGAACACACTAAGTAAGGCTCCCCTCAATTAGTCAGTGAAGCAGGCTGCCTGCACTTTGAACCCAACCCCAGTGGGACCTTCCCTATTTGAGGGTCTGGCAGTCAGAAGTTGGAGGGTGGGGTTACAGGGTCAGAATTTTGGAAAATCCAGGTGTTAAAGGGGTCTGGGACTTGGGGGTCAGAGGGCATCAGGGTTCTGAAGGGATCAAAGAATGGGAGGAATCCTAGGATTAGGGGTTAGGAGTCTGAAGAGATTAGGGGCTGAGCCAGGGGGCCTGGAGCAGAAGGACCAGTCTCAGAGTTCCAGTGTTCTTGGTTTCCAGCAGCCCCATACCTGCACGTAGTCCACGGAGTCCCCAAGGGCCTTGAAGGCTGTGTACATGACCTCTCGCTTGCCACCCCAGCGCTGGGCCACACACACACATCGGTGGCTCCGCACCAGGGCCTCCACGGTCAGCCGTCCCGGGTCCTCAGCCTCTACCTCCGCATAGCCACCAGCCTCCACCTCCCCAGCTTTGCCGATGCCCCCTGACACTTGGGGAGCCCATGGCTGGTGATAATTGCCATCCCACACATAAGTGGCAGGATTTTCAGCCTCAAACACTTCCCGGAACATCTCCACCATGTACATGTCCTCCTCCCGGTTACCATCCACAACCAGCAGCACTCGGAGGCGCTCCTTGGGGTACTGCAGGGCCCGGGCTGACAGCAAGCACTGCCTCAGGTAGTCGGCGTCCTCTTGGTAGGCAGAGATGGTCAAGGCCACCCTCCGAGAGCATTTTGGCTTCCCCTGGGCTGCCCGGGAAGCAACTCGCCGGTGCTCCAGGTAGGCAAAGAGGCTTTGGGCCACCAGGTGTGCTGAGAGAAAGGCTCCATAGAGGCCAAAGGCTAAGAGGCCGTAACGGTCAGAGGCCAAGGGGACGCCCACAGCATAGGCCCAAGTCATGCCACCCAAGATCAGCAGGGCGAAGGCAATTGTCAGGAGTCGGCGAATGGGCCCGGACCAGGCACGGCGGGGGCCGGCTTTGGGGGTGTCCTGAAACAAAGAGAAGATGAAGAGTTAGTTATATTGCATCTCAGGAATCATACAGGCCTCCCCACATCCAATATCACTGAAGGAAACTGAGGCCCAGCCAGAAAAGGAAAGGGACCAGAGTGTGTAAGAGGTCAGTGCCAGCCAAGGGAACCCTGGAGAGATTGTCTGACCGTGTGTGTGTCCCCCCCTGTTTCCTCAGACTGTGGGCTCCCCAAGGGCAAGACCCCAGTCTCCTCCTTCCTGTCTGTCATCCCTTACCCCAGCCGAGAGAAACTGGACACAGAAGAGGGACCCAGGGAGAAAAGGGGGTGGACTGATTTTGTGATCTCTGGGCTCCAAGAGGCAGGAGCCTGGTCCCTGGTCATCAGTGAGCTCAGTGTCTGTCCATCTGTCTGCCTCACCTCAGGCTCAACCCAGCCTAACCTTCCCCGCACTTCAGTCCATTGGCTCTCCTGCCGATAATGTTCCTGGCCTTTCAGTCTCCTGATATCTCATTTCCCCAGACATGAAGGGAAACTGAGGCACTGCCCTCTCCCCTTCTAACATGCTGAGAGACATACACACTCACGCTCAGACACTCACAAACACACACATACATACACACACACACATACCAACTATTCCCACAGTGACATCAACAGCACCCGTAAGTCAGTACAAATGTACCAGAATTACAGCACACACTCCGCAAACCCCCCTCACACCCACCATCCAACCCATACAGACTCTTAGGCACAGAGACAGACACTCGGATACCTCTGCTCACACACATGGCATGTGGCAGTGCTCGTACAGACACACACATTCACAAACACACCTGTCCCATGGTCCTTGGGCTCTTCTTGCCTGCCCTTCCAGATCCTGTCTCTCTCTCCCTCTCCTTTGCCTAATCTGCTGGGGGGGGGCATTTGTAATTGGGGGCTGACGTCAGTACTGGGCTGGGCCCCCTAGGCCTGAGGTCATGGCAGGAGCTGCTGCCCCACCCGATTCCCGTTATTAGGCCCCCACCCGAACCCCCTTCCCAGCCTCCTCTCTGCGTCTCTGTCTCCAGGACCCTTCTATCGCCCTGTCTGCTGCATTTCTTCCTGTCTCTGGGGAGAGGGGAGGCTGGAAGTGTGGAAAGGAATTCCCCAGCTCCTTCCTAATCTTCCAGCCTCCTCTCACCCGTCATCTCTTACATCTTCCCCCATGTCCTATCTCCCCCTATGTCTCTGTATCTTCCTTTATCTCCTCACCTCTCCCTCCCTCCACATTTCTCATCTCTCCCTATGTCCCCACATCTTTCCCTATCTCCCTATCTCTCCCTCCCCCCATATTTGCCATCTCTCCTTGTCTTCCAATATCTTTCCCCACCTCCCCATCTTTCTGTCTCCTCACATTTTGTATCCCCCCATCTCCCTACATCTTCCTCATATCTCCCTGTCCCCACATCTTTCCTATCTCCCCATATACCCAGTTCCCCCCTCTCTCCTGATTTCTCTCCAACTCTCTTCATCTCTTAATCTGCCTCTCTCCCCCCAATTCTTTCCCTCTTTCTCCTCATCGCCTTCATCTCTATTCATCTCCCCTTCTACCAGTGTTCCCCCAACTCTCTTCCCATGCCTTCTTTGATTCTTTGATTCCCTCCCACTCTTTTCCCTCCCTTCCTCTTCTCCAGGTAAACCCCCTCCCCTTTTAAGGATGACTAAAGTTCAGAATTATCTGAGGTTGGTAGTAAATGCCAAGGACAATTCATAAAACTTTTTGAGTTCTCCTGGGGGCAAGAGTCAAGTTAAATCAATGAGCTTTTGTTATACATTTTCTGTGCGACAAGCACAGCGCTAAGAGGAAGACTAAAAGGAGATGAAAACACTGTTCAGGGTGGATGTGACTAAGGAAGCAAACGAGCCATGGAAAGAAGGCAGAACTACTCAGACCTTTATTTTGCTTTTGTTTTCCTGACCAACAGAAATGATCTTCAGATGGGTAAAGAAATTGGCCACCAGGGAATGGAAATGCAAGATAGGAGAGGAGATGGTAAGACAGTAAATACCTCAATGCTCTCAGTGAGCTCAAGTCATCAACCCTAAGCAAACTAGATCTCCAGGTACAGGAAGAGTCATTGCCTTTGATTACTGAGCCATTTTTGATGAAGGGTCGTGAAGAATGGTTCAGGGAGAGGGGAGAGGAAGGAGGGGACTACCACAGCACCAGATAAGGGCAGATTTTTAGGAACCAAACTATTACCAAAGGAATGGTGAATGAACTCAAGTGAATTTATTAAGGATTTATGGAGTGCTTTCTGATCAGGAATGATGCTAAATACTCAGAACCCAGGGTAGAAAATAAAATGTCCAATACCCCAAGGAGTTTATCCTGGAGTGAACACTTGGAAGGGGAAGCTGTGCTGAAGAGGAGTCATCATGTGTTCATCAAGAACAAATCGCATCAGACTAGCCACACTTCCTTTTTTTTTTTTTGACCTTGCTGATAGATCAGAGGAATGTCAGAATATTTCATCTGGGCATTTGACAAAGTCTCTCATAGTTTTTCGGCAGATCAAATGACTAGACAGTGGCTAGTACAATTCAACGAATTTAAGATAGTTAAATGCCCAGACCCCTAAAGTTAACATATCAAGGGCAGTGGAAGAGGAGGCCCCTAGTGGACTGTCACAGGGATCTGCCTTTGGCCCTGTGCCATTCAAGATTTTGATTAATAAAATGGATGAATGCCCAGATGGCCTGCTCATTGATTTACAGGTGACCCAAGACTAGGAAGGATAACTAAGCTATAGGATAACAGAGTCAGGAAACCAAAAGGCATTGACAGACCTGAACGGTTGAAATTTAGTAAGAAGAATAAATGAGCGGCAAAAACTTGATAGTACAAGATAGCAGAGGCATGGTTAAATAAATGTTCAGGGAAAGGATCTGGGGGTACAAGTGGGCTTCAAGCTTAATGGGAGCCAACAATGTGGCAGGGCAGACACAAGGGTCCATGTGACCCTTAGCATTCATTAAGAAGAGGACAGGAGTAGGAAGGTGATGTGGGTCCATTGCAGTCTCCATAAAGCAAATCACATCTGCAGGAGTGTGTGTTATTCTGGGCACTGTGCCTTATGCCAAGAAGACAGTGACAGATCATAAGAAGGGAAAAGGACCCACATGTACAAGAATATTTCTTTTTTTTTTTAAAGCAATTGGGGTTAAGTAACTTGCTCAAGGTTACATGGCCAGTCGTTAGTTATATGTGGGTGCTCATTTTCTGAGGCCGGGACTGATCCTGGGTCATCCCAACTCTGGGGCCGACACTCTTCCTCACCACACCACCTAGCTGACCCTACAAGAATATTTCTAGCAGCTCTTTGTGTGGTGGCAAAGAACTGGAAATGGAGGGGATGCCCATGAAGTGGCGGATGGCTGAACAGGTTGTGGCATATGGATGTGATGAAATACTATTGTTTCATAAGAAATGATAAACAGATGGACTTCAGAAAAAACTGGAAAGACTTATATGAACTGATGCAGAGTGAAGTGAGCAGAACCAAGAGAACATTATATACAGTAACAGCCACAGTGTGTGATGATAAACTTGACTCTACTCAGCAATGCAAGGATCTAAGACAACTCCAAAAGACTCATGATGAAAAAGGCTGTAACATCCAGAGAAGGAACCCTGGAGTAGGAATGCATGTCAGAGCAGACTATTTGCTCTTTTCTTTGTTTTTGCCTTTTTTTCTTTCTCATGGTTTTCCAGTTTTGTCCTAATCCTCTTTTCACTACATGACTTAATGCTTAATATGATCGTATATGTATAGCTTATATCAGATTGCATGCCACCTTGGGGAAGGAGGAAGAGAGGGAGGCAATTTAAAACTCAGAATCTTATGAAAATGAATGTTGTAAACTAAAAATAAATAATTTTTTTTTTTTTTTGCTTTTTGGAGGGCAATTGGGATGAAGTAACTTGCCCAAGGTCACACGGCTAGGTTTTTGTTTGTGTGTTTAGTTAAGTGTCTGAGGCTGGATCTGAACTCAGGTCCTTCTGACTCCAGGGCCAACGCTCTACTCACTGCGCCACCTAGCCGCCCTTTTTTTTTTTAATTAATTTTTTTTTTAAGCTTTTTGGGGGGCAGTTGGGGTTAAGTAACTTGCCCAAGGTCACATGGCTAGGTTTTTGTTTGTGTGTTAAGTGTCTGAGGCCAGATCCGAACTCAGGTCCTTCTGACTCCAGGGCTGGCGCTCTACTCACTGCGCCACCTAGCCGCCCCCTAATAAATAATTTTTAAAAGAAGAAGGGGGTGATCGGGAGGGGGAGAGGAGTAGAGGAAAGGATTTAACACCATGCAGTAGGACAGACAATTGGAATGTTTAACCTGGAGAAAAACAAGACAAGCATTTGCCTATCCCTCTGAGTATTTGAAGGTTTGTTTTGGGAGGGGAGACAAAGAGAGACACACACAGAGACAGAGATAGGGAGACAGAAAGACACAGAAAGAGACACATAGATAGAAAGAGACAGATAGAGAGACAGAAAGACAGAGGCAGAGAGAGAGAGAGAGAGAGAGGGAGAGAGAGAGGGAGAGATGGAGAGAGAGAGGGAGAGAGAGAGAGATGGAGAGGGAAAGGGAGGAGGAACTAGGGGGGAGAAGAATTTAAAATGGAAGGAAATCCCCGAGAGACCCTTTTTTTGCTCAGCATAGCAGCAACAACCATCATTTGTGTGGTGCTTACTATGTGCTGGGCACTATGAGAAGCATTTTACAGTTAGGATCTCATTTGATCCTCACAACATCTCTAGGTGATAGTACCATTATTAACCCCATTTTATAGTTGAGGAAACTGAGGCAGAGGTGATGTGACTTGTCCAGGGTCACACATCCAGTAAATACCTGAAGCTCACTTTGAGATCAGATCTTCCCTGTGTAAAGAAAACTTCCTAACAATGAAGGAGAATAGGCTGCCTTATTGCCTTACTTAATGGATAGTGAGCTTCCTATCTGGAGGTCTTTGAGCAGAGATTGGATGAACACTAGTCAGGGATGTTGTAGAAGAAATTCCTTCTCAGGTTGAGTTCAACTAGGATCATCTGGGGGCTCAGGATGACAGAGGAACAGGTACCACTGGGGGCTGGGGCTGGGGCTGGGTCACTCAGTGACAAACGTGTACCCTGGCAGAATTGAAGCTTGAGAGCTGAAAGGGCTGTAAAGATCATCCAACCCCACCTCCTGACTTTACAGATGGAGGAACCAAGGCCCTTGAGGTGGAGGGACTTGCCCAAGGTCATACAGCTGACATCTAGAAGACAATTCTGGATTTGGAGTCACAGGGCCTGGATTCCCCACTATACCATAGCTGACAGGGGTTTGTGCAGGTCTGCTTGTAGACCTCTAAAGGGGGGCTGCCGCCACCTCCTGAGGCAGGTGAAGCCACTTGGCCTTTGTTTTCCTGTGACTGCAATTCAGAGCATGTACATACACCCTCTATCTTTTCTCCTCTCTGTCTCTCTGTGTGTCTCTCTGTCTCTGTCTCGCTCTGTTTCTCTCTTCTCTCCCCCCTCCCCTTTTGTCTCTCTCTCTCTCCACTGCATCCCCTTGTCTCTCTTCCATGTGTCTCTGCTTGTAGTGTCTCTGATTCTCTCCTGGCCTGTTTCTGAGTCCCCTTATGTAGGTTCTTTGACCCATTTCAGAGGGTGGTAGATTCTGCCTCCCTGGAGGGCTTCAGGCAAAGGCCACACAGCCCTTTGTCCAGTATCTCTTCTCCCATGGCTGGGTGGCACAGACGGCCACTGAGGCTCCTTCTGCCTCTGAGGTGCTGAGCTTCTGTGGTCCCCTTTGCTGCTTAGGAGAGGTGAACAGAAAACCAGGCACAAGCCTGGGAGGGACTAGGGATCAAGGGATTGGAATCTCAGTGTCAGTTTAATCCATGGGTTTGGAGGGAAAATTTTTCTAAGCTTTTGATAATATAATGGGAGGGTGACTGTTAACTGAGCTTCCCCCTCCCCCATCCCCCCAAAGCTTTCTGTTTCCTGTGATTTCTCTCCTTCATGGTCTATGCCCCAGCCATGATGCCAGTGGTCAAAAGGATAAGTCTTTGTATTTCTTGCCGGGCCAGGAGCCAGGAGGGAAAACCGGCAGCTGCCATCAGAGACCAAGGCCAAGGTTGCAGGTTTGTCAGGAAATGAAGGATCCCAGAGAACACTGCTGTGTAGACTAACTGGGCCTGGGGCCCGCCCTACAGGGTCTCACTGGGAGAGAGTCTGGGGGTCTCTGTGCTTCAGCTTTTGGCTGGCTGTCAGACTTCTTTATGTTTCAAAATGTCTGTCTGAACCCCTGTGACACAGAGCCTTTGTGGGTTTATGCATCTGAGTCTGTCCCTGAGCCCCTGGGTGTCTTGGAGCCTCTCTCTGGCAGGGGTGATCCAGCTCTTCTGGGCCCTGGGCCCCTTCAGCTGGAGATGAAGCCTAGAAGACCCTTCTCAGAATAGGCTTTTAAATCCATAGCTAAAATCCATAGTACACCGGAGGAAAGTCATGATGGTTGAAATACAGTTATCGAAATCTTTTTAAAAACCAAAACTGGGTTAAGAATCATTGTTCTGTGTATGTGAAGCTATGTGCATTTGAGTCACTGGTGTTTTTGAGCCTCTGTGTATACTGGATTAGGAGATATGGGGAGGCAGGGGTGAGGGGTGAAGGGTAAAGGACTTAGGGGGTGCAAGTGCTCTTTACCAGTCTCAGACATGAGCTCAGGGGTAGTTCAGACTCCCCTGGGAGCTCCTGACAAGGCCCAACCCAAACTGGAAACTGAGTCACACTAGAAAGGAAATGACTGACCTCAGGGGCTACTGATGGCACTCAGGTGCCTGATTCCCCTTGTCTCCCCAGTCCATGATCCTGAGGACCCAGACTTGAAATGAGTCATTCTCTCTCTCTCTCCTTCCCTCCCTCTCCCTCCCTCCCCCCCTCCCCCCCTTCCTTCCTTCTCCCTCCCTCCTCTCTCTCTCCCTCTCTCTCCCTGCCTCTCTCCCTCCTTGCCCCACCCCCATCTCTCTCTCAGCTGGTGGGGGCAGGAACACCTCTGAGCCTCCAACAAGTTCTTTTATACTGTTTGAGGTGGCAGATACACTTTTCCCAAATTGGAGCTAGATGAGGCCAGGAGGCAATCACTCTCTCTCTCCTCTCCCCCCTTCCTCTTTTCGACTTTCTCCCTTTCTCCCTCCTACACACTCCAGGGGCGGAGGCTAAATTGGGGCCAGAGCTGGGGCTGGAGCGTGTCAGGCTGTGTCAGTCAGGCGGAAGTTGACCCTGGAGCCAGGACCCAGGCGTCCAGTCACCCACTCAGCTTGCCCTGGGGTTGGCAGGGGGGGAGGGGAGGAGGGAAAGAAGGAATAGCCTGTGAATCAGGAGGGGGGAGGGGAGGCAAAGCAACTGTATAAAACCAGATGTTTCTAAAACTGGAGCTCAGGACCAGGCGCCTACAGAGACCCAGGAATGTGGGCCCCCAGCCTCTGCCTCCCTGGGGTCCCAGGCATCCTGACAATCCTTTGGGGATCCAGGCTTATACTATCTTCCTCTATTTCTGAGATTCAAAAAGATGGGGCTGGTAGATTCTGGAGTTGGGTCATAGCCATCCCCTCCCCTTACCTTGGCATTGGGCTTTCTTGATGGCTCTCTCTCTCTGTCTCTCTGTCTCTCTCTCTCTCTCTCTCTCTCTCTTTCTCTGTCTCTCTGTCTCTCTCTCTCTTTCTCTCTCTCTGTCTCTCTCTCTCTTTCTCTCTGTCTCTCTGTCTCTCTGTCTCTGTCTCTCTCTCTCTCTCTGTCTCTCTCTGTCTCTCTCTCTCTTTCTCTGTCTCTCTCTCTCTGTTTCTCTGTCTCCATCTCTGTTTCTCTCTGTCTCTGTCATCTCTCTCCTTTCCTCTTTTCTCTCTCTTTCTGTCTGCCTTTCTGTCTCTGTGTATGTGTCTCTGTCTCTCTCTCTCTGCCTCTGTCTCTGTCTCCTCTCTCTCCTCACACCTCCTCCTTTTCTCTTTACTCTCTCTCTTCCCCCTTCCATCTCTCTCCATTTCCCTTCTTCTCTATGTCCTCTATATCTCTTACTATGTCTATCTTGATGTTTCTCTTCTCTGCTCTGTCTCTGTCTCTCTCTTTTGTCTCTGCCCCTCAGCCTGTTTTTTTGTGTCTCTTTTCCTGTGATTCTATCTTTTTCCTCTAGGTAGGACTGAATGGGTGGGGAAAGGTGAGATGCCTCAGTGGGAAGGTATGGGGTGTAATGGGGTGAATGTCAAGAGGCCAGACAGACAAAGTGAGGGATTGATTCCCTGGCCGGCTTTGGCCACAAGCCAGACCTCTACCTGCTCCTTCCATTCCCACATCCAGAGTTGTCTCCCCACAGTTTTTTCTACGTGCTAAGTGAAAAGCCCAGATCCTTCACCCCCTCTAAAACACACCAACCCACAACCAGAGAGAGCCAGGCATCCTGACCTCCCAGCCTGGCCCCACAGGGACCCCGATGTCCTGACCCACTCTGCTCTCAGGCCTGTTCCAGCATCAGAATCCAGAGGAAGCAGGGGAGTGCAGGTGTGACTGACGGTGGGCGGAGGCTCAACCCCAGGATGTGCACAGCCCGGCACCTGTCTGTGTAGACACACCTCTTCTTTGCTCTGTTTCTCGGTAGTGTGTCATCTTTGTCATGACTTCTCTGTCTCCTGTAGTTCCCTGTCAGTTTTTCTCTGTCTCTTTCTCAGTCTAATTCTCTCCTCCCTGTTCGCCTCCCTCTTCCTCTGGTCACCTCTTCCTGGTAAACATTCCAGTCACTTGCCCATTGGGAACAAAAAAACCCTCAGTGTTCCAAAAAAAACCCAATGTTGAGAGGGGAAGAGGGATTGGAGAAGGGGCCTCAGCCCAGGGAACACCTAGGGTAGACAGCCTAGGAACACAAGCTGGGCGAAGATCTCTTGGGGTCTCATTTCCATTTCCTTCTCTCTTGGTGCCCTACATCCCACGCATGTCTCTGGATAGCCAAAGGACGCAGTGCCTGGAGGAGACCATGAGAGGGCTAAGGGCCTGTGGGTTAGGGGCTGGATCTGAGCACCTCCTGCGAGGGAAAAGCATGGTATGCCGAGTTCTTCCTCTTCCATGAACGTGCTGACGGGGGCTATGTGCCTGTTCTGACCACAAATTATGCAACTGTGGATCAGTCCCAGATACTCCTTCCTTGTCTCTTAACCAAAGACTGAATCAACTCCCAGAGGAGATCAGAGGTCAGAGGCATCGATACACATGGTGAGTCTGGGCTAGGGACCTGAACTTGGGGAGCTGGGGAGGGGGCACTTAAGAAGGCTCAGGACACCAGTTCTCCAAGAGGAAAGGGGGTGGGAGGAGGAAAGGTAAGAAGAAAGCTGTTGTGTTGGGGTCCCTTTTCCCGTCTTCGTGCCTCCAGACACTCTGGCAAGCCTTAGAACTCTTTCACTCTCCTGACTTAGCACCTACACACACACACACACACACACACACACACACACACACACACACACACACCCCTGAGACTTAGAGAGTTGAAATGACTTGCCCAGGGTCACACAGCTAGCAAGGTTTAAACCCAGGTCTTCCTAACTTTAAATCCTAAGTACTACCCATTACACTACCCTGCCTCTAGGAAAGATTTTAAAATACATAAAGTTTAAGAGCTGAGAGGACAAAATATAGCTTGAAAAGCCTTTGCACTTTCATTTCCAGATTTTAGAGGGGAAAAAACCTTAAAATCTATAAATGTCAGAGCTGGGAGAGGCCTTAGAACATAGAATTAGGGTTAGAGTCTCTCTCTTGCTCCTCCTCTTAGTATGACATCTCCTTCTCTGTATCTTCTGCTGGGCTGTCTTCCGACCCTATGGGCACCCCAGGCTCTGTCCTTCTCTCCTCCTCCTCCTCCTCCTCCTCCTCCTCCTCCTTCCTATTCTTCTTCTTCTCCTTCTCTTTCTTCTTCTTCTTCTTCTTCTTCTTCTTCTTCTTCTTCTTCTTCTTCTTCTTCTTCTTCTTCTTCTTCTTCTTCTTCTTTTTTCCTCTCCATCCTCTCTCTTGTTACTCTTACCAAGTCCCAGGGGTTCAATTCTCTCCGTAGATGATTCCCAGATATTGATGTCCAGCCCTAATCTGTCTCCTGAGCTTCAATTCAATATTTCCAAACAGCTGCTGTATGTCCCTGCCTGGGCATCTAATGGGCTTCTCCACCTCAACATACCTGAATCATCCCTTCTCCAGACTTGCCCATCTTCATAGATGGTACCAACATCCCCCCAGAGTTTCAACCTGGGATGCCATCTTTGATCTTTCCCTGTCCCCCAACCACTATATCCAGACAGATTCTCAGTCCTGTCAACTCTCCCTCCACATCATCTCCAGCATTCTTTCTACTCACACAGCCTCCCCACACCCTCCACCCCTTATTCAAACCTTTATCTGTCCTCATCATCTCTGGCCTGAACTATTACAATAGCCTCTTAATTAGATTCCCTGGCTCCACTTTTCTATTTGTCCAAATAGCTCCAAACCCATAGCCCTGAAACAGAACTTTTTGTATTACACTTACTCTAAAATCTCCAATGGCTCCCTATTGCCTATAGAATAAAGTACAAAATCCTCAGCCTACTATTTAGAGCGCAGGACCATATAGCTTACACCTACCTTTCTAGTCTTATCCTTCTTGAACTCACCATTATAAATGGTCTGTAAGCAGTTCTCCATCCCCACTATCCTGTCTCTAGGTCTTTGTTCAAGTGGTCCTCTCTGTCTGGAACACTGTGTCTACTCACCTGTATCTCATAACATCCTCAGCTCCCTTTAAGGCCCAGCACAGGTGCCAGTGCCATCTCCTACAAGAGGTGTCTACTTATCTTCCCCACCCCCAGTTATTAGCATTCTCTCTTTCTCTGGACCTCTCTCTGTCTTCCTCTCTGTCTCCTCTCCTCTCCTCTTCTCTTCTCCCTCTCTCTTTCTCTCCCTCTCTCTCTCTCTCTCTCTCTCTCTCTCTGTCTCTCTCTCTCTCTCTCTCTCTCTCTCTGTCTGTCTCTCTCTCTCTCTCTGTCTCTCTCTCTCTGTCTCTCTCTCTCTCTGTCTCTCTCTCTCTGTCTCTCTCTCTCTCTGTCTCTCTCTCTCTCTCTCTCTCTCTCTTTCACACACACACACACACACACACACACACACACACACACACACACACACTCAAACGTCCCCCATTCAATAAACTCCAGTGATTTCCCATTGCTTCCGGAACAAATACAAAATGCTATTTGACTTTCAAAGCTCTTCATCACCCACTCCCCTCCTATCTTTTCAACCTTCTTATATCTCTGACCCAGTGACACTGGCCTTAGACTCTCCATCTCTCATCTCCAGCCATTCCCTCTGGCTGTCTCCTGTGACTGTAAACACTCTCACTCCTCTCCTCTGACTACTGACGTCTTTGGCTTCCTTCAAGTCCCAACTAAAACCCCATCTTTTCCTAGAAGCCTTCCTCATCCCCTCTTAATTCCAGTGCCTTCTGTCTATTAATTATTCCCAAATGGGGCTGTCTCTAGTCATCCTGATCCATGTCTGGCCACTGGACCCAGATGGCTCCAGAGGAGAGAGTGAGGCTGGTGACTTTGCACAGCCCTTCTAACTTAAATCCAATTCACCTGCAAGTCATGGCATCACCTTCCTGATGACATGGTCCTCATCAAGAATGCTGGACGAACAACATTTCCCACGTATCCTATATATAGCTTGCTTTGTATGTGTTTGTAGGTTGTCTCACCAAGTAGATTGTAAGCTCCTTGAGGGCAGGGGCCGTCTTTTCTTTATTTTTGTATCCCCACTGCCTGGCACTCTAAGGATTTCTTAATGTAAATCAGAGTATCACAGACCCTGGAGACCCTTTAGTCTAACACTCTCAGGACTCCACTGGGATCAATGAGGCTCAGAGAGGGAAAAACATTTTCAGTAGACCATGAGCCAGGGCTTGATATTATGTTTTGGAAGCTTTGGAAAAGGGTCTCTTGCAAATTCTGAGATGAGGCAGAAGTGATCCTAGGGCCCCAGCACCTAGATGAGGAGTGTTCTGGGCAGGGAAGACTCTCATGGGGAAAGTCACCAGAGTCAAATGGCCAGATCAGGGAGAACATGGGGGTGAGTGGCTGCAAGCCTGGAAGGAAATCCTTGGTCAATTCCAATCAGGTCCACAGGCATTGTTGTTGTGTGCCAGGGACTGGGGGGGGCGGGGAATAAAGCTAAAATCAGTCTCTGCCATCAAGGGCCTTGCAATCTAATGGTTATTGTGTGTTCCAGGTGTAAGCATGATGGAGAACTCCTTAGCACTCCCTTCAGATGCTTCAGATGCCCTCTTGCCCACACAGTCACCATCATCTGCCACCCATCGGGCTTTCTGGATCATCTCTCTCATCATTTTCTGCTTAGCCTTTGTCCTGGGCATAACTGGCAATGGGCTGGTGATCTGGGTGGCAGGCTTCCGGATGACTCGCACAGTCACCACTGTCTTGTTCCTCAACCTGGCTTCAGCAGACTTCATCTTCACTGCCTTCCTGCCATTTCTCATCGTTGGTACTGCCCTGCAGCCCCACTGGCCCTTTGGTTGGCTCCCCTGCAAGCTGATTAGTTTCCTGGCCTTCTTTAATATGTTTGCCAGTGTCTTCCTGCTGACCATTATCTCTCTTGACCGCTGTGTCGCTGTCCTCTGGCCAGTGTGGGCCAGGAATCACCGCACGCCTTTCCGAGCAGCCCTGGGGGCTGCAGGCGCCTGGACTTTTGCCCTGGCCTTCTCTATCCCAACATTCATCTTCAGGAACACAGACACAGAGAATGGAACCACCTTTTGCTACTTTGACTTTGACCCCTGGGATGAGGCAGGAAGTGATGATGAATACTATTATGCCCTGACTGAGAGCCGACACTGGTCCCTGGTGTTCAGCCGATTCATCCTTGGTTTTGTGACTCCATTCCTCATCATTAGTGTCTGCTATGGCCTCATCACAGCCAAGCTCTGGAGCAGAATGAAGACTGTCAAGTCCAGCCGGCCCTTCAAGATCCTCACAGCTGTGGTGGCTGCCTTCTTCCTCTGCTGGCTCCCTTACCATGTTGTGGGCATGATAGAGACCTCTACCTACCACCATCCACACCTGGCAGACGTTCTGCCTTACCTGAGTCCTCTCTCCTCTTCCCTGGCCTTTGTCAACAGCTGCCTCAACCCCTTGCTCTATGTCTTCATGGGCCGGGACTTCAGGGAGAGACTGTTCAGATCCCTGCCAGCTGCCTTGGAGAGGGCTCTGAGTGAGGAGTCTTCCCCAACAGCCATCACAGGCAACAGTT
This sequence comes from Gymnobelideus leadbeateri, assembly GCA_011680675.1. NCBI lineage: Eukaryota > Metazoa > Chordata > Mammalia > Diprotodontia > Petauridae > Gymnobelideus > Gymnobelideus leadbeateri. The sequence continues at coordinate 584,306 of WOXC01004553.1, forward strand.
CCACCTCTGCCCCTTCTGCCACTGATGCTGAGACGCAGAGTCTATGAGGAGGTGCCTTATCTTCTGTGGTCTTTCTGTGGGGCCTGCCTTCATGTGGTCTGTGTTCCAAGTTCTAAAAGACCTTTTATGTTCTAAAGTCACTCCTAGCCCTGACATTTCAGGTTCTAAGGGCACTTCCACCTTGACATTCCAGATTCTAAATGTCCTCCCCTTTTGCTCTGTGATCTAAGGACTGACCAGGTTGGCACAGATGCATTGCTAGGTACCCTTATTGAGTCATACAGAATGGAGAATGGTTGACAGCCTTGATCCCAAGCTCCTCCTCCCTAACCCTCCAAGAGGGAAGGCAATGCCATCCCAAATCCTCAGTCCCACCATCATCCTTCCTGAACCCTCTCAGGTGTCTAAGCCTGCCCACAGAAGCTCAGGTTCCCTCTGATTGATGGCCCCTTCCCACTGTGGCTTTGGGGCCCTAGAAATGGCCAGACTTCCCATTAAATCACCAGAGTTTGTTCCCACAATAAAGGCTGGATTCCTCCATACCTTGGTCCTGCTCCCCCAACCTTCTGGCCCTAGACTCTTCAGCCTTGCCAGCACAGCCCTGGAGAGAAGGGGGATACTGGTGTTCTCTTCTAGAAACAGGAAGGGAGAGGCCCAAGGAAGCAGCCTGAGGCTGAGAATACCAAGGTCTGGGTTTGAATCCTTACTTTGCCATTGGCACCCGGGCTTAGAAGGACTAATGGGAGCTGAAGTGCCCCTCGATGACCTTGGAGCACCTTCAAGGTACCATTTCTTTTTTTAAAAAAATAGATTATTTGTGGTGGTGTTTTTTTCTGTCCCCAGATCTCCTGTATCTGCTTCCAGAAAGTCACCCCTTACAACAAAGAACTCAATAAAGTGCGGGAAGGAGGGGTAAAGCAGGAAGATGAGAGGAAAGTTCAGCAAAATTGCTCCATTTTTTAAAAGGCTGGCATCATTATGTGCCCTCCCCCAGCATCTCAGCAAAGCTGGGCCCCGCCTCGACTCCATTTTGTTGTCATTGGCTCTCTGGCTCAGGGGCTTCAGTGAGCCTGGGAGGGATTGGCTCTAGAGATGAGGTCACATACCATGGGTCACACTCAGGGACAGTCACTTCCCTAGTAGGTCTGGCCACTTGCCAATGGCCTCAATCATGGCCCTTCTGGAGTTCTAAGTCAAGGCTTGCCTTGAGGTGTAGGTGGGGGACAGGGAAAGCCACATGTACAAAACCAGAGGTCATAGAGCTTAAAACCTCAAGAGACCTTAGACACCCATTTTACAGGTGGACATACTGAAGATTCTTTTGGTTTTGTCTTTATAAGCTCCAGCACCTGACTTGGTGCCTTGCAAATAGTAGGTACTTAGTAAAATCATGTAGAATTAACTTGAGGCAGCCTGACAGGTAGTAGTCTCTATATAAATGCTTTTCCTAAGGACTCTAGGGGAAAGGATGTTTGCCTGAGGGCCTAAACTGGAGAGTTGGGACTCTAAACCCAGATTCTACCATTCACTATCCAATGTCTTCCATTATTCAATAATATTTCTCCCCCACTGGCTGTGTGCCCCACATCTGAGGGAACACAGGAGAGGGGAGAAAAGCCCTGCCTTCTAGGGACTCCTAGTATGACTGAGACAACGCTCACCCTCCACAGAAAGAACGTTGGTTATTCTCCCAGAAGCCCACCAAGCCATATGTTCTCCCATCCTTTGCTTGTCTGCTTGGATTACAGAGCTGGGAAGAGGAAAGGTCAGAGGTGGGGGGGAATTTCAGAGCTTGGTGCTTTGGGATATCCCAAAAACCCCCACGAGGTGGTCCTTTGGCAGGTGGGCTGGCACCACATCAGCTTAAAAGTTTAAAGTTTAAAAGGCACTGCCTCAGGGGTGGCTAGGTGTCTCAGTGAATAGAGCACTGGCCCTGGAGTCAGGAGGACCTGAGGTCAAATGCAGCCTCAGACACTTAACACAGAAAACTAGCCGTATGACCTTGGGCAAGTCACTTAGCCCCAATTGCCCTACCTTTCCCCCTCCACAAAAGAAGCTACAAGGCACTGCCTCTCCTTCACCCTCAGAATGCTGTCTTTCTAGGAGCTCTTGTGAGAAACAAGGGCTGCTTGCACATGGCCTCCACATCAATTGCTCTTCCAAAGAAGGATCACATGACTTCTCCTCCTCACAACTGAGCCCAGTTTGAGCTTAAAGATCCAGAGCTGGGAGGCATCCTTAGAGAGAGAGAGAGGGACAAGCACCCCAGCCCCTCTCCCAGCAGTGTGTCAACAAGTGCTGATGTTATATTTCTATAAGTGGATGAAGCAGGGCTAGAAAACGCTGGTCTTAATGTGATTCTAACCCATAGGAGAGAACAGACAGCAAAGATTCTCTCCTTATCGTGTGGTCCACAACAATTGGGTCTGACTTGAGTGCCACCAACAAAGAACAATGGCAAAAAAGAAATGTTCTGAACTGGAGGATGTCACAAAACCCTCCCCACCCAGAGGCTTGCAACACTTGGCTTCCCTCACTACCAGGAAAGAGAGAATGGTTTCATCTGAAGGAGCCTTTTGTAGGTACACTGGCTCAGTGATCAATTAAAAGACTTTTCTTCAATATGCATCAAGTGGACAGGAAACTGCCAGGAGACCTGGGCATGCTCGGAATCTGGGGAGCAAAGAGTGCCATCATCACACGTTTCTGGAAGGAGGTTGACCAAGTCTTCATGTTTATATTTAAGAGGAGTATGTTGTGCATCCTTTATGGATTTGGCCCCCGCTGGACAATTCTTCCCTTTATACAGCAAAATCTGGCATTTATATACTTAGATGCTCAACAAATTTGGAAATGTAATTCATATACAGCATTTCATTTGAATAGTGTCTTAACAACCCTTTGAAGTAGGCATTTAATATTATCATCCCCTCTCTTGTGTATTTCCTGGTATACTCAGATCTGTATAATTTTCCTGATCGCTGTTTGCATTGATGAAAGAGTTTATTCATTTTTTATTATTTGTGATGCTTTTGTGTAAGCAAAGGAGGGAAAGAAGCAGACATTGTAGGTGTAAGTTTGGAACAAATCTCCCTCCTTTAAGGGTTATGGGCCAGGGAAGTGTTTTTGATTTGTACTCTAGACCAGCATTGCTGGGGGGTGGAGTGCAAGGAGAGATATATAATTCTAGCCTAGTATCCCTCTTGGAAGTAGAAGGTGACTCAATGGATAGAGTGCTGGGATTGGAATTAGGAAGACATAAGTTCAAATACAGCCTCAGAAACTTACTAGCTGTGTGATCCTGGGCAAGACTGCCAATGCACTGGAGATGGAAATGGCAAACTATTCCAGTATCTTTGCCAAGAAAACCCCATGGACAGTCTTGGTGTGCTATGGTCCATGGAGTCATCAAGTCCATCTGAACAGAGAAACACAACTGAAAAGCAACACAACCCTTCTTGAAGAAAGGAGAAAAAAAACCACCCAACGTCTCAACACCCTGGATTGTGCCCACTCCTCCCGTAGCCATCACATAGTCATTTCTCTCTTCAGAGGTGGGCCTGATTTCAAACCATGTGTATACAGGCCACCTCACTTGAGACAAATTTATACAACACGAGTGGAAATATAGTTCACACACACACACACACACACACACACACACACTACACCTAGACAGAATAAAACTGCCCTAAAATTCAAGAAATTGCTGGCTCTAATTGCACCTAAGTTCCAATAACATAGAAGGTGGCTGTTCTATGTATTTTTGTCAAGATTTCCAAAAACATTCCTTTTCCCATCAGCCCATACCAATCCTGCTTTGTGTCCTTAACCTGAAAGGCCATCCTAGAGAAGAGGGATTCAGCTGGTTTGGTTCGGCCCCAGTGGGCAGAACTCAGCATTAGGGCTTGGGGGGATGGGGAAAGCTGCAGACAGGTAGGGTCCAGCTCCTCCCAGAGGAAGCTTGGAATCTCTACACTGTTTCCTGGTCTGGTTTTATGTTGCTATGTGGAGATGCTGGGGGTCAGGAAATGCCCCCACAGACCCTGGAGGACAGAGGGGAGGCAGCAGAAGCTGGGCACCAGAGACCAGGAGAGAGGCTACAGTGATCACCAGCTCTGACCCCCTTACTTCTGCTGCATTTTTCCCCTTCCTTCTCTCCCCTGCTTTTTTCATGAGCCTTTTCCTCTGACCTTGCAGCAGTGACTTCCTCTGACACTGTCAGAGGCTGAGATGGAGTCTTTGGCAGCAGGAGTAACTGGGCTAACCTGGGCATCTAGTGGCCAGTGCGGATACTGCAACCCTTATAAAGTCTCTATATAGACTCACACATATACCAGAGACTGACGAGGACCAGACTCGCAGCTCCACTGTGGCGACACCAGGTGGCAAATTCAGATATTGCACCAATTTGATTTAACTCTTTTTTCTCTTTTTGCTTTTTGGAGGGCAATTGAGGTTAAGTGACTTGCCCAAGGTCACAGGCTAGTTTTTGTGTTAAGTGTCTGAGGCCAGATTTGAACTCAGGTCCTCCTGACTCCAGGGCCAGTGCTCTAGTCACTGCGCCACCTAGCCGCCCCAATTCAACTCTCTTGTGAGACGAGTGAAATGCCATCGCCCTGTAAGCTGCCTGGGCATGATTTTTCTGGTGGTCCCCAAGGTCTTCCATGAAATTGAAGGAGGAAGGAGAGTGCCTTGGCTGCAAAGTGACCTTCTGTCCCGGAACATTAAGGAGCTGGCTTGCCATGGGATTTGAAAGAGATCTGAAAAGTCCTGTGCATGATGGATAAAAAAATGTCACAGTCAAAAACATTAAGGGTTTGCTCTCCAAGAGCAGGCTAAAACAAGTAAAGTCAGAAGAGACCTATCAGTGACATGCTCCTTCTAGGAAATTTGGGTTTTGAAGCTCATCTTTTTAATTTTGGAGGGGTAGGAGGACTAGAAGCAGTGGGTATAATCTGCAAGCAGGTGGAGGTCAGCACAATGTAAGGAGCTGTTGGGAAGTACCTTGGCTTAGAGCCAGCTTGCCCCTGACATATGCTACCTCTGTGACCATAGGCAAGTCCAATGTTCTAGACCAGTGTTCCTCAAACTACTTTGATGGTGCCCTTCCCTCAGGGGAAAAAAATGTTTATATGCTTGTACTAGGCAGCTAGGTGGTGCAGTGGATATAGTGCTAGGCCTGGAGTCAGGAATACTCACCTTTCTGAGTTCAAATCCAACCTCAGATACTTACTAGCTGTGTGACCCTGGGCAAGTCACTTAACCCTGTTTGCCTTGGTTTTGTCATCTATAAAATGAGCTGGAGAAGAAAATGGCAAACCACTCCAGAATCCAGTATGAAAACCCCAAGTGGGGTCACAGAGAGTCAAACATGACTGAAAGAAAAAAAACTGAACAACAACACTACTGTATTAATGGTACATTACAAAACATACACCAAAAGACATTTAAAAGGATATAGCAGTGAAATAAACATTTTACAATTTTTAAATAGTTTTTATTCTCAACGGTACAAAAATCTTTTTGCTCTCACTAAAATATTAAAGTTTTAATCTTTAAACACTGCTATTAAAAGCATATCATCTTTGTCTTGAGCATTTAACAGTTTTTTGATGTCCTCTATTTCTCTCTTTTTTTCTTTTTGTTTTTTGGAGGAGGGAAGGCAGGGCAACTGGGGTTAAATGATTTGCCCAAGGTCACAAGGCTAGTAAGTGTTAAGTGTCTGAGGCTGCATTTGAATTCAGGTCCTCCTGACTTCAGGGCTGGTGCTCTGTTCACTGTGCCACCTAGCCGCCCCTTCTAAGAATTTCTAATGTGTTTAATGTAACCCCAGTCCAAAAGCCCATTGGCATGCTAAACATGAATAACCTGCTATGTGTTAGGGTGTGGCAGAGTTGGCAAAACCTTCTTGGAGTGCTCTTCAAGCTTTGAGTCCAGAAAATACAAGAGGTCAACCCTATTTCACAGTGATGACGGATGAGGTTCAGGGAAAACATGACAGGTCCTGGCAGTCTCCACCATGGCCCCTAGCTTTCTACTTTAGAGACTGTGGGCAATTTCCCCCTGGGTGAGATCTAGAACTGTCTTGATTGAGCTGAGTTACCTCACTCCCAATGGGAGAGTTCCTTCTCTCTATATCATATAGTACATATTCTCCTATGTATGCCTTCTCTAGATTTTGTTTTGCTACTGATTTGTATAAATTGGTTTCTTTGTTATTTGCTATGTATATTCATTGTGTAGCTGGTATTTGGAGAGGAAAGGGGTCAAGACTTGGATGTAGAGTTTGGGGATCCCCAATAATGAAACTGCAATCAGAAGCTAGCTTCAACCTGAAACTCACATCCCCTAGACTAACAATATTGAAGTGAGCACAGGGGTATAATTTCAGCCCAGTTTTCCCTCTCTCTGAGGAGAACAGAGTGGCCAAGTTTTTGGCTTCAACTTCCTGCTTCCCCTCTTGGTAGGAATTAAAATCTCCTTTAGGGAACAGTGGCCAGAGAGGGGAGGGAGGAAAGACTAGAGGTATCCATTCTGCCTCCTTAGAACCACACAAAGACATCGAATATTACATGTGGAGAACAGGCCTCAATGTGTGAACATGTGCTGCCTTAAGATTCTATACATTTTACCAAAATTCTTAATAATTAACAAAATAAATCACTGTTTCCTCAAAATGTGTTTTTTAAAAATATATCATAATTACAAATATCATGACTGTAAGTACAATAAGCTTATTGTAAAATTCTCCTTTCTAAAGAAAGGATTATTGATATGATAGTACATATGCAAACTCACTCATACTGGGCAGGACAGAGTGTATCTTCTGTTACATAAGTTGCCATCTATTATGGGGGAATATTACATGAGACTGGAATATTTTCATTTTATATTTTCATGTTTCTGCTTAAATTGTCATATACAGTTATGCAAAAAAAAAGATGTAATGTAATTTTTTATACAAAAATGTTATTGTAGGTTTGTATAAATTTAAAAGAAAGTTCCACTTGGTTTTATTTTCTTAAATTGTAACTTTGATATATTTTATATGTAATACAAAGTAATTACTATTTTAATTTTGAGTTATTTTATTTGAGGTTTCAAAAAACATGGTGCAATGAATTGTAAAGACTGCATCAACATTCCATTCTCTGGTTTATTTATACTGCCAACTCAATAAGTAATATTTTAAAATAACAATTTAAACTTTAGTGTAAGGCAACAAAATTATCTTCAAAATTATCTATTTCATGAAAAGAAAGATCGTTATCAGACCCTTTCATGAGGGTCAGAGCTCTTTCTCCTTCAGGGCTCTGATCTATGATAAAGTTTTTATTTTGTTGTTTTTCAGTCATTTTCAGTCATCTCCAACTCTTCATTAACCTACTGGGGGTTTTTGTGGCAGAGATACTGGAGTGGTTGGCCATTTCCTGCTCTAGCTCATTTTACAGATGAGAAAACTGAGGCAAATAGGGTTAAGTGACTCTCTTAGAGTCACACAGCTACTGAGTATCTGAGACCAGATTTGAACTCAGGAAAATGAGTCTTTCTGATTCCAGACCCAGTGTTTTATTCACTTTGGTAGCACTTAGCTGCCCAAAGTTTTTATTCACTATGTTTCATTCCTTGATACACACTGTTGCAAAAAGGGCAACATTTTCTATTTTTCTTGGAATGTTTATTACTGTAATGTAACTGTTACATTATATTCTAAGTCCCAGGTATTAGTTATTGAATGCTGTTAAAAATACTCCCTGGAAAGAAAAACATACTGAAGGACTGCAGCAGCCCACACACGAGCCAGGTGAACAGTATAAACCATTTTCCTCGGACATCTGACTGATAGTGTTGTAAATAGCCAAGAGGATGGGTGGGAGGCTTCACTCTTTAACCTTCAGAATAGATAGAACTGAAACCAGAGTGGTGGAATGGTCTACAAGAGGACTCAGATTTAGACAATCATTTCAGCTCTTTACAACTCAGGGTTCTAAATATTTTTTATATTTATATTTATATATAAAAATATGAACCAATGAATGTTATAAGCCAATTATTATAAGTATTCATTAATAGCCATCATATGGACCCAAGAACTTTGTAATGCACTTTTAAAGCAAATTGTTAATATAGAAGGCTTCCCCAAAAAATATTTGTCCAGGGTCCCTATACTGGAGGGGCAGCCTTAGGGATAGTAAGAGAGTTCCTAGCTGCTCCTAATGATTTCACTCCTTGGGCCCCAATAAACTACACCCTCAGAGACTGAAGGAAATAGCAGGTGTAATTGACTGTGCAGCTACAGTTAATGTTTTGCAAAGAGTGTGGAGAATGGGGAAGGTACTTCAGTATTGGGGATGGCCAAATATTATCCCAATTTTTTTTAAATGAAGAGAGTATGTCTCTGATAAAGGTCTCATGACTAAAATATACAGAGAACTGAGTCAAATTTATAAGAATGCAAGTTATTCCCCAATTGATAAATGGTCAAAGGATATGAACAGGCAGTTTTCAAAGGAAGGAATTAAAGATATCTGTAAGCATTTGAAAAAATGCTCTAAATCACTATCGATTAGAGAAATGCAAATCAAAACAACTCTGAGGTAACAGATCTCACTGGTCAGATTAATTAATGTGACAAAACAGGAAAAATGATAAATCCTGGAGAGAATGTGGGAAAATTGGAACACTAATGCATTGTTGGTGGAGTTGTGAACTGACCCAACCATTCTGGAGAGCGATTTGTACAACAACCAACCAAAGGGCTATAAAAATGTGCATACCCTTTGACCCAGCAATACCATTTCTAGGGCTGTATCCCAAAGAGATCATATAAGTGGGAAAAGGACCCATATGTACAAAAATATTTATAGCAGCTCTTTTTGTGGTGGCAAAGAATTGGAAATCAAGGAGATTCCCATCAATTGGGGAATGGTTGAACAAGTTGTAGTATAGGAATGTAATGGAATACTGTTGTGCCATAAGAAATGAGGAGTAGACAAACTTCATAATAACCTGGAGAGACTTACATAAACTGATTCTGAGTGAGGGGAGCAGAACCAGGAGAACATTGCATACAATGACACATCGCATCTGTGATGACTGACTTTGGTAGGCTGGGCTCCTCTCAGCAATGCAAGGCTATAAGACACCTCCACCATACTCCTGATGGAAAGGGATATCCACATCCAGAGAGAACTACAGAGTCTGAATGCAGATTGAAGCAAACCGCTTGTTCTCTCTCTCTCTCCTTTTTGCTTTGTTTTGTTTCTTCTTTCTCATTATTCATTCCGTTAGTTATAATTTTTCTTTACAACTTGACTAATGTTTAATGCGGCAGTATTTTTTAGAACCTATATCAGATTGCTTGCTACCATGGGTGGAGGGAGGGGGGAGGAGAAGGAGGGGGAGAAAATTTGGAACTCAAGGGATTGTGGAACTGAATGTTGTAAACTAAAAGTAAATAAATATTTTTTTTTTAATGGAGAGACTATAAGCCAGGGGGTGTGAATTCAATTCCTGGCAAAAGTCTAGAAGATATTACTAAATGAATGGTTAATGGATGTCTAGGAAGGGATATGGCAATCACAAACAGCCAGGTTGGCTTCTTAGAAGTATGTCCAGCTAGGTAGAACAGTGGATAGATTACTGGGCCTGAAGTCAGCAAGGCCTGAGTTCAAATCTAGCCTCAGACACTAGTTGTGGGACACTGGACAAGTCACTTAATCTCAGTTTCCTCTTGATGTAAAATGGGGCTAATGACAGCACCTATCTCTCAGGGTTATTGTGAGCATCAGATGAGATTAATGCTTAGACAGTGACTGGCATAACGTAAGTGCTCTATGCACATTGGCTATTATTAGCATTCTTATTTTAGACTAGAATAAAGCTTACCTCCTTCACAGGACTAGCCTGATGAGCTGGAGGTGCCAAGGAACACAATCATTTTTAGGTTTGGTCAATGTGTTTATTTGTTTTTCTTGACTATGCTCATGTTATGGGGGCAGGGTGGAGATTCAAGAAATAGGAAGCAAAGATATCAATAGAACATTAAAAATACAGGAGAAAGTAAAAACAAATTGAGAAGGAAAAAAACCAGGGTAGTATTGTTATTACCTTGTTAAATTCAACATATACTTTAAGCTATAGACAGAAGTTCACATAAATTTGATTTTTTAAATATTAAAATATTTGCTTATGCTGATGATTGTAATTTGTTGTTGTCAGTCAGCCATGTCCAACTCTCTGTGACCCCATTTGAAGTTTTCTTGGCAAAGATAGTGGAGTGATTTGCCATTTCCTTCTCCAGCTCTGTTTTTTGTTTTGTTTTGTTCTGTTGTTGTTTTGATTTGGGGATTGATTTGTTTTTTGTTTTGGTTTGGTTTGGTTTTTTGCTTTTTAGAGGGGAGAAGGCAGGGCAGCTGGGGTTAAGGGACTTGTCCAAGGTCACATGGCTAGTTTTTTTGTGTTAAGTGTCTGACGCCAGATTTGAACTTAGATCCTCCAGACTCCAGGAGTGGTATTCTATTCACTGCACCACCTAGCCACCCCCCAGCTCATTTTATAGATGAGGAAACTGAGGCAAACAGTGTTAAGTGACTTGACCAGAGTCACACAGCTAGTAAGAGTCTGAGGTTGGATTTGAACTCAGGAAGATGAGTCTTCCTGACTCCAGGTCTAACACTCTATCCACTGAGCCACCTAGTAGGCTGGCAATGAGTGTAAAGTCCACACTAACAAAGAAAATGGAAAAAGAGAAGAGGGGGGAAAAGGTACACAATGCCCAAGTAACCTCTGTTCTTTGGCAGGGTTGTTAGAATGGAAGGTCATGAGGATGATGGAAAAACAGGGTAGCTGGACAGCCACAAAATATTTGACAAAGTTTCTCAAGGTGTGAGTCAGTCAATGTTTATTAAATGCCTACTACCTGCCAGAAACTGTCTCAGTGCTAGGGATACAAAGGAAGGCATTTGATCTCAGGGCCTGCCCTCAGTCTAATGAGGGAAATGACATATAAACAACTTTGTAGCTGAAAGTGAGGAGATGCCCATCAACTGGGAAATGGCTAAAGAAGCTATGGCTTATGAAGGCAATGGAGTACTGTTGTGATGGAAGAAATGGTGAAGGGGATGGGAAACCTTGGGATAGTTTAGATTTTTAGCCTAAGTACTTAATAAATGGAATTCAGATATTTCAATAGGACACTGTGAGAAAATTTGGGAACCTCCGGGCTAAAACATTGAGCTGAATTTTATAAGATGAAATTCAATAAAGATAAATATAAAGACTCAGACCAGGGTGGCTAGGTGGCGCAGTGAATAGACTGTCAGACCTGAAGCCAGGAGGACCTGAGTTCAAGTCCAGCCTCAGACACTTGACACTTACTAGCCATGTGACCTTGGACAAGTCACTTAACCTCATCACCTTCCAAAAAAAAAAAAAGATGTAGACAGGTTCAAAAATTCAATTTTATAAAGACAGTGGGGGAGGGAGAGATATGATTAGGTGAATAGAAATTTATCTGGAAAAGATTTGGAATCAGTAATCTTCGTAAGAGCCAACTAACATTATGGAGTGGCAGTTAAAGATGCTGATTCAATGCTTAGATGAAATAAACCCGGCACAGTGTCCTGGAGGTGGGGGGGGGGGCAGTTGGGAGGGTTACTGGTGATCATTGGGGGTGGTGCTCTTGTTCTTTTTTGCTGTTGCTGTTGCCTCCATTGTTGTCCAATCATATCCAGCTCTTTGTGACCCCATGGACCATAGCATGCTAACACTGTCCATGGTGTGATAGACACCTGCTCAGATGAGATCATATTTGTAAAGTCCCTTAGCATAGTGCCTGGCACAGAGCAGGTGGTACAGTCCCCTCCCTCCCTTCTCCTTTGGTCAGACCACAAGTGAATTCAAGCATTCAGTTCTGGGTAGCACACCATAGGAAGGGTATCGACAAGGTGGAGATGATCCAGGATGGAGAAGTGCCTCAGAATCATATCCCATGAAGGTCTATTGGAGGAATTAGGGCGGGAGGGAAGCATGAACTTGTACTATCTCATCATGTTCAGTCTAGGTAGAAAGCTTAAAGATCATCAGTGATAATTCCTAAGTGCAGTGCCCCTCTGGGATCACTCTCTAATATCAATTAGCCAATTGACATGGATTAGCTTTTACAAAAAGAGTTCTTGAAAAAGTATGGCAAAAACAGCAGTGCAAGATCCAGCCTCCTAAATCAGGAGTCACCCTCTCCCCCTCCCCACACACGCATTGCCCCCCAGCCCCAGGCCAGCACAAGCTCTCCCCTCTGCACATCTGCAATGGCCCCTGGGTAATGTGTGCTCGCCTGCTGAGAGGAGATAGATTCAACATACGGAATGAGACATTCATTTTTGTACATGGCCAATGTAAAAACCTGTTTTGATTGACTATGTATACATGTAGGGCTGTAGGGAGTGTTTGGCCTCTGGTGGGAGGACTTGCTGAGCCCTCTTCAGGGCTGCTCATCTACCTTTGCTGTCCACCTGGCAGTGGCTCCAGGAAGCTGAACCATAAGCAGTGACCACACCCCTGCCAAAGGGCTTCGCAGATGGGCCAAACCAGGTGAGGGTAACCAACAGGCCTCCACCCCATCAGTGAATTGGGGGGTTGTCTACCCCAAGCATTCGAAGACCTCCCCCAGTGAAGTGGGTGCAGGAGAGCAGTTTGTCCCAAGAGCCGTGAAGGCAGCTGGAGCAGGCACTGGGAGTGCTTAAGGGTTGGTTAGACATCGGGGGCGTTATCCACACCAAGGTCTCCAGGGCATCTCAGACCATCCTCAGTCATTGTCACTGTCCTGCCACTGAACTGCAATGACTCTGGAGGGCAGAGTAAGATTAATGATTTGTACAGCTGCTTCACTTAAATCTAATTCACCCAAAAGTCAAGACATCACCCTGTGGGGTCACTGGTCCTATCTAAAACAAAGACAAACAACAATATTTGGTAGGATTTTGTTTTCTCTTTTTATCCCTTGGAGGGGGCAGGGAGGGACTGTCATCCTTTCCTCCCTTCCTGTAGTCCCCATCAAGTTCACTTGTGCAGGGGGCATAGCTGGGGATCCAGTCATTTCTTTGCTTTCAGGACAGGGTATCTCAGCTGCTGGGTTGATTCCATGAAAGACTGGGCGCAGCAGGTGGTTTCACAGAGCTGACTCTTCTGTGGATTCTGGGGCTTTCACTACAAGCCGATTCTGTTACTGACTACTCCATTTACTGTCCCTTTGATGGCTCCCCCAACCTTTCAAAGCCCACAGGGTAGTAACCTGGGCCATTCCATCTCCAGATGCTCAATCAGCTGGGCTCAAGAAAAAATAAACACAAGAGGCCAAAGTCGTCTCCCAATCTGGTGGCCCATAGCAATTATTCCTCACTCAAAAGCCTCCAGGACCAAGAAGCATTCCTCTGCCCCCTGGGTTCACTCCATGTGTACTTCAATTGTTTTCTGCTTGAAGTTAGGCCCGTTCTCTATTTCTTCTTTGAATTTTCAGTATTCCAAACCCAACAAAAAGTAAAATGAAATGGCCATTTCCATAGACATGATAGAATGGTAGAAAAAAGGGATTGCACACGAAATTGTCAACTTCTGTTACATACAACTCACTGGCTTTTCTTTTCAACTATATGTAACACCCTTGTGCAAAGGTTACTTATGGCAATAACCTGAAGGTTAGCCTTGGGCGTCTGCAAGCTTCCTACTCAGAGGGAGATGTGAATCTGCATGGGCTAAGAGACCTCTACAATGAGGAAGTGTAAGAAATTGGGGGCACAGGGGACTGAAGAGAGACAGAGGAAGGGAAAGGTACAGAATGCTGAATGATAGAAAAGAGAACTCCTTGGAGCTGCAGACATGTGGCAAAGCCAGTCCTGCCCCCCACTCCCCCCCACACCCTCACATACACTCACACACATATACACACTTATACATACACACACTCACACACATACACACACTCACTCACACTCATACATACACACACACTCACACACATGCCTTAATTCCTAGGACTTGCATCCTCATCCCACAGAGACTGACAAAAACGGACTTTTCTAGCAAGATGTTTTCTGCTTGGTTGAGCTAAGATCTCTTTCACTTCCTTCTGAGTTAAAGAACTTATTCACTCTTCTATTTTCTACCATCTACTCTAATCTGTAGAATTCTCCCATTCCTGTGTACTGTGTTCTGGGATAAGCATGTTTGCTTTCTAAGGGAGTTTATATCTTTGTGTAACCATCATTTGGCGAGAGGGAATTAAACTTGGTTAAAGTAAGCAATAGAATGACCAGGGAAAACTTCTCTTTTGGAGACATTCTAAAAAGACTCTAAACAAGAGAACCATAACCATAGGCTATGAATATTTGAGGGATGGTAGATAGATATAATGCAATATCTAATATTCTATGAATAGAATATGTGATATGATAATAGAATAATTCTATAGATACAATATCATATCTAATTTTTATAAATAGAATATATGATATATGATTGGCAGAATATAATTCAACAAGACCCTGTATGGAGAGAGGAGAGTGAAGGATTCCAGCTATGATCCTCCTCTTGCCCTCTACAAAGGTGATCAGTCTCCCTTGGAGATGGAGTTGGCCAAATCCCAATTATCTATCCATCTATCCGTGCCACACACTACACATGAATTAGTCATTCTCTGTTAGATGGTGTGTGTGTGTGTGTGTGTGTGTGTGTGTGTGTGTGTGTGTGTGTGTGTAGATAATCAACCAAGCAAGTAACTTTCAAAGCTGTCTTGCTTATCCATAATTCCTTCTAACCTTCCCTATGTTGTCTCCTATGTATTTAAAAATTGCTTCTCAAGGACCCTCTTTTCTTTCTTTCTTTCTTTCTTCTTCTTTTTTTTTGGTAATTCTATCCCCAGGCTCCCTCTCACTCCTACTCCTCCCCTCTTGCTTAAGGTTCTTGAAAAAGGTTGTTTACTAGATTCTTCCTCTACCCCTCCTCCCCCCTTCTTCTCAATTCTCTGCAATCTGCCCTCAGACCTCATCATTTAGCTGAAACTACTCTCTCCAAAGTTACCTCTGATTTCTTAATTGCCAAATTGAATGTTTCTTTCTCAACCTTCATGTTCCTTGAGCAGCAGACATTTTCTGGCACTCTCTAACCCCAGGCACCCTCCTGGTGTCACTGTTTCCCTGGCCACACTTTTCAGTAAAGGCAGCCCACTTACTAACAACCCCCAACACCATGGTCATGGTGAGGTCATGGTGAGGGAGTTGGAACATCCTTTGCTCCCAATGAATGTTTCACGACTTTCCCTCTACCACCATCACTAGAAACTTTCCTCCTGTGAGGTTCACCCAACCCATGTCCTGGTAACTGTCCCCAAAACACTCTCTTTCATTCCTCAATTAATTCCCAGCCTTTATTTCTTCCTCAACTTATGTCTTTTTTACACATCAATATAAATATAGATGCTCCCTCCTATGCAGTTCCCATGACCAGTAGCCACCCCAACTCAGCTATACACAGAGATGGCTCTTCATGTGACCTCGCCATCACCCCCAACTCTTCCATTTCCATATTTATGAACTCTGAAATTCCTTTATCTGCTCTTATCTTTTATCATTCTATATTTCCCTCTGCCTTATGACCCCTAACCTTGTTCTTGATCTTTACTGTGGCCTCCAGGCACTCCACCTAGTTCTTCTCTAGGTCATCAGTGCTATATGTATCCAGGTTAAGGGTAATCAACAGGCCTCAAGCCCACTGGCGAGTTAGAGCGGTGTCTTCCCCACTCAAGCATGTAAAGACTCCGCTTGGCAGAATGGACAAATGAGAACAATTTGTCGAGTGGTTATAGCTTGGTCAGACACTGAAGGTACCATGGTCATGCACTGTATCCCATTCATCGCCAATCATCCTGACTTTTGTCTTGCCACTGGACTTCCGTGAGGCTGATGGCTTTGTGCAACTCTGCCTCACTTAAATCTAATTCCCCTGTGATGTCATTGATCCTCTTCAAAAACAAAGGACAAACAATCTCTTGAATGCCCATTTATTTGCATGTTGCCTCTCTCTTTAGAATGAGGGCTCCCTGAGCACAGGGGCTGCTTTTCCTTTCTTTTCCTTTTCTTTCTTTCTCCAGGGCTTGACACAGTCCTTGGCACATAGCAAGTGCTTAATAAAGGACAGTGGTTTGTTGTTGTGAATCAATTTCTCCTCTTCTGAACTTCTCTCTTCTTGTCAAGGGCACCTCCATCACCCTATGTGGTCACAAGCCCTGCAACCCTGGTGTCCCTCTTGACTCCTCATTCCCACTTACCCTAACCCATTACCAAATTTGGTTTCAACCTCCACATACATCCCTTGTATATGTCTTTCTCATCACTCATAGATCAACCTTCTTAGTTCAGTCATGATTCACTTCTCATCTGGACCATAGCTTTGAATTGGACTCCTTGCCTCAGGGCTCTCCCCACTCTAATCCATTGTCCAAATAATCATGCCAAAGTAATTTTCCCAAAGTGTTGGTCTGGCTGTATTTCTTCTCCCCTTTCCCCTTCACTCAGGAGTTTCCAATGAAGGAAAGAAAGGTAATGAGCACCTCCATGTACCAGGCACTATGCTTTACAAGATAGTGTCTCATTTGATCCTGGGAGGTAGTTGGTATTATCCCCACTTTACAGTTCAAGAAACTGAGGCAGGCTGAGACTAAATGACTTTCCCAGGGTCACAGAGTAGTGTCAGAAGCCACATTTGAACTCAGGTCTTCCTGACGACAGGCCCAGGGCTTGATCCACTGCACCACCAAGCTACCTCCTAGATCAAACATAATCAAACATTCTGTTGGGCTTTTAAAGCTCTTCACAAAAAAAGTTGGATTATCTATTTGTTTGTTTTAATGATTGTTGAAGGAACAAATACTGCTTGTTTAACAAGTACAGAAAGTGATGTCCAGAGGAAAAGTGACACCCCCACTCTGTCAGAGTGGGCAAAGGTGGATCAGGAGGACACCTGAGTCTCTGAGAAGGTGGTTGCCGGATGCTAGGACTAGGGTCCATAAAGGGATAGGAATGGGGGACCCAACCCCAGAGCACCCTAGAAAGCTCGGTCCTGGGATTTTCTTCTGCCTCCTGACTAGCATGTGTTTGTTGGCAAAAAGAATGTGTCCTTTCTCTATGACTATAAGTTGCTGAATTCTGGATAAGCTAAAGGTCCCCTAACCCTTTCCCTTAAACTTGAAGTTGAATTAACCCCAAGGGAGACAAGAGACCAGTGAGGTATCAACACTCCTGCTGAGTCTGGGCTGGGGGATCTCCACACCTTGGATCTTGGGAGACAAGGACACCTGATTGCTGAGAGCTTGAAAAAAATCAAGACTACAAAGTCCCTGGTGACAGGGGCAGGGGATGTGGAATGGTAACACCTGAAAGGAGTTTAGAGGAAGGGGTAAAGAGAATGTTGAAGCTGAAGAGTTCCTTAGAACATAGAACCCAGATTCTTAGAACCAGGATGGCCTTTAGAACATAGAATGTCAAATAAGAGAGGAATCTAAGAAAAACAAATGTCAGAGCTAGCAGGGCTCTTAGAAGATGAAGTTTAGAATATCAGCCCTAGCCTTAAGGGTTCCTAGACTATAAATTCAGAATGTCAGTTCTGGTAGGGTCCTTAGAATATGTAATGTCAGACTTGGGAAGGCCCTTGGAACATGAAATGTCAGAACAAGGAAAGTTAGAGGTGAGAGTGCCATCAGAACACAGAATATCCAAAATGAGAGAAAAATAATGAGGAATTTAAGAGCTGAGAAGGCTCTTAGAACATAAAACATATAGAATGCCAGGCCTGGAAGGCTCCCTAGAACTTGGAGCATGGAAAGTCAGAGCTGGGAGAACTCTTTTTTTTTCTTTTTTTTTGCTTTTTGGAGGGGCAGTTGGGGTTAAGTGACTTGCCCGAGGTCACATGGATAGTAAATGTTAAGTGTCTGAGGATGGATTTGAACTCAGGTCCTCCTGACTCCAGGGGCAGTGCTCTATTCACTGTGCCACCTAGCCAGCCCAAAGAGGTGGGTTGGTGGTTTTTTTTTTCTTTTTGGAGGGCAATTGGGGTTAAATTACTTGCCCAAGGTCACAGGCTAGTTTTTGTGTTAAGTGTCTGATGAGAGAACTCTTAAAGCATGAACTATCCCAGCTGGAAGACCCCTATGTCAGAGATGAAAGTCCCCTTTGAACACAGAACACCCAATGTCAGACCTGGGAGGGCCCTTAGAACATGGAATGCTACATGTGGAAGGTCCTTGAAACACAAAATGTCAGAGCTGGGAGAACCCTAGGGAAATGGAATAATGGGGCTTGGAGGACCTGTGGAACTTGAAATGTCAGAGCTGAGAGGCCCATTAGAACACAGAACATCCAGTGTCAGAGCTAGGAGGACACCTGCCTCTGAACATAGTTGGTAAGTAAAACCAGGAGTAGGATTGGGTGTCATGCAGAATGAGGGGTTGGGGACTCAAGCCCAGACTCCCCCAGAAAGGTTGGTGGCTTCCTGGGGTTTTCTTCTGCCTCCTGACGAGCAGATGTTTGTTGGCAAAAGGGAGGTGTTCTCTATGACCACAACTTACTCAATTCTGGGCAAGCCACAGACATCCCTTAACCTCCTTCCTTCACCCTGAAGTCCAGCTAACCCCAAAGAAGACAAGAGACTAGTACAGCATCGATACACACGGTAAGTCTGGACTGGGGACCTTTACACCTGAGACCTTGCGGGGGAAGGAAAATCAAGAAACACACATTCCTAAGAAGCTGTGGGTTGGGAGGGGAGGTACATCTGAGTCTAAGGGCCTGGAAAAATCAAGGCAGTTGAGTCCCTGAGGGAGAATGGCAGAGATAGGAGAGCATGCAATAAAAGGGTATCACAGCTAAGAGGACCCCTAGTACATATAAACCAGAATTGTCTGGGAGGCCCATTAGAACACAGAATATCCAATGGCAGGAGGACCCTCAGGAAATAGAATTCAAGAGAAGGACGCAAAGCTGTAACTTGGAATTTGGGGCCCAGACCAAGTATCCCAAAACCATACTCAGGGTGGGGGAGATAATGTTCTAACTCAATAAGGTGGGGTAGGGCACTCAGCACCCTTGTGAGAGTGGAGCAGGAGGCAGACGGACCACCACAGCCAAGAAGGAGCCATTCCCCCAGACCACCCCCTTGGAGTTTCCAATATTAACTGGCTGTTTTTTTTCATTTCTCCCTTGAAGCACCCACTCAATTCAAAGTTCTAGCCAATTTTGGGTCACCCACCCTCCGCATAGTCCTGGAGGGAAGGGGCTTTAGGAAATCAGACAGGGAATATCAGAGATTGGAAAGACCTTGGAGAGAATCTGGACCAACCCTTATATTTTATCCATGAGGAAAATGAAACCAAGGTGAAGAACAGACTTGTCCGAGGTCACACCACAAGACTGGACCAGAGGCCTCAGAACACAATGATCAGGAGTCCTTGGACACAGTTTTTAGTAGTGGGAAGTGGAGGTAAATGCAGCAGGAGGAAGAGTCTGGCAGGATGGGAAACCAGATCCTGATTAGAGCAGAGAGAGCATGCCAAGGAAGCAGGAGAGACAAGCCAGGAGAGTGACTTAAAGAAGGCCAAAGAATGAGTGCCAAACTGGGAAATGGGGACAATGGAGCCTACCCAATGCTATTTCACACACACACACACACACACACACACACACACACACACACACACACACACTTCAAGCAGCTGCCTCAGAAATTGTGGGTACATAACTTAGAAGACTGGCCCAGGCTTGAAGTTTAATTTCATTAAGCTACTTAAGACCTGTAGTATTTGGGGGAAGGATTTCAGTTGTTTGGGCCTCAGTTTCCTCATCTATAGCATGAGGGGTTTGGACTGAGTGGTCTCTAAGCCCCTGCTAGCTCGGGTATCCTTAGACATCTGTGGATGTCTCACTCCAGATCACAGAATGCACCACCTAAGTGACCATCCTTTTCAGCAAACTCATTACACAATTAGGAAAACTGAGACCCAGATTGCAACCCAGGGTTCTCTAAGGTATATAGAAGGCTTCAGAAAGAAGAGGTTGGGGGCAGTGATCCTAGGGCCCCAGCACCTAGATGAGGAGTGTTCTGGGCAGGGAAGACTCTCACGGGGAAAGTCACCAGAGTCAAATGGCCAGATCAGGGAGAACATGGGGGTGAGTGGCTGCAAGCCCGGAAGGAAATCCTTGGTCAATTCCACTCAGGTCAACAGGCATTGATGAAAGACCTACTTGTGCCAGGGACTGGGGGGAGGGGAATAAAGGTAAAACCAGTCTCTGCCATCAAGGGCCTTGCAATCTAATGGTTATTGTGTGTTCCAGGTGTAAGCATGATGGAGAACTCCTTAGCACTCCCTTCAGATGCTTCAGATGCCCTCTTGCCCACACAGTCACCATCATCTGCCACCCATCGGGCTTTCTGGATCATCTCTCTCATCATTTTCTGCTTAGCCTTTGTCCTGGGCATAACTGGCAATGGGCTGGTGATCTGGGTGGCAGGCTTCCGGATGACTCGCACAGTCACCACTGTCTTGTTCCTCAACCTGGCTTCAGCAGACTTCACCTTCACTGCCTTCCTGCCATTCATCATCATTGGTACTGCCCTGCAGCCCCACTGGCCCTTTGGTTGGCTCCCCTGCAAGCTAATTAGTTTTCTGGCCCTCTTTAATATGTTTGCCAGTGTCTTCCTGCTGACCATTATCTCTCTTGACCGCTGTGTCGCTGTCCTCTGGCCAGTGTGGGCCAGGAATCACCGCACGCCTTTCCGAGCAGCCCTGGGGGCTGCAGGCGCCTGGACTTTTGCCCTGGCCTTCTCTATCCCAACATCCATCTTCAGGAACACAGACACAGAGAATGGAACCACCTATTGCATCAATGACTTTGACCCCTGGGATGAGGCAGGAAGTGATGATGAATACTATTATGCCCTGACTGAGAGCCGCCACTGGTCCCTGGTGTTCAGCCGATTCATCCTTGGTTTTGTGACTCCATTCCTCATCATTAGTGTCTGCTATGGCCTCATCACAGCCAAGCTCTGGAGCAGAATGAAGACTGTCAAGTCCAGCCGGCCCTTCAAGATCCTCACAGCTGTGGTGGCTGCCTTCTTCCTCTGCTGGCTCCCTCACCACGTGGTGGGCATGATAGAGACCTCTACCTACCACCATCCACACCTGGCAGACGTTCTGCCTTACCTGAGTCCTCTCTCCTCTTCCCTGGCCTTTGTCAACAGCTGCCTCAACCCCTTGCTCTATGTCTTCATAGGCCGGGACTTCAGGGAGAGACTGTTCAGATCCCTGCCAGCTGCCTTGGAGAGGGCTCTGAGTGAGGAGTCTTCCCCAACAGCCATCACAGGCAACAGTTCCACCTCTGCCCCTTCTGCCACTGATGCTGAGACGCAGGGTCTATGAGGAGGTGCCTTATCTTCTGTGGTCTTTCTGTGGGGCCTGCCTTCATGTGGTCTGTGTTCCAAGTTCTAAACCCTTTCTGGTTCTTACACTCCATGTTTTAAGCCCCTTCATCCCATCACTGGCAGTCAATGTTCTAGGTACCCTTCTGATGATGATATTTTATGCTCTAAGCCACCTTTAGACTCTGGTCTTCTATATTCTATGTTCTAATGACTGACCAGCCCCTACTTGCTTAACAAACTATGCTATCAATTCTATATAAAGGGCAGAGGTCTAGATCCCCATTGGATCTAGCCATCCTCAACTCATAGCTAAAAGAAGGGCCCTTCCTCTCCCCTCTGGACCCTTGTGATGGGTGGAGATGCCATCCTCCATCCCTGTATTCCATCAGCCTCATTCATCCCCTCTTCAAACTCTCTCTGGTTTTGAAACCTTGTTCTCATAATCCCCAACTTCCTCTTTCACAAAGTTCCTTCCACTGGTTCCTTTGGGCCAGTAGAAATTGCTCCATCCCCACAGTGGCTTTGAGAGATGTTTGCCCTTCTCTCTCGGCCCCAGTTTCTGTGACTTTCACACTAGTCTTTTGGTGGGAGTGGGAGGACCTCTGTCAGAGACTAGGACTAAGAGGGGGAGGGAAAGAACCTGTGGCCGAGAACAAAGGGATCTGGGATTGAGTCTCTCTCCCTGTGAGACTCTCTGCACCTTGGTTTTCTCCTCTATAAACAGGGTTGGGGGAGAGCGGGGGCTGGCACTCAGTGATTCTCTGGGCACTTTCTTTTTAAAAATATTTTAATTTTTTTTTTAGTTTTCAACATTCACTTTTATAAGAAAGCTCCAAATATGTTTCTCCCTTCTTCCCTCCCATCCCCCCTCCTCAAGAAAGTAATCTGATATAGATTATACATGTGCAATCATGTTAAACATATTTTTATATTAGTCATGTTGTAAAAGAAGAATTGGAACAAAAGGGAAAGACATTAGACAGGGGACAAAGGAAAATAGTGTCCTTTGATCTGCATTCAGACTCCATAATTCTTTCTCTGGATGTGGACGGCATTTTCCGTCATGAGTCCTTTGGAATTGTCTTAGACCGTTGCATTGCTGAGAAGAGCTACATCTATCAAAGTTGGTCATCGCACATTGTGGCTGTTACTGTGGACAATATTCTCCTGGTTCTGCTCACTTCACTCAGCATCAGTTCATGTAAGTCTTTCCAGGTTTTTCTGAAATTTTCCTGCTCTTCATTTCCTATAGCACAATAGTATTCCATTACATTCACGTACCACAACTTATTCAGTCATTCCCTAAATGATGGACATCCCTTCAATTTCTAATTCTTTGCCACTACAAAAACAGCTGCTATAAATATTTTGGTACATGTGAGTCCTTTTCCCTTTTTTATAATCTCTTTGGGATATAAACCTTATAGTGGTATTGGGCAAGCACAGTTTTATAGCTTGGCACGGTTTCTAACCTTATTTTGTTCCCAATATCTCTCTGGCTATGGGATGCCTCAGTGAGTTGGGCAGGGACTCCCTCCTTCAGAAATCTGGCCTATAGAATGTAAAGTGGGGTCACAGCCAATAGTTCACACTTAAGCCTAGCCTCTTCCATGAGTATGTCTACAAAGAGACAACAATTGTATCCATGGGAGTTGATGAGTTAAAAATGAGAGTTCGAGGGCCCAGGACAGAACCTTGAGGGACCCCCATGGTGACCTGGATGAAGAACCAGAGGTCAGATGAGCAAGAAGTAAGATGAGTAAGAGGTCAGGAGATCAATGTCACAAAAGGAACAAAAAGGAAAGCATATTCAGGGGAAGAATCTGTTTCTCCTTCATTTAAAAGGAAAATCCAGCAGCTGCTAAATCCTTGTCTAGTGGGATTAAGCCCAGGAAAAAAGCTACCCAGGTGGTGCACACCTTGTAAACCTTCTACCATGAAGGGAATGTTCCTTGAAGTTATTAACTCCCTTACATTCCCTACAAGTGAGAAGGGTCTGTACCTAGAGTTACCACTTCTGATCTTGCCTGACTCCCACTTCATCCAAGTTACTGGTAAAAGTATCCCTTAAAGAGAATCACATCCTATTCCTTAAAAGCCTTACATGTAGAAAATATTCACAATATGCTACCTTCCTGTGTAGGGTACACTCTGGGCTCAGTTCCCCAATCCCTGCTTGCATTTAGCAGGCCAGGTTCCCAGAACTGCTCCTTCCTCTCTCAGGGTTCTAGGAGATAACCTGGAGGGATTGGTGGTACTTCTAATATTCATGAACGCCATTGGTGAGCCCCCCATTATCAATCAACCAGTTGAACTCCATCAGATTTTTTTAGAAAAAATATTTGCTAAGAAAGTATAGGATGTACAGTTATTATTTTAAAAAAATTCTTGAGGCAGCTAAGAAGTACAGTGAATAGAGCACTGACCCTGGAGTCAGGAGGACCTGAGTTCAAATACAGCCTCAGACACTTAACACTTACTAGCTGTGTGACCTTGGGCAAGTCACTTAACCCCAATTGCCTTGCCTTCCCACCTTCAAAAAAAATCCTCCTACCCCACACCCTGAAAATTGACAAAAGATGGGAATGATCAATATTGGAGGGCTTATGGGAAGATAGGAATACTAATGCATTGTTGGTAGAGCTGTCAATCAGTACAACCATTTTGAAAAAGAATTTTGATTATGTAAAGTTAATATAAAATGTCCATACCCTTTAACACTGAAATCCCACTATTAGGATAATACCCCAAAGAGGCTACTGATAAGGAGAAAGTCCCCATACATATACCAAAATATGGCAACACTTTTTTATGATAGCAAAAAATTGGAAACAAAGTAAATTCCCCTCAATTGGGGAATGGCTAAATAAACTGTGGTACATGAATGTAATGGAATAATACTTTGCTTTAAGAAGTAAAAATATGGAGGGTGGAGCCAAGATGGCGGAGTAGAAACAGCATTTCCAATGTGCTCTGCCCCACACAAATTTCAGATAATGTGAAAGGGGACTCCGAACAGCTTCTGGAGCCACAGCACCCACAGAACAGCACAGAGAAGCTAACCTCCTGCTGAGGACAGCCCAGCAGCCCTGCAGGGAGAGTCCACCGAAGCCCTCTGACAGCAGGCAGCACAGCGCGCTGGGAATCGACAGCGCAGCGCACAGAGCCGAGCCCAGGTCCGCGGTTTTAGCCCCAGAGGGGCCGGGCCTTCAGCCGGCTGGAGGGACCCCAAAACACCAGCAATTGTGGCGATTCCAGAATTATCAGCACAGATATGCCTAGGACAAAGTGAGAGGTTAGTGCCCTATGGACTTTGGGACCAGTATTTGGGGAAGGCGTGGCTTCCTCCCCTGGGGGCGAAAAGCTGCTGAAGAAACAGCTGCACAGAAGCCATTTTGCAGCGTCAGTAGTGGCTCTAGCCCCTGGTCTTCGAACTGTAGGAAGATCCAGCAATCAGTCTGGGGGTTAATCGCTCTTGCTTTAAACTGCCTGGATCTGGATTGTGGTCTCAGGGGGGAAGTTTGGGGTGGGTATCCAATTGCCAGAGTGGGTGGAGGCTTTACAGAGGCCACCCAACTGGCGGAAGTTGTGAAGACCCCACGTTTGGGCGGAAACTCCCCTGTCTGGTGGCAGAGTCCTACTGTGGCAACAAGCCCCAAAATCAAGTAATTAAGTGGCAACATGCCTAGGCAAAGGAAACAAACAGAAAAGTTCAACATTGGACTCCTATTTTAGGGGCAAAGAGGCTCAAAGCATGGAGGAGGACTGTGAGGTCAGAACTCCTGCACCAAAAGCCCCAAATGAAAATACAAGCTGGCTACAGGTCATAGAGGACCTTAAGAAGCAGATAAGAGAAGTGGGGGGAAATTTGGGAAGAGAAATGAAAAAGATGCAAGAAAAGTATGAAATGACAGTCAACAGTCTGACTGAGGAAAATAACACCTTAAAAAATAAACTAACTCAAATGGCAAAAGAGGCTCAGAAAGGCAATGAGGAGAAGAATGCCTTAAAAATTCGAATCTGCCAGATGGAAAAAGAATCTCAAAAGCTCACTGAGGAGATTCATTCCTTCAGAGTTAGACTGGAGCAAATGGAAGCTAGTGACTTTATGAGAAACCAAGATGCTGTTAAGCAGATCCAAACAAATGAAAGAATGGAAGGCAATGTGAAACATCTCATGAGAAAAACCACTGACCTGGAAAATAGATCCAGGAGAGATAATTTAAAAATTATTGGACTACCTGAAAGCCATGATCAAAGAAAGAACCTAGAAATCATCCTTCAAGAAATTCTCAAGGAAAATTGCCCTGTTTTAGACCCAGAGGGCAAAATAGAGGTTGAAAGAATCCACAGATCACCTCCTGAAAAAGATCCCAAAAAGAAAACTCCCAGGAATATTATGGCCAGGTTCCAGAATCCCCAGATCAAGGAGAAAATACTACAAGCAGCCAGGAAGAAACAATTTCAATATTGTGGAAACACAATCAGAATAGCCCAGGACCTGGCAGCTTCTACACTGAGGGATCAAAGGGCATAGAATACGATATTCCAGAGGGCAAAAGAGCTGGGAATGAACCCAAGGGTCACCTACCCAGCAAAACTGAGTATCTTGTTTCAGGGGAAAATATGGTCATTCAGTGGAATAGAGGACTTTCAAGCATTCTTAATGAAAAAACCAAAGTTGAATAGAAAATTTGACATTCAGACACAAGAAGCAAGAGATGCTTGAGAAGGTAATCAAGGAAAAGAAATCAAAAGGAACTTATCAAAGTTGGACTATTTACATTCCTACATGGAAAAACAATAACTGGGTTTGATGAAACCTTTCTCATTATGAAAATAATTGAAGAAGGGTACATGGCATATGTTCACAAATATACATGGATAGAGGGCACAGGTTGAATTTGATGGGAGGGGATGGTTCTTTTTTCTTTTTGGAGGGCAATTGGGGTTGGGTGACTTGCCCGGGTTCACATGGCTGGGTTTCTGTTTGTGTGTTGGGTGTCTGGGGCCGGATCCGAGCTCGGGTCCTTCTGGCTCCAGGCCCGGCGCTCTGCTTGCTGCGCCACTTAGCCGCCCCAAGGAAGGGATGATTCTTAAGGGGTGAAGTCAAGAGGTGAGAGAGGAAAGTGGCAAGAGGAGATGGAGAGAGACAGGGTAGGGTAAACTATCTCATGTAGAAGAGGCAAGGGGAAGTAGTTGCAGGGGAGGGAAAGAATAGGAAGGCAAAAAGGCAAAAGCATATTCTCATTGAAGTTGGCTCAAGGAGAGGATCACATACATACTAAATGGAATATCTTACCCTCACTCACTCTCCTGAGTAGGGGAAAGGAGGATGAGAGGGGGGATGATGGAGGGGAGGGCATTCTGGGGGGAGGGGAGGTTGGAAGTACCCACTATCAAAGAGGGACAGGATCAATAGGGAATGGACCAGGTGGGAGGTGAGATGGGTGGGAGGGGAATATAAGCAGTCTTTTACAACATATCTACTATGGTAATGTTTAGCATAGCTATACATGTACAACACATACTGAATTGCTTATCTTC
This sequence comes from Gymnobelideus leadbeateri, assembly GCA_011680675.1. NCBI lineage: Eukaryota > Metazoa > Chordata > Mammalia > Diprotodontia > Petauridae > Gymnobelideus > Gymnobelideus leadbeateri. The sequence goes on from WOXC01004553.1 coordinate 611,321, forward strand.
TCAGAGGGAGTGGGTGACAAGGGAGGAAGGGAATGGATCTGAAAATCGAAATTTTAAAATTAAATGTTTCATAAGATGTCCAGGCATTGGGGCTCAGAGATTCACCTTGCCCTAATGGCAATGTCGAGGGGGGTATGGGAGAAGATATGGGAGAGAGCAGATTGGATGAGGGGATATCTAGTGGGACTGCTATTCTGGGGTGGTGGGTAGGGAAAATGGGGGAAAATGTAACTCATAATCTGGTGGAAATGAATGATGTAAACCAGAAGTTAATAAAGCATTTGTTTAAATAAAAAAAAGAAGTAAAAATATGATAAATATGATGGAGCATGGAAATAGATATAGGATGAAGTAAGCAGAGCCAAGAAAACACATATAAAATGACTAGAATAATGTAAGTAGGAAGAATACACACACACATACACACATTCAAAAGTAAATATTACCAAATTAAAATGAACAAGAATGGCTCCAAAGAAGAGATAGGAAAAGACACCCCCACCCCATGCCTTTGTAGAGATGGGGAATCCATAAGCATGGCACATTGCATATATTTTCATATTTTTTTAAAACAATTGGAGTTAAGTAACTTGCTCAAGGTTACACGGCTAATTATTTACATGTGGGTGCTAAGTACTGAAGCCAGAACAGATGCCGGGTCCTCCCGATTCCGGGCAGCACTCTTACTCACTGAGCCACCTAGTTGCCCCTTCATATTTTTTTTTTTAATGTATTCATCAGCTATGCTGATTTTTTCTCTTCCTTTTCTCTTTTTTTTGTCTTTAAAAATGTTTGTTAAATGGAATGACTTTTTGGGAGGGGCAGGGAAAAGGTACTAGGAGAAAATACCATGATGTAAAACACTGATAAAAAATTTTAATAAAATGTAAATAAATATTTAAAAATCCAATTTTTTAAATTCTCTGAAACCAAGGGTATACCCCACCCCCCACCACATCCTGGGGGGCATGAGTTCAAGCTGAAAGAATTCATAGAACCAAAAGATAAACTCACAGCTTCTAAAGACTAGAAGTCTCTTTCTCCCTTTGTAGAGAACTCTCAAAGTTTTCCTTAGGTGTAATGTTCTGCTGGGCTTTGGGGCCCCAGAGTCAAGCAAAGTATGAATTGATTCTCTGCTGCTTTCTCTAATTTTTGCCTCACAATTAATACCAAGGAAACAGAGGTTCCCCACCAGCCAGCACTGCACCAGCCGTATGTGGAACCATTGGTCACCGCAAATGCAGAAGGTTTGAGTGCTGTGGGTAATTTCACTTTCCTTGGTAGCATTCTTTCCAGAGATGACGAGGTTGATGCATGCATTGCCAGAGCTAGCTCAGTGTTTGGGAGGCTCCAAAGGAAAGCGTGGGAGAAAAGAGGTATTAGGCTGCCTACCAAAGTGAAGGTCTATCAGCTGTGGTGCTGACCTCATTGTTGGATACCTGTGAAACCTGGGCAGTCTACCAGAGCCATGCCAGGAAACAGAATCTCTTCCATTTGGATTGTCTTAGGAAGATTCTGAAACTCAACTGGCAGGATAAGACACCAGACACTGAGTTCCTTTCTCAAGCTGAACTGCCAAACATTCCCTCTCTACTTCAGAGAGCACAACTCTGATAGACTGGCCATGTTCAAATGCCAAACATGTTTTTCCCTGAAAGACTATTTTATGAAGAACTCATACAATGTAGGTGCTCACATGGAAGCCAGAAGAAGTGATACAAGGACACTCTCAAGTGTCCTCAACTGAAGAACGTTGGAATCAATTATGAGACATGGGAGACAATTGGCACAGGACCATCCAGCATAGCCTGCCTGCATCAAAAAAAGGTGCTGTGTTCTATAAGCAAAAAAGAATTGCAGGGCAGCTAGGTGGCACAGTGAATAGAGCACTGGCCCTGGAGTCATGAGGACCTGAGTTCAAATCTGGCCTCAGACACTTAACATGTACTAGCCATGTGACCTTGGGCAAGTCACTTAACCCCAATTGCCCTGCCTTTCCCCCTGCAAAGCCAAAAAAATAAAATTAAAAATAAATAAATAAAAAAGAATTGCAGTAGCTCAAAAGAAACAAGAGATGCACAAATTTAGAGACATCTCCACTCCAAATGTTCACATGGACTATTTGTGCCCAACCCATGATAGAGCCTCCCAAGCTAGTATTGGTCTGATCAGCCACAATCGAACACACTATAACTTGACCCCAACATAATGATGTCATTTTGATCCTATGCAAGAGTGAAAGACAACAACTAACCAAGTTCCTTGAATGCAGGGACTGTCTCTTTTTTAGTATTTATATTCTTGTTGCTTAACATCAAGCCTGGTGCATAGAAATCTCTCAATAAATGTTTTTTTTTTTTTCATTTCATGCATTCACTTAATTAGCTCATCAGCTCCACCACCACTTCCCCAAAGGAGCTCTCCAGCGTTCTCTCACACAGAGTTCTAAAAAGCCTCCTAAAGACTTATAGTACATCCCACCCTGGAATTTTGACTCCTCCTGAAACTCCAACATGTTTTGGAGCTCATTGAGCAAGTCAATCTCAGAGAGTCAGAGTAGATCCTGAACCAAACAGCACAGAAAATAAAATAGCAAGAAAAGATTTCCCTTGCAGAATAAGGATCTGTATCTGGCTCCCATCCCTGCCCAACCAGGACCTTGATTATAAGACTTAAGGAAAATCCTAAATACTCACATCTATAAATAAAGAAACAACATTAGTTTGATGGAGTTCTGTGTTATCATGGGAAAACTATGCCTCAGTTTCTGTCCATAAAAAATTGGAAAGAAGAGATTTTTAAATTTTTACCCAAGGGTAGGACTTTACATTTATTGCTGGTCTAGTGAATAGAGCTGACTTGGGATTGGGGGGTCTCTGGGTTCAAATCCTGCTTGAAGCACTTTGTGTGATCCCAGGCAAGTTAGTCACCTTCTCCAGACTGCAGTTTCTACCTCTGTAACGGGCCCTTCTAATTCTAAATCAAAGATCAGAGCCCTTCACAGCCTGACCTCTCAGTATCTTTCCAGTCATCTTACACTTTGCTCCCTCTGTGGCCCTTTGATCCAGCAATCCTTGCATCCCAACATGCAAACAGGGTACTCCCCAATTCTATGCCTCTCTGTGGGCCAGCTCACCTGCCTGGAATCATTAAGCACACTGCCTGACACAGAGTAAGCTCTTAATAACGTTTGTGGACTAACCGACTGCCCAATGCATAGAGTACCCAGCCTGGAGGCAGGAAGACTCATCTTCCTGAGTTCAAATATGGCCTCAGATGCTTCCTAGCTAGGCAAAGTCTCGTCACCTCTACCTACTTCAGTTTCCTCGTCTGTAAAATGAATTTAACAAAGGCCCCAATGTCTTAGGATTGTTGTGAAATCATCTGAGATAAGATATAGATACAATTATAAATATAGCACTTTGTCAGCCTTAAATTGATACAAAACTGCTAGCTTATTTTAAAAGTTGCTTTTTTTCACCTAGTTGTCACTTCCCAATAATCTACCAATAAACACACACACACACACACACACACACACACACACACACACCCTAGCCAAGAGATTGTTCAGTGCTGAGCAAATTCTGAATTCACCACCAAGTGGCACTCTACTCAAATGGTTTCTCTCCATCTGGCTGCCATACTTGTGCACTGATCAGTAAGTTTCTAGCTAACTACAAATAATTGTCTAGCTGTTGAAATGAGACCAGCTGGCTTTCCCCAACCTCCAAATGGTGTCTTCCCCGGATCCCAGTTTCAACTCTGGTCCCAGAGATACAAATATTTGAATTCAAATTCTAGAGATTAAAATATTAGAACTTAAAATATGCTATTTGTAGTATGACTTATAGTTTGACTCAGCCCTTATGGGTGTTTTCATCTTTCATGCCCTTTTCCTCAGGACCCATAAATTCAGGCATTTGGTATATTGTAATAGCATAGTTTTCCTTCTTTTAAAAAAAATCAATCTGTGTTTATGTCTTTTGTTTTTACATCACCTTCATTTTTCTAAAATATGAATCTATCCTGCTCTTTCTACTGTTCCTCCTGCTCCTCCTTCTCCTCCAAGAGAGCCTTTATGGCAAAGTATAAAAAAGAGGTCCAGGGGGTGGGGGGAGCAGTTTAGCAAAAGCTCTCGGCCAAGCATAACCTTCATGCAGTGTTCTTTCTACAACTCTGTAATGAAAGGAGGGAAGTTCATTCTCCTATCTCTCCTTTGGGAAAATGTGTGGTCATTATAATCTCATGGCATTCAGTTCTGGGGTTTGTGGCTGTTCTTTCCATTGCCATCGCTGCAGTTATTACATATACTGTTTTCTTGACTGGAGCAGCAAGCACCCCAATATCCCCAGAGTGACTGCCAACACAGGTTCTTAGATCTGCTTTTCAAAAGGAAAGCAACTCAAAATGGGTTAACAAGCTTACTTTAATCAAACAAACACACATTACCTAGTTGAGGGGAAAAAGGTCAGCACCCCAAACTTCAGAGTTACAGAACTTACAGATCAAACAGACAGGCTTCCAAACTGTCCTACCATTATATCAATACCAAATCACAGTTACCAGAGAGGGAAGCATCAACATCTGGGTTTTCAAAGCCGGGGGCTCTCAACAATGGCTTCCCAGAGTCTCATCTGGTCAAATCACACAACACTTCTCAAAGTGAGCCCCAAAGCAAAGCCTCTCCTCAGGGCTTATATAGCCTTCTCCTGGCTCAAAGATTGTAACAACCTCCTTGACCCACTCGCCAATCACAAAGTATCAATGTGTGGGCTTTCCTGAAAAACAAGCCTCCCACCACAGGCTCCAGGTGCACTTAAGCTAGGGGCAGGGAAGATCTTTAAATTTGCATTTCCATTACATTGACTCTTCATACTTCCCTTTGCATCTGTTCATGTAAATCTTCCTGTGTGTCTCTAGTCTTCATTTTTTACTGGACAGTAATATTCTATTATATTTTTGCACCACAATTTGGTTAGCCCTTCCCCAGTCAATGAACAACCATTTTGTTTCCTGCTCTTTGCTGCTAGAAACATTTTGGTATCTTGTCCATAGGACCTTTGCCTTGACCAGTGATCTCCTTGAGATACACACCTACCAGTGGGATCTCTGGCTTAAAGGGGTAGATCCAATTTAGTCACTTTTTTTTTTAAAGCAATTGGGGTTAAGTAACTTGCTCAAGGTTACACGGCTAGTCATTGTTTATGCGTGGGTGCTCATTTTCTGAGGCCGGATCTGATCTCGGGTCATCCCAACTCTTACTCACTGCGCCACCTAGCCGCCCCTTTAGGGCAATTGGGGTTAAGTAACTTGCCCAAGGTTACACGGCTAGGTTTTTGTTTGTGTGGATTAAGTGTCTGAGGCCGGCTCCGAACTCAGGTCCTTCTGACTCCAGGGCCGGCGCTCTATTCACTGCGCCACCTAGCCGCCCCTTTTAGTCACTTTTTAAAAGCTTAATTCTAATTGCTTTCCAGAATGGTTACACCAATTCATAGCCCAACCAGAGTGCCTTAATAGATCACATAGTTTTTAATATTAGGGTTTTTTACTGGACCTGTGATTTCACTGCTATTTGGAACCCCTGGATGAGATTTCTCTGCAATTTAGAGTTTTAGAGACTTTCCTGGAGAGGTAAGGTGTCCAAGGCAGTCACAAAATCAGTATATGTCTGAGGCAGAACTTGAAAACAGATCTCCTTGGCTTCAAGACTAATTTTTGACCCACTACATCAGGGTTTCTCAAAACATGGTCCATGGATCCCTGGGGGTCTTGAAGACCCTTTCAAGGGGTTCATAAAGTTAAAACTATTTTTATAATTATTTGTTGGTGGCAGTCAGTTGTTTTTTAGTCTTGTCCAACTCTTCATGACACCTTAGTAAGTGTCTGAGGCTAGATCTGAGCTCAAGAAGATGAGTCTTCCTGACTCCAGGCCCAGTGCTGTATCCAGTGCAACACCTAGCTGACATTATTTGCCTATTAAATATTTTCCCCTTTTCCCACTATATATCTGCATGAGGCCAGATTTTCTTTATATATTCCAACCAAAACAACATATTGTAACAGTTTGAATGCAGAAGAAAATATGCAAATTCAGCTATCTTCTGTTAAGCCAGACATCAAGGAGATTTGCAAAAATATACAAAACACTATCACTCTTGTGTTTCTGAAAACAGTTGTTTTGAAAAAAGTTGTTTTCATTAAAATGTGTTAGTCAATATATATTAACATGTTTATATGGGGCAGCTAAGTGGCATAGTGGATAGAGTGTCAGCCCTGGAGTCAACAAGATCTGAATCCAAATCTGGCCTCAGACAGTTACTAGCTGTGTGACCCTGGGCAAGTCACTTAATCCTACTTGCCTCAGTTTATTCATCTGTAAAATGAGCTGGAGAATGAAATGGCAAACCACTCTAGTATCTTTGCAAAAAACAAAAAAGGGATCATAACAAGTCAGATATGACTCAAAATGACTAAACAAATGAATCTATTATTTTAATGGATTAAATACTTTTAAATTGTATCAGTTCAAATTCCTAATACTGTAAGTATTTATCGATACAATCCATATAAACAAAAGCTCTTAAGGGGGTCCCCAATAATTTTAAGAGTGTACTGAGACAAAAAGGTTGAAAATCAGTACATTACATTGTTGGTGGAGTTGTGAATTGACCCAACCATTCTGGAGAGCAATCTGGAACTATGCCCAAAGGGCTATAAATAAGTGCATAACCTTTGACCCAGCAATACCCCTTCTAGGGTTGTATCCCAAAAAGATCAGAGAAGTGGGAGGAGGACCCATATGTACAAAAATACTTATAGCAGCTCTTTTTGTGGTGGCAAAGAATTGGAAGTCAAGGGGATGCCCATCAATTGGGGAATGGCTAAACAAGTTGTGGTATATGAATGTAATGGAATACTGTTGTGCTATAAGAAATGAGGAGCAGACGGACTTCATAATAACCTGGAGAGACATATAAAGTGATGCTGAGCGAGAAGAATAGAACCAGGAGAAATCTGTACACAATCACAGACACAACATATGTGTGACGACTAACTTCAATAGACTGGGCTCCTCTCAGCAATGTAAGTCCAAAAGACTCATGATGGAAAGAGATATTCACATCCAGAGAAAGAGCTGCGGAGTCTGAATGCAGATTGAAACAAACTACTTGCTCTGTTTCTTGTTCTTGTTTTGTTTTGTTTTCTCTTTCCCACTGATCATTCCAAGAGTTATAATCCTTCTTTACAACATGACTAATGATTAGTGTGAAGATATTTGTAGATCTATATTTGAGTGTATCCTGCCATGGGGGTGGAGGGGGGGGAGAAAATTTGAAACTCACGGGTTTGTGTAACTGAATGTTGTAAACTAAAAGTAAATAAATCAATTTTTAAAAAAAAATCAATGCATTACACCATGTTGCCCCAAAGGCAGCAAGACTACTCAGTCCCAAGGTATTAGAACTAGGCTCAGGTTTCTTAAAATATATGTTAAAATGCAATAGTCAATAGAAGCTCTTTTGGCCACACCTACTTCTTCCCCAGTTTTTGGCGGGCATGTTTCCCAACACACTCCCCATCAAACTCATAAAGAGAAAGAGGGAAGGGGCTTTCTCTCCTCCCCAGTTTGGGATCACTGAATTAGAGGAAACAGGAAACACAAGGAAAATCCAGCCCACTGGATAGGGGTATTCTGGTAAATATTTAACAATGGAAGGGGGTGGGGATTGTATACAGAACACATTTCTAAATTTAACCTTCATTATTAATATTTTTCTCCATCACTTTCTTAAATCTAGATAAACAACAAAGCAAGAAATCAAGCCCTGACCTATCTGCATCCGTTTGCTCTGAGCTGTAAATTCTCACGCTGAAAACTGAACAATTGGTTCAGTCTCAAGGGCTTATTGAAGCTACCTCCAGCACACTCCAGCTCCTGGCTCACCAGCCACAGGGTTCTAGCATCTATAGGGATTGAAGGGACTCGAGGTCGCAGTGGTGTATAACCCTGGCACTTAATGCTTAATAAATGAATGCTTATCGATCCGACTGACTGGTTGCTGGCCAGTCCCCACCTGCTTCATTCAGCATCTCTGGCGGTGTTTGTTCTTATGAGGTCCACTGAGGTGGCCATCAATCCTCCAAAAGTCCCAAATGGAAGGAAAGAGAGAATGGGAAAGAAGATGAGTACGAAGAACAGAGAAGGTTCTTTCATCCTGTTGTATGACTCCTCCTATAGGGCAGCTAGGCCTGGAGTCAGGAAGACCTCAATTCAAATCTGGCCTCAGATACTAGCTGCCTGATCCTGGGCAAGTCACTTAACCCTGTTTGCCTCAGTTTCCTCATCTGTAAAATGAACTGGAGAAGGAAATAGCAAAACCAGTCTGGTATCTCTGCCAGGAAAACCCCCAGTGGGGTCAGGAAGAGTCAGACACGAGTGAAATGACCAAACAATGACTACTCCTCTTCCAGACACAAAAAGGGTTGTGGAGATAGGAGAGGAAGGGAGGGAGGAGTGATCTTTTTACTTTCTTGGTATTTCAGAATTTATACAGACAGTCTCCTTCTGTCAACGAATCCTTCAAGTTCAGACAATCTACTTCAAACATTCACCTGGGCTTTAGATCAGGGCAACAAGTCTTTATTAAGAACTTATTATGGGTGAGGCACCATACTAAGTGCTGGAAATATAAATGCAAGCAAAAAGAAATACAGCCCCTTCCCTCAAGGAGCTTACATTCTAAGGAGGTAAGACAACAAACACATAGAAGAGAGAAGCCCAGAGTGGGGAAGGTGGATTGTGGAGAAGGTCCTGGGAGAATCAAAGGAACTACTCTTTGCATCATCAAGGAGACAGAGCCTGAGTAGTTTAATTCCATACTATTGAACATGTGAACTTGAAATATGGAGAAGAAATCTCAGTGGAGTTAACAGCTGTTCAGTAGTTATCAGTTGTGTCCAACTCCTCATAATTTGATTTGGGGTTTTCTTGGCAAAGATACTGGAGTGGTTTGCATTTCCTTCTCTAGTTCATTTGACAGATGAGGAAACTGAGGCAAACAGGATGAAGGGACTTGCCCAGGGTCACACAGCTAGAAGTGTCTGAGGCTAGATTTGAACTCAGGAAGATGAGTCTTTCTGACTTAAGGTCCAGCACACTATGTATCATGGTGGCACACCTAGCTGCCCCTTTCTGTCCATTTCACTCTGCATCAAGTCATGTCTTCTCAAGTTTCTCTGAAACCAATCTCTTCACCATTTCTTAAAGCACAATTATATTCCATCACATTTATATACCATAACTTGCTCAGCCATGGTCACACCTTCAGATTCCAATTCTTTGCCACCTCAAAAAAGAAAAAAAAAGCTACAAATATTTCTATACATCCTTATAGTTTGTCTTGCTTAGGACTACTCACTCTTTTGATTTACCCTCCAATTCCCTCTTCTCCCCTTTCCCTATTTCCCTGTTGAGTGAAATCTATTCCTGTTCCTTATTTCTCCCTCTTTAGACCAGTTCAGATGAGAATGAGGATTAAATCAGCTGCTCCCCCCCCTCCTAGCTTGTATAGATGTCCCTTTGTGTACTCTGAGAGAATTTCCCCATTCTTTTCTTAAGTTCATTAAGACATAATAGAATCTGGGGCGGCTAGGTGGCGCAGTGAGCAGAGCACCGGCCCTGGAGTCAGAAGGACCTGAGTTCGGATCCAACCTCAGACACTTACGCACACACAAACAAAAACCTAGCCTTGTGACCTTGGGCAAGTTACTTAACCCCAATTGCCCTCCAAAAAGGAAAGAAAAAGACATAATAGAATCACCCCCAGGCCTTTTCTCTAGATTCCTTCTATGATCACTGATAATGATCAGGTTCAGAAAGGACATATGTATCATCTCCCCACATTTGAATGTAAGTTTATCTCTGTTTATCCCTTATGACTGTTTATTCACGTTTAACGTTTTTTCCCCACATTCCTCAGTTTCTGTGTTTGAACTTCATTCAGTTTCTATAAAACTATGATCTTTTCATGAGAAATTCTTGAAACTCCTCTTTTTTCATTAAAGGTCTATTCCTCCTCTCCCTTCTGTTTTGTGGGATAAATCACTCATGCCCATAAGCATATAGCCTTTGTCTTAGAATATCATGTTCCAAGGTCCTTGCTATCAGTGCCTGCTAAGTTACATATGATCCTGACTCTGGTTCCCTGGTACTATAATTCTTCTTTCTGATTCCTTCACACACACACACACACACACACACACACACACACACACACACACACACACACACACACACACAGAGCCGGGAGCTCTAGGCTTCAGGTAAAATGTTCTTGGAAGTTTTCGTTTTGTGGTTTCTTTCAGGAGATGACCAGTAGACTCTTCCTATTTCCACTTTGTCCTCTGGTTCTAAGAGATCTGGGCAGTTTTTCTTTTAAGATGTCTTGAAATAAGATGTCTAGGCCCTTTCAGGTTGTGATGCTCAAGTAGTTTGAGCCTTGATTTTTTTTCTTCTCAACCTGTTTTCCAGCTCTGCTGTTTTTGTTCTAATATAGCTTACACTTTCTTTTTTTTACTCCAGTCTTTTTATTTTGTTTTAATGTTTCTTGTCTCATGGAGTCATTGGCTTCTATCTGGTCCATTCACGCTTTCAGGAAGTTTGCTAGGACAGATTTTGTGCCTCTTATGCCAAATTGTTAATTCCCTTTCCAACTCTTTGTTCCACAGTTCTCATTTTTTTCTCCAATTTTTTTTTGTGTTATTTCATTTATAAAAAACCATACTAAACTCCTTTTAAGAACTCTTCCTTTATCTCTTCCAAGAATTTGAGATGAATTTGTACCCAAGCTGTGTTTTTCTTCCAGATGTCTTGGAGTCATTCTCTTCTGTTTGTCTTGAGTAGCCCTGTCCCCACAATGATGGTATAGATTCACTTTGTTTGCTCATACTTTAAGTCTCCTTTTTGACTTCAGACTTGATTTTGGGACCAGACTCTGTGTACTTCTGGAGGGAAGGTCCTGTTCCTGCTTTCTTGAGATACTGAGTTTTATCATGTTCCAGGATCTCAAGGACAGCTTAAGCTGAGGGTCTGCAAATTTCCTGTGCTCCCAAAGTGGGATCCAGAGCAAAGTCTGATTGCTGTGCCGCCACCACCACCACCCCAGCCCCCCATGCTTGGGAAAGTATGAGCTCTGAAACTTCCTGTACTGGGTTTGGATCTAAGCAACAGTAGATTCTGCAGGACTCAGCTTTCCCAAAAGGAAAACTGCTGGTTTGGAATGACCAAAGGGGAATTCCTGCCTTCATTCCTCCTTTGCAGGTTTCAGATTGTGTCAGAAGCTGGAATTGAGACCCCACTCTGCTCCCAGGGTCTGCACCACATAGCAGCTCCTTGTAAAACTCTCAGATGACACACATTCCTATCCCAGGGCCCCAGTAGGGATGTGGTATCTCCTCTGCCCTAATGCACAACCTCTCCCTACACTGGAATGCTCTGATTGGCATGCTCCTGGTCAGAACCTTGACCTTAGCTTTCACAGACCCTTTTCTCTCTCTATGCCAATCCAGGCTGGAAAAATGAGTCACTGTGACTTTTTGTTTGATTTCCCCATAAGGTCGGATCTGGTGCATTGTCTAGACCTGTTTGAAAGAGTTTTGTTCAGGGAACTCTGTTCTGCTTCCTGCCTCTCCACCATCTTGGCTTTGACCCAACTTTCCTGGTACTAGTACAAGGGCACCACCATCCTCCAAGTCACGAAGGCTCCAAAGGAGGAAGTCATCCTCAACTCCTTACTCTCTCACCTCCCAGATCCAAACAGTTGTCAAGCTTGTTGTTTCTACCTTCACCACATCTCTAAGTATGGCCCCCTTCTCTCTTCTGATGTTGCCAACACCATGTTTCTGGGCCACATCACTTCATGCCTAGACTTTTGCAAAAGCCTGCATGTTGGTCTCCTTGCACCCAGTTTCTCCCCATTTCAGTTGAACCCTTCTCATCTGTCAAATTGATCTTCCCCAAATTCATAGATCTGATTTTGTTCAGTTGTGTCCAACTCTTGGTGACCCCATTTGGGGTATTCTTGGCAGAGACACTGGAGGGGTTTGCCATTTCTTTCTCCAACTCATTTTATGAATGAGACTGAGGCAAACAGGGCTACATGACTTACCCAAGGTCACACAGCTGGGAAGTGTCCTGGGCTGGATTTGAATTCACAAATAGTCTTCCTGACTCCGGGGCCAGAACTCTCTCCACTGTGACTTTATTACCCCTCTACTCCCTGTTGCCTCCAGGACTAAATATAAAACCCTATGACCCATCATAACCTTTCTAACTTCCTTCCACTTTACTCCCCTTCATGTACTCTGTGACACGACATTGATCTTGACCTTGTAGGCTATTCCTCAACAAGACTCTCCGTCTCCTGACTCCAAGCATTTTCACTGGGCTGTCTTCCACACCTGGACTTTTCTCCCTGGTCACCTGGTCACCATCCTGGAGATGATCAGCAGCCTGAGGAATGACCAGGACCTCGGCCGGCTCTGCTACCTGGCCATGCCAGCCTTCACCCTGGCCAGCGCCAACAGCTGCCTCAACCTGATCCTCTCTCTCCTTCATGGGGAAGAACGTCAGAATCTCCTCAGCACCACAGCTGCTCTGAAGAGGGCCCTGCAGGCTGGGAATGAGGCCTCTGAACTCCAGGAAAGTCAGTCCTCCAGGGCTGTGCCTTTGGGTCCCCAGCATGACAGCCTGGCTCCTCTTGGTCCATGAAGGCTGGAGGAGGCAGCCTGCTCACCATATTGGCTAACTGCCTTCCTTCTATAGGTCTTTGCTTCTGCTACCTTTGCATGCTGAGCTCAAGCCCAAGAAAAGCTACACCACATTTAAAAACCTATCTACCATAAGAGGTAGAGGCCCACCGGGGCAGGACGTCAGATACACTGTAAGACAAGGCCACTGTCATGGTGTTCTAGCTTTCCTTTGTTATGAGGCAGTGTTCTATTTTAGCTTGTGGGAAGGGGCATCAAAGATATTTTTGGAAATGGCAATAGGGTAAAAATGTTTAGATGAAATTAAAAACATGTGCTTATAGAATGACATTGGGCTGACTATTGCAGGTGTTTTGGTGATGGTCTGTACAGGTGAGGCTTAGCTGAAGGGGAGAGCATGTGCCAAGGGGAAACAGGCAGGAGATGGAAGATTGTGAACAGGCCAATCTGGCTGAAAGGTCTGGGCAACAAGCATTCCTGTGCATGGCACAGAGCCAAGCACTGGGGATATAGTCCCTGCCCTCAGGGAGATCAGGCAAACAATTAGGTTCAATGGCAGAGTACCCAGAGGGAAGGCACTAAGGTGAAGAGGGGCTGGGAAAGGGCTGGGGGAAGCCTGGAGGTAAAGGGAGGAGGGGGACAAGCAGGAGACCACGGGGAGGGAGAGAGGAGCCCCGAATGGAAGGGCTTTACAAGCCAACCAGAGCCTTTCTCTAGCCGAACCCTGGAGGGGTCAGGGAGGTTCAGCAGCCGGGCCTCGCTGTGAGAGCTGAGGGACAGATGGCCTGGAGAGGGGAACCTCGCCACCAGCAGGCATGCCGTGATGGTGACGAGGGCAGAGAAGGTGTGAGGGGAGAAACAACAGGATTCGACAACAGTCTGAGGGGTAGAGAAAGAGTGAGGGGATCTGGGAGAGGTGGGGGGTGTGCCCTCCACATCACAATAAAGTGTGGGGGAGAAGCTAGTGCAGGCGCCATAGTGCACAGGGCAACAGGGCAGAGTCAAGGTCTTAGCTCAAATCTGGCCTCTGGCACTTCCTAGCTGTAAGACCCTGGGTGAGTCACTTCACTATCTGCCTCGGCTTCCTCATCTGTAAAATAAGCTGGAGCAGAGAATGGAGAACCTACTAGGGCCTTTGTCAAGAAAACCGCCAGTGAGGCCACGAAGAGTGAGACACGACTGAACCTGCTGAGCAGATGCTGAGCTCACAGACCAAATGGGCTGAGCAAGGAGGCGGGACCTGTACCAGGTCTGCTGGGATTGAACCCAAGCCTCTGGATCCAAAGCCAGCCCTCTAGCCCTGGGCCACCCGAGGCCACAGACCGGGCGTTGCAGGCCCGGAAGGGGAAGGGCCCCCCCCCCACACACCTGGTGCAACGCCCCACTTCCCCAGGCAGCTCTCTCCTTGGGAGGGGAGGGAACCAGGGGCAATCCACAGCACTCGCAGCCACGCTTAGGGGGTTATCTGGAAGGACCCTTCCTCTAAGGGCTGGGTGGTACAGTGCACAGGGCACCAGGCCTGGAGTCAGAAAGACCAGAGTTCAAATCCAGCCTCAGACACTTCCGAGGTGAGTGACCACAGTGACATCACCCCTGTCTGCCTCAGTCTCCTCATCTGTAAAATGAGCTGGAGAAGGAAACAGCAAACCCCCTCCAGGACTCTGCAAGAAAGTCCCACATGGGGTTACAGAGAGGTCACACGCTACTAAAATGGCCACTGATCCACCACCACCCAAGTGCTCCCAGACCCTCCTGGGCATGGCCTCCCGCCTCCTGCGCTTATGGTGGCCCCGGGGCCATCACTCCTGCCTGGCCTCCTGCCTCCCGCACTCATGGCAGCCCTGTGGCCTGGCAGGATGTATTTATTTCTGCCTGGGCCCTTCCAAGGGAGCCTCCAAGCTGTGTCTTCTAGCTCCTGTTCTCCACCCCTCCTGCTCTCCCCCACAGTGCACCTGGAAGCAGTGGGCTAGTACTAGAACCCTGGCCTTGGGTCTGTGTCCATGAGACGTGCTCTCAGATGATGGGCGCTGCACCTGGCCCCTGAGGCACCATCCAGCTCTAAATGCTGTGCTGCCCAAACAGGGCCAACCCCCAGGCCTGGGCACTCACCAGGATTCGTTCATCCACCTCCCCTGCCCCACCCCAGCACCAGCTACTCTGGGGGGAAAGATGTCTCAGCTCATTCCCAATGCCCTTAACTCCACCAGACTGTGCCCCAACTGTACTGTCCCCCAGAGGAGCTGGAGCCACCAAGAGATGGGGAGGTGACCCCCAACAAAGATGAGCTGCCCACTGGCCTCCAGTCAGTTCCCTTCTCCATGAAGTACAGGGCCAGGGCTCAGCTGCCATCTAACAGCCTCTCTGGATGAGGGGACAACGAAAGGGCCAGGGCCAGAGAAGGTCCTTCACCACCACCACCCCCTGCCCCAGGGGTAGAAACACAAACCCAGGTATTTCCATCCATTTATTTCTCCGTGAAAAGAAAAAAGGAACAAAATTAAAACCACACAGTTGACACGATAAACCACCCACATTGGGGGCTGAGGGGAGAGCAGTGGGAGGAAAGGGGCCGGGGAAGGGGTCCCCATTGCAGGAGCAGGGACCAAGGGCCTGGGTGACCCCCGTCCTGCCCCGTGGCTCCTACCCTGCAGGCAGGCAGGCCACTCCACTCCTTCTGCAGGCCACTCTGTCCATCCCCCCAGGGCCCCTAGCCTGGTGTAGCCCTCCGCCCCTGGGAGAGCATGGAGGAAGGAGGAGAGCCGTGCTGGAGAGAGGGAAGGGAGCCAAGGGTCAGACCATGCACTGGGAGTCAGAGCCAACGGTGCCCCCCGTCGTTCAGGGAGGGGGGCAGAAACACTAGCTCTTTCCTCTTCCATCATCAGGCCAGAGACAGAACTGGGTAAGACAAGGGGGAGAAAGAGAGTGAACCTTTAGTGAGCTTGAGTGCCAGCCGCAGATTGCCCCAGCTCCCGCCCCCAAACATCCCTGCAGCCCCTCCCCCAGGGCTGTACCACTGAGTGCCTCCTGAGCGAAGTACTTGACGTCCACATCTTGATCCTGGGTCAGCTTCTCCAAGATGGGTTTCACCTCACTCTGGAGCGTGCTGGCGGTAGAGGAAAAAGGGTTTGAGGAGGGGGCACACACGTGCCTCAGTGGACTCAGGGGCCAGGCTATGGGAGGGCTGAGAGGGTAATGAGAGACACACACAAGGGGCAGAGCTCTCTGGGGCTGGAGGGATGGTGGCAGACAGAGATCATGGGTCACAGTCTCAGGGCTGCAGGGGACGTACAGAGAAGCCAGAAATCTTGGGACTAGGGGAAACCGGACAGGTCAGCAGTCTCAGGGGCCAGAGGGACACATTCAGAGATCATCAACAATCTCAGAGGCTGGGGGGAAGAGGGCACAGAGAAGTCAGCAGCCTAGAAACTCCAGAGGAGAGGGATGGAAAACGCCGGGGAGGTACACTGGACATCAGAGAAGAGTCCAATTCTGATCAAGGGCAAAGGAGGAGGGTTTTCTTCCTTCCCCAAGGTCCCTCTGCCTCCTCACCTGTTGTCCAGGATGGGCCCAATCTTTTGCAGGGACTTGGCCACGTTGAAGCGGACATTGGCCACAGGATCACCCGCCATGCGCAAGACTGTGGGTAGCATGTGCTTGGTGGTGATGTCCTGCCCACAGACCTCAGATAACACCTGGGGAAGGGGGAGGCCCTTGTCTCTTCTGCGGCCGATTAGCTGGCAGACACCCCACTGACCATCCACACCCCTCTCCAATAGTGAGTCAGGCCCCATCCCTGGCCCCACCCCCTCCATCTCTTCTCCCCCAAGAGGCCCATCCTTTCTCCTTCTCAGCCTGGAGGCAAAGATTCTTACATTGATACAGAAGAGTGTGGTCATTCGATGCAGATAGTTGGGGTCTCCAGACATGGCCAGGACCTTGGGGATGATGGTGACATGGGCCCAGTCCTTCCCAAACTTCTCCACCAGCTTCTTGAGGTTGCTGGTAGCTGCCTCACGAATGGCGTATACTGGAGGAGGAGGAAGATAATGTGGGTTTGTACTCAAAGGAAAGGGAACTTAGGGCCCAAAGAAAGATCTGCAGAAACAAAGAGGAACCTCAAAACATGACAAAGGCAAGGGGGTGTCAAACTGATAGAAACAGGGGCCACCAAGCCATCCACAAGGATCCCTGAGGGCACAGATTAACTTAGAAAACCACACATGAATAGTATCCCTGTCCTACTGCATTTTTTTTGGTTAATTATTTTCTAATTACACTTTAATCTGGTTAGGACGCACTCAGGAGTGCTACAGACCACAATGCAGGGCCATGTTTGGCACCTCTGTTTTACACATGAAGAAGCCAAGCCCCAGAAAAGGGGCGTGTGACTGGACAGAACACCTGGGAGGCCTCCACCCGCTGCCTGGCTCCCTGACTCCCACACTGTCCCTCCATCTCCCTCCTCCCAACTCTCCAGCTCTGTCACAATTAAATCAACTCTGCCTTGAAGGCGGCCAAAGGAGTGTCAGTCCACTCCCCTACTCCCCGGACATGCCCATACCTTTCCAAATCAAGATACTCTGCCACTGCCACCACCGACACCGCCCTCTACACGCTGCCCCTCCCATTAGACAAGTTTCTCTGTACACTTGGCACTTACAGGAACACTTAATAAATGCTTTTTTCCTCCCTTCCTCCCTCCCTTCTTTCTTCTCTTCCTTCCTTTCTTCCTTCTTTCCACAAAGTTAAGTTACAAACCCAGTTCAAACTCCAAATTCAATAACCTTTCAGGGACACTACACTGAGTAGGGGGCAGAGGTATATTCACTAGCAAGGACAGTAGGGGGTAAACAGGTTCTTCCACTCACCGTGATCCACCAGCCAGGCCATGCACAAGGAGTTCAGTTTCTCATCAAAGAACTCCACTCCCTGAAAGAGAGGAAGAGGGAAGGAATCAGAGGAGCCCCACATCCCAGCCCTAGGGAGGGACGCACTGTCAGAAGTCACAACCATGCCAGTGTCACAGACAAGGGCCACGAATGCTCTTGGGACGGAACAAGAAGGGAGCCAGGTAGTGCCTGGGTTGAAAGGGCCTGGCTCTGGATCCAGCCCTCTTCTTTGCAGAGAACTCAGATGGATTCTGCTGAACTTTTTTTTCCCTTTGTTACAAGGAAGTTTTCTGGGAACCAGACGGAAAGGGACTGAAAAGTATGCTGGGAAAACAAAGATTTCATAAAAAAAAAATAGCAATACACAATTTTTAAAAAGTGGCCTTGGCCAGACTGCCTAAACCTCCCTGGCCTGGCTCCTCATGCATAAATGGGGAAGGCTGGAGGGTTGAGCTCAAGGCCCCTTTCCTCTTCTAAACTCTAGGATCCTCACTTTTATCCGAACCCCTGCTCAGTTTCCGTTTCAAAGGAGGAAACGGAGGCTCTGGGAGGTTACAGGACTTGGCCAAAGCCACCCAGCTTCCGGGGGCAGAGGCCAGCAAGCCCTACTGGCTGCCTCCCGGGTGATGTCCTCCCCCCAGTCAGCAGTGTTCACCTGCCAACCTCTGACCTGCCTACACTCAATGCCTGCCACCCAAGGCCAAGGTGAAGGCCAGGGCCCACTGCTTCACCCCAGTCTGTTCCCACACCCCACCGGCCTCTCCTCCACCCCCGAGAGGCTCTGTGACTCATTTCTTTTAAACCTCTAAACATCCTTGGGAATCACAGACAAATCTGACAGTTCGGCTTCCTGCCACTACTGTCTAACCCCAGATCAGACAGCTTGGGGCTTCACCATCAGCTAAATGCTGCCCCCAGACTCAGCAGCACAGCAAAGACCTGGAAGGGAACTCCAGGGTCATCTTGTCCAACAGCCTCCTTTTACAGCTCTGGGAGCCCAAGGGCATCTCCATGGGACTGGGCTCTTCCTCAGTCTCTGATCCACCCCAAGGAGCGAAGCCTCTTAAATCGGCTCCTCCACTTCCTCCTCTTCCTTCTCACCAGAAAGCCTGGCAGCCCTGTCACTGTCATAGACAGCTCCAGATGCAAACTCAGCTTCAGTCAGCTGTGAAGCATTTCCTGGCCACACACTAGATGCCTAACACAATGCCAATCTCCAAGGGGGCAGGGACACAGCCCTTGTAATAAGGACAGCATTTGTGTTTGCTGGGCCATGTCTCTGCACTCAGACAGGAGGGTCCCAGAGGTCCAAGGACATCTCCTTCTTATAGCCTTAAGCCGTACAGATGCCTGGCCTCCCCCCATACTCACCAGCTGCCCAGCCAGCAGGGGCATATACTCGATGATGGCCAGTCGTACCCGCCACTTGGCATCCTCGGCCAGCTCCACTATTGCGGGGAGCAGGGACTGGGACAGCTGCCGGATTCCAATCACCTCATTCACACAGTCCAGGTTGGAGATAATGTTCAGCCGCACCTCAGGGCACTAAGGGAAGACCCAAGTATGAAGGGGTAGGCTCAGAGACAGCAGGCAACCCCCATCATGGGCACTTCCAAATATCTGGGGCTGCACCCTCTCTTCCTCCCCTCCTCCACACTGACCCAGGATGAGGGCAAATGTGCTTCCCTGAATTCATCATTAAGCAGAAAAATTCAGCCCACACAAGCTGCTCACCCTAATATAGACACACAGGCAGTGGGTGCATGGGCACACACACACACACACACACACACACACACACACACACACACACACACACAAAACTGTCCCCTTGGTGGTCAGAGGGACAAGCAGCCTGTAAAGGGCCAGAGAGAAATCAGGGAAATTCAGGGAAATCACTGGAACCTAAGAAAGTATCAACCAAACCCAATGCTGAATGCCCTCCCTCTACAACACCCCTGACCAGGGCAGAGCTGGCATATCTGCACATGCGCGCGCACGCACACACACACACACACACACACACACACACACACACACACACACAGTGGCATCATGTCCAGAACCAACCCCATCCCAGTCACTGTTGTGTTAATGTGCTCCATTCACATCAACAGCCCATCCTTATCCTGGAATGTTCCGAGTGGAACGCTGTGCCCCAGATGGGACATGACCAGGGCAGCGCACAACAGGGCCATCTCCTTCCTCCCTCTCCTCACACCCCCGGAAGCCAAACATCTGATCCCTGGCATACTCACCTCATCCTTCAGCTGGGCCAGGAAGAGAGGAAGGAGGTGCTCAATGGTGTTGTCTTTGCCCAGAATGGGAGAGAGACCCATGATGACTGAGGCCAGGGCCGACTTCACATGCTGGTTGGCATCTGACACCAGCTCCTGGGGGGTGGGAAAGAAAGGCTGAGATGTGGGTCAGAAGCTACACACCCAGCAGTCCCCTCTGGCCTCTGGGCCTCACAGCCTCCAATACTCAGGAAGCCCTGGGGCAGTACCCATTCCCATCCCTCCCCACCCCTCTGGAGTTCTGAGAACCCAGGAATGGCCATGAGTGATAGGTCCTGTTCCCCTACTCAGAGATAACCAACCAAGGCAGGTCCCCAGATTGTCTCTGGGTGGAGTTCCCAGATTTCCAATGGGTGAGGCTGAGCTACCACTAACTCTAGTTCCCAGGATGAGAGAGCTGGAGGGGCCCTCAATCCTCTGGTCACCAAGTCAGAAGATATAGGAGTCAGAAAGGAATGGAAGAGGTCAAACCCCCAACTTAGAAATGAGGCTTAGGCCTGTCAGAAGACAGGCCCAAGGTCACCCAACCAGCAAGCGCCAGGGCCGAGATTCAAGCCCCCAATGGTCCTTCCAATCCACCATGTCCTCTCTCCCACACATTCCAAATACAGCATCAGATGCTTCAGTACTGTCTGAGGAAATGCCTACCACACAGGCTCAGCCCAACTGTACCCTGAAAGGGTTGGGCCAAAAGACTCCTCACAACCTGAGTCCAAGCCACCTCTTGTCCCCCCACAAACAGGCAGGGCATGGGGGGACCTGCCTGCTCACAATCAAGCGTCCCATCCCCCACGTCCCCACCACTGGAAGGGCCCCCATAAGTCACTTCTGGCCAACACCACCAAGTGCCCATCTGCCTCTGCTGAGCAGAGAGCCAGGCACACAGGAGGCCCGTTGCCACCCACAGAAGCCTGCACCCACTGGCCCTGGCTTGGCTCCAAAGCTTCTCCTGACAAGATCAGTCACCTCCCCGAGACTCCTCTTCTTCAGGCTGTGTATCCCTACTTCTTGCATCTGATCTGCAAAGGCAGTTATCATGTACCTTCCCACCCGAGGCACTCTGCACTTTGTAGATGCCCTTCCTAAACAGAACACACGGTCCCCACTGCCAGCTCCTAGGCCCTTAAACAAGGGCACAGAACCACCCCCTGACCACCAGCATCCAGTTCACAACAGACAGAACCATAGGCTATTGTCCTGGACCCCTTGGGCAGGCAGGGTGAGGCCTAGGGACCCCTGCTCAGTAGCATGCCTTTAGATGCATAAATGACCTTAGACTACAAAGGAAACTAAGTACACTGAAAAGCTGTTATCCCAACATTTTCTAAAAGGGGTGAGAGGGGTAGGGGTGAGAGGGGTAGCTCCCAGTCCCCAGGTTAAGAACACTGGGCATGAAGCCAAAGATCTCCTCTCAACCTCCTCCCACAAGCAAGCTCTGAGGCTGCTCAACTCCCTCCGCCCCTGGGCTCCTCTGACCCTCAGTTCCATCTGTAAGATGGAAAGAGCAGTACCCGCCTCATCTACCCTCACAAGGCCACAGCCTTTGTAAACCCAAGGGCTTGACAGGTAAAGCTGAACAGTAGTGTTTTTTTTATGAAAAGGCTGACTTGAGACATCTAGCGTTTCAGGCAGTCCCCCTCTTCTGCTACACTAGGCATAGGGAAAGGGTCATTTTATTGGTTTTTTTTCAGCACGGAATGCTTTTTAACAGACACAAAGGAGGCGTAAAGGCAGCGGGGCCTTAATGTCAAAGGACCCGGAGTGGGCCCACAGCCATCACTTTGAACTTTGAGACTGTTTCCACATCTGTAACATGAGGATCACAGAAGTGAGAAAGAAATCGGAATCCCTTGTACAGATGAAGCAACTTGAAAGAAATGACATTTATGACCCAGAGCTGGAGGATGGAGCTCCCACCTTGTCCCAGCTGCCCCTTCAGCCACCCCATCCACCCACCTTGATGCAGGGCAAGATCTGGGTCATGATCACATTCTCCCGGCAGTCTGAAGAGAGATTCTCACAGAACTCTGTGGGCAGAAAAAAGGGGAAGCCTGAGTGACATCTGTCACTGCAGCCCAGCCCTCCTTGCACATGCGACCCCCCAGCCTGCCTGCCCACCATGCCCCGAGTCCCCAAGCACCGACCTTTGACCTTGTGGGAGGCTGCTGCCCTCACCTCGGCCTCACAGTCTTTCATGAGGTTCTGAAAGGCAGGGACCAAATCTGTCTTGGTGATCTCTGGGCCAACTGCCTTCTGGAGCTGCCAGGATGACAAAGGAAAGCACATGAGGTGAGGAGAAAGGAGGGTGGGATGCTTGGCCTCTGACCCCTCAATTCAGGCTCACCAGCCCCAGTTTGGAAGGAGCTGGAACATAAGGCTCAGGAGACAAGGGTGACGGGGTCTGACGCTTGGGCAAGAAAGGTCAGCCTGTCCCATTCTTGCCCCCTTCTCTCCTTTCAGAAAAAAGTTAGTACCAAGTAAGAACTCTGCTATTCTAGATCTAATGCAAAAGGAGGTAAGGTCAGAATAGATGGGCCACTCACGGATGGGGGGCCAGAGCCAGACCACATCCCCTCGCTCCTGGCCTCCATCTCCTCTTAAAACAATAGGATGCCTGTGCCACTAAGCTCCCTCACAGGCTTGCTATGGAGAGCTGGCTCCATGAGAAGCACCACTCCCCCAGCCACCCTCCGAGCAACGGAGGGCAAGAGCCACAGATGAAGGAGCTGGGCCGCCACCCAGGCAGTAGGCCGGGGTCCACGTCCTGGGAGCAGGCAGCAATCCAAACACTGCTACCCAGCCTCTGCAAAGGAAGCAACAACACTGCCCCGCTCACGATCCCTGGGATTCCTCAGACAAAAACGCCACCGTTCCCTACTAGGATGTAAGCTCCCTGAAGGCAGAGACTGCCTCACTTCTGACTTAGTCTCCACACTCCCAAGCACAGCAGGGGCTTCATAGTACTTTTTCGTTCATTCTAATAATCACAAATTACACTGTGCTAATATTAATCTCCCTTCTTCCACACCACAAAAGTCCTGTCTGTCTGTCTGTCTGTCTCTCCCCAATCTATGAAAGGAGGGTTCTTCATATATCCCACAGAAGTCAAAGAGAGAGAAGAGCCCCAAACTACATCTTTCTATCTATAGCAGGATGGAATCCCATCATTGGGGAGTGGCTAAACAACTGTATGATATGAACATAATGAAACAAGTATTATGGCAGCCACATAGAAAGAATTCAGGGAAAACTAGGAAGACTTGTCTGAACTGAGGCAACAATACTTTACACAATGAAAGGAGAAACAGGAAAGCCATCAGAACTCTGGGACGTGCAGGGACTGCCTTGGTTTTGGAAGACTGAGTAAAGATAAGCACCGTCTTCCCTTGAGAAAGGGGGGAGCTATAGATGCAAGAGGACAAGCCTGCTACCCAATGCAGCCAGCACTCGAGTCTGTCTTGTTTACCTAGAATCACTGACTCTTGGGTTGGACACACAGGCCAACCCTCGCCAAGACAAGGCTTCCCTCCAGAACATCCCACTACGAGGGGTCAGGGCTTGACTCCAAGACAAGGGGAAGGTAGCCTGACTTTGTGGGGCAGCACTTTCCCCTCTGAGTGACTCTGTTAGTGAGAAACTGTTTCCTTAGGTCAAGCTTACATTTGTTTCTTTGGTAATCCCTGCTACATATAGGGCAAAGATCTGTCCTCTGGGACCGAGCAGAACAAGGCTGAGTCCTCTTTAAAGCGGCCACTGGATCCACCCTCAGTGTTCTCTTCTCTAGACTAAACATCCCCACATCTCTGAACCAATTCACAAGACCTCTGTGCCCTTTTGTCATCCTGGCCTCCCTCCTCTGCCTGCCTCCAGCTGATCTACATTCTTCCTTCCTTAGTTATGGTGCCAGAAAACCACCACAAGCCCCAAGACCTCACCAACGTGACCACAGGTCAGCTAGAAGACTAGGCAGCCTTCAAACACTAGCACCTTTAGCTGCTGCCATGATACAAGACCCCCAAGAACATTCTGAGATGAACAGCAGCACCTCGCAAGCCACACATCTCCCAGGCTGCTCCCCACAGGTAACAAACTAACCTCCTGCTCCAAGAGTCTTCAGTAGCTCCCCAGCACCCCTGAGATAACAAGCAAATGTCTCAGCCTAACATCTAAAGCCTCTGGCTACCTGTCTCCAGCCTCTACTCCCTCTTCTCCAGCCTCTTCAGACTGACTCTATTACTCCCTTTTATGTCCACTTGTGTTCCAGCCCAAAAGAACTACAAATTCCCTGAACTGAATCTCCTATCTCTGGCCTCCACGCCTCTGCCCTGGAAAGCATCTTTTCTTACCGTTTCTTCTCAGAAATCTCACATTCCTTTGAGGGTCACCCCAGGCCAAGTCCTGCTCAAAGCTTTTCCCAGTCTTCCAGCTGTCATGCTCCCTCCCCCTCCAAAGGGCCACAGTTTCCTCTGGCAGGAGGGCCACCCCCAGTGCTAGGGCGTACAACACACCCCTAGCTGGCCCTCAGCACTGCACTACCTTGTGTCAGGAGGCACAGGTGCCTTGAGGAGGCCAGAGGAGGGCCACCCCCAGCTGGCTCTCAGGGTCAGGAGGCACAGGAGATCAAGCTTGCTACCTTGAGTAAGCTTGGATTACTCAATCAGAGCTGCCCAAAGTGGAGCTGTCTGCCTGCAGGGGGCTGTATCTGCTCCATCTCCCTCAGGCCTGTCCTATACCATATTATTCCATTTCACAGAATTACAGTTCAGCTCCACTTGCCAGCTTGCTTCCCCCTCACACCCATTCCATCTCCTGGCCCCATGTTCCACACAGGCTCCCTCACAGGAAACAGAGCTTCCTGTGATGCAGCCCCTTCTATAAGAGGCCCTTCTTCCCTCCCCAGGTAAAATGATCTTGGCTTACTGTGCCTACCTCTATGGGTCTGTCTGCCAAGGCAGGCACCATGATGGTAGGCAGGGAGTTTCATCTGCATCTCTGCAGCCCCAGCTGGTGCCCAGCAAATAATAGGCTCTTAATAAATGCTTGTGGACTAATGGTTCCACTTCACCAGAGATCTTCCAAGGATGCGATGTACTTGGTTACTCTTCACACGTCATACAAACAGCGGCCACCTGCCAGGTGGCCACTTGTCAGGGACTCTATCTAGCAGGGTGTTCCTGGCACAGGTGAGAGGCCAGGGCCCGTCAACTGCTTTTGAACTCTGAGATTCTGTGACTGGGTCCTCTACCCTCCCGTGACCATGGGGCAGCCGATAAGGCTGAGTCTGTGCTAAGGGATTTCCAAATCTCTTCAGCTGCATGTCTGAAATGGTGCTCCTGCTAAGATTTGACTCTAACAGCCTAGGATGTCTGGAGAATCCAGAAGTAACAAGGACAGGCAGGTTGTGTCAGCCACAGCAAGGGAAGACAAGGAATGGAGAATCAAGCCAAGAAGTTGAAAACTCTGAATCTAAGGAGCAAAGACAGCCTTGGCCTGGAGGGGACCAGACAGCTTCCTCCAAGAGGTTAATCTCCCTGGGGAATTCTTGTTGGGAGGATAAATGCTGATAATAATTCAAGTTATAACTTAATGTCTGCTGGGTAATACCCTATGTGCTAATCTGGAAAAGGACTACTGGGAAATCTAGTCCTTAGCCTGGCATTTGGTAACCTCTCAGAACTGGCTCCAACCATCAAACCACCATTCTGGGGGACAGAGAGTCACACCAGATTCAATTCTCATAAAGGGGAAAGAGGCTGTTAGCAGAATGACAACATATTTCATGACCGCAGCAGTTAGGTATCTGAGACCTATTCATGTGAAAAACCTGCTAAGGTAGGCACTGGAGAATAATATATAATTTACTAAAATGTAATATTACTAGCTTGCATTTCTATAGTACTTTAAGATTTTCCTCATAACAGCCCTATGAAGGAGCTGAAACAACCATTACAATTTTACAAAACAGAAACTGTTCCCCAACTGATAAACAGTCAAAGAATATGAACAGACAATTTTCAGATGAAGAAATCAAAGCTACCTATATGGTCGTATGAAAAAAAATGCTCTAAATCACTACTGATTTAGAGAAATGCACATTAAAATATCTCTGAGGTACCACCTGATATCTCTCAGATTGGTTAATATGACAATAAAGGAAAAAGATCAATGCTGGAGGGGAGGTGAGAAAACAGAACACTAATACACTGTGAGAACTGTGAACTGAGACAACCATCCCGGAGAACAATTTGGAACTACGCCCAAAGGACTATAAAGCTGTGCATACCTGTGACCCAGTAATGCTACTTCTAGGTGTGTATCCCAAAGAAATCAAAGAAAAGGGAAAAGGCCCTACTTGCACAAAAATATTTTCAGCAGCTCTTTTTGTGGCAAAAAACTAGAAATTGAATTGATGCCCATCAGCTGGGGAATGATGGAAGAAGTTGTGGTATGCGGATGTAATGGAATACTACTGTGCTATAAGAAATGATGAAGAGGCTTCAGAAAATCCTGGACAGACGTAGATGAACTGACACAAAGTGAAGTGAGCAGGAGAACATTGTACACAGTAACAGCAACACTGTAAGATGATCAACTGTTATAATGATCTAAGGCAATTCCAAAGGGTGAAAAATACTCTTTATCTCCAGAGAAAAAACTGACAGAATCTGAATGCAAATCAAAGCATATTATTTTTTGGTTTCTTTTATTTTTTTCATAGGGTGTTTTTTTGGACTGTGTTTTCTTTCACAACATAATAACACAGATTGCGAATTTATCACTCTATCAGATTGCATAACATCTCAGGAAGGGGGGAAACCAAGAGAAGAGAATGTGGAACTAGTATTTTAAAAAACAAAAGTTAAAAATTGTTTTTATGTGTAATTGGGGAAAAGCAAAATAATAAAAAAGATCAACCAAAATTGTTTTAATATATAACTGGAAAATATATATATTTTATATGTGTGTGTGTATGTGTATATACACCTATACATATTTTTAAATAATGTTTTTTTAAAAAACAACTTCAGAGAACAGATGACAAGTGGAAATAAGCATAGAACAGTCTTACACACAAGTGTATGAGTATACATGTGTATATGTGTATGTTTATAGATATTTATGCATATATATGTATATCCATACTTAACTGTGGCCTTCTTTAGGGTGAGGAGCGAAAGGCAGGGAAAAAAAATAAAGTAAAAACTACACAGAGAACAAAAGAAAACCTACAAGGAAGCAAAGAAAGGCTGGGCGGCTTTGAAAATGATGTGTCGCGTTTATCATCTAGGTTTTCCTGAAATGGAAATTGATTGTTCCAAAAGGAATCCTCCCTTATGATCTGCTGTGTACGTGGCAATGCTTTCTTCTTCTTTTCTCATTTCATATGTAAGTTTCAAGTAAATTGAAATTTTTTTAAAAAAGTAAGAACACTAAACTGCCCAAATAAGGGGAGTGAAGCTGCAGTGTGCATTAAGGCTGCTGGCCTTTTAACACACCTTCCCAGCCCTTCCCTAGAGTTCATTTGCAAGCTTTGCATGCTGGGAGTCCTGTTGGAAAGCCATACCTTTCCCCCTTCCCATTTTTTAGCCCTCCCAGCAGATCCTGGAAAGGGAGGCTGGCAGCTTCCTTGCCCTAGCCTCTCCAGGTGGTCTGGTATGCAAGTGCTACGTCAAAGAACACAAACTCTTGTTAAGATTTGTCTGGCTGGGGCAGCTAGGTGGCACAGTGAGTAGATCATTGGCCCTGGAGTCAGAAGGCCCTGAGTTTGGATCCAGCCTCAGACACTTAACACACACAAACAAAAACCTAGCCGTGTGACCTTGGGCAAGTTACTTAACCCCAATTGCCCTCCGCAAAAAACAAACAAACAAACAAAAAAAAAAAGATTTGTCTGGCAGCTTGGTACTCAGACATGCTATTAGTACAGTAAGGTAAAAGCTGTCTGCCCAGAGAAATACATAATTTATATAAAGGAAATAAATTTCATAAATAATGGAAAAAAATTTAAAAGATAAAATATAAAAATGTAAGGCTCAGGGAGTTCAACTGATTCACCCAAACTCACCCAACTACGGAGAGGCAAAACAGCACGGCAGATAAAGAACTGGCCCTGCAGAGCAGAACTGCACTGAAGTCCCACCTCTGATAAACAGTGGTGGTATGACCCTGGCGAGTGACTTACCTTCTCAGTGCTCTAGGCTGGAGATGTCAAACAAAGGCCAAACCAGATTGAAATGGAAAAGGGAAATATTTGACAAAATAAAATATAATAAAAGACAGAGAATAGCACCTTTTAAAACTAAATCATTCTCTGGCCCACAAGGATTCTTAGGCATGGACTTGTTCAGTCATGGCTGACTCTCTGTGACTCTGTGGGGGGTTTTCTTGGCAGAGACACTGGAGCACTTTGCCATTTCCTTCTCCAGTTCATTTTACAGATGAGGAAACTGAGGCAAACAGGGTTAGGTAACTTGCCCAGGGTCATACAGCTGGATTTGCACTCGGAGATGAGTCCTCCTGACTCCAAGCCCTATGCTTGGACTATGACACACACACACACCATGATCCCCTAGCTGCCCATGGATGGAGTAGTGGTCCCCATTTCTATCTGAGCTTGACCCTTTTGCTCTTATGTGACTCTAAATTTCAAAGAAGCTGCTTCCCTGCATTGGTGGAAGGAGTTTCCTCACCTGGGAATTGCCTATTCCAATGAAATCCTAAATCCAGGCCTATCCCCAACCCTTCTGCACAGCTGAGGCATCAGTGCCCAAAGAGGAAGCCAGGACATGGAATTTCAGGTTCCAGGTCCTATCGATTTCGGCCCCCCACCTCCCAGAAAGGTACAGGATGGCAGTGAGGCAGAATATGCAAAGGAAAGCCCCTTCCTTCCACCAGCCATTTCTAGGGTTGACTGTAGATAGGCAGATCCCTACTGCATCATTTCAACATCCCAGTACATGCTGTAACCTGCAAATCCTTTCCTGCTTGGTGGGGACAAGGATGACCTGGCAGTCCCTCTAGAGGAGGGTGTGGAACCACAGAAAAGTGGTGCAGTCACTTGGATCTCAGCCCAACAGTCACTAGATTGGGCATGCCTGCTGACCCAACAACATCAGCACAAGGCCCATGCCTTGAGATCAGAAAAGTAGAGAAGGAGCTCCTGCAGGTACAGGTGTGGCCACAACACTGCTCCTATGGTGGAGGTAAAGACTGGAAGCTAAGGGAGCGCTCTCTTCCCAGGGAATGGCTATGAATGTGAGGGCCTCTTATGAGCGTGTTCCAGGAAACAATGAAGGGGGTAGCCTCAGAGAAACCTGCGCACTCAGTGAGTGGCTGAGAGAGAAGTAAGCAGAACTAGAACGATGTATATAATAACACTACAAACAAATAACTGAAAGCCTCGAGAACTCTGCCCAAAACCCAACGATCATCCAGGGGTCGGGAGAACAGAAGAAGCAGCGTGCTGCCGCACGGCCACAGGCTTGAGTCACACGAGATGCTCATGGTTTTTCACAGCCAATGCACAAAGTGTTTTGCTTAACTATGAAGATTTGTTGAACCAGCATTGTTCTTTTTTTCCTAATGTGGTGATGAAGGAATCAATTTTTGTGACTTGAAAAAAATTAAATTTAATGAGAAAAAAGGAAAAAAATGGGATCACAGTATTCTGATGGTCACAGTCAAAACTACCAGAAATTTTATTAGAAACATCAAGAGCTGGGCCTGGAGTCAGGAACATCTGAGTTCAATCCAGCCTTAGACACTTACTGGCTGTTGGACCCTGGGTAAGTCACTTTACTTCTGCCTGCCTCGATTTCCTCACCTATAAAACAAGGATCACTAACAGCACCTTGCTCCCAGGATTCTTGTGAGGAAAAACGAGGTGTCTGTGAGTGCTCGGCCGATCTTAGAGTGCTCTCTGAGGGCTGCTGTGGACACGTTTCCAGGACTTAGAGCTAGGACACTCAAAACTACCCAATCCAACCTCCTCCCTTGACAGGTGAGGAAGCTGAGGCAGGACCTGCAGGAGGGGGTCACACCCCAAATTCCCTAGTCAATAGGACGGAGTCACCGAGACAAGAGCCAGCCCTGGGCTTGTACTAGGAGAGGCACAGGGGGTCCTGGTCAGCCAGTCCAGGCCAGCAGTGTCCAACTCAAAGACACACTGAGACCACTAGCCATGCAGAGGGGCCCAGGCTGCACAATGTCACGTTGGCTCTGTTCTGGTGTACTTTTACTTAGTTTGCTGAAGATTCCCCTGCTACCTCTGGTCCTGAGGCTGGCATTCAGGGCCAGGCCAATGAAGGTGACTATTAAGATGAGGGGACCCAGAGGAAGATGGTGATGGACCCAAAGGTCACTTCCTGAAGAAGAGCTGGGGAGGTACGAGGTTAGGAGAAAGGCTGTCACACAGAAAATGGGTTAAGAATGGGTTCAGCCCCAGAGGGAAGAGTGAGGAAGAGACGGACCCTGCCAAGAAGCCCACAAAAGCCTGAAATCAGCGGCCGCTCCTGAATGGTCCAAGCTGCCAAAAGCAAAGTGGTCCCCCTCAGGAGGGACCACGCCTTGCCAGGTACCCTGCAGGCCAGATTCTCCTACAGACATGGATGGGATGAGTGAGATGACCCCTATAGTCCCTCCCAATTTGGCCTTCTGACAGGACATCAACTGCACCAAGACTCCACTAGATTTGGAAAGAAAAAATTGTCATATGTATAGACCAGGTGGGGTCCCAGGCCACACTTGGGGAACTGAGAGTCAAAATGGGATGGGGGAGCCGAGGTTACACTGTTGGCAAGGAGAGAGCTATCAGGTTTCTTACTTTCCTCAGAGCTAGCAAAGTCTTGCTAAAACCCATTCCTAGATGGATCCTAGATGGATCCTAGATGGAGTGGGAAAAATAGGACCATGAGAAAGAGGGGAAGGGAGAATGTGGAGAGAGCACACAGGGGTGCCCACTGGCATCTCTGCAGGCCACCAGAATAACTGGTGAGAACACACTGCCCCCCAAGCCCTGCTCCTGGCCCCACAGGGACAGCACACTGCGGAAAACAAGGCCCCTCCAACTCTTGCTGCCCCCAGAGCTGAAGTGAACAAATTTAATCTCTCCTCTCATTTAGGCCCAGAAGATATCAGAAGACAAACCAAGTTTGCATCGCCCAGAAAATCTGCCCTTCTCAGATCTAAAAATCTCTTACAGCACAATCAATCACTTAACAAGCATTTATGAAGTCTCAGTGTTAAGTGCTGGGAATTCAAAGAAAAGAAAGACCAGTGTCTGCCCTCAAGGAGCTTCCGCTCTCTAGGGGAAGATGATGTGTGAACAACATGTACTTACCATACAGAGTAAATGAGAAGTAATTGGAGAGGGCCTGTGCAAGCAGCTAGGAAAGGTCTTCAACGGAAGAGGACACTTAGGCGAGTTTAGGAAGAAACAGGGAAACCAACAGGTTGAAGTGAGAAGACAAAAGTATGCCAGGCCTGGAAGAGGGCCAGGGCTGGAAATGGAGAAGACAGAATCTGGAGCCTGGCCATCAAGAGGCTGCAAGGTGGGAGTGGAAAGCACAGCTGCCACCTCGCAAGTGCCCAGAGGAGGACACAGGAAGTCTGCTGGAAAGTAGAAAGGAGCTGTCAGGGCACACAAAGCTTCCACTGCTAAGGAGGAGATATCTGGGAATGGCCAGAACTCCTGAGCAAGGAGGTGGTGACATGGCCAGAAAGAAAAATCCCCTCAGCAGCTGACTGGAGGATGGAGACTGGGGTGGGGAGCCATTAGGGCAGGAGACCAATTAGGAGGTGAAAGGTGATAGGGGCCAAACTGGGGCCATAGCTCTGTGAGCAGAGAAAGGGGTAGATAAGAAAGATGTTACCATGGCACAAACAAGACTGGGCAGGGGCCCAGCTACCTGAGCCCTCTCTCCCATGGACAGCAACAAGGCTTCAAGCCTCAGTGACTAGGACAGTGGTGCCCTTGACATTAATGGGGAAGTCAAAAAAGAAGGGAGGATTTTAGGAGAAAGAGAAACGAGTTCTGTTTGGGACACACTGAGTTTGAGATGCCCATGGGGCATCCAGGAGTCCAAAAGGCAATAGGTGATGTGGGACTGTGGTTCAGGAAAGAGACTAAGGCTAGAAATACAGATTTGAGAACTGTCTACATAGAGATGATAATGGGATCCCTGGGATCTGATGAGATCACTAAGTGAGCTGGGTGTACAGAGTGAAAAGGAGACGTTCCAGAATAGAGGAGTGGGTGCAACACGAATAAAAGAACCAGCAAAGGATATTAGGAAGAAGTCAGATGGGCATGTGAACTGGGAGAGAGCTGTCAATAAAACCTAGGAGGGAGAATGAATCGAGAGAGAAAAGGCTGTTACCAGTGTCAACGGGCAAAGGGCTGGCAATGAAGCTAGGACTGGGCAGTCTGGGCTGGCTCTTAGTCCCCTCTCCATCCTAGCCGATCTCTATCCAACTTCACAGTCACTCCTAAATGTGGCCTTTGAAGGGGAACATGCCATTCCACACAGGCTCCTCCAATAAGACAAATCATTTCCCTCATTCAGGATATCAGGCTCTTAGGAACTCAGTCTAAAATTACTCCTGATCCCCAGACCTTTTTCAAATGAAAAAGTCCCTGAAATGGGAAGTGGAATGGGACTGTGACGAACTACTTCTGTACTGAAAGGATTAAGGCAGTGTGGCACTTCCAGTCTCTGAAGGCAAGGGACCTAAGTTCAAATGCCACCTCTAACACATAGAGCAAATCATTTAACTTCCCTGGGTTGTAGCCATGGCTGAGGAGAGAAAATGGCAGAAACAAGATCTGGTAGAGGTCTCAGTTTCCTCCGCTGTAAATGAAGGCCGCTAAGATCCCACCCAACTAGCTCTATGATCTCTGGACCTTGGTAATAGTAAAAAATAATAGCCAGTATCTCCATAGTGCTTTATAACACACAAAGACCTTGACTGACCACCAGCCACCCAGTGCAGCAGATGGTTGGTAGTTGTGTGTGCTTTAAAAGCACAGGCTTCATGCCCAGGGCTCTGCCACATACTAGCTAACTGGCCCTGGGCAACTTTCCTCACTTATAAAATGGGGACAATGCCTATGCTATTTGCATCATCAATTTAATGAGGTGAAAGCACTCTATAAATCTCAAAAGGCTCTAGAAATGCAAGCTACTAGTATATTAACGAGAAAGAGGAAGAGGAGGATGAATCCTTCCCTCACTGCCTCGTGGGCAGGGCAGGAAAGGACAAAGTGCATCAAGGAGATGGCATGGCCGCCACTACTCTTCTCCCGAGAAGGGAGGAAAGCCAAAACCCTAATAGATCCCAAAAGGCAGGAGACTTGCAAGGGCTCCATAGGCCTAACTGGGAGCTAAAGGTATAGGCTGAGTCAAGAACCAGGGAACAGTAAGGGCTGTCCAGGCTCTCCAGGACAGACTAAGCCCAATCCTTTAGCTTGGAAGAGTCGGGGATC
The DNA here is from genome assembly GCA_011680675.1 of Gymnobelideus leadbeateri. Taxonomy (NCBI): domain Eukaryota; kingdom Metazoa; phylum Chordata; class Mammalia; order Diprotodontia; family Petauridae; genus Gymnobelideus; species Gymnobelideus leadbeateri. Next base: position 644,761 of record WOXC01004553.1, read on the forward strand.
TCAGATGTGTCCTGTGTTACCTCCTGCAAATTAAAGTCGGACTTCTCCAAAGTGCTGAGGGCTAGTCCCAGGGCAAGCAAGCAATCAATCCCCAAAGAGGAAGAGAGATGTCACCCCCCAAAGCTCCTTTCCAAGGGACCCCAACCTACCTCTGTGAACTTGTCAGCCACCATGTATCGAACTCGCCAAGACTTGTCCTCGGCTGCTTGGCGTAGTGTAGGCATAACCAGGGCCTCCAGGTCCTCTTGGGGCAGCAGCTGGGCAATATTGACACAAGCCTCCACTGCCAATAGCCGCACCGAGTCCTGGGAAAGGAGAGGAGGGAGCCCCAGGGGAAGGCTACTGGTCATGGTATGCCTCAACTACAGAGCCTGGCAAGCTCTGAGCTGAGGCAGATGTCAGAGGCCACCTCACGCAGGAATCTCCCCCATAACAGCCCTGACAAGTGGTTATCCTGTCCCTGTGTTTCATCCTGGCTCCTTCTGTGCTTTAAAGGTCCTTCCAGCACTAAGATACTGATGAAAACAAGATCCCCTAATCACTTCACAAGGCAACTCGATGCACCAGAACAAAACCTTCTTTGTAGGAAGTCCAAGTCTGCCTCCCTGAAACCTACCCTTGCTGACCCTGAAGATGACTGCTAAGTGCAGGGAGGAGCCGTATAAGCCCTCTTCTTCACGAGTACTTAAGCAGAATCCTTCCATCCTCCAGACACTTCATTCCACCATTCTTCATATGACAGGCAAATGACGAGGGGAGAGAAGGAGGAGAAGAGCCCGCCTCCACTGAGGATTCACTCCCTCTACCAAACAAGCAGGCCCTGCCCCTCACTGTGTGCCCTAGCCATGCTGTCTCCCCCTCTGTCTTCAGCTTCCTCCTCTATAAAAGAGAAGCAGCAGGAGTGGTCCTAGAGCAGTGAGCCACACTCAAACAAAACATATCCTTGCAGAGAACCACAAAGTGACACTCTCTCTCATCTTCCGCTGGTCCCACCCTAGACGCTGAATTTTGCCTCCTTCCCTCAGAGAGTTTCCTACCTTTGGTCTAGATCACTCCTAACATCTCCCACACCAGGACGCCTCCTACACCATCCATGCCCTAAGCAGAGATGAGGTCTGATACCTACCTCCTGCAACCCTAACCAAGCCGGCACCCCCACCCTCCTTTGGGAATCCCACCCTTGAGATCTGGGTAAGACAATGAATGATGTTGCCATAAACCCCAAGCCTCTACCTCCTCCTCCCCAAGGCCACGCCCATAGAGACGGCTCCACGGACAGGGCATGGGGTCAAAGGCTCCTCACCTGCTCGTCAGAGGCCAGGTTGGAGAACATAGGGATGATTTCACTTTTGACATTGTCCAGCTCAAGAACCTTGGCAAACTCTCCCAGCTTGGAGGCAGCAGCTCGTCGGACCATAGGGGTGTCATCAGAGCACAAGTTCCGAAAGTACCTGTGAGGAACATATAAAAAGAAGCTGAGGACGGGGGCATCCTCCAAAGGACTTCCAACGTGCTTCTTCAAGACTAGACAGCTCTGGGCAGTTTGAGAAAGCTGGCATATGCAGATCAGAATTACTAGAAAGCAAATATCCCTAACCCCAAAAGATCCCTTCCCACCTAAGAAGTGCTTAAATGTGAACATCTGTTTTCAGTCCCAACTAGTATTTCCCTTGGGTCCTTGGCATTTTTTTAGTGCTATTCATGGAAAGAGAGGGGCCCTCGAGTCCATTCCCCTCCAAGGCTACCTTGTCCCATATGCGTAGGTGTGCATGGTATTCCCTAGCAAAATGGAAGCTAGGGGGCAGGGGCTGTCCTTGCCTGAGCAAGAATGTCTGGCTCCTTTCTACTGGAGGGTCTGTGCCCAGCAATGTCTAACACATGGTAAGTAAGTGCTTAATCAATGCTTGTCTGATTGACTGATGGCAGGTTTTCCCACAAGTGCCATTCTTACAGCTGTCAGACAGGTCTGCATTTCTTCACCAAGCTCCTTTTTGGAATTTAAGCATTGCTTTATGACTCATCTCAGAGCTCCCCTCACTTAAGCCTGTTTTTACAACATGCCAGGCTCTTAATCTACCAACCATCCCAGGGCTGTCTTTAGGTTCAGACCTCAAGAACAGCACAGACAAACACCACTGACAGAACTACCAGAGGCCATGAGCCCAGCACTAAGCATGGAGAGGCACCATGCTCACAGGAAGCAAGCACTTAGTCAAGTGGCTGATGACATCAACCAACTTCCAGCCCAACAAAACACGGGAATTTTCCAAGTGTGTTTCCAGGACCTAAGGGAGCTCTCCTTGGTGCTATTTCAAGGGTTACGCACCTGAGACTGGGCAGGGACAGAGCAAAACTCATGCCAGGAAGCCCTTGTACTACCTGTTCCATGGGAAATGGGTTCAAAGCACCTTGTTAACACTCTTACACACCAATGGTAAAATACGTACACTTTGGGGGTAAGGCCTGACTCTGCCATGGCTCACCCGAGTGGCCTTCTCCTGACCCTTGTCCCCTAGTGGATAGAATGAAGTAGTTGGTCTAATGGCCATTCCTGCTCTGGAATCTGATTCACAAGCTACAAGAGGACCAAAGTGCAAACTAGGCACGAAATACTCTAAGATAATCAGCCATCTGGGGCCTGGAAAGATGGACAGAAACAAGGGTCTATGCAGTGTTCCCTCCTATGTGCCAGGCAATGTGCAAAGTGAGACACAAACTGGCCTGATGAAGGGGACACCTGGGGGAAGTACCTCAGTGTAGTACCCTGTGGACATATGTAAGCCTTGGGACAAGGCCTGTTTCCTCATCAGTAAACAAAATAATAATGCTTATACTCCCTACCTCAAAGGGCTGCTGTGAGCAGAGCCCTAGAGAAAGGTGAATTACCTGGGGCCTGGGACATCAGGCGTTAGGATTAAGGAGAGAGACTGGGCCTAGGGGAACAGAAAGAGTGTCAGGATAAGCTAAGGAAGAAAGGAGAGCTGGGGGGAGCTGATGACGATGCTGAAGCCAGTGTCCACAGGAAAACTGTACTCACTGCCGAAGCTCTGCCTTGACTGCGCTGGAGACCCGGGGATAGCAGACAGAGAAGAGCCCACAAGCCGAAGTGCGCGAGGTGAACCAGTCACCGCCTGCCAGCCGCTTCACAAGGGGCACGAAGTGGGCCTCGAGGTCCGAGGGCGAGTGCTCATGAGAGATGATCCGGAGGGAATCCACTGCCTTGTCCCGAACAACTGTCTCTTCTACCGTGGCCAGGGACTCCAGGGGAGGCTGTGGCAGGGGATGGCAGGGTCACATTAGCTCCTCCATCCTTCCCGCTGCTGAAACCCTCCTCCCCCATCCCTCAATGTCTGCTTCAAACCCAACAGCCCCCAGGAAATCTCCACTGGTCCAGCCTCCTCTTCCCCACTCCCCTTCTGTTCTCCTGGACCAAAGGGAGCTCTCCTTCCCCTAGATGAGAACGGCTCTAGATTATGGCCCTCATCACAGTCTGCCTCCTATCCCAGGCACTTGCATCCCCCCCACCACCTGAGGCTGTGAGATCCATCAGGGGTCTGCACAGTGCAATTCAAGGGGCAGCTTCTGGCTCTCCTATGTACGGCCTGGGTGATTCTGAGCAAGTCCCTTCTCCATGGGTTCAGTTCCCTCACCTGTCAAATGAAGGGCTGGGCTAAATAATTTCTAATGTCCCTTCCAGCTCAGATCCTATGGCCTCACACGTACGTAGTAGAGAGGACACTGGACTGGAAGGCAAAATATCTGGGTTCTAGACTCATCTCTACTGCTGCTCCCTGCTTAAGGGGCAAGCCCAACCCAGCTCAAGGCCTCAATGACCCCTCTAGAAAATTATGGGACTTCTCCAGATCAGGGATTTGTATCCTTTTTTGTGTCACAGACTTCTCTAACAGTCCGGTGAAGCCTATCATCCCCTTCTAAGAATAATATTTTTTCAATAATTAAAGGAAATGCTAAATTTCAAAAAGTTAGTGAAAATTAAGATGTGATCATTTTCCATTCATGTCCCTGAACTCCTCGAAATTTAGCCACAGACCCCCAAGGATACTTATGTACCCCAGGTTTAGAATCTCGGATGTAAATGACCCCTGCCCTTTCCTGAAAGGGTGGCCTTTCTAGCACGGCCAGTCCCTTCCCCTTCTCTAAGCCTCAATTTCCCATCTGTAAGATGAGGGTCTCAAACGAAATGGTCCCTAAATTCTGCTCTCCAATCTGATTTGACAAGTTCAGCAAACACTTATTAAGCACCTCCTGTACTCCAGGCGGCAGGTGATGCAGAGCTAAAGTGGCACCGTCCTGCCCTCACAGAGCTGACACTCATACTGGACCTACACTCTAATTGTATTCCAGGTATCTGTCTTCTGGCCAGCTCACTTCACCCTCTGGGCCTGTCTCCTCATCTGTAAAATGGGGATAATAGCTCACATTACCTACTCATCCTGGTCTGCAGGAGGCACGTGCTATGTGTGTGAACTGGGCCTACACTTCTTAGTACCCTGGTGATCTCTAACAAGAAGGGCTGGGGCCAGGGGGCTCCAAGGAGCCTCCAGGAGATTCTCCCAGGGTGAGGGAGTGGGGGGGCACAAGGTCTTTTCTGCCTCTTCTTGTTATGGAGCCCCAGAGAGAGGGCTTGGGGCTGGGATCGTAACCCTGCCTGCACCACTGAAGGGCATCTCACTGTCTGGCTCCCTGGCACCCCCAGCAAACACAACATGGTCCAGCACAGGGACAGATCTCTGGCATGGAGGGGGAGTTTTCTTCCTCAGGCCTGGAGCCACGCCCATCCCACCCAGCAGCCTCATCAGTGTCCAGGTCAGATTCCTGCTCTCCTCTCCCATAACACCCCTCAGACTGTAAGTTCCATGAGGGTGGGGATGGTGTCCTCTCACCTGGTATCCCCAGCCCTGACCACAGGGCCCACAAATGAGATGCCCGCTAAGCATCTGCTGACCTGACTGTCCCTGGGCCTAGGGTAGGGGCTCCCGCTCCCAGCCCAGACTCACCAACAGGCAGTGGACGTACTCAGGCCCACCCACCAAGGTGGTGAAAGTCCCCAGCTGCTCAGCCAACGCCAGGAGCACTTCATCCTCATCGTAGATAGTGTCTGTGGGACAGAGTCAGGCTCATCACCTTCCCTCCTTGCTGCACGCCCCCAAGGACCCCAAGGAGCCAGGTGTGGGGGTTCCAGGAAGCCACCATTCTCCCAGGAGTTCTCTCTGACCGCCTGCCCCCTCACCAGGCGCCCCACTCTGAGAGCTCTGCAGACACCAGGTAAACCATCTCCAAAGTCCCGACTTTTCACAGGAACCTAAGATCTAGACACTGGAGCTCTAAGGACCCGACTATGTCATCAACACAGCCAAAGGCCTTTTCTTGATCCTCACACTCCTGGACTGGAAGCATCGGCCCTTCCCTCAGTTAGCCCCCTCTCTTCGTCTACACTGTCCGGATCTCCTGCATCCTCTCTGAACAGGACTTCTGTCTACACCTGAGCTGGAGCTCCCACTGGCCAGTCCTCAGCCCGCTTCCATGGCCCACCATCTCCCTAGATCATCCTCTGAGCAGTCCCAATGATTGCCTCTATGGAGCTGACTCCCTAGTCTACTTCAAAGTCCTAACCTTTCACCTGAACTGCAGGTCCTGTGTCTGCTGCCAGGCCTGAGGTCCCCTCTGATAAGGAGACACTCTCTGAGAAGAGAATGAGGAGAGGCCAGTGAGAGCACACATCGCAGCCTCTAGCAGCAACATCCTCTATCACCCCTGCGACAAGTGATCATTCAGCTTCTGTCTGAGGACCTCCAGGTCTGAGAAACTCACTCCCTCTCCAAAGAGTATGCTCCACCACTGGATAACTGTCCAATGGAAGCTGTTCTTCCTTCTGCAGAGCTGAAATCTGCCTTCCCACAATGGCTGCTGGTCTCTCCTCCCCCTTCCCCCAAAGAGGCCATTGGCCCTTCCCAGTTTTCCAGCTTCTGGCAAAAGTGCCAAAAAAAGCCCCTAGTTTCATGATGAGTTCATCAGGCCCCTCTGGTCCCAGCAGCACTCAGGGACATCAACCTTCTTTATAAGAGGCAATTAGTAAATATTTCCTGACTCAAACTGACCCTGATGCCAGGGCTAAGACCAGGGTGGCAGAGGTTGGCACAACATGAAAATCTTCTTCACCATTAACAGCCTAGCAAGGAGGAAAGCTCCCCATGACAAGGGATGGAAGCAAAGGAATCATAGCATTTCAAGGTTAAAAGGACAAATCCTCAAGAATCCCTTTGTGCAGAGGGGAAGGCAGAGAGTGCTCTGACCCAGGAGCCTTGGGCTGAGGATACAACATCTGACCTCTCACACCCTGTCATGTCCCTCACCTAGTGAGGGGCTTTCAGGGGCTCCCTAGCACTGACAGGGGCCAGATCAATGAAGGGGAAACAAGGCCAACCTCAGAGTTAGAAAACTGGTGTCCACAAGGGTGACTGCACAGGGGCGAAGTCCCACAGCTGTTACAATGGACTGGAGGCCCGAATTCAGAGGGCAGCAGAGGCGTTCCCAGGCAGGGGAGTCCAGCTTTCCCCACTGCTATAACCTTCCTCAATCTATTCCCACCAATCCTAATGCTTCCCACAATTCTCCACACCCCTGTTCAAGCAACAACCTCCAGGTGAACATCTTCCCCACCCCAGAGTCTGTCTTTTAATGACTAAGGAAGCCTGCTGGACCATCCTGGCAGGCAGGGCCCTCCCCTCTCAGACCATCTACAGGCAGGGCCCTCGCCTGCCTCTCAACAATCAATGGCAAACACTTTCCTCTTTCCAAGGCTAGGCCTGCCCACTGGAGTCATGCAAAATAAGCCTATTTCCTCCTCCCCAGAGAGCCCACCCAATATGTTCCCCAACCCCACCCCCTCAAGTTTCTTCATTTGATCTGATCTCCAGACCTCAGAGGCTCCATGGACCTCCTCCCTAAAACGCAGGTCCTAATTCGGACACGATCATCTAAATGGGGTCTGACTGGGAAAGAGGAAAGGAGGGGAGCCTCCCCCATGTGGATTTTGTTCTTGTTGCTGTTGACTTGTTTCAGTCATTTCCAAGTCTGAGACCCCATTTGGAGTTTTCTTGGCAAAGATACTAGAGTGGTTTGCATTTCCTTTTCCAACTCACTGTCCAAATGAGGAAACTGAGGCAAACAGGGTGAAGTGACTTGCCCAGGGTCACACAGCTAGGAAGTCTGTGGCTGGATTTGAACTCAGGTCTTCCTGACTCCAGGCCTGGTGCTCTCTCCTGGTACCACCTGGGTGCTGTGCAGATGCTACATCTCTATTTGTACAAGTGAAGATGATATCCCTTTTACTGAAGTCTTCCCCACATGCCTGAGGACACAGAGAGGCCTGCACTCTGCAGGGTTCTCCTGACAGAGGTCGGCGCTGACAGCTCCTGCTAGGCCAGCAAGGCCTCTCTTCACACCCACAGCAGCCTTGCTAAGTGGAGAGGTGCACACCCAAGGAAAAGTGGCCACCAAGGGCTGGTGCAGTTCAGACACAGCTACTCCAAGACAGTTTTTCTAAGGTGTGATGGAGAGAGCACCCACACAGACTAAAACAAGACCAGCTAATTGACAGGAAGCTTGCAGGCCACTAGGACCTCCAGGTCAGCCTCTCAGGAATAGCTACCCCACCACTTCTATCCCATTCTGAGTAGGGCTTCCAATTCATCCCTATTAAACAGCATCGTGTTCAGTTTAGAAAGTGCAGGAGATTCTGACTTGGCTACCCACCACGTCAGTTATTCCTGACCAGCTACAATGCCTTCATCCAAGGCCTTCATGATGCTGGTGCCCAGAGCGGGGCCCTGGCCTGTCCCTTAGCCTCCTTTCAGGCTGACACTAACCTACCAATAGCCAAACAGTCTCCTGCCTCGGTCAGTCAAGCCCTCCCAACTCTCAGCATCCCCCATCTCTTCCATAACCCAAAGGAAACCTGGAGACACTCAAAGGGCTTGCAGAAAGTCAGATACACTTGCCTTTGGCATTTCTCAGATCTCCTGTCTAGTCTAATGGAGGTTTACAGGGGGTGTCCTCTTGGCATCCAGAAGAGGCCCAGCCCCAGATGAAGTCCCACCTTCACCTTCCCAAACAGCCCCATCACCACATATCAGGGCTTCCTTCCCCCGTCAGCCTTTTCCTCAGCACCCCTTCCCACGAGGTCACAGCTTTCTGTGGAGGATCCCCTACCTGTAAGGAATGGAAGGAGTTCACTCCGGGTCCTCTCCACACCGAGGGCCAGGGCAATGGTGGACAGCTTCTTGATACTATTGAGCCGGAGCTACAAAGAAAAGCAGAAGTCAGTGACCAACAGCTTCCAGGAGAGCAGACCGCTCAGCCTGTTCCCACCAATCTTTGCTTTGTCGGCAAAGGGTGCTTGGGGGAGGGGGAGGAGGATTCAGGCAACAAATATCTATCATGAAGAAGACAGAAGGATCCACAATCTGGCCCCAGCTGCAACCAGTACAAAGAGTACCAGGACAGAATCAGGGGACTAGGGCTCTAAGCATTCCATGTTCTCTGATTAAAAGGCCCTCCCAGCTCTGAGGTTCTGTGTTCTTTGACATTCCACGGCCTATGGGGTTGCTAGGTGGTATAGTGCCAGGCCTGGAGTCAAGAAGACTCACCTTCCTCGGTCCAAACCTGGCCTCAGACACTCCCTAATTGTGTGATCCTGAGCAAGTAACTTCACCCTGTTTGCCTCAGTTTCCTCATCTGTAAAATGGGGACACTGGAAAAGGAAATGGCAAACCACTCCAGTATCTCTGCCAAGAAAACCCCAAAATGGGATCAAGAAGAGTCAGATATGACTGAAAAAAAGACTGAACAACAAATGGGCCCTCCCAGCTCAGAGGTTCTATGTCCTTGGGCCCCTCCCAGCTCTGAGGTTCCATATTCTCAAGGCCCTCCCACAAGAATCTTCCTGGAGGTTCTACCTCTAGCTTTTGTTCCCCCTGTTCCCATACTGATCTGCCCTATGAAATACCCTGAAGTCACTCCTGCCCCATTTTTGTCACTGGTCCAACTTCCCCCGCCTCTCCAAACACTGAAATCCAAGCCAGCCTTCAAGGCCCTGCTCAAGCACCCCCAGGAAGAGGAACCTAAATTCCATGACATGCTGAGCTCTCTCCCTCTCCTTCCTCACAGGTCCTACAGGCCTTAACTCTAGGGGCTTAGCATGGTTTCTTGCACAGAGTAGGCATTTAATAAGTGCTTGTGGTTGTTCTGAACCACTTAAATGACATACATGGCTTGGTACCGATTATTCAGGGCAAGTGCTCTAGCTTCAAGTCCAGGCTCCAAAAATTCCTAGTTCTGTGACCCCTCTCTGAACCTCAGTTTCCCTTCTGTAACATGTTATAGAAGGTCATGGGGTTACTGCAGGAAAAGTACACTATCAACATTAAAATACCCAAAGAGCTATCAAGAAGGTCAAATGAGATCACGGATACGAAACATCATGTACGAAAACAGCTACCAAAATGTGTACTTCCATCATTCCTCCTAGACACAGGCTCTCCTTGCTGTCTGCTGCTCTGTGGAGCTCAGCTCAGTGACCTGAACAGAGGACTTCCTCTTACCAAGATAACTCCAGATGAGAGTGGAGGGGGTCCAGGAGCACACGAGCACGCGCGCACACACACACGCGCGCGCACACACACGCACACATGCACATCTATAACATGGGAGAAGGATTGGGGGAGCAGGGAAAACACTGGGGAAAGCGTGCAGCACAGTCGGCCAGATGGTTTCTCAGACCCCTTTAAGGCCTCTCTTCCAGAACTATTTCTGGGTAGTTTAAGGCAATTCAGCTGCCTCCATTTCCTTAACTATAAAACAGAACAAACAAATCTATGCATTAGGAAAATGGATCTAGTAGCCCATAAAGGCTGGATTTGAGGGGGAAAAGCCAGAAACAGGAAGATCTGTTAGGAGCCCCTGCTCATCAGTGAGTGACATTCTATGAGCCACACGTTATCCTTTCCTGGAAGGAGGTTAAGAAAGCTGTTACCTGCTGACCACCACTTCCAGGAAGTCTTTGGCAAAAGGGAATGTACTCTGCCACGAGTGACTCATCTCTCCAGATGAGCATATGGTCTCTGAGGACAAGACTCTTATTCATCAGGTCTCAGGAGCACAGGGCTTAGCCACACAAGCCTGGAGGAAGGGCCTTTAGAACAAAGTGGATCAGAGCTGTGAAGGCCTTCACAAACCATCCACACTCTCCTGACCATGCAGATGGGGAAACCACTGAATAAATGAATAACTGGATTCCAGCCCATTTCCCTTCCATGTTCCCCCCACCCCCACCCCAGCACCATGGTAACAATGCTCCTTGACACTGGTGGAGAGCTGTAAGGTTTACAAAAAGCGTTTCATTCCAATTCAACTCCACAAATGTTCTCTGAGACCAAAATCAAGCAAGACTGGATCATTCCAGGCATCAGCTACAAAGACATGAAGGTGGGAGAACACAGGCTGTCTACAGAAAATGGGGAGGTGAGAGTCAAGGCCCAGGAGTAATGCTAGGTAGGCTAGCAGGGCAGTGTGGGACCTGGCTGGAGAGGCTCTTAAATAACAAGCATAAGAGTCTCTGGGCTGCACTGAAGTACACTGGAAGTCACTGAAGTCTTCTGAACTCAGGAGTGCCATTAAAAAAAATCCACACCTTAATTAGGAAGAGCAATGTCTTTCTCTCTGTTAATTATTTCCTATTTGTCCTGTGTGTAGCTTGCTCTGAATATATCTGCTTAGATGCTGTCTCCCCTGTTAGACCGCAAACTCTGAGGCCTGTCAGTCCCTGGACTGACTTTCACCTCCTCTGGTTTTCCCAGTGCTCAGTGCCTGGTACATAGTGGGCATTTAATTAATGTCTACTGACTGATCACAGATTTAGAGCCAGAAGGCATTTAGAGACCATCAAGCCCAGCCACTTCATTTTAAAGATGAGGAAACTTAAGTACACAGAAGTCAAGTGACTTACCCAGAATCACACAGCTAATAAGTCTTTGAAAGAAGATTTGAGCCCAGATCTCCTGACCCCATGTTTAGTATCATATCTACATATCTACCATTCCCATGACCATTAAGACCTAGATTCTAACCTCAGAGAGCTGTCTAGGTGGCAAATTAAAAAGCCAAACATTATCATGGAAAACTCTTTAAATGTCTAATCCAGAGAGAGGCACAAGGTCAAGTGAGGTTTTGGAGGAAGAAGAGATCACTTCCAGCTCAAGTGACCAAAACAGTCTTCCTGGAAAGGATGACATTATAGTTAAGCCTAGAAAAATGCAAAGCCCTGGGAGGATTTCAATGGATCTAGAAATGGTAAAGGGAAGGGAGTGAGGCCACTCCAGACAGAGGGCATAGTCCATCTGACCTGGCTGTCAGAGAAAGAGAAAGTATTCGAGGGAACTGGCAAAAGACTGTAAGTTCCTTAAGTGAAAGCACTGCCTTTTGCCTTTTTCTATCTCCAAAGCTTAGCACAATGCCTGATTGAGTGATCGAAGAGAACAAAGGATTTAAAATAGGAAGGGGGGGGGGGTGTCTTGGGGATCATCAAGTTCAAGTACTTCCTTTTAGAGAAGAAACAAAACAAGGATGCAGATGGACTTGTTCAAAGTCACAAGAGCAAAATTAAATAAGAGCTGGGATTTGGACCCAAGACCTCTAATTCCAAAATTGGTGTTTCTACTATATCAACCACATGCCTCTAAAAGAAGGTTAAAAACCCTAACCAGACCCTCTTGGAGAGCTAGGACAGGTTAATAACCAAGTGAAGGAAGACATCATGGCTTGGCTTTAGTGAAAAGCCCTGGAAACGGGAGTCTGAAGGCTTGGATTCCAGTTGCAGCTACACCACTTAGGAGCCAATGGCATGACCTTGGACAAGGCCCTTTCCATAACTCTCTGGGTTGGCCTGGGTATTTCCTAAAGTTGCTTCTAGTTCTGATATTCTGAAATGAACTGGTGGCCTGGGCTGGCAAGGCTGAGGGGTGGAGGGAGGAACGATGCAAAGACCCTAGCAGGTCTTTCTGCTCCCACTGTTCCCCACTCCAAGCCATTCTTCATGAGCTACCAGATGACCCTTCCTAACTGAGGCAGATGCCGTAGAACTCCTGAGCCCAGTAGCCTTCAGTGACTTCCTGCAGCCCAAAGACCACGGTTCAGACTCTTCTGCTTGTTATTTAAGACCCTCCCTGGCCAGGCCCCACACTGCCCTGCCAGCTTACTTATTATACTACTTATTATTCCCCTTTATGTGGCCTCAAGCCCTGACAATGATCCACTCTCCTCTCCCACCTTCAAACCTTTGCACCCTATGCCGGGAATAACCTCCTTGCTCTTCACTGGATGAATTCCTACCCGTCAAGTCTACACCACGTCCTTAGGGAGGCCTCCCCTGCACCTCCCCCCTTTCTTTCTCCCTCAGGCACTTCTTTCCTCTGGGGTCCCACACATGGAGGGGGGGGCAGCCCTACAGCCTCAGCAGGAGAAGGACCCAAAGGCAAGCTTATGTCATGGATTGGAGATTGACCCCCATCGTACAGATGGGGAAACAGACCCAGAGTGGGGCTGTGACTTCCCCAAGGTCATGCAGTGGTGAATCAGGGCCAAGGCCGGAAAGAGAACCCCGGTTGCTGCATTCCCAGGCCCAAGAAGACCGTATTGGGGTCCCAGCTGGCCCAGAGGCCGGGGAGAGTGCGGAGGGGCCTGGAGCCCAAACTGAGCCAAGGAGCCTCGACCTGGCTCTGTCCCCTCCCGCCAATGGAAAGCTGCCCAGGGGGCGGGCTCTCTTCGGCGATTGGCTCGGCTCCCCGCTAAGCACCACCCCCAGAGGGTACTTTCGCTCCCGAGGGTCATAGCCTTGAATAAGGATTGGAGGAGAATCAAGGTGGAGAAACCAGGGCCCCGAAAAAGCACCGAGGCCTAGGTCCCCTCCAGAGGCCCTGGCCCAGCTGGGGATTTAATCCCCAAGCCACCAATTAGGAACCTCGGCGGAGCTAAGCCCCGCCCCATGCAGGGACCGCTCCCCTGCATTAACCCACGGGGGTCCCTGCTTTCTGTCCAGGCCCAAAGCGAATCGGGAGGCGCCTTTCTCGCAGTGGGCCAATCAGGCGGCCCCCTGCGCGCCGTGAGAACCAGAAGTGCTGACCAATCAGAGGCGCCAAAGGCAGCCCCCACCCCAACCCCCCCCACCCCTCCGCGCCCGTGCCCCCTCCCCCTGACAGACCCGCTAGGCCCGGGGTCCCCGGACCGGGAGCCCCCTCCCCAGCGGCACCTGTCCAATCAGGGATGCTGTCTCAGCGGGTCACGGCGGCGCGAGACAAGCAACGCGGGCGCTGATTGGCCCGCTTTCCCTCCCCCCACCCCCACCCCCAGCCCTCAGATGCCAAGAACGCCGAGCCAGCCACCCGCGCCGCCCGCAGTCCCGGCTCCCCCGGTCCCTGGTCCCGGCCCGGACCTGGACGTCCTCGTTACGGAGCTCGTCGATGAGCACTGCGATGGGGTAGAGCGAGTCGTCGCCGTCGGCCGCCGCCATCTTGGCTCCGTCCCGCTCCCGTCAGTCTTCGGCAGCAGAGCCGAGCTGAGGGAAAGGAAGGGAAGGGAAGGGAGTGGGACGGGGCGGGGCGGGGGAGGGGCAGAGCCACAAGAAGAAGGGGGGGGGTCTCCCAAGCAACTTTGCAGGGGTTTCTGGACGACCATTGGCCAGTCCGCACGAGGCGCCACGCGCCCATTGGCCCTGGTAGGCAGGGACCCGCCCCTTCTCCTCTATTGGCCAAAGGAGAAAGGGGCTTTCTCTCTAGCTGGCCCGCTTTCCGTAGAGGGGCGGAGGAAGAAGGGGAGGGCTACTGCAACTTGGCATCCTAGCAACCGGGGTGGACTCGCCCCCTCCTAATCGATCTCTAAAATTTCATTGGTCATCGCCCCTAGCGACAGACCGACTGCAGCACATTCTGCCAATGGGAAGTAATATATCGTGACGACACTCGACCCCTTAGAAGGCCGGACTCCAGGAATGGCGCGATGACGTCATCGGTAGGGATGCGCGTTCCGCCCTGCTTCTCTGAGAATCCGAGTTCCCCAGCTGCCTGGAGCAGAACCTCGGCATAGGCGTGTCTGACTTCTCCCCGGAAGTTGACGTCAGAGCGGGAAAGGCGCTTAGAGATCCCTTAATCTAACCCCCTGAGCCCCAGACAGCCAAGCTTCGTGATGTTGTAGGGTAGACCCTCAGTTGTCAAAGGCTGCGTGTTGTAGTGGAAGGAACCCTGTGCGCGGTGTCAGGAGACTTGCGTTCGATTCCCGGCTCTGCCACTAATTCCCTGGGCATCCCAGGTCAGAGCCCTCCTTGGACCTCAGTTTTCCCCCTGTGAAATAAGAGAGTCCTGAAGGTTCATCTCAGCTCTAGCCCGCAGTTAGGTGAAGGGAGCATTTATTGAGTGCCTGCTGAATAGGAAGGATGCCAAGAAAGTGGGTCACGGGACCATGGCCTCAAGCAGCCTCCAGGCTGCTGGAGGGGATGGCAGGTTGAGAAAGGAGTGGGATGGGAGGGGCTGGCCCCGCCCCGCCATCAGAGCCTGAATGGAGCTGAAACTGTCAAGTCTGTGGTCACGTTAATTACTCACCACAACCATAGCGCAGGCTCGGCCAAGGTCCTTAGTGACGCAATGACAGCAATGCTGGGGAGTCGCAAAGCTTTCATCCTTGGAGCTTGGTGGCTTTGTGTCGGAGGGGCGTGAGGACCCCTCCCCACGTTACAGCATCGGGAGTACCCCTCCCAGGGCTTCCTGAGGCCACAGCCCGTGCTGCCGCCCCGCTGCCTCCGGGCGTCTCCTTGGATAGAATCCTAGACCTGGGATGAGGTGACACCCCAGAAACCAACTCGTTCTTGGCCCCATTTGAGGATTTCTTGGCAGAGGTACTGGATGGGGTTTGCATTTCCTTCTCCAGTGTCCCCATTTTACAGATAGGGAGACTGAGGCAAATAGGGGGAAGCGACTTGCCCAGGGTCACCCAGCTAGTAAGTGTCCGGGGCTGGATTTGAACTTAGGTCTTCCCGACTCCAGACCTGCTGCCCAGCCCAGCTGACTATCTTCATCATAACAGCCTAGACTGGGATCTTTAAGGGGCTCTTGGAGGTCTTCTTAGCTCAGCTTCTTCTTCTTATGGATAAGGAAACAGGCCAGAGAGATGAAATGATTTCTCCAAGGTCCGACTCCAGAACCAGGGGGTTTTTCCATTGTTTCTTGGAAAAGGCAGCCCCTGACCTGGGCCTTGGAAGAAGATAAGGAGGTCCTCCGTGTGGGGAAAGGGGGATGGCTATTCCAGACATAATGGGGAGTATAAGCAAAAGATCATGAGCGGGTGAGAGTAGAGGTAGAAAGCAACCTGGCTCAGGGGGAAGCCCTGTGTGAAGGGAATGGTAAGAGAGAAGATTGGACAGGCAGGCTGGATTGTGGGGGGCTCTGAGTGCCAGGACTGAGAATTGAAGATTTTATTTGGTAAATTATTTTCTAAGGCCCCTCCCAACTCTGACCTCCTACATGTGAGTCTGGCCCCCCAGCCCTGACATCCCATGTTCTAAGGGCTCTCCCAGCCTAACATTCCGGGTTCTAAGTTCCCGACTGTGATGTTCTGATTCCATGACTTTGTCCTCTCCTTTGTTCACACTGACCTCTACAACTAGACATCTGTCCCCCCGTCCCTCCAGATACCCCTAGGTCCTTGTTCTTTTCGATCTCTCCGTGTCCCCTTCAGCCTGTGAACAAGCATAAGACTTCTTCCACCTAAAACCTTTTCCCCACCATCCAGCTCCTCTTTGTCATAGCCAGACTGCTAGAAAGAGTCATCTGTACCCCCTTGCTCCCCTGCCTCCCCTGCCTTACTGCCCATCAATCACCAAGCATTTATCAGGCCCTGAGAATGTACCAGCCACTGAACAAGCCACTAGTGACTTAAGGACAAAAATCAAGCCTTCCCTGTTCTCACAGGGCTCATATCTGAGTGCCGGGGAAAACCTAATGCCAGCACCCTGTTCAATGGCGGGACTCATAAGTCATTGAACAATCAACCCATAAACCATATTGCCATAACCCAGAAAGGATAGGCGACAAGGGGATTGACTTCTCTGGACTCAGCCCCCCTCACCTCCATCTGGAAAACATCTGTTCATCAAGGCAGGCTATGGTGACTTCAGAAACCTACCGATTCAGAGGGCCCTGACTAGGAAACCGAGGAGGGAAGCAGGGTCCTGTCACTCAGGGGAAGAGAGAGGTACTCACACAAGTGGAGACAGACTACACATGGCCCTGTCTCTGTGCCCTCACCAGCCCCCTGAAAGTCTCTCTGATGTCGCCCACCTCTCCACTCCTCATCCTTCTTGATGACTGCTCTGCAGCATTGGCATGCACAATTGGCACCCCCTTCTTCTGGATACTGTCCCCTAGGACCTTGCATAGAGTAATGGGTGGCTCTTCTGATACTCCTCTCCCACACTTCTGCCCCTCTGAGCACTCTGCCTCTGTCTCCTTGGCTGACTCATCATTAGCTTCAAATCCCCCAAGTCTCAGGCTTCCCAATAGGTCTGTCCTTGGAGTTAGTCTCTCCACATTCTCTACTTTCTCCATCATCCCTGTGATTTCTGTTATCACCTCTAGCATTGACCAAGCACAGTGCCCAGCACAGGGTAGAGACTTGATGAATGTCTGTGTACTCTGACCACCAAATCTGTCTCTCCAGGCCTCCATGCACTATCTCTGACTTCTATGATGGTGGTCTGGTATGCATGTGCCCAGACTCCTTCAGCTTGCTCAGCTGATACAACATGGAGGACCTGAGAAATGAGGATCCATCTGGGAGAACAGTGAAAAGGTGTATGAGGGAGCTGGGGGTGGGGGGGCCAGGGAACAGATTGTGCATAGTCATTCTGTGACTGGTTCCCTCTAGCTGACCAGGCCACAGGGTCAGGAGAAGCCTTCTTCAGGCCTGCGAGCATCTCCAGAGGGCATGCCTCAGCAAGCTCCAACTACCTCTATTTGCTTTATTCACAACATGGTGAGTGTGGTGGCTATCAGGTCCCAAGACACCAGCCTTGATTTCTGGGCCTTTTTCTTTGTTCTTTTCTGTTCTAGGTCTGAGGAGCAGAGTTTCCCACTTATTTGGGAGCAGCACGCTTTAAAAATATGGGAGTCACAATCCAGGCCAGATGTGGCCACCAGCCCCATGAGTGCTCCCAAGAACAAGGAGAGATTGGGGGGGAATGAACTGTAGGAGCGATGATCCAGCACTCTGGACAGCAGCTTAGTGAGCCCAGAGCCATGGAGGCACTGGGCTGATTTGAGCCTCCTCTCAGAGACCTGGGTGATGGAGGGCAGTGTCTGCCCCAGAGGGATTGGCAAACTGTGGTATAGAACTCCAAAAGAATGAATCCACTAACAGTGTGGGTGAATGAAGATCACCAGTGAGTACTGAGAACACCAGTGAGGCTGAGGCATGGCAAGGTGTTTCATAGCAATGAGCAAGATGCCAGGACAAGATTTCAAGCTGCAGAGACGAGTGTTATTCTGAAAGGCCAGAAAGTGAAAGCCCCTGATCTCGTTTTGATGTTACCCTCTTTTGGACCTCTCTTTATAAATCCCCCACTCCCAAGATCACCGGGCAAAGATAAGACAAGATGGAAGTAGGCCACAGCTATGGGAGTAGTCCACAACAATTTAGATTAAGCCTGATCTTTTCCCACAATGTGGGTGGTGTGTGAAGTTACAAGGGCAGCGATACAAATCACAAGATAAGAATTGTAACTCCGGTGACTTGAAGTTACCTGAGTGAAACTTTCAAAGGAGGGGACTATTAAATATAGCTTGATTAAACCATAATGATAGAATTAAAATCAATTTTCAATTTTATAGTTCCTTGTTACTATATCTTTGAAGTTAAAAAAAAATTCCCTTTGCAAAAGCCCATGTTAAATTGTTCAGTGTAACTGGAATACTAGTCACTGGCCCCCTAACAATAGGAGCAATTTGTGGGGGCTCAAGCCAGTGGTGGTGGAGAAAAACCATGCATCAGGCCTCGGGGGGGGGGGGTGTCCAGCAGGCCTGGCCCTACTTACAGCACATCTCCTTCCGCATGTCTCCACAGAACCTCAAGCTAGATCTACCCCTAAGGCTACTCCTCTTTCTAACTTCAGACTTCCCTCATTCTAAACTTGGGGTGTTGCAAACCTGAAAGTGGTCTATCCATCTCATCCTCTGCCGTCCCCTTCTCCTTTTGCCTTCAACCTTTCCCACCATCATGGTCTTTTCCCATGAGTCCCATCTTCTCATTATGTGGCCAAACTATAAAAACCTGGATTAATTTCTTTTAGTATTGGCTTATTTGATTTCATTATCCAAGGGACACTCAGAAGTCCTCTCCAGCACTACCTTTCAAAAGTGTCAATTCTGCAGCATTCAGTTTTCCTTATAGTCCAACTCTCACAGTCATACATTACTACTGGAATACCCATAGTTTCAACTATATGGACCTTTGTCAACAAGGTGATGTCTCTGCTTTTTAGTGTGCTGTCCAGATTTGCCATAGGGTTCCTTCCAGGGAGCAAATGTCTTTTAATTTCATGGCTGCAGGCACCATCTACAATGATATTTGAGGCCAGACGTATAGAATCTGACGCTGCTTCCATTTCTTCTCCCTCTGTTTGCCAGGAAGCTATGGGATCAGTTGCCAAGGTGTTGAGTTTTTTTGTTGTTAAGTTTTAAGCCAGCTTTTGCATTCCCTTCTTTCATGCTCAACAAGAGCTTTCTTAATTCTTCTTCACTTTCTACCATCAGAGTGGTATCATCTGTGTCTCTGAGATTGTTAATACTTCTCCTAGCAATCTTAATTCTGGCTTTTGGTTCACCCAGCCTGGCATTTCACATGATATACTCTGCATATAAGTTAAATAAACAAGGTGACAATGTACATACGTCCTTGTATTCAATTTCAAATCTTAAACCAATCAGTGGTTCTATATTTGGTTTAACTGTTGCTTCTTGACCTGCACACAAGTTCCTCAGGAGTCAAGTAAGATGATTTGGCACACCCATCTTTTTGACAATTTGTCACATTTTGTTGTTATCCACACAGTCAAAGGCTTTAGTGTGGTTACTGAAGCAGAAGTAGATGTTTTCTATAACTCCCTTGTTTTCTCTATGATCCAGTGAATGTTGGCAATTTGGTCTCTAGTTCTTCTGCCTCTTCAAAAGCCAGCCCACTCTTCTGGTAATTCTCAGTTCACATGTTGCTGAAGCCTAGCTTGCAGGATCTTAAGCATACCCTTGCTGGCCTGTGAAATGAGCACAGTTCTTTGGTAATTTGAACATTCCTTGGCATTGTCTTCTTTAGGGTTGCAACATAAACTGATCTTTTCAATCCAGTAGCCATTGCTGAGTTTCCAAGTTTGCTGGCCTGTTGAGTTTAACAGCATCATCTTTCCGGATTTTAAATAGCTCAGCTGGCATCCTTCTCCTCCACCAGCCTTATTGCTGGCAGTGCTTCCCAAGGCCCCCCAACTTCACTCTCCAGGATGTCTGGCTCCAGATCAGTGACTGCCCCCTCATGGTTATCAGGGATGTTAGGGTCTTTCTTGTGTAGCTCCTTTTGTGTATTCTTGCTGCCCACTTTCTGCCAGAGAGGGGATAAGTGTAAAAGGCAAAATGGGACCAGCATCAATGCTTTGTTATGAAAAATTACATTGTTATGAAGGTCATGTCTCCTTTCATGTCTCCTATTTATCTCTCCCTAGCCCCCCACAAAGGAATGGCAAAATGGGCAACGAGCATAAACAACAGACTTTGGCACCCAGTTGGCATTTAATCAAAGGATATTTAGTGAATGAATGCTTAGAATTTGGGACCCACAGAACCTCAAAACAATAAGCTCTGTTGTCTTTGAATCCCAAGCCATAAAACTGCAGAAGTCTTGAACTCAGGACCCTTAGAACCCTAGAGAAGGGAGGACCACCAACTTCTGTTCTTGAGGATCCTCAGATAATGGAGACTCCCCCCCCCCCACGGGCACAAATGCACTGCCCCATGGGGAAGAAGTCTTTCATCACCAAGTATCTAATACCCGTGGTACCTCCCCCCTTCCTTCTATGCAGCTCCATTGGCCACAGTTGGAACCAGGAATCTTTCCAGTTGGGACCAGAGAGGGAATGACTTGCCCAAGGTCTCCCAGTGTTGGGCCAGTCCTGGCTGAGACCAGGTTCAGATTCAAGATTGGAATGAAATGAGACACTCCTAGACTCTATAACCCTTAACAAAGAAAGTTTATTCAACCATAGCATAGAAAGGATATCCAGCTAAGATATAGTATTGGCACTCCAGGTTCCCCACCCCTGCTCTAGAGGGTGGGGCTGGGTCTTCTGCCAGCCCTTCCAATTCGAGGGGCACAAATATGACTTGACTGATGAGCCAAGGACAAATTCTTTCTAATTTGTCTGTCAAGTATCCTCTCCTCACTCCCTGCATACAGAACCCTTGTTATTTTAATGATAAAATTTTAAGGTTCTGGAATTAAGAGGTAGACCCAATCCAAGAAGACCTCTTGGCTGAGATTGGGGAGTTGTGGATCTGAATCAACTCTGTGATGTGCTGGATAGCCACAAACTTGGGTCTTCACATCTTTGCTGTGACACGGTTGGTCACTGTCAGATAAGGCTCTTGCCGGGTGGTCTTGACTACGTCCCAGAGTGACACATTAGAAAGAATGTGGGATTAAAATCAGAGGGCCTGGCTTCTAATCCCAAATCTCTCACTGACTAGCTGTGTGACCTTGGACAAGGCCTCTCTGGGCCCTGTAATCCTTTGACTAATCCCAGGCAACTCTATATAGGTGCTTTGAGATCCCGTGGCCTGAGGAACACAGATTCAGAGACCAAGTGTTAGAAAATTAGACCTCAACTAAAGAAGAGGGCCCTGAGCAATGAACATTTGTCAGATTACTGAATGGGTAAACATGCAGGCCTCTCACAAAGGCTCAGGGAACTTCTTCTGAGCTGCTTCCCTTGCCCTGAGGTTGATGCCTCTCTCTCTGTGCCCAGATTCTGACCATGTGCCAGATTTGGAGGCCCCCAGGCTGGGCACTAATACTACAAGCATCCAGGAAAAATGAGAGGGGAGGCACTGCTTGGCTTCTGCCAAGGGTGAGAGGGCCAGGGCCAGGAAGAATGAGGGTCCTTCGGAGCCCTGAGAGAAGCAAGAAGGAGAAGAGGCCACCCTGCCTTCAGGCACCAGCTGGACCTCCTCCTCAGAAACTTCAGTCACTCCTGGCCCAGCTGTGTTGGGCAGCCTGTCCTCAGCCCAACAGAAGCCACAACTGCCCTGTTGAGGCTGATCCTGCCTCCTGTGATCTTTAGGAGGTCACTCATTTCCCTGGGACTCGGTTTCTCCCTCTGTCAAATGAGGGGCCTGAACTCAATGAGTCTAAGGGCCCTTCAACTCTGTGTTCACAGTACTATCTATGATCCTTGGGTCAGAAGAGGAGCCGCTGCTCCAGTCAAGTCAAGAGACATTTACTGAACACCTACTTTGTGGTGGGCTAAGAGCTAGGAATTCAAGAAGAAACAAAAGCCAGTCCCTGCCCTCCAGGGGCTCACAGTCTGACTGGGAAACCATAAGCCAACACCTACAGACAGACACTAGAGACTGACCACAGAGGGAGGCAATACATCAGCATCTGTGAAAACAGGAGAGGCCTCATGTGAGCAAGACAGTGTCATCATGAAAGTCAGCTGCAGAAGAATGGGAGCTTGGCCAGAAGCTGGCTGGCTAGACAGTCCCTGGGATCAGAGCTGCTTGGGCCTTGGGTCACACATTGCTTGTTAGGTGTGTACATTATCACTGCATCTATGGATTGTCATAAACTTTGGTTAATATTTAAATAACATTTGGTTTATTTCTAAATGTCATCAGTCACCTACGCTGTAAAGGCAAAAGGCCACTCCACCAGTTCTCCAACCCTGCCCAGTCCCTAGAAGTGTCCTGCCTACACTTCAGGCAGAAGCAAACAAGCCCTTATTAAGGCCTTACTTTGTGCTGAGCTTGGTGCTAAGTACTGAGAATATAAGCACAAGCATAAAAAAAAAGTCCTTGCCCTCCAGGAGCTTCTGGGGGAGTACAGATACCAGGATTGTGCACGTGCTGGGCACCAGAGACAGGAGCTCCAAGCACTGAAGTGGAGGTGGGGTGCTCTTGGAGGACCAGGACGTCTGCATGCCAAAGGGTTTTGGGACTTGGGTTACATGGAGGGCTTGACAATGCCCACAGTCCCTGCCTTCAAGGAGCTTCTGTGCCACTGGGAGGTATAGACACATCAAGAAATAAGTATATGATGAATAGCATGATGGTCGAGGAAGGGAGCTCCAGACAAAAATAACGGCTGGCATTTAAATAGTGCTTTACACATGGTGTCTCATTCGACTCATACAGCAAAAGAGGTGCTGTCATCATCCCCATTTTGATGATGGGGAAGCTGAGGCAGACAGGAATGAAATGGTTTGTCATCTATGGCAACATTTGAACTCTCTCGCATCCGCAATTCCACCTAGCTGCCACTGGGCAAAGAAGCTTGGAAAATATAAGGATGGAGAGATGCCATCTTTCATCTGGGTGAGGAGAGAAAGGAGCATTCTGAGCTGAGCCTTGAAGGAAGAGATGCCTCTCAATGTCCAGCAATGAGGAGAACAGGTGCATGGAAGTAGGAAAAGGCAAGACCAGATGGGAGAATGACTGTCCTGTTTGGATGGGACTTAGAGTACATGAATAGGAGCCATAAAACATATGGCTGGAAAGGTAGATGGCAGGCAGTTGTGGAGGGCCAGCCTGAGGGACTGCTGTTTTACCTTAGAGACCATTGGGAGCCCTTGAGGGGTATTGTCTAAAGACCCAAAAGAGTCAAACCTGTGCCTTTGGAGCCTCTAGGAAAGGAGTGTGGATTTGAGTTAGGGGACAAGTTGAGGAGTGATGAAGGCCTGACCTCAGGCTGTGACCCTAGGAGTGGAGAGAAGGGAATGAATGGGAGAGATGTGGAAGAAGAAGTGATAGGGTGAACATATTGATTTGCTATGGTCAAGGAGAGAAAAGGAAGAGTGAAAGGTAGCCTTGAGATTTGGAGCCCAAATGTCTGGGAGGAAAGTGGTGCCATCAAGAGAAACAGGAATTCTGGGAAGAGGGCCAGATTTGGGGGCAGAATGATGAGTTCCACTTGGGTCATATTGATTTTTGACACTTTACAAGCTGGTAGAGACACAGGCCTGGGGATTGGAGAGAGGTCAGAAATGGACATATGGGTGTGAGACACACAGGTTCACATTATCTCTTTGCTCAGCCCTGCTGCTACCTCCCTAGATCTACCTTAAGAGTTCCCTGCTTGAGGGGGCTCAGGGGTTAGCCATGGCGGCGCAGTGCTCGGGTTTGGTGCGACGGACTTTCCCGACGATCGCCCTCTCGCTCCGGACCTCTTCTAGGCTGCTCTGTACAGCAGCAAAACAGAAAAATAATGGCCAGAACTTAGAAGATGACTCAAGTCAAAGTGAACAGAAGGCAGACAGTACCTCTACAGAGAAGACACTAGCTGAAGAGAAGGTCAAATTAGAAGAACAGCTGAAAGAAACTTTGGAGAAGTACAAGCGAGCCTTAGCAGATACAGAGAACTTGAGGCGGAGGAGCCAGAAATTGGTAGAAGAGGCAAAATTATATGGTATTCAAGGTTTTTGTAAAGATTTATTAGAAGTGGCTGACATTTTGGAAAAGGCAACAGCAAGTGTCCCAAAAGAGGAAATAAAGGAAGAAAACCCTCATTTGAAGAACTTGTATGAGGGTCTTGTCATGACTGAAGTCGAGATTCAGAAAGTGTTCAAAAAGCATGGTTTGCTCAAACTAGATCCTGTTGGTACCAAATTTGATCCCTATGAACATGAAGCCTTGTTCCATACTCCAGTAGAGGGGAAGGAGCCTGGCACCATTGCACTAGTAACCAAAGTTGGGTATAAGCTACATGGGCGAAACTTGAGACCTGCTTTGGTGGGTGTTGTTAAAGAACCGTAGCAGTCTAACTTTCTAATGTTTTTCCCACACTCAAATGCCATATAGCTATTAAATGGATATTTTTCTCCTTCAAACACTTCATATATTCCCACTCTTCATGGAAGGCCTAAAGTAACCAGTGGCTCAACAGAAAATTCACCCAGTCTTGAAATTGCATTATTTAATGAACTGAATCATTTGGAAAGTCTACAAATTGATTTTAATATTGCATATTTAAAGAACTAAGCCTCTGAGGCAATCTTGTACTTGTATAGTATCTTGAATAATGTTTTATCTGTTAATAACCCTGGCTACTTAAAAGGTATGTTCAGTGAATAAAATGTCTCCAGGAATTATACAATGTGACTGTCCAGAAAAAAAAAAAAAAAAGAGTTCCCTGCTTGATCCTGGTGGAACCCCTAGGGACAGCCATTCCAGCACATGGTGACAATAGGCTGAGCTCTAACCCTTCCAGGAGTAGGGAGGTCCTAGAGAGTGATGGGAACCCTTCTCTTCCCCATCATGACCCCACCCAAGGATCCTAGGCAGGAGCTGGAGGTACCTATCAGGAAGAGAGTGAGGTGAGGGACATAAATGCCCCCAGACAATTATTCCTGGCTCCTCCAGGAGCCAATGGCCTGAGTCAAGGATCCAGGCATATGGGCTCTCAAATCCTCACCTCCACTGACTTCAGGGCAGCCAGCCCTGAACCACACATGCCTCCAGGGGCTGGGGCCCATACAGAAGAGTTTCCTGGATCAGCTAGTGATGACAGAGGGCTTCTTAGAGGAGGCAGGACCAAAGACCAGGAAGTAGAGACTGACCAGGAGGCTACAATGATGGGATGAGGAGGGAGGTGTCCAGTGAAATGTCATCTATATGGCCTCAGGTGCATCCATAAGCATTACCTAGGAACGTGGTTGGACAGGGATTTCCTCTCCAGATACAGCAGAGGAGACAAAAAGGGAGAAAAAAGGGGAGACGTCAAGGGAATCAGGAGAGGAGACAGAGACAGGGATGGAGGGAGGGAGTCAGAAACTAAGAATGGGAGGAGGCTGCAGGTTTTGGAAAGCAGAGGACAGACTGATTAGACAATAGGGACCCCTTGTCCCCACTTGGGGGCAGATATAGAGGGGAGCCCCTATTACCTTAGACCTGGGATAGGTAGGGGAGCCCCATAAAGAGCTGCTCCCTCCTCCTTGATGCCCTCAGGGATACAAGCTATCTGATCTCCTAGCCCCTCTTGGTTATTCAGCTTGCTCAGAGGTCATGGTAGCAAACGTCATCCTCGGAGCACCCCTGGAGAAGCCCAGCCCTGGGAGGGAAAGAGGGAGGGGAGGGGAAGGGCAGAGGATAAAGGAGGCAGGAAAGAGGAGAAGAACCTGCTCCCACAGCTGAAGGAGCACTCTGCCAGCCTCTCCATCAGTCATGATCCTTCTCTGGGCTCTGCTTCTGCTCAGCTTCTCCGTGACATTGCCAGGTACTGGACAAGTCGGGATGGAGGCGGAGGGAGGGACGGGCAGAGATCAGCACTGTAGGGTCCTTGGGAGGGCAGGGACAGGGAGAGAAGAGGGAGCTCCGTCATCCTCTTCTCCATCCTCTGTTTGATCTCCTGTCACAGTGGGGCCAGGCTTTTGGAGGGGACCAGGCAGGGAGGGAGGGCTCTCGACTTTCCTCTCTGGCACACATGACAAGGAGAAATGTCCACAGCAGAAGCCAGTGGAGCAGGAGGAGAGGGCTCTAGCCCTATACCCTGGGAGGCCCTTCAGCACCCCCTGCAAGGCTGTTTGTACCTGGTTGGGAGGGAAGGGCGGGATGAAGGCGGAGGGGGGAGTGGGCTCCCTGTGCCCGAGATGAACCTTCCTCAGGATCCGTCTGACTCTCCTACCTCTCGGCCTCCCCGATGTCCTGCTGACATCTCCAAATCTCTGTCCCTGCCTCTCTGATGTCTCTGTGTGCTCTCTGTGGCTCAGGGTTTGAGATATCTGAGTCTCAGTCCCTTTCAGTGCCTATGCCTTTGTCTTCATGTTTGTTTCATAATCTTCTTCTGAATTATCTCGAATTCTGTGTGTCTGTATCTCTACGGGGCAGGAGGGAGGGGTATAGTCATATACCATTGTGTCCTGGCCCCTGGGCCTCACCTGAGTCTCTGAAGCTCCTTGAACCAGTTGACAGAATCAGACATTCAGAGCTGGAAGGGGACTCCAAGGCCATCTAGCCCAACTCCCTCAGTTTACAGATGGGGAAACTGAGGCACTGGGAGTCTACTAAGGTCAAACAGAAAATTTCAAAGGCAAGATTGGAACTCTAGGCATCTGACTTTAGAACCAGGGCTCTTCTCACTGTGCTGATCTATACTATACTTGTATAGATAGATATGTTTGTGTATATAAATACACACACACACAGAGTCTCTCTGCACTGTACGATACTTCATTTATTCCTTCTCTCTGTTACCCATCTAGGAAGCAGGCATGGGTGGCAACCAAAGAATAGGCAGGAGTGTGACAGAGATGTGTATGGGGAAGGGGAATGGGAAAGGTGACTCATCTCATCTCTCTCGTTGGAAATCCCAGAGGGCTTCTTGAAGGAAGAAAGGAATTTGCCATCAGCCTAAATGAAGAGGGGGAGGGAGGGGTTTAAGTAGAGGAGAGAAAAGACTGGCTGAGCTGGTGTGGCCAGCTCTCTCTTAGAATTAGGCAATGCGATAAGATCAGGGATGAGAGTGAAGGCAGGCCACCCCTCACCCAGAACGACCATGTGTCTCCCATTCCAGCTGGGGGCTCTCCTTACCCTCCCCCACTCTCTTGCCAATCCTTTGTCTCCTACAGGCACCTGGACCCTTGAGTGCTACAGTTTTCAACGTTCCTTTACTGGCCCTTTTGATCTCTCCAGCCTCCGGATGCCCACTGTGACCTGTGCCCCAGGCCAAGAGGTCTGCCTGGAGGCGGTGTCTTCCGTGAGTACAGGTAGGGATGGGGGCACAGGGAAGGGGTGGGGAACTGGGGAGGGAAAAAAGAGGCCAGGGAGATAATCACCGCATCTTGCCATATAACTTAGAATCCCAGATCTTGTAATTTGGTTATCCAGAGTTGAAAGGGACCTCAGAAGGCATCCAGTCCAACTTGTTCAATATCCCTGACAAGTGGTTCTCTATCATTGGCTCAAATTCCTCCAGTGATAGGGAGCTCATTACATTATGAAGCCTGTCGTTCAGTCATTTCCAACTCTTTGTGACTCCCCTTTGCAGTTTTCTTAGCAGAGACACTGGAGTGGTTTGACATTTCCTTCTCCCAGCTCATTTTACAGATGAGGAATCCGAGGCAGAGTGAAGTGGCTTGCTCAAAGTCTCACAGCTAGTGTCTGAGACTGGATTTGAACTCGGATCTTCTGACTTTAGGCCTGGTGCCATATGCACTGCATCACCTAGCTGCCACTTTATGAAGCAGCCCATCCCAATTAGTTGTCAAGACATTCTTCAGATGAGCCAAGATCTTCCTGAAAGAGCTGTGCTTACTTACCCAAAGTCCCCAGAGCTGGCTCTTCATTCTGCCCTGTGGGACCCACCAAAGACAAGGCTAGTCAGTCTCTCTTCCACATGACAACTCTTCAGACAACCAAAGGCAGCTGTCAGGTCCCCTCTGGACTAAAGATCCTTAATCCCTCCTCTCAGTCTCCATCCTGGTCACCTGCCCCTGGGCGTGCCCCTGCCTTTGCTAAATACAGCACAGAGAATAGGCGGTGTCCCTCCAGATGTGGTCAGACCACGGTAGAACACAGGGGGCCATCACCAATGCCCCAGTCCTGGACTCTGTGCCCCTTCCGAGAGTCACATGAGCTTTAGGCTGCCATGTCACACCTGGTGGGCTTCCAAGACCCCCAGATCATTTTCAGATGAGCTACTTCGTAGCTTCACCCTGAACTTGTGGAGTTGACTTTTTTAAAAGTTCAAGTATAAAACTTCAATTTGGTGCCTATTGAATTCTGAAGAGGAAAAACATAAGACCTTAGAACAGGGAAGGCCAGAACTGGGAGGCTTCTTACAGACTATCTAGCCCAGTCCCCCAGAAGGGAAGGGCAAGATGGGGAAATCAGGGCCCAGCCTATAGTTGCTAGAGAGATGGAATGACATACTAAAGGTCACATAAGCTGGGAGAGGTGACCTGGTGTGGAATAAAAGTGGAGTCAGTTAATGTCTGAGAAAAAATGGGTCAGAAAAATGGGCACTGAGATGGCTTGTGGGGAACATGCCAGGGCTGTAGGATTGCCAGTCAGATGCAGGGATGAGGCAGAGGGGCTGTGGCTGAGTTACATACTTCCTCCTCCCCATGTTCCCCATCTTCAGGTTACAGAAACTCACTAACCATTGTGAAAAAGGGCTGCTCTTATGGGCCAGACTCAGGGGAGATGATCTCAGAGGGAACCTCACTGCCCCCTGACTACACCATGGTACGGCAATGCCAGGAGAATCTGTGCAACCGCCAGATTGAGAGCCATGACAGCATTCCCAACCTCAGCCCAGGTAAAGTGAGGCAGGGGGACAGGGAAGCCTGGGAGACCTCCAGAGAACCCAGAATGAGCTCTGAGCCCCTTTTGTTCTTCAACAGAAACACTGACAAACTGAGCTGGAGGGCCCCCTAGAAGGGAGAACATACGGTGTCAGGGCTGGGAGGGACTCTAGAACAGGTAATATCAGGGCTGGAAGGGACTCTAGAACAGGGAGTGTCAAGGCTGAGAGGGACCCTAGAACAGGGAGTGTGTCAGGGCTGGGAGGGACCTTAGAATGGGGAATGACCAAGCAAGGAGGGCCTGTAGAGATGAGGTAATTAAATTCCTTCATTTTAAGGATGGGAAAACTGAGGCCTAGATGTGTAGTTCGAGATGCCTGCAGTAGGCACTCATTCCCAGGATAGTTGATAGACAGAGTTGGGGATACGTGTGGTCAAAGCCAACAGTTTCAGGTCCCAGAGACCAGTGAGGAGGGAGGGGTCCACCCTGACCTGGCAATATCCCCCATCCTTCCCCAGCCCCAGATCCCCCTGAGCTCAGTGGCACTGAGTGCTGGGCCTGTATCAGTACCACTGCTGAGGGCTGTGAACTCCATAATGCCCGCAAGATCAAGTGTCATGGGGGCCAGAGTGTTTGCTACCAGGGTCGAGGCTTCCTGGCCATTGGTGAGTTAGGAACAAGCGGGGGAGGGGCGGGGAGGGGGGCCTGGTCCTGGGAGGATCCCCATTCTTCCTGTTAACCTCTGCCCTCTCCCTCCCTCAGACAATTTCAACAACTCTGTCTACATAAGGACGTGCCATGAGCCCACATGCATTTTTACTGGGGCTGCCACTCACTGGTCGGACAACTATCTCAAAGGGACCTGCTGTAAAGGGAATCTCTGTAACAGGGTCTCCAATGTCCCCAGGACCCAGCCGGCCAATATTGTGCTCTCCGGTGCCCCTGCCCTCCTGGCCCTGCCCTTGCTCCCAGCCATCCCCTTATTATTAGGGGTCTGAACAAGTCCTCGCTTTCCTCCGAGCTTAGCCTTTCAGTTTGTAGTTAGAGAGCCTCAAAGACTCAGGCAAGGGATCTGGTACCTACGTGTGCTTCCGGATGGGGAGGGGAGGGAGGATGAGGGAGCCCTGCTTAGGAGGGGAGAGACCCGGAGAGTGCCCAGCTTGGAGGAGGCTTCCTAGGCTGCCCGGCTCAATCTTTCCTTTTCCTAATCCCTCGAAAGCCCTCCTGCTGCCACCAGATGAATCCAAGCTGTGAAGGGGGACTCATTCTTTCTCTAGGCAATCAGATCCACCTTGGCTGCTGCTGATTATTAAAAAGTGTTTCTTTACATCAGTCTGAAGTCATGATCTCTGCAGCTTCTCTACCCACCCCACCCTGTTCTCCCTTACCCACCCCCCCCAAACCCACTGCTTCTAGTTCTGACCTCTGGGGACAGACAAGACTGTCTAATCCTCTTCTGCCCAACACCCTTCAGATATTTGAAGGTAGCTGTCTATCACCAGCCCACAACCCCAAAGACTTCCCTTCTGTAGGCTAAGTATCTCCAGTTCTTTCCACAGTTCTTTTTCTTGCTGGCTACATTCCCTGGACCCCCTGAGGCTCATCAGTATTCTTCCTAGTGGTCATCTCTCAATTCTCTCAGCAACTCTCTAAAGAAGATAAGGTGCCAGTCTGCCTTGGTGGAGGACATTTCCTTACCTGGGAGTTCCCTAGACCAGTAAAATCCCAGGTCCAACTCCATCCCTAGCAATGGGGAACTTGTAACTTCAAGTTACATTTGAGGAAACTGAGGCTCAGGGATGGAATAGAATTTGACCAAGATTATTCAGATAAAGAACAGGACATATTTTGATCAAAGAATATGCTTCAGAAATTGTCCTGTAAAGTAATGAGAAATCAGCATTGAAATACAAAATTGGGCGGGGGGGGGGGGCTGCCTGAGCCCTTAGGCAAACTTTCTCCTGGGACTCCTGAAGGATGGTAGGGTGGGGGTATGAATATATCTGTTCTTTCACTGCCTTTATCCCTCCTGTCTTTTTATCTGTCCCTAACCAGAACTAAGGCTGGCACACCTTGCTTCCTCCATCTGTAAAATGAGACTCTTTGCTGCTCCGATTTTCTGTGATTGAGTGAACTGATGTACTTCTTACTGATCGTATGTGACAGGGCAGCCTGCCAGGTCTGTCCCCCCTTAGATCTCTGGGTGCCAAAAACTGTGATTGAGTGCAGCACTTCCCATGGGGCATGTGACAGGAGGCAATTGGGCTGGTCAGGGAGAGTCAGAGGAGAGGGCCCTAGGTTTGGGGAAGGGGAAGCATGTGTCAAGGTCAAGGATAAATGGAGGAAGACCAAAACAAGCCCAGAGCCTGCAATTTGAGTGAAAGAAGATAGAATGTCAGAGCTGGGAGGGGCCTGAAGAACAGGGAACATCAGGATTAGGAGGGACTTTAACACAGAATGCCAAAGGTGGTAGGGCCCTTAGAGATAACCTAGTCTATCCTGTCATTTTACAGAAGGAAAGTTTGAAGCCAAGAGAGAGAAGAGATTTGCCTTAGGTCACACCTGGACTGAGCAGGGCCTAACTCAGACCCAAGGCTCATGGCTCTCCAGCCAACGTTGCTAGGCATCTAGCTAATAGCTGATCGCCTCGGGGGCCCTGATTTCTTAGACCCTGCCCAACTGGGGACCCAAGGATGAGATCAAACTGTGGTCTATGACCACTCCACTCTCCCACTCACTCAACATCCCCTTGTCGGGTTCTATATCAGGACCGGGGACAGAGCTCTTCTTCCGTCTCCTATAGTCTCAGCACCAGGGACAGTGACGGGGTGCTTGCGGGTCTAAAGTAGGACATGGCTAGGGAGGCCTGCCCTTGTGTGTGTACACACACGCACACGCATGCACACTCCTCGCCTCTCAACCCCGGTGGCTGGCGGGGGATGAAGGCTGAAAGTAGAAGTTGGAGTAGTCGAAGTATGTATCTCCCCCTCCCACCATCACCACCACCCCAGAACTAATAGAAAGACCCAAAGAGAGGCAGGGACGTGGGGACCCAGAGAGAGAGAGACACAAATTGATAGAGCTGGACAGAGATCCAGAGGCCGACAGAAAGAGATAGAGCCACAAAGAGACAGAGACCTCCAGAGAGACGTGAAAATAGAGACAAAAGGAGAGAACCACCGAGGCAGAGAAATCGAAACGGAGAGAGAAGCACAGACGGTCTCTGCTGGGCTCGGTCTGCAGTCCCTTGCGCTGTCACCAGGTGGCAGCTCCAGGACCAGGATTCGCGGAGCTCCAGCACCAGAAGAGCTTACACCAAGGGTGGGGTTGGGGGGGGGAGCAGGACACGTTCCCCCCGCCCCTCCACTTTCCGGATGTCCCTGGGCCCCGACCCACCCTCTCCCGGAGCCGCGGGCGCCGCGTGATCTTTCTGCACCCCCCGCCTGTCAAACGCTCCTTTGTCCCCAGCCCTGGGTCGCGGCCAGTCCCGGAGATACGGCCGCTTCTGCGCTGGGGAGGCTGGACCCTGGCCAACGGGAAATCCCGCTGCGAGCCTCCGAGCCTCCGAAGCGTCCGGGTCCTCCAGTCCCGGTGTTTCCTCGGAGACCCAGGCGTCCTTGTCCTTGCCCTCCTTCCTCCCCCAACCATCATGTCCTAGCTCTCGGCGCTCTCAGTGCCGACGATGTCCCCATCCTGTCCTCCCTCCTCCTCGCCTCTCCCCAAAGCGACCCAGGTGTTCTTATTCTCTGCATCCGTGTTGCGCCCGGCCCCGAGCATCCGAGCCCCTGAGCGGTGGTCTGTGACCCAGGCCAGCCCACCCCCACCCCCCAATGCAGCGAGAGTCCCCTCCTCCCCCCTCCCAAGGGGCGAGGCCCCGGCTGAGTCACGGGAAGAGGCTGACTGAGTCACTACACACACACACCCCCAAGTCCTGCCCCTGGAGGAAAGGGGGGGTCACTCCAGTGCCCCCAGGGGGCGCTATCACTGCCTCTGTCTCTCCCCGAAGTCTCAACGTTTCTATCCATTTTTCTCTCTTTAGTCTAGATCTCTTTCTCCTCAACTTTGGCCTCACTATCTCTGCCTGTGTCTATGTCCTAGACTCCAGGACCGAGGATTCGCCTGTTCCATGTCTGTGTGAGTCATGTCTATAGTACCCCTGATTCAGAACTGGACTGGACCTTAGAGGTCATGGTATTTAATCCCCTTCATTTCCCCTTCATTTCCTCAGATGAGGAAACTGAGATCCAGAGAGGTGAAGTGAAGCCACTTGCCCAGGGTCACTCAGGCAATACCTGAGGTAGAATTCAAACCCACCCATTAAAAGGACCTGGGGTGGGAGGGGGGAGCCCGAGAACAAAGGATGTCCAGGCTGGAAAGGACCATGTGACCTGGAAGGAACCTCAGATCATCGAATGGCAGAACTAGGAGGAACCTTAGAACAAGATAGCACTTCCACCTCCACTCCTTTTTCTCTTGGACTCTTCCTGTTGCTAATGGGGTGGTGGTGTTTTCCTGCATCTTTAACTGTTCCTCTGTCTTGGTTTCCCATTTGTCTCTCTATCTGGTTTCTGGATTCATTTCCCTGCAGGTTCATCTGTGTCTCTGTGTGGCTGTTCTCTCCCCCAGTATCTGTGTGTGCCTGAACTCTGGCTTTCTCTATAGAGAGCCTATAAGGTGTCAGAGGAAGAGAAACAGAGGCAGAAACAGAGATTTCTGTGTATCTAAACATGCTTGCAGTGTTTCTGAGTAGGTGAGACTTTGAGTGGGAGTTTTTGTGCCTCTGCTTGTGAGTATGTGTGTTCATGTGCATGTGGGACGCTGGGCATGTCTGTGTGGCTCTGGAGATCCTGCCCAGTAGGTGGGCATCTCTCCCAGTGGATGGAAGATGGGCAGGGGGAAGGCATTTGTGTGTGTATTGTGTCATGCTGGGTGTTGTGTTTGTGTGTTGCTGGGTGTGTCCCTCTATGTGTATCATGTTCCTTGTGCCTGGCTGTGTGGGGCTGGTGTGTGTCATTCTGTGTAGGCTGCTATGTGTCATGTTTCTGTGTTGCTAGGTGTGTAGCATGATGGAAAGGGCCCTAAACAGCTAATCAGAAGTCCTGGGTTCTAGTCTCAGTTCTGTCTCCAACTTGCTTGAGAGCTCAAGTAAGTCAGTAAGTCAATCAACATGCATTTATTAAATACCTACTATATTCCAGGCACTGAACTAGATAGGGAATACAAATATAAAAAAAATGAAAGCATCCGTGCATTTAGAAGTTTACCTTCCATTAAGGAAGACTACAAATATACATGTAAGTATATTCAGAAGAAATACAAATAATAAGGTAGTTACTCCTCTGGGTCTCAGTTTCCTCATTTGTAAAATGAGAGTAATAATAGTACCTACACAAGTATATTATTGTTATGGAATCATAGAAATTGATCACTGAAGTTGAAGTCAGGGCCTTCAAATATAATCTTAGACACTTACAGGCTAAGTTACCCCGGGCAAGTCACTTAACCTTTTGCCTAAGTTTCTTCATGTGTTAAATGGGGTTAATAATAACCTCATTCAGAGTTGTGAAGATCAAGTGAGATAAATAGCTCATGTAAAGGGCTTTAAAATCCTTAAATTGCTTATATCAATGCTTATTATTATTACTTTTATTATTAAACAGAGTTTAAGAGAGCCCTAGAAATCACTTCCTCTAATCCCACTCACCTTAAAGATGAGGAAATTGAAGCTTAGATAGTTTAAATAGGAACAAGGAACAAGGAACAAGGGACTTCAATGGCTATTCAGTTCAACCCCTCATTTTACAGACAAGGAAATTAAGGCACAGAGAAGTAACATTGCACAGTGTCACACAGCCAACAAGCGTCCAAAGTAAGACTCAATTCAAGTCTTCCTGATTTCAAGCAGAGCAGCATTCCCAAAAGGCCGAGTCTTTCTGACCCAATCCATCCTGACTGGGTACAGTCTTTTTGATGGAGGGTGGGGCAGGCTTTTGGTTAAACTTCCTTCCCCCAGGGTGCCAGCATTTCCTCTCCACTGATCAAAACCACCTGGTTTAACTGCTTTTTGGAAGAAGCATGACACCCTCTCCCCTATTGCTGCACCCTGAGGCAAAGTCCTGGTCACCCTGTGCTGGTTCCAGCTCTAGATCTGATCCCTTCCAGTTCTAAGACTCTGCATTCTAAAGTTCCCCCTTGCTCCTAGAAATGATGTCCTATAGTTTAATCAATCAACCAATCTGAATTTATGAAAGACCTGCTATATGCCAGTCACAATGCAAGATATTAAGAATAAAAAGATGAAAATGAAACATTTCTGTAAACTCTCAGGGAGCTTACATTCAAACAAGGTAGAAAACATGCATACACAAGTTTATACAGAAAATATATGCAGACTCTTTAAACGAGAAGAGAAACAGAGAGAGAGGGAAGGCACAGCAGCTGAGGGATAAAGAGAGGCTTCATACAAAAGTGATGATCGAGCTAAAGGTTCTAGGAGGTGGAATGAGGAGGGGGAGTGTTCCAGACACGGGCGACTGAAATGCAAAAGCACAGAGAGGAAACGGAAAGTCATGTGTGAGAAACGGTAAGTAGGTCATTGTGTCTGGACTATAGAATACGTATGTGTGGATGGGGGAGAATAATGTGTAAGATGACTGAAAAGGTAAGAAGAGTCAGCTTGGGAACACCGTTAGGTGCTAAAAAGAGGAGTTGACATTCTATGATACAAGAGCGCCTCCATCTCTGACACTGTGTTCTTTGGTTACTCTCCCCTCTGAAATTCTGTGTCTTAAGGTCTTTTCAGCTTAAAGGAGCCCATAGTCTAGAGTAATATTCTGCGTTCTAAGTTTCCTCCCACCTCTGACATCCTACATTCTAGGATCCTTTCCAAGTCTCACATTCCATGTTCTAAGATTCTTTCCAAGCCCGACATGATCCTTCCCAATTCACACATTCTACGTTCTTTGTTCTTGGGCTCTGAGTAGTCCTTTTAAATAGAGACTTTTTTCATTCTTTGCTTCCCAGTGCCCAGCATAGTCCCTGGTACGTAGTAGGTACTTAATAAATGTTTTTTGATTGACTGATTGATCTGACAGACCAAGGTTTTTTTTTTTTTCCAGTTCTAACTTTCTATGGTTCTGCCCTCCCGTTGACTCTGAGTGTGTAGCGGCGGAATGTGAAAGGAGGCTAAGATAGCTTCCTCCTCACTGCCTCCAGCACCCCCTGGCACTTCCCTGGTCAGGGGAGAGAGGGTGTCTGGAGGCGGGGAGGTCACCCTCGGCCCCTCCTTGTCCCCTCCCTCTCTGGCAGCCACCAACTAGAGTTAGGTCAGGCCCCTCCCTCCCTGCCTCCCTGCCCTGTAGGTCTCAGGCTCTGGCTGGTACAGAGTGCAGCTACGGTACTGGCCCGTCACCGGACGGCGCTCCTTTGCAGTTGCTTTCCGACCAAGCACCCTCTCTGTCTGGCGCCTTCCTTGATTCTGTGCTCTCTCTAGGCTTTCTCTCTGAGCTGTCTCTTGACTCTTTCTGACTGCCTCTGAGCGGTCCCTGGGTTCTCTCTGAGATGTCTCTGAGCGGTCCATGGTCTGTCCCTGAGCGGTCTCTGAACAGTCTCTTGTCTCTCTCTGGACTCTTGCTAGGCTCTCTCTGAGTTGTCTCTGAGTTCTCTCGGGGCTCTCTCTAAACTTTCTCCGCCGCTTTCCGCAGTACCCGTGCTCCCGGTTCCCGGTCCCCGGCTCCCACCCCTACCATCACCCAGCTCCCTCCCGACCTCCTTGGCTGTGCCTCCAGCTCTCTGGCTCCCTCACGGGCTCTGGGGCTCCCCGCTGGCTACTTCCCTAGCTCCCCGACAGCTTCCGAGCCAGCCCTGGCGACACTCTGCGCGCTGGGTGGGGGCAGCGCAGGGCCCTGGGCGCGGAGTCCCCCCGGTCCCAAGGCCCCCAGGCCCATGGAGCTGGTACCAGGGCTAGGCGCCCTGAGACGGCGGAAGCGACTGCTGGAGGAGGAGAAGAGCCTGGCAGGCTGGGCTCTGGCGATAGCTGGAATGGGAATCGGGATGATGGTGCTGCATGCCGAGATGCTGTGGTTTGGTCAATGCCAGGTAAATGGGGGCCCAGACTCTGAGGCAGGGGTGTGGGCTCAGAATTCTTCAATCTTGCAGTAGGCACAATGATCAAGTGGCTTGTGATCCAAGAGGAAACCCCGGGAGCAGAACATCTGGGTTCCTGAGGAAGTTCGGGTGAGACTCCTGGGTAGCTAGTCAAGGACAACAGTCCTCCAGGGAATCCTAACCCCTAGTGTGGAAAGATCTAGGGGGCAGTGGTTCCCCCCCCCCCTTGCTTTGTTTCTTGAGATGCCAAAGAGGAGCAACTTGTTTCAGAATGTTTGAGCTCCTTATCTAACGGTCTAACTGTGGGGCGGGACCGCTGGGCTGGGATAACCGAGAGAACAGGGAACCTCCCTGTAGAGAGCCCAGACTGGCTTCCCAGCACCCTTCTATCCTCTCACCAGCTGCCTCAATGACTTGCCCTTCTGGGGGGGGGGGGGGTTATAGTATTTTAGAAAGTCTGGTACCTGGGTCCCCAAAGGGAATTGGGATACCTGAAGGTTAGATACTGGGGAATCCCAAAGCCCTGGTACCCTAAGGGGGCAAGGACAGGGCATAAAAATGTCTGGAACCCTGAAAGATCTGCGGTTGAGGGACCATGATGCCCCAGTCAGGGATAGGGTAGGGCTAGCTAGACTATCAAGATACATGGGCCCCTGAGGGTTGAGAATTGAGGGTTGGGGAGGAAGCC
This sequence comes from Gymnobelideus leadbeateri, assembly GCA_011680675.1. Classification (NCBI taxonomy): domain Eukaryota; kingdom Metazoa; phylum Chordata; class Mammalia; order Diprotodontia; family Petauridae; genus Gymnobelideus; species Gymnobelideus leadbeateri. The sequence continues at coordinate 682,174 of WOXC01004553.1, forward strand.
TGGGCCTCAAAAGGGTGGGGATTGGTGGGATCAGGACGATGTAGTCCCAGGCAGGTGAAGCTGGAACAGGTCCCTGCAAGCCTCAAGTACATTCCATAATGTCTAGGGCAGGGAAAAAGAGAGGGAGGGACAGGTCAGAGGATGAACAGGTAAATATTCCTGAAGAAAATAGAAGGTGGGATGATAAGAAAGTAGGGGAGGGATAGGAAGGCACAGCACTGCAGAGAAGAATTAGGGAGAGACCTGGGCAAGTTGGAGGAAATGATTGAATAGAGAATAGAGGGCATTGGGTACAGAGTTTGGGAAAGGAATTAGAGACCAGTTTGAAGAGTGTGTTGGAAGCAGAGCTGGGGACAGAGTTCAGGGAGGGAACCTCTAGAGGTAGAGTCAGGGAGAGACCTGGGAAGTCAAATTAGGGACAGAGCTGGAGACATTTGACGAAGCCTCTCATGTTATTTTTGTGACTTAGCTAGTGAGATGTGGAAACAACAGTATACTTATGTAAACTTAGAATTGGTTCGATGACCAGCTCCAGATTAATGGATCAATGTCAACCTGGAGGGAGGTCTGTACTGGAGGCCCAGAGATCTGTCCTTGGCCCTGTTCTATTTCATCACTGACTTGGATGGAGTCCTAAATGGCACGATTATCAAATGTGTTGATGGCGTGATGCTGAAAGACATAGCCAACACACTGGATGATTAAGTCAGGATCTGAAAAGATCTCAAAAGGTTAGACCTAAAGTCCAAAAGTAATCAAGTGTAAGTTAATATGGGGTAAAGAACTTAGGTTTAAAAGTCACCTTCACACGCATAGAAGGAAGTAGCTAAGATGTGTGGCTGGACTGCAATTCAGGGTCAAAAGGATCTGGGGTGTCTTGGTGGATTGCAAGCTTACATGAATCAACAATGTGGCAAGGCACCCTGAAAGGTCCCATGATCCTAACACAGAAGCTGTGTCCAGAATGAGTGAGAGGATACTCCTGCTATGCCCTGGCCAAGTCAAAGCCCGTCTGGAAGATCAGGTTTGGTTCTGGGAGACATTGAGAAATCAGAGAGGAGTAACCAGAACAACAAAATGGACTAAGGCTGATGCCAGGGGAGGATCAGTCAAAGAAACTGGAGAAGAATAAGGAGAGGGATGATCCCTGGCTTCCTCAGAGGGCTGTTAGAGATAAGAAGGATGAGCCCAAGGGGCCAATTCCAAGGGGGCAGAACTAGAACAATGGGATGGGGGGCGGAGTGGAGAGAGGAGTTACAGAGAAATAGATTTCAGCTTCACATCAAGAAACATTCCTAATGATTAGAGGGGCTAAAAAGCAGGCTGCTTGAGGAGGTGAGTTCCCCATCCTTGGAGATCTTCAAGCCGGCTGACCACTTGTCGGGTATGCTGGAGAGGGGGTGAGGGTCAGATGAGATCATGGATGTACCGTACTTGGTAAGACTTCATTCATACCACAGAGGTTAGTTATTATTGGTCAGGTGTGGGCTGGACTGAGTGGCTGGCCTCTGAGGTTCTATAATCCTATGACAGTAGTGTGGGGGTGGGGGGATAGGAGGAGACAGAGTTAGGGAGAAAGCTGAAGGGGGGCGTTGGAGGCAGACATGGGGATAGTTAGAGATGTTAGGGGATTTCACAGAGGAAGATTTGGATGGGGGAAGGGAGAGCTGAGAGATGTGTGTCCCCGTCCCTCCCCCCCCCCCCCACCATCCCCCAGAGAACAGAGAGGTTGGGCTGGGGAAATCCAAGATGCTCTGAGTTGTGCCCTTCTGTCCAGCCATGGATCCTGATAAGAACTTCAGGCAGGAGGGTGGTGGACTGGGGGCCAGGCAGGCACTAGGGGGTGGGGTTGGCCAGCCACCAGTGCCAACAGGAAGCAAGGCACGGAGTCAACCTACCGCTCCCACGCTCTGGCTCCCACACCCACTGTTTAGAGGGAGTGTACCCCCCACTCCCTCTTCCAGACTGCCTCTCCTGAGAGAGGACCCCCACAAGCATTGAGACTCAGCCCTAGATCCCTGGAAGACCCCATATGTGGGGCACCATGCTTCTCCCTCTCCAGCTCTGTCTCCTGACTCTCCATGTGACCTTGGGGGACACATTTCCCACTCTGGGGCTGTTTCTTCATCCATAAAATGGGAACATTAAGTCTATACAGGCTCTCTCTCTCTTTGAGAAACTTGGAGGAAACAGCTTCTTCCAGGTACCCTGGGAGCCTGCCTGAGCCCACTTTACCTCTCCCCTTTAAGAGACTCTAGCCCTGTTCTTCAGGAAGGGCCACATATCCTCATACATAGAGGGAAAGAATCTGAAACTGACTTGGGAAAGTAGAGCAGCAAGGGGAGAGAGACAGATAGAAACTGAGCCAGTCAGAGAGCTGGACAGAGGCAGATACACAGACAGACACAGGTATGGATAGACACAGACCACAACAGAAACAGTCAGAGACAGAGAGACAGAAAGATTAAGAATGTACAGATACAGAAAGATAAACAGACATGGATAGATAAAGAAATAAACACATGAAGGAAACAGATAAAGACTGGGTAAAATCCAGAGACAACCAGAAAGACTGAGAACCTGGAAGGTAGAGACCAAGACCAAAATATATTAGTCAAAGACATAGAGATATTGGAGGATTGGAAACAGCTAGACAGATGAACAAATACAACTAGGGAAAGACCATGAATGAAACATTAAATAACTTACAGACAAGGAGGTGAAAAGACAGACAGAGAGAGAGTTAGAGTCCAAGGCTGAAATAGAGAGATGGGGAAGGGTTGTAGAGACAGGAAGACAGATAGAGATGGGTTGAGACAGAGACAGAATGGGGTAAGCAAAGGCAGTGAGTGGTGGTGGGGTCAGGGTAGGGGGTTGGAGACACACACATAGACAGACACAGACAGGAACAGAGAAATGGGCATGGATGGCCAGAGACCCAGAGAAAGACAGAGGCTGAAACAGTCTTCTGGACACCAAAAAAATAAGAGTCCATAGAGATACATATGGACAAAGACAGAGAGAACAGAGATTGGAGTCAGGGACACTTGAAGACACCCAAAGACCTCAAAACATAGTAGGAGGCAATGGCATAGGCAGTAGACACAGACACCAAGAGGGGAAAGAGAAAGGCAGTGAGGCCAGAAATGGTTGAGAGAAGGAAGAGACAGACAGAGGGGGCCAGAAGGCAACCTTGATGACAGGGAAGGAGGGAGCAGAGCCTGTTCTTGGGGAGGGGCAGTGTTGGGGGGACAACAGCCCCATTGTTCCCTTGAGGAAGGCTGGGACAGGAAGCTGGCAAAGGTCACCAATCAAGGCAGGGACCAGGGTTGGGCAGCTAGGAAAGAAACAGGTGCTGCTGGCTAAGAATGTCAGAAGTCTGATCCCCCCATCCCTTTCCCCGAAGTGACTAAGGTATCCTGAATCCCTTAGCACCTTGCCCCCTACCCCAACAGGACCTAGGAGTCCTAATCGCCCCCTCCCCCACAAGACCTGAATGTCCTGATCTCTCCAGCCCTCTTCCTCAGAGAATTTTTCCGATGTGTTGCCAAAGAGAGAAAATATACACTCAGTTGTGGTTACTGAAGGACTCAGGCTTCCGGCCCCTGAGCCCAATCTGGGCCTTAAGCCAGGCTGGTGGGATGGGCCCCAGAGTGGGGGGAGGGAGCAGTTCAGGACAGGGAAGGATGAACTGGGAGATGGAGGAAAAGGAGGGGGACAGAGTCTGGCCCAAAGGACACCCCTAGACCCAAAGGGGGTGGGGCATGTCTCTGGTAAAGATGATTTCTGGAGCAAAGTAGAGCAAAGTGTTTAAGGCTCAGAGTCAGGAGGTCTGTCTGGGTTTATCTGGGTTCAGGCATTTGTTGCACATGTGACCTTGGGAAAATCACTTCCTCACTTATGGTCTCAGTTTTCCTCATCTCTAGTCTGAACTTCCTCATTCCTAAAATAAGGGTATCAGACTAAGCATTTCTAAGGGCTCTTCTAGAGCTAAGATTTTGAATGAGGTGGGGATTAAATGAAATTAAATGCTTAATAAATGCTTGTTGACTTAAAAAAGCCACTAGAGAAGAGGGTGGGGGTTTCTGGATTCTGAATGATTTTTGTGGGTGCCTAGAATAAAGGCTGGGGGTTACTGAATTCTGAATGATGGTTTTTTAGAAGACCTTAGAGCAGAAGGTGGAGGGTTACCCGACTATGGTGATTTTTAGAGACCTGGAGATAAGGGGGCAGGGTGCCTCTGTTCTCTGGGCATTGAACAGTGGGTTTTGAAATTGAGGCAACTGAGAAGGGGGTGCAGAATGATTGTGGATAGAAAGTGAAAGAGGGAGGGGTCAAGGATACAGCCTCAACCCTCAGAGCCACTGGGCAGGGGTTTCACTGGATTTTGAATGGTGGTTTCTTGGGCCCCTGAATTTGAGACCAGAGGCAGGAAGAAGTAAGATTGGGAAAGGCAGAGAAAGAGAATCAGGGACATGTGACTGGTAATGAGGAGGGAAGGGGGTTATTCCAAAGAACCTAGAGAACACCTACACACACACACACAGAGTCCCCTGAACTCAGAGTAACAGGAAAGACTGGCCCAGCCTTTAGGGGAGAAGAGCAATGAACCAGCCCCCTAAAGGGGAGAAAGGCACTGTCTATGACAGAGGTGGGGAACCTGTGGCTTCGAGGCCACACATGGCCCTCTAGGTCCTCAAGTGCAACCCTTTGACTGAATCCAAACTTCATAGAACAAATCCCCTTAATAAAAGGATTTGCTCTGTGAAGCTTGGATTCAGTCAAAGGGCTGCACTCAAAGACCTAGAGGGCCTCATGTGGTCTCAAAGCTACAGGTTCCCCACCCCTGGTCTAAGATAACCAGATGGTAGTTTCTGGTGGGGGTGGGGGTGGGGATGAGGGTGGGAATGGAGGAAGAAGGAAGTCCATACTTCTTGGGGACTATGGCAGACCCTGAGAGCTGTCTTTGACCTTACCCATATCCCCATAGTGGATTCCCTATCTCTTCCTGGTGAAATGTGGGATCAGCTTCTCTACCCTTCTCCTCCTTGGGCTCATCTTGGCTTTCCATGCTAAGGAAGTTCAGGTACGTAAGCCTGATGCATCCATGGCCCCTATCCCTGATCCCCTCAGCCCCTCCCAGCCTTGCCTGGGCCATCTCAATCTTTCCATCCTCCTTGTCTTCTTCCTCCTCCTTTCAGGGGTTTCACTGCCTGCCCAGACCAGTGACTAATGGGAAGGGTGGCAAGCAAGGGCCCACGCCCTGACAGAGAATCCCTTGCCCCCAGGGCCCCAAGCATCCTGTTCTCCAGATTCTCTATCATCTCTCCCCACCCCCCCCCAACACACACCCTCCATCCTGTACTAAAGCTCTTTCCAAGGACAGGAAAGAAGAAGAGAGGAGAGAGGAGGTAGAGGAGGGGAGAGGAGAGGAGAGGAGAGGAGGGGAGAGGAGAGGAGGGGAGAGGAGAGGAGGGGAGGGGAGGGGAGAGGAGGGGAGAGGAGGGGAGGGGAGAGGATGTGAGGGGAGGGGAGAGGAGGGGAGGGGAGGGGAGAGGAGAGGAGGGGAGAGAGGGAGTGGGGAAGGAATGGAGAAGAGAAAGGGGAAAGGGAGGGAGGAAAAGACTAGATATAGAGGGGAAAGGTGGAGGGAAAGGAAGAGAAAGGCTAGAGGAAGAAGGAAAAGGGGAGAGGGTTGACGAGTAGAGGGGAGTTTGAAGAGAGATGGAAAGGGAGAAGGGAGAAAGGAAGAGAAGAAAAGGCTGAAGGGGAAGGGGACCAAGCTAAATGGAGAATAAAAAAGGAAAAGGGAAAAGAGAGGGCTGGAGAACAAGAGAAGAGATAAGAGGGCTGAAGGGAGGGGGAGGAAGGAGAGAAGGAAGATGGGAGAAATGTGGAGAAGACAGGGCTGAATGGGGATGAATTAAGGGAGAAGAAAGAGAAAACGGGAGTGGGAGAAGAGAAAGAGGGCCTCGGCCTCCCAAACGATTCATCACTGTCCAGAATCCGGAGCTGCAGGGGCGGGGCGAGGGGTGGGGGCTGCTCAGAGACCAGCCCACCCCCACTCCCTTATCTTACAGATGAGGAAAAGTAGACCCAGAGAGAAGTGTTCTTGCTAGAGGGTCTCCCCTCTCCCCTCCCCCTGTGACTGAGAGGGCTCTTGGAGTCTCCACTCGAGCCCTCCCTCCTCCTGGGCCCCCCTGATAAGCCAGCTCGGGGCTCTTTATCGGGGTCTGGGGAGCTGGCACTGCTCACCCTCGCTCTCCCCCCAGCTCTTCATGACAGACAACGGGCTTCACGACTGGCGGGTGGCGCTGACCGGGCGCCAGGTGGCTCAGATCGCCCTGGAGCTGCTGGTGTGCGGGGCGCACCCGCCCCCGCTGGGCGCCTGGGACACCCCTCCCTGCCTGCTGCAGGCGCGCCCCTGGCCGGTCTTCCTGAGCCAGGCCGAGGCCTTGCTGTCGCTAGCCATGCTGTTGCGCCTCTACCTGGTGCCCCGGGCCGTGCTGCTCCGCAGCGGCGTGCTGCTGAACGCGTCCTACCGCAGCATCGGGGCCCTCAACCGCGTGCGCTTCCGACACTGGTTCGTGGCCAAGCTGTACATGAATACGCACCCAGGCCGGCTCCTGCTGGCCCTCACCCTCGGCCTCTGGCTCACCACGGCCTGGGTGCTCTCCGTGGCCGAGAGGTGAGCTCCCCACCCACGGCAGGGGCTGGGGGGGAGGTGGGGGGGCAAGGGAGAGACCGCTCCCCTCACCCGGAGCTGAGAGTAAGAGTCCTGGCAGAAGCCCAGATGGCACTATGGAGAGACCTCGGGAGCAGAGCGGCAGCAGCTTCTAGGGGGCCCCAAGGCAGAGCTGGGAAGACGCCAAAGGGATCTGGGAGTCCCCCAAGCCCACAGACCCACTGCTGGGAGGGATGCTCGACCCCTTAGAAGCAGAGGGTTTCCATGGAGGTGTTATTCCACCTATCTCCCGCTCCACACACACCCCGGGGGGGAAGGACAGGACAGGAAGTTACAAAGACAAAGTCCTATTCTAGGGGGAGAACATTATGAACCCCAAATGGTAATTTCTCAGGGTTCTAGGACCAGAGCAGAAAAGGAAAGGTAGACCTAGGGGGCTGGGGCCTCAGCAGAAATGTCAGAGACTTGGGCATCTGTCTGGGTGATCCCACTGAGTTGCTGGATAACTTTCAGTAAGGCATTTACTCTTATTCCTCTCCAATCTGTAAAATGGGCACAAGGAGGACCATTTATGTCATAGCACCTTCGGGTCCCAAGGGAGACAGAAGGCAAGACCCCATCCCTAGCTGATGAATTAGTTCCCATTCTAGTGAGGAACTGACAGAGTTGAGACTATTATCAGCCTCTGAGTCAAAGAGCCCTTCCAGACACAGGCAGTGACAGTCAGGAAGGAGGAAAAGCAATTTCAGGTAGGCCTTGAAGGATGAAGCTCTAAGAGGAAAGCAGACTGAAGAGACTGGCCCAGGGCCACACTGAGAGGGAGGAATAGCTGGGGGGGAGGGGGTGGCACAGAGTACTGAATGAGCTTTGGGGCTGATCAGAAGGTGGAGACATAGAAGGCATTTGGAAGAGAGCCGAGGGGAGGCTCGTCACCCAAGGGACTATGGGAGCCAGGGCAAGGGCTCCAAACTCACCTTCCTCTCCCTGTTGCCCTCCCCCACTCCCTCCCAAGGCAGGCGATCAATGCCACTGGGCACCTGACAGACACTCTGTGGCTCATCCCCATTACCTTCCTGACCATTGGCTATGGGGATGTGGTTCCAGGCACCGTATGGGGGAAGATTGTCTGTCTTTGCACAGGGGTTATGGTAAGTCCCCTTGAGACCATCAGGCCTCCCATCCCTTTGCCCCTGCTCTTCTGAGGGACCCAGGTCTTTGCTCATTTACCTGTATGTCAGAACTGGGAGGGACCAGAATAGAAAGTATCAACTGGGAGGGAGCTGAAGTCCTCAAGTCTAACATTTTACAGATAGAGAAACTGAGTCCCCAAAGGGGAAATGATATGGAGAAACTGAGACTAGAATCCACAGATCCAGACACCTTGTCCAAGGCTCCATTACCTAAAAAAGTTAGACTATCCACATACACACATACACACCCCAACACACTCCTGAACTTTTCTCTCGCTCACAGGGGGTGTGCTGTACAGCTCTCCTAGTGGCCGTAGTGGCCCGAAAACTGGAATTCAATAAAGCAGAGAAACATGTCCACAATTTCATGATGGACATTCAGTATGCCAAAGAGGTGAGGACATCAGTGCCCCCCCCCCACAAAAATCTCTGCCTCTCCAGCCCCAGATATCCAGCTTTCCCAAACCTCTCATAGAATCCAGCTGTCCTGATCCTCCAGGCCTGACCTAGCCCTCTCAGGGACCTCAGTGTCCTGACACCCCAGCTCCTAGTGCCCTTACAGACCCAAGAATCTGGGCTCCCAACACCCACTGAAGCTGTGCTTTTCCAAAAGATGAGGGATTCTGCGGCCCGAGTGCTACAGGAGGCCTGGATGTTCTATAAACACGGCAGAAGGAAGGAGTCTGGAGCTGCCCGGAGGCACCAACGGAAATTGCTAGCTGCCATCCACATGTGAGGCCTGGCTGAGGCTGTGGGAGCAGGGGGAGAGGGGCAGCTATGGGGGGTGTGAATGTGTGTGCGTGTGTGCGCATGCTCGCACAACTTCCTGGGATGAAGGTGGGGTTGGGGATGGAGTGAGGGCTGTGGGGCACTGCAGAGGGCAGAAGTCAGGGCAGGGGAGGGCACGAAGGTGCCAGGGCAGCCAATCACTTCACTTCTCTTCACGCAGATTCCGGCAGGTCCGCTTAAAACATCGGAAGCTCCGAGAACAAGTGAACTCTATGGTGGACATCTCTAAGGCAAGGCAGAGGACAGAAACGCGCAGGAATACTGGGAGGAGTGATAGAGACAGTGAGATGGGGGATGAAGAGACCAGGAGACAGGAATGGGGAGATGAGGGGATGGAGAGACGGGGGACAGAATGATGGAGCCCAGGGGAATAGGGCACAGGGATGGAGGGACAGAAGGATGAGGGGATAGAGAGATGGGGGACAGAATGATGGAGCCCAGGGGAATAGGGCACAGGGATGGAGGGACAGAAGGATGAGGGGATGGAGAGATGGGGGACAGAATGATGGAGCCCAGGGGAATGGGGGTGGGGGATGGAGGGACAGAAGGATGAGGGGATAGAGAGATGGGGGACAGAATGATAGAGCCCAGGGGAATAGGGCACAGGGATGGAGGGACAGAAGGATGAGGGGGAGAGATGGGGGACAGAATGATGGAGCCCAGGAATGGGGTGGGGATGGGGACAGGAGGATGAAGGGATAGAGAGATGGGGGACAGAATGATGGAGCCCAGGAATGGGGTGGGGATGGAGGGACAGAAGGATGAGGGGATAGAGAGATGGGGGACAGAATGATGGAGCCCAGGGGAATAGGGCACAGGGATGGAGGGACAGAAGGATGAGGGGATAGAGAGATGGGGGACAGAATGATGGAGCACAGAGGAATGGGGGTGGGGGATGGAGGGACAGAAGGATGAGGAATAGAGAGATGGGGGACAGAATGATGGAGCCCAGAATAGAGACAGGGATGGAGACAGAAGGATGATGGAGAGATGGGGACAGAATGATGGAGCCCAGGGGAATGGGGTGGGGATGGAGGGACAGAAGGATGAGGGGATGGAGAGATGGGGGACAGAATGATGGAGCCCAGGGGAATGGGGGTGGGGGATGGAGGGACAGAAGGATGAGGGGATAGAGAGATGGGGGACAGAATGATGGAGTCCAGGGGAATGGGGGTGGGGGATGGAGGGACAGAAGGATGAAGGGATAGAGAGATGGGGGACAGAATGATGGAGCCCAGGGGAATAGGGCACAGGGATGGAGGGACAGAAGGATGAGGGGGAGACAGATGGAGTATAGAGGGACTGGAATCAGGGGGATGGAACTGGGACCAGAGGCTGGTGGAAGGAGAGAAGCATCATGGGAAAGTCTTCTTAGCCCCCTAGCCTCTTGACAAGCCCTCCTCTTCCCCTCCCTCAGATGCACATGATCCTGTGTGACTTACAGTCTGGTCTCAGCACTTCCCACAGAGACCTGGAGAAGCGAATGGATATACTAGGTGGGAAACTTGACACCCTGACCCAACTCCTGAGTGCAGCCTTAGAACCTGGGCAGGCCCCCCAGCCCAGGGAGAACACATAGCTGGTAAGGAGACCTCTGCCCTACAGGGTTGCCACTCTAAGTGCGGAGGCACATCCAGGTTCTGTGCCGAGGGTGACCTTCAATACAGTTCATACAGGAAGGTCGCCTTCAATCTAGTTCCTGAAGGAGGATTAGAGAGGCCAGTGGAGCAGAGAGGTCTGATGGGAGCTCAGTGCCAAGCAGGGGGTGTGGCTTCTGCCCCAGAATCACCCAGGCATGACCCATTCCCGCATCACTCAAATCCTGCCTTTACAAAGGCTGTGCCTTCCTCCTAGTCAGCTCTAGGCAAAAGGATGAGGGTGGGAATGGGGGTGAAGGACAGGGCTTCTCTGTGTGGAATTGGGAGAGGGAAGGTGATTTCTCCCAGCCTCTGGCCACTCAAAGGAACCCTTCCTCTGTGTGTAGCTTGGCCTGACACTCAATCTCTCTCAATCTCTCTCTCTCTCTCTCTCTCTCTCTCTCTCTCTCTCTCTCTCTCTCTCTCTCTCTCCCACCCCCAAGCCACAGACTATGAAGAGGGAACCTAGCTCCTTCGGCCCCAGGGGATGAGGCTGGTCTTCCCCTTTCACTTCATTTGAAGCATTATGGAGGAACCCAAGTCCAGGGGAGTCCCTCTCTCAAACAGCTGCTAGAGTCCCTGGCTGGGCCAGGGATACCCCTGCTCACCCAAGCAATGGAAGGGGTGAATTTCAAAGCTGCTACAGGGCTGGGAAGCCAAGGAACCCAGGACCTACAGACCACAGGCCTTTTCCAAGTCACACCAGCAACTAAGGAGAAGGAAAGTGAGAGGGAGAAGCTGGGGACTAGATTTCTGGATCCCTGGAAGGGTGGGAGATAAAAGGGCCAAAGCTCTCGTTACTCCCTGGAGGCCCTGATGCCTGGGTCTGGAGGCTGGAAGGCTAGGCCCCTGCTAGGGACAAGAGGCTGAGAGCTGGTTCCCCAAGCTGAGCAAGAACTGAGAGGGCTGGACACACAGGTCCCTGTCCTCAGCAGCTGCTGGACAGTGAAAGAGCTAAAGGGATCAAGTGGGAGATGTGGGGAGAGGCTCCTAGGACAGACAAGCTGCCAGGTACACGGAGGCTCGGGGCACCCCCTAGTGGGGACAGCAAAGGAGAAGTGGGCAGCCTGAGCCCCTGGAGGGAATCTGGCAGGAGCTTCCCAGTTCTCCCCTTCCCCCCTCTCCCGGCCCCACTTTGTAATAAAAGTTAATATTACGGAACAGGGAGATGTTGTTCCTTCCTTTAAAGCACTTCCGGCCTCCCAGTGCCAACAAAGACCTTGTCTTCTAAGGGCAGAGGCAAACACAGAGTGAGGATCCCAAGATTTCAGGACATGACTGCTACTGGAGCGAGCGACTGAGCAGATCCATTTGGGCCTTGGTTCCCTCCTCTGTAAGGGAGGGACTGGGCTCTGTAACTTCCAATGTCCTTTCCACCCTATGATCCTCTAACATTAGCCATATTAAAGTAGTAAATTAGCTGTCAACAGGGATATTCAAGCTCAGGCTGGGCAAAGGTGGTGTCCAACGTTAGCACAAGAAGGTACTGTGAAGTGCTGCCCTCTCCTTCCTACAGGTGAGGAAAATGAGGCCTAGGGAGAGCGATTTGTCCAAGGTCACACATCGAATGTTGCTCAGGTAAGGGATTGAACTAGATGTTCCCCAATGTCCCTTCAACTCTATAACATTATAGAGGGGCAAGAGATTCAAAGAATCATGAAAGTATCAAAAATGAGTGATTGCTACCCAAAATCATTAAAAATCACTAATCACAGGCTATAGGAACAGGCAGGGGCAACCCATAATGGTCAAATTCTCTTTAAGAAAAAAGACCTGAGTCTAGTTTTACCTCCAAATGGAGACTACCATTAAAGTAACCAAGGTTCCCTAGAAGAGTTAATGAAATAGACCAATGAGGGTCCTGGGCTGGGCCCAAAAGGCGCCTCCATTATTTGCCTGGGTTACCTCACCAAGATGAGGTTTCCAACCTCATCTGTAAAATGGTCTAGGCACTATCTAAGGTCTCCCCCCCTCCCCCCACATCTCGGAAACTCTTAATTGTAAAGAAAACAAAGGAGAATGAATAAGATAAGGCCAAATGTCAGAGGAAGGAGAACATGGAACTTCACAGGTGGGAGGGACCTTCGAATATCCATATCAGAGACCCTCTGATCCAATATCTTCATTTTATAAGTTCAATATATGAGGGCCAAAGAGGGAAAGTAAGGTTCTTAAGGCCACCCAGTAATTTTTGTTTGGTTTTCTGCAAGGCAATTGGGGTTAAGCTCAGAATCACACAATTAGTGTCAAGTGTCTGAGGCTTGATTTGAATTCAGGTCCTCCTGGCCACAGGGCTGGTGCTCTATCCACCAAGTCACCTAGCTGCCCCTCACCCAGCAAATTAATAACAGAACAGGAGTTAGACCTTAGGGAAGGCTTGCCCTACCTTCCACCAGCAGTGGGTGGAAGTTAGAGACTGATTTCAGTTTGATATCAAGAAAACTATCTTCCCCATCAGAGCTGCCCCAAAGTGGAAGGGACTGCTCTGGGAGTCAGTGAAGTGGGTTCCCCCAGGCAAAGGATCACTTCTTGGCTGGGATGCAGAGTTCAGCTTGTCCAGAACAGGGGTTGTTAACCACTGGTCCCATAAACCTGATGAGAAAAAAAATTACATCTTTCTTTCCACTAAAATGTAGTAGAAATCTAGCATTTTCTTCTATTATAAATGTAGGCAGCAAATGTTATTCTACAGGATCCCTGGGTTTCACCAGAAAGAAGTCTATGAACACAGATGATTAAGAAAAGTCAGCAGGAATCGGAGGACTCTTCCAGTTGTAAGGTTCTGTGACTTAGGGAATTTACATCTAAACAGCTCCCCGCAATGCTGCTTCTTACTCTGCCCTCCACGGTCAAGCAGAGTCAATCTAATCTCCTTTCAGTATGTCTGCCAATCAAATCACACTATGCGGCACCCCTCCCCACTCCTCTTCTCTTTCCCAAGATAAACCATCCCCAGTTCCTATACAAGATTATACAAAGGAGGGAGGACCCTGTGAACAAAGAATATGGGACTTAAGGGCAGGGAGAGGAAGGATTTTAAGAGACCATCTAGCCCAACCCTTTAATTTTGCACATAAAAATCTCTGAAGCTCAGAGGAAAACTCACTTTCCTGAGGTCATCCAGTAGATTGAGGCCAGAACTGAGATCAGAACTCAAGGACAGATCACCCCACCCCATGCCACCCCCTTGTTTTCCTTGGCCCCAAGTAATCAGTTTAAGGTACTACAAGCAAATAGAGGCTTGCTGTTAGGAAAAGGTTCCTAACAAGAAGTGCTGCTCCAAAGTGGTTGGGCTGCCTCCCAAAAGTGGGGGTCGGTCCTTCCTCGCTGGAGGCCTTCAAGTCGAGGCTTGACGACCACTTGTTAGCCTGGTGCCTCATAGAGCAGAGGTGTCAGACATCGGCCTCCAGACAGCATTGTGCCAATTGAATCAGAGCAAAAGGCAGAAACATCAAAAATGAGAAACATTTAGCAAGATACATAAAAGTATAATACAAGGTTCTCTTCTAAGTCTGTGTGTGCCCCCAGGGATCCTTGCTTAGGGCTGAGCAGCCCAATTTCTTTTTGAGTTTGACACTTCAGCTGTAGAGGGTTCAGGTCTGTCCAGAATGACAAGATTATGCTCCTCCTGTGTGAGCTCCCAGGACACAAAGCTTCCCTGTAACTCTTCCCACTCATCTTGTCGATCAGCCCTCAAAGCCAGGCAGAACAAATCTAATCTTTCCTCTAGGTGACAGATGACAAGCCTTCAAGTATCCAAAGACGGGGCTTATATCCCTCCCTAAGTCTTCCCTTTTCCAAACCAAACAGCCCCAGTTCCTACACAAAATCAATCAATCCACAAGCATTTATTAAGTTCCTGTTATGAGCCAGACATCTGTGATAAGGGCCGGAGATACAAGTAAAATAAATAAAAGGGATTTAAGAACATAGACTGTAGAGCAGGAAGTGCCTTTTGAAAAGAGAACGTAGGATGTCAGAGCAGCGAGGAAGCTCAAGACCAACTAACCTGCCTCTTCGTTTTACAAGTGAGAGATCTGAGGAACTGACTTTCCCAAGGTCATCCAGTAAATTAATGACAGAACGGGATAAGAACTAGGGGAAAGATCCAATCCCTGCCACCCTCCATCCCCAGCCAAGACTCTCTTTTCTCTAGAAATGTTTGCTTTTCAGACTATGGCCTCCCCAGTTTGCCCAGCCCTAAGTTATCAGCCAAGTATCTCTGGGACACACCTCAGAGGCAACCTGTCTCCCTGGATGGTGGCCAAGGAAGGGATTTTAAGGATTATTGATCGCTGTGTTCACCCCCTAGAAAACACCCTCAGTTTCCACAGCACCTGCCACCAAAAGGCTCCCTACTGCACTCCATAGTCCCTCCCAGCTCGGACATTCTATATCCTAAAACCTCTTTCAGAGTCGCTCTCTCAGTCACGAAATCCATCGGCCTTTTCTCAGCCCTCGCCCTTTTTGACCTCTGTGCAGCCTTTGACATGTTGAGTGGTCTCCTCCCAGATATGCTCTCCTCTCTGGGTTTTTCTAACACTGATCTCTCTTGGTTCTCCAGTCTTGCTGAACACTCCATATCAGACTCCTTTGCCAATTCTCATTCCATAGGAGGACCACTAACCAGGAGCATCCCCTAGGGCATGCTGGAGCCAGTTTGAACTAGAAAGAGCTGAGAGTTAAATTTTTATGGAGAGCATCAGTAAACATGACAAAATCAGGGATTGATCTATTGTTTTTATTTCTATACTTAAGGAAGTGATGGAAAAATGTTAATATGCAAATTAAACTTAAAATGTCATTCATACATTTCCCCTCCCCACCAACTGGTGATTAAATCTTTCCTAGCACACCCCAAGCCAAGCCTGGACCCTCTTCTCTTTTCCTTCTATTCTTTCTTCCATGGTGATTTCGTCACCTCCCAAGGGTTCAATTGTTATCTCTATAGACACTTCCCAGTTCTACATATCTGACCCTAGTCTCTCCTGAACAGCAGTCACACACCACATCTGCTTCTTGGTCATCTCAAACTGGATGCCCCATTGGCATCTCAGACTATGTCCAAAATAAAACCCATTATCCTCCCCCTTCCCCCAAACCGTTCTCTCTTCTCAACTCTCCTAGGACAGTGGAGGACACCCCATGCCCCAGTCACTCGGGCCAACAGCCTGTCCTCAGCTCATCTCTTTCACTCCCCTCACATATCCAATCTTAAGTCTTGTTTAGATCTTCCTAACAACTCCTCCATGCCCGCCCCCCCTTGTCTCAACTCACAAAGCCACAACCCTAACTCAGGCTCTTGAAATAGCTTTCTATTTGAATGGGGTTTTATTATTTATTTTTTTACATTACCACCCCCCAATATTACTCTTCCCTTCCCTCAAAAACAGTTATTTTGTACAATAGTATTTTTGAGGAAAAAAAGGGGGGAGGGGAATCAGCACAACTGAAGAATACACTGAAAAAGTGTAAAAACATTAGTTTGTGGACCTCCAAGTTCTGCAAAGGGACGGGAATGTCTTCTCATGTCTCATCTTTTGAGTCAGGCTCCTTTAAAATTTGACAACATTTACTTTTGATGTTTTCATGTGGTAGTTCTTCCGATTTACTAAGCTTTACAAATGGTATCTCAGTGGACCTTCACAACAATCTGAGAAAGGAGGTGCTATTTATTATCCTCCTTTTTACAAATGAGGAAACTGAGGCGGATGGCTGTGAAATGACTTGGCCAACATCACACAGCTAGTATCTCAGGCAGCATTTCAATGAGGGTCTTCACTATAGGCCCCGCACTCTACACCCTGCTTACATAGCCTGGCCGGCTGACCAAGACCCCCACCCCTTCCACCCAATCCCACCTCTTGAATAACTTTCTAAGTGGTCTTCCTGACAGAAGTCTCTCCCCTCTCCAGTACATCCTCCACTCAGCTACCAGAGATTTGCCTGAAGCACAGATCTGACCATGTGATCTCCTACTCAGTGAACTCTAGGGCTCTCTTTATAAAGCCATCAGTTTGGCAGTTATAGTTCTTTATGACCTGGCCCTTTCCTGCCTTCCCAGTCTTTTTACACTTCAGTACCTGCCCATTCTATGCTCCATCAATACTAGTCAACCTGATGCTCCTCACATAAGACACATCTCCACTCTCCATGCCTTTGTCCTGGATGACCCCCCAAGAATGCTCTTCCTCCTCACCTCTGACTCTTAGCTTTCCTCAAGGCTCAGTTCAAATACAGCCTTTTGCAAAAAACCTCTGCTAGATATACGTATGTGTGTGCATGTGTACGCACGCCCGTGTGTGTGTGTGTGTGTGCACACATGCACATGGGCACACACACCCATGAACAACATCCCAACAAGTCCTATGACTAGTGCCTTCCCTCAGATGACTCTCCATTTACACTGAATTTATCTTGTATACAGTTATTTATGTTTCTCCCCCATCAGAATGTTATGTGAGAACAAGGACTTTTTGCATTTGCATCCCTGGCACTCAGCTCTGTGCCCGGCATGATGGCACACAGAAAAAGCTTAATCTGAACTTCTTAATTGACATTCTGTGTTCTCAGGTCCCTTCCAGCTCTGACATTCCCAGCTCTAAGGGCCCTCCCAAGTCAGATATGCCATGCTCCAAGGTCCTGTTTCAGTTTTCCATTATTCCCCACTAACTCTTTCAAAATAGTTATTTACAAAAATCTTTCCCATTAGATTCTAAGCACCATACATTGTATCTTTGTATCCCCAGGGCTAAGCATAGGATCTCAAATAGAAGACCTAAACATTTAATACTTCTTCAATGAAATATGATAAGACTGTCAGGGCTGGGAGGGCCTCAGAACAGGGGATGTCAGGGCTGGGGGAAGGGGCCTCAGAACAGGGGATGTCAGGGCTGGGAGGGCCTCAGAACAGGGGATGTCAGGGCTGGGGGAAGGGGCCTCAGAACAGGGGATGTCAGGGCTGGGAGGGCCTCAGAACAGGGGATGTCAGGGCTGGGAGGGGCCTCAGAACAGGGGATGTCAGGGCTGGGAGGGGCCTCAGGACAGGGAGTGTCAGGGCTGGGAGGGGCCTCAGGACAGGGAGTGTCAGGGCTGGGAGGGCCTCAGGACAGGGCATAACTGGAGCTTCCTTCCAGTCCAACCCTCTCATCTGACACACGAGGAATCTGAGGACAAGGGCGCAGGCCAGAAGCCATTCCCCCAAGCTCAGGTGGTGACCCCCCAGTGACCCGGAAGGCCTCCATGCGGGCCTGTCTACAAGTGAAGGCGCTCCCTGGGACCCGCCCCCACCAGGGTTATTCAGGGAGGCTTCCAGGAGGTGACCGTGGGCTTCATTCGGAACTCATCCTCAAGGTCCTAAATCCAGATGCTTTTATGTTGTAGCCTGGCACCCAGAGGAAGAATTCGAACCCACCACCCCTCGCTGAAGACAACCTCCCAGCCCCGCCCCCTCCGGAGCGCAGGCGTAGTGGAGCCAGATGAGAACTGAGCTGAGAAAGGGCGGGGAGCGACACCCAGCCGAAGACCAGTTTGACTCATGCGCAGTTCCTCACACTCGCGCACACCCGGCACCCTCAGCGCATGCGCGATGACGTCACCCTAGCGACAGTGCTCTCTCCACGTCGTTCCCCTTCTACCCCCTCCCTTTCCTCCCGCCCCCCGATTCCGGGTCGCCAGCAGCATCGCTCCCCAGCGTTTTCCGTTGACTTGCCGGTGACGGACTCCTTCATAGCCCAACGCAGGAGAAGCTCGCGCCCTGGTCGTGGCGCCATTCAGCGGCCAGTTCAGGTAAGGGCCCGACGGCGCGCGGGCGAAAGGGCTCCTCCCACCGCGGGCGCGCGCCAGACTCCTCCTTCCTCCTTGGGAGCCCCCCCCAACACACTCCCGCCTCGGCCAGTCAGAGGCCAGCTCAGAGAGGAGGCCCCGCCCTCTCCCCTACGCGCCGGGGCGAAAAAACCAATCAGGGGCCAGCTCAGGGAGAACCGCGCCCAAATTCGGCCCGCGCTGAAACCCAAGTGCCAACGAGCCAATCAGCATCCAATTCGGAGCGAGGCGCGCGGACGAGCGGACTCCACCCACCCGGCACGTGCCTGATTCCGTCCTCCCGCCCCCGTTAGCTTTACTCTCCCCCACCGTCTCTGGCACCCCGACCCGGAAGTGATCCACCATCCCTTTATTGTCCCCTAGAGCCCGACGTCCAAGCTCTTGAAGCGGGGAGTGGGGAGCCCCGGGTCCTAATCTCGCTTGTGACACCACCTGGGTGACCTTGGGCAAGCTACTTAATGGCCCTGGACCTCCGTTTCTGATCTGTAAAACGAATAAGCGATGGTGGCTAATGATGTGTCAAGTGAACCAGCGTTTATTAAGCGCTGGCTGTCTGCCTGGCCGAGCCCAGATAACTGCAGAAGTAAACCGGCCCCTGCCCTCAGGGAGCTTAGGCTCTAATGGGAGCCCAGGGGGGAGGGGGCGGGGCGTGAAGGATTGCCCTGACTCTAGGGTGCCGAACCCTGCTTGTGTCACGTGCCATGGCGACGATGCCCCTCCATCGTGTGTGCTGGGCCGAGGCTCCTGTGGGACAGCCCCCTGCCCATTCGTTGTCCAGTCCTCACAGGCGCGTCTTTCTTTGTGCTCCCGGGGGGGGGGGGGTGTTCCTGGCAGAGACTCTGCAGGGCTTTGCCGTTTCCTCCTCCAGCTCATTTCATAGATGGGGAAACTGAGGCAGACAGGGTGAAGTGACCTGCCCAGGGTCACACAGCTGGGAAAGCTCAAGGAGATGAGTCTTCCTGACTTGAGGCCGGAGCTTTATCCATCACACCCACTATTGCTATATTTATATATATTTTATATATATAATTACATTATTATGCTGGCTCCTCATCATTCAGTCAGCACTCAGGTGCCTGCTGCATACCAGGCACTGTGCGGAGCTCCCCGAGGTAGCCAGGCCGGGCCTGTGTTCAGGTCTCCCGCCAGCACCAGGCCAGACCATTCAGAAGCACATGTTAGACACCCGCGATGGTCCAGGTGCTGGGGGGCCAAGGCAGGCAGAAGACGCCCCCCTCGGTCAAGCCCAGCACACTGCTACAGGCCAGGTGGGAGGGCCATAGGTGAAGGGGGGGGCGCTGCCCACTGCCCCCTTCACCATCTCCAGGGCATGCCCAGGAGACGACCTTGCAGGACCTCGAGGTCCCAGAGCCGGTTTTTGGTCTGAGATTCCTAGAACTGGGTGAATTCCCACCTTGGTGCCCAGGTCACAGAACCTCCCGGGTTCTCTGGGGGCCCTGCACACTGCTTCCGGGAAGGCCCCCAATCTTCCATTTTCTCCCTAGGCAGTGCCATGTCGGAGTCTGGGCACAGCCAGCCAGGGCTCTATGGGATAGAGCGGCGGCGCCGATGGAAGGAACCAGGTTCTGGGGGCCCCCAAAACCTGTCTGGGCCTGGGGGTCGGGAGAGAGACTATGGAGCGCCTTGGGAACGAGATCGAGAGAGGCGGGTGAGTGCCCATGTGTGTGGATGGCCCCGTGTGCCAATGGAGGCATCATCTAGTCTCCAGGGCCCCACAGGCCTGTACTCAGGGTGGGAGGGCGGGACTCATCTCCTGCCTTAGGGAGCTTGCATCATCGTGGTCCCATGGGTCATGGTGACAAAGAGCAGAGAACTGTGCTAGAAGCTGGGGACCAAAGGCAGAGTCAGAGTGGTGCCTGCCCTGGGGAGGGCAGAGCTGTCACTGGGGTCTGTGTGCGGATCTGTATACAGGCACAGAGAAGCGAGTGCCAGATGTGCAAAGCAGATGGAGAAGATATCCCACAGGACCAGGGGGAAAGCCTGGAGTGGGAGGTGGATCTGGTGTTCCTGGAGCACGGAGGGGCAGCTGTGTGCCCCCCTAGGGGCAGTAGGTGGAATGTTGGGGGTGGGGAATGGCTGGAAGGCCAGCAGCCGGAGGGGGAGGGCTGTGGCCTGGAAGGTGGACTGGGCTTGACTGTCTGGCAGCTGAGTCTGTAGCTTCTTGGCTTTAGGAAGATCAGGTTTGGGGCGCAACAGCTGAGGAAGGGCGTTAGTAACTTGGAGAGCATGCTGAGGGGTTGAGGGGCCACTGGGATGTGGAGGAGCTTCCCAGGGCTGTTGTGTGCCTCCACAGGAGCACAGAGTTAGGCTTAATCTGTGGTACTAACATGGCCTGCCCTTCCACGAGGTGGGCTCTCCATTGCTGGAGGCTTTGAGAGGAAGCCATGAAGGAACGAACAAAAAACCTCCACTTCCCAGCACTGGCCCCACTTGGGGATCATGGTAGAAGCCAACAAGACAACCCCTGCCCTCAGGGAGCTTACCTTCTGCCTGGGAAAGGAGCTCCTTTGGGGAAGTGGCTGAGATAGAGGTGGGATCTGGGGGAAGGCACACGACTAGCACCCGCCCTGCCCCCCAGGAGCTCCAGGCCCCAGGGAGCAGAGCTGGAGGAGCTCTGATAGGCAGTGGTCAGGCCAGGGGGGGCTCCCAGGCAGGGATCTGAGGTGCAAGAAAAGGGCCACTTCTTGGAGGTCATACACACTCAGACATTCAGACACACATACATTCATTCGTACACACTCATGCACCCACGTACATACAAGCACTCGCTCATTTATGCACACACACTCACATGCATTCTCACATTCAAATACACATACACCCTCCACACCCAGTCTTTCACACACACACTCAGATACATTCATTCACATACACTCACAGGAAGAACTTTAAGGACTCCTAGGCACTGGCTTCACTTTTGTCAGTTCTTAAGGTACAAATACAAAAACAGTATAGCCAGGAGCTCACCTCTTTTAATATTTAAATTGTTTTGTTCACAATTTAAACCCGGAGAAAAGAGCCTTTCCAGAAACTGAGGCCTGCAGGGATCCCGTGGGCCCACCTTGGCTCCTGGGCATTTTGAAGGGCTGCCCTGGGGGGACCACAGCCAGAAGTGCTGGCCTGGTCTGCTCTGGCCAGAGGTGGGCCCTCTGGAGACACTGTCCAGCCCACCATTGTGGGCTCAGCTTTGCTCAGCTCAGACTCACCCCTGTCTCTGAAGGGGCCACCATGCTTCCTCACACTCACGTGCCGTGAGATGGGCCAGCAGACACATCTCATGTGTTCATAGTTACCTTCCCCCAGTTGCCTGGCAGCCCTCTAAGCGCTCCAATCCTCTGCAGGATCAGGACGTCTGCTGTGTCCCCAGGATCCTCCTCCTTTCCGCCCCATCCTTGCTTCTCTATTGATTTTAACTTAGTTCTACACCACACTGGGATCCCCCGCTGCTGCCTCCCCACTTCCTCCTGCATGTCTGGTACTTCTCCTCTCCCTCTCCTCCTTGATGAGAAGCCACACGCACTCTCCCCTTCCTCCCCCTTTCTCTCTTCCCTCTCCCAACCCTCAGAACTGAGCCAACCCACCCTGGACCCACCTCAGAACAACCTTTGATGACATTCGGGTTCTAGAGAGCCCTAGAACGTGAGCCTGGCACCAGCTCCAGCTCCTTCTAGTGACTTTTATTTCCCAGCCCTGCTCAGTTCTGGTTTTTTCACCAGGAACACACAACTATCTTCCTCTCTCCGATCAGAGCTCCATTTTCCTCTGGGTTTTACATGTCCATCATTCTTGGTCATGATCCTGGGCCTCTGCCTTCTGCCTTGGGCATCCTGTGTTCTCTGGAGACAGCCCAAGCCGACAGGTTCCCGACCAGCATCCCCTGGGACCTGGACACCCTTGTGCACATGTGATCATTTTTACTGGGCTTTGCCCTGATGTCCCAGAGCCTTCCCTGCTGAGCTGTCCTCTTGGGGTGACCACTCGGTTCTAAGGTCAGCCTGTTTTCCGGGCAAGTCTTTCACATCAGACCTTGGGTTTTCTTCTGTTTCCAGCCTTTTGATTCTTTATGGTTTCTGGCTCTTGAGAAGTCTCTGATTTCCGTGTGGTCTGTTCTGGTTTGCTGGGATCTCCTGTCGGGCCGTGACTGCTTCCTCCTTCCATTTCTTTCCTCCAGAGCTTTTGTTTTTCATCCCTTGACTCATTTCTTTTAGGTATTCACGTGGTCCTTATGGAAATTCCATTTTCCTCTGAGTCTCTGCTTGCAGTGTTGTTAACTATTGTTTAGACTGGTTGGTGTTCCTGAGCTGGGCCTTGTCCCATGGCTGGACTCACCCCCTGTGCCTTGGGCTCCAGTGCTGACTGCCACTTCCTGTGCTCAGGCCCTCTTTGGGCCCTTGAAGTTCCGGAGCCACCTCGGGATCTTCAGGGCCCTCTGGGGCATATTGGGACCAGCCTGTGGGCCTGGGCAGTCCCAGTCTGATCTCTCCAGGGCTCCCACCTCTAGCTGCAGCCTTGGTCACCATTGCCCTTTTGTGCACTTCTAGGGTGGAAGGTACAGTCTCAGGTTTTAGCTGGAGTGGGCATGTGGGGGCCAGGTGGTCTGCCTCGGGTCAGGCAGCTGCCTTGTCTGAAAGATGGATTCTTAGCCTCCAACGGGGGAGGCGGCCCAGAGGGGAGTCATGATGTTAGCCATCACCACGATGGGGAGGAGACTTATAGGGCTGTCCACTGACATGTCCAGATGACATGGTCGAGGTCCTCTCCCCCACCATGGTGCAGTTGGAAGGATGGAGCTCCAGGGCAGAAGGGGGCACCCCTCCCTCACCTTTCCCTCCTCACCACATGCTGCATTAACAAGGCTCCTCTGGGGAGAGGAGAGAAAAGCAGCAGGAAGGAGAGTTCATAGGGTCAGTGGGGGGAGAAGGGCCTTGAGCAGGGCTGGAGCGCTCCTCCTTCCCTTCCACAGGATGGCAGTGAGGAGGCAGGGGCATCAGTCATGCAGAAAACACCAATCATTCTCTCCAAGCCTCCAGCAGAACGGGTAAGGTCCTAGGAAGTCTGGGGGCAGGGGGACCAGGGCATTGTTGGGGACTGGAGATGAGTGGCCATGGTCACTCTCAGTTTCTTTTTCCTCTGCAGTCTAAACTTCCAGCCCCGCCAGCCCCAGCTCCCACTGCCCCCCAGGCTTCAGCTCCTCTGGACAAACCTATTGTCCTGATGAAGCCTCGGGAAGAAGCCAAGGGCCTGAGCAGCGGGGTAGGCACCCCAGTCCTCGAAGGTGTCACCCCGCCCCCACCAGTGGTCCCCGCCCCTCCCAAGGGAGAGAAGGAAGGCCAGCGACCCACACAGCCCGTCTACCAGATACAGAACCGGGGCATGGGCACCACAACCCCCTCTGCCATGGACCGTAAGTGGGGGACAGAGGCCGGTGAGGTTCTGGGGGTGCTGCTGAGTATAGAAACGTGTGAGTGAAGGAGTCCTCGGAACAAAGTACACTCTAAAATGGGGGGAGGTACAAACTTTAAAGAGGGATGACCAAATACGAAATGCAAAAGATTTCCATATCCTGGAGTGTAACTCCATTCTGAGATGCATTGCCAGGCCCTGAGGTGCAGGCTGCCCCTGCCCCCACCCAGTCCCATGTGTGAACACTGTTTAAAAGTAGAGGGGGGTTCCTAAAACAGATGCTTACATGATGGAGGGGTGTGTACTTAAATTAAAAAAAAAACTCCTAAATCCCCCAAGAGGGTCGTCTGCCATGACATAGCAATAGGCCCCCCAATGGGGCTCTCTCTGCTTCCACATAAGGAGACACTCCAGCTTTGGAGGACCCCCCCCACAGTGCTGGAGGATGCTCAGCACCTGGGGGCTCCCTCGATCTGCTGAAAGGCACAGCCCAGGATCCTTTTAATGCTGCATCTGATCCAGACTCTCCATGGCTGGAACCTTAATTTTGAGGGTATAGACAGGGTCCCCCCCCCAGTGCAGAAGCTGCTGTACTAATGTAAAGGGGAGTCTGCCTGGGACCCTGAGCAGTCCTGCAGAGAGTGCTTCAGAAACCAGACTTCCAGGTCCAAGGCCTGTCCTCCCTCCACTATTCCTCTGGCATTGTCTCTGATGGGGACAGAGGGTATAAAGTGGCCCTCCATGCCTGGGGGGCATTGAAATGACTGGGTCCTCCCCAGGGACGTAATGAGATCAAGGAGATACTGAAATTGGAAAGGGCAAGGGCAGAGATTCTCTCCTGTGTCCACACGGGGTCCTGCTCCCACACCCCAGCAGCCTCGCTCAGGGGTCTCCAACCCTCTCTGAGCCCATGTGCCCAGCACAGGCCTTCTTTGTGAACTGTAAACATGAATCACTGTGGCACTAATGACCGTGCCCATTGCAAGACACAGAAATTGCCATTTAGAAAGTATGAGCCCAGGTTGGGTCAGGGAGGAGAGAGGGCGCCCCTGGAGACATTGGCCTGTGTTGCTGAGTCCTTTGGGCAGTGGAGGGGAGGATAGATCAGGGGTGGGGGGTGGGAGTGAGCGATGCTGAGGCCTGGGAGTGGAGGGAGAATGGCGTAGAGGGATGCAGGAGGACTGGGGGGCCACCCTCCCCACTAAGAGGAGCCTGGGCTGCAGCTCACCCCTCAGCCAGGCCTCTCAGATGCCCCAAAGGTAAAGGGTCACTACCCTTGACCAGGATGTCTGCTGCTGTGAGCCACCTGTCAGGTGACCTGCTCCTTCCGGAGCTTGTATAGCCCAGGGTGAGGGAGAGTGGGGAGACCAGGGAAGCTTGGGGGCTTCCCACATCACCAGTCTCCCACTTGGGGTGATGCTGTGGCCCCCCTTTCTCAGCCAGTCAGCATTTATTGAGTGCCTGCTGTATCCTGAGTGGTGCAGACAACAGAAGGGTCCCACCAGCCCTGCTCTCAGTCCGAGGCCCTGGTCTGGGTGACAGGCTCCCCGTTTTCTCTCCCCTCCCAGCCGTGGTGGGCCAGGCCAAGCTGCTTCCCCCTGAGAGGATGAAGCACAGCATTAAGCTGGTGGACGACCAGATGAACTGGTGTGACAGTGCTATCGAGGTGAGTCCTTCGCCCCACACCCTCCACCCGTGGGGTGGCGGCTGAGCTGCTGGGCAGAGCCAGGGGCCTGTGAGGCATGGGTCAGAGAGCGTAGGCCTCCGCAGCCATCTGAGGGCTCTGAGTTGGGCCCGAGCAAGCGCTAGTCGGGGCAGGTTAGATCAGATCGTACAGAAGGCCTGGTGCAGCCCGAGTCTGAGCTGGCTCTGTCCTCAGCATCTCTTAGCACTCAGTCTCCCACAGTGATCTGTCGTAGTGCCCACAGCCCTGTGTCCTGGCAGCTCCCCACAGGTGGGTAGGCTTGGCACACATGGGCTGACGGTCTAGCCAGGGCTGGGGAGGCCCTGCCTCATGAGGAGGGCGGGTGGGCCTTCCACCTCGGCAGTCTGTGGGTCCTCAGGGTTTCCTCGGCCCCTTCTTGGGGGCGGGGGGGGGGGGGAGATGGGAGGTGGGAGGACAGGGGCGGGGCCTGTCCCTCGTGCCCAAGCTGAGACACCTCCAGCAAATTCCTTCCCTGCCAGGAGCCGCCATTCCCTCCTTTACAAAGTGAGGAGGGTGATGATGGGGGTGAGGGGTCTGTCCCTTCCTAGTGTCATGAACTCCTGAGAATCATGTTTGTAAATGCATAAAATGAAACAGGAAGGCTTGGAAAGGGGACCAGGTAAGCCCAGTCACAGTTATCTTTAAATGTTTTTAAGTTAGCAGAGCCCAGGTTCTTTTCCCCCGCCTCAGATTGCCCAGGGCCAGGGGGCTGACACCGTCCTGGGTCTGCTCTCCCCACAGTACCTGCTAGATCAGACGGACGTGCTGGTGGTAGGGGTCCTGGGTCTCCAAGGAACAGGCAAGTCAATGGTCATGTCCCTGCTGTCGGCCAACACTCCTGAGGAGGACCAGAGGTGAGGTGGGAGGGGCGGCGCCCGGGTCCAAAGCTTGGGTACCAGCTGCTCCTCTGTCCCCAACACTAGGCCCACTCTGCCCACTGCTGCAGATGGCTGGTGAGCTGGGCCTGTACCTCAGGGCTTTCCCCTACCTTCACCCCCTGACACCCACAAAGTCACCTGGCACAGAGATTCCCTGGGAGAGAGAGCCCAGACCCGAATCAGGGTAACCAGGGCTCAAAGCCCCCTTCTGACACTCCCTGGAGCAGATCCCTGAGCCTCAGTGTCCTCATCTGCAAAATGGGAAGATTTGTCCCTCTGGTGCCTACTTCCTAGGAAGTGAAACCCTTAGCAGACATGACATACAAAGTTCATGTTGGGTGGTCATTGAAGGGCAAATCTCCTCCCACATCCTGGACCATTGCCATTGTCTGAGGGCTTCCCCCTCCCAGCCCAGGTTCATCCCTCTTCTGCTCAAAGACCTTCCAAGACACCCAGTTCACTGAATGAACTAATCAAGCCTTTATTAAATACCTACTGTGTGCAGTTACCCTGCTGGATGCTGGAGATGCAGAAAGAGAATTGAAGCAGTTCCTAGCCAAGACCCTCCCTCGTTTCATTCTCTCTTCTCTCTCCCTCTCTCTCTCTCTCTGTTTCTCTCCTACTCTCTCCCTCCAACTCTGTCTTTCTCTGCCTCTCTTCCCGCCTTGGTCTCTCTTTGTCTCTCCATCACCCCTTGTCTCTGTCTCTCTGCTCCAGCCACACTTGCCCCCTTCCCCTCCTGCCTCTGTCTACAATGTCCTTCCTTCCCCTCTTTGCCTGTCAAACCTGCCCGTGTTTTCAGCCGCCTCTTCCAAGAAACCATCCCCAGTCCGAGCTAGGCCTTCACCCCAAGTGCTTTCTTGCCCTCAGTGACGCACAGCGTCCTGTGGTTCTGGGTTGGTCTCTCCTTCCCCCTGGCCTGAGCTCTTCAGTCCTGGGCCAGGGAGAGCACAGCTTGATGTTTTTCTCAGTACAGTTACCTGGGATGGTATATAGTAGGCATTTAATAAATGTTCCTTGAACTAACAAAAGGAGGACTGGTATACAGGAAGGGCCAGTGAGGGAGCCAGCATGGATTTAAACCCTGATATTTCCTTGGGCCCCACCCATTTAGAGTTGGTCTATAAGAATGGAAGTGGGGACTCTGTCTCCCAAAGGCCCCTCTGAAATGGCTCAGGTGTCCCTTAGCAAAAAAGAGAAGGACTCACTCGATCCCAGAGAGGGTCAGAAGAGGAGCGTTCTGATTTGGGAGACGCCAGTGGCCTGGCGAGGTCATCTCCTGCCCCCCACCCCTCCCCTGCTGCACCTCGGGCCAAGCTTTAGTGGCTGTACATAAGGTGGGGTGAGGGGAGAGATTGGTTCTCTGATCCCCCAACCCTGGCTGGGGTCGCTTCTCTTTGAGGAGGAGAGCTCAGATCTCGGGTGAGGACAGGATCCCATCATGAGAAGAACTAAGGGTGGCGGAGTCTGCAGCAGGCTCATCACCTTCCAGGGACCAGAAGTCAGGCCTCCCCGTACTGAGTGATGCTTGTGGTCCACTAAGAGCCCCAGCTCTTCAGAGGGACTGCTGCCTACCTAGACCAGCCTCCCTCAGTGCCCAGCAGGCATTTGTCTCTCTTGAAATTTCCTCTTCGTTGGTCTGACCCACTGTCGTAGCTGGTTCTCTAGCCCTTGCTCAAAGACCCCACAGCAGGGGCACCCAGCAGCCTCCCTTTGGATCTTCCAACATTTACAGGTTTTGCCCTCATCTCATTGACCCTCACAATGACCATGACCCAATTGTCAGCCCGGTTACCCCCATTTTACAGATAAGGAGCCAGAATCAGAGGTCAAAGGGCCTGCCCACCCAAGGTCACATGCAGTGAGTAGGTTTCAGAACAAGGTAGAAGCACAGGCTGGCACTGCCCACCACACCCCCCCGCCCCTCCATTGTTACTTGGGCTGCCCCTGCAGAGGCCACCCTAGCTCTGGCTCTCTTCACTTGATTTGCCTTCCATCTGGGACTGGGTCATTGGCCCAGTGGCCAAGCACAGATCCTTGGGGCACACTGCTGGAGACCTTCCAAGCAACACCAGCCCATTAGGGGAATGACTTCTCTTTGTGTCTGACCCCCTAGCCAAGGGAAAGTCAGCCCCATGGGGGACCAGGGGAGGGGTGAGAAGGAGGGCACTAAGGAGTGTCTGATGGGGAGGGATCTGGTCCTCGCCTCCCCACAGAGCATACGTGTTCCGGGCCCAGAGCGCCGAGATGAAGGAGCGCGGAGGCAACCAGACCAGCGGCATTGACTTCTTCATCACCCAGGAGCGGATCGTCTTCCTAGACACCCAGGTAGGGGCTCCCACCTGCCTGTGTCTCCAGCCCCTGGGTCAGTCGATGTGCAGTAGCTGTCTGGCCCAAAAGGAAAGTCCCAGACAACTGGTCCTCCAGCTGCAGGCAGCCCACACTGCCCAGCTCCCCACTCTGCCCTCGGGGGCCAGGCCACACAAGGCTAATGCATGGCCTCTCAGACCCAGCTCACATGTCCTCAGAATCTCTCATCTGCACCCCAGGTCCTCAGTTTCCCTCCCTCAAATGTCACCCCGAGACAAGGCAGCAGGGCAGGTGGAGTGAGGGCCAGAGGAGAGAGGCCTCAGACACCAGGCCTTCCTACAGCCCCTCCCCTGCCCATCCTTTAAGGCCTTCTCTCACCGGTCCAACAAGCAGAGCCCAAGGTTAGGAGCCCCGAGGCCTGGTTGGGGCCACCCAAGGCAGTTATTGAGCCCCCACTATGTGCATGGCTAGGGGCAGAAGGTCAAGGGCAGCGCCACCCTGGGCACAGCCCCTGTCCTTGGGCCAGCCCATTTCTGAGCTCTGAAACCTTTCCTGCCATGCTGGGGCCCTGAGCCTCGTCCTTCCTCCCCCAGCCTATCCTGAGTCCCTCCATCCTGGACCACCTCATCAACAATGACCGAAAATTGCCCCCAGAGTACAACCTTCCCCACACCTACGTGGAGATGCAGGTGAGGGCCTGTGGGGCGGGGCAGAGGGCATCGTGGTTGGGGGGGACCATCATCCAGCTGATGATCAACCATCATCCATCATCCTGTCTTCCTCCAGTCCCTGCAGATCGCAGCTTTCCTCTTCACTGTCTGCCACGTGGTCATCGTGGTACAGGACTGGTTCACTGACCTGAGTCTGTACCGGTGAGAGGGCCAGGGCCAGAAGGGAGGCGATGGGGGGGGCTGGATGGGTGGGGAGCTGCTGGATCTTGGTGTCAGGATGTCAGGTTCAGATGCAGACTCAGGAACTTCCTTTCTGCACCTGTGGGCAAACCTGGGCCATGGCTTCCTCCTCTGTAAGAGCTGCTGAGGAACCACTGAGGAGTGGCTGGAGCGCTGGCCTTGGGGTTCAAAGCCTGCCTCAGACCCTCCCTAGCTGGATGACCCCGGCAAAGCGCAGCATCTCTGTCAGCCTCATCTGTAAAGTGGGGGTAAGGACAGCCCCCCTCCAGGCTTGTCACGTGGCTCAGACAAGGCAGCATTCGTCTGATTGGAATGGATTGGGTTCCACGGCCAATGGGGTCCCAAGACTGTCCCAGTGTGAACCTCTCGGTGGCTGGGAGAGGAAAGAGCTGCCCTCAGGTGCTGTGGGGTCTGTGTGGCCCCAGGCAGGGCAGCCAGCCTCTCTGCTCCGCCCCCCCACCCAGGTTTCTGCAGACAGCAGAGATGGTGAAGCCTTCCACCCCCTCCCCTAGCCACGAGGCCAGCAGCTCATCGGGTTCAGATGAGGGCACGGAGTACTACCCCCACCTGGGTGAGGCTGCTGCACGCGATGGGGCAAGGGACAGGAGGGCGGCTATTCCTGCCTGGCCCAGGGTCTCACCCAACACCCCCCTCAGTTTTCCTGCAGAACAAGGCCCGGCGTGAGGACTTCTGCCCCCAGAAGCTTCGGCAAATGCATCTGGTGATCGATCAGCTGATGGCCCATTCCCACCTTCGCTACAAGGGTAAGGGGCCACCCCAGGCCTGCCCTGGAGCCACCTCAATCCCACCATGCTCTTACCTGGGCTGTATCTCTCCTTCTCCAGGCACTCTGTCCATGCTGCAATGCAACGTCTTCCCAGGCCTGCCCCCCGACTTCCTGGACTCAGAGGTGAACCTCTTCCTAGTGCCCTTCATGGACACTGAAGGGGACGGCGAGAGCCTGCCCCGAGCAGGTACCAGCTGTGGGGAGCCCTGGGCTCAGGGTGGAGCTGAGGCCTGCCCTGCCCTCCCCTGAGCAAGGGCAAGTGAGGGGCTACCAGGGGTGGCTGCCCAAGGAGGTGGGCCCTGAAAGGTCCCCTGGAGGAGAAGGGCAGAGGCACCTGGGCCATGGCTCTCACTTTTCCCCCCGATCCCCAGGTCCAGGCTCTAGCCCACTCTTTTCCCTTCTCCCGGGCTACCGAGGCCACCCCAGCTTCCAGTCCCTTGTGACCAAACTCCGCAGCCAGGTGATGTCCATGGCACGGCCGCAGCTCTCACACACCATCCTCACCGAGAAGAACTGGTACGGCCCCGGGGGGGGGGGAGGGAGGGCTCCTGCCAGTTGGCAGCAGCATGTCCCATGGGCAGTGGTGTGGGCACCAGAGGCTGAGGAACTTGCTTTGCACCCTTGGAAAAATCAAGAACATAAGACAATGTTAAAATGTTGGTTTGGGCACATTTCAAAGGGGAGGCAGTGATCACTCAGCCAGCCTGGTCTGCTCAAGAGTAGGGCAGGGGGAGGCGATCTGACCCACCTCCCTCTCTACCTGCATGAACACGCCAGGCGAGGAGAGCGGGCCCCACCCCCCAAGCCATCCTGGTGGACAGTTGGCCATGGTGCAGTGGGAGACCTGGAAACAGTCCAATAACTGGACCCAAGTGATGGCTTTTATCAAGCCTGGAAGGAGGCCTCCCATGGAGTGCCCAGGGATCCTTCCTTTCCCTCAGCATCATGTTTATCAGTGACTAGGATGCGAGTTCAGAAAACACACAGGTATGGGAGAGAAGCCTTCCAGCCCAATGGCCAGGAGTCACCAAGACCTGGACAGGCTAGAGCTCATTAGACTGTCTAATAAGGGATGTGATAGAGAGAAGGGGTCTGAGGAGTCGGCAGCATCTGTGCACATGCACCTGAACACACGTGCACACGTAACACAGACTGAATACATGCATGCCCATGTGTGTTCCCACATGACTGTGTGTGCACACACACAGGGTAGGGAAGGCTTGGCAAGACCACTGCCAGCGTCCCAAAGATGTGGAGGCTAGGGCTCCGTGTGAGCTCCAGGGTTCTCTCTTGGGCACCTGAGGGCAGCAGTGAGCTGGGCCAAGGGGTGCATGATTCCAGTGCCCTCTGCTCTGGTCAGCCTGTGTTGGCTGCATAGTGCTCAGCTCTGCCGACCACGTCTTTTTGGAGGGACTTTGGTGGGTGGAGCCCCTTGACAGGACTAGAAACTGTGACCTTGGGCCTGCAGATGGAGCCGAAGCCTCAGGCCCTGTGTGTGCGGGGCCATGCTGAGACGTGTGCGGGGCCTTCCCACAGCAGAGAGAGCAGGGGCAGAGAGGCCCATGTGGACAGCAGCCCCATGCATGCAGGAGGGCCCTGAAGGCCAGCTTGTGTGCAGCTGGTGGACTGCTCTCCAGGCCTCAGTTTCCCTGTCATCTCCGCTTTGCCTCCCTCCCAAAGCTGCAGGGAAGGACCTTGTGGGAAAACGGACAAACCTTTGTTTCTAAGGGATGCTGCCCCTCAGCTTTGCTCTGAGATCCCTAGATCAGCTTTTCAGCTGATGGCTCACCAGACTTCACCCACTGCTCTGGAGGCCCTCAGGATGGCTCCCAAAGGGCTTTCCTTGGCCCAAGCCACCCCATGAGGCTTGAAGCTCACTGCCTTCCCAGGAAGGTAACTGGGCCTGTTTCCCCGTCTTCTCAGTGGTAGGTCTGAGCCGGCTGCTGTGTATACACTGCTCTGGCTCTGGGGATGCTCTGGAAGGTTCCCTCCAACTGATGTTCTCTGACAGGCTCCCCCTGCCTGATGCTTGACGCCTGCCCTCCCCTCTGCCTAGGTTCCACTACGCTGCCCGGATCTGGGATGGGGTCAAGAAATCCTCTGCTCTGGCCGAGTACAGCCGCCTGCTGGCGTGAGGGTGTGCAATGAGGGTGGCATGCAGGGCTTCCTAAGTTCCCAGGAGGACAGCAGGTGCCTCCTTTCCCCCACCTCCAGCTGCCGTGTGTGGATGAGCACACCAGGCACCCCCCAGGGCACAGACAGCAGCAGCAGCAGGAGAGCCGGGGGGATTCAGCTGCTCAGAAGACACGGGGGCAGTGGAAGGTTCTCAGGGGTTGGTGGAGCCTGGGGCTCATCTATCCCCACAGATGGAGGGAGGAAGGTGGCTAGAAGCGGGGCCCGTCTCCCAGCCCCCATTATCGGGATGGACAGCTAGACAAGGTGGGGAGCTCTGAGCTCCCGTCTGCCGAGTCTTGTCCCTGTGATGGCCAGGGCCAGTGATGCCCCTGTCCTCGAGGGCTTCTATTCTGGGTCAGATCTGTTGGTTAATAAAGATGGTAACACAGCACTGCGTAGGCTTCTCATTCCAAGACACTGTCCTCTTCACCTGGATTTGGCCTCATCCCGTCCTGTTCGAGACCAGGCCTGGGCTGGAGTGGGCTTGTCAGCTTCTGTCTGTCTTTGCCTCCACCCCCAGGCAGCAGGTCAGGGCTGCTGCCCTTGGAGGGGGCCAGGCCAGAGGCCAAAAACGGGGGAGGGAGGTAAGGTCCGGGGCCTTCTGTGTGGAGATAGCACAGAGCTCAGCACACAGTAGATGCCTGATAAATGTTCATGGAATTGAATTGTTACTCATTGTATAAACAAGTCAGTGCAGGTGCTATCTTTGGTTAGATCAAATCATATCATTGTCATAGACAAATAAATAGTGAATTCGAATAGCTTTGGTGTTCAGGTAGATGCTAGTAAGTTCTTATATGTTTTAGGAATTGATGCATGCATTGTATTACAGAAACTAGAAAGGGAAATATAATTACATGGGTAGATTTTCCACATGTTAGGAATTGATGCATCAATTATGAAATAAACGTATTAAATATAGACAGACAAAGACAGCTTTCATTGCTATATGGACTGATTATTATAATTTGTGTGTGTGCTGTGTTACTACTGCCCACGTCAAATGTGTATTCTTATACACATTAGAATGTTCTAAATAAGGTCTGAGGGGAGCTTCTGAGAGACCATCCAGAATCAGCCACTTCTCTCCCTGGAAGGGAGCAGGAGAAGGCACCATGAACCTGGTGATTCCACTGTCCCCAGAAAGGGGGCTGGGCTAGCTCCCCGAAATAGCTCTGACCTAGGAGATTGCAGTTTGGGTTTCTTAGGCTCAAGCCCATTTCCTCGTGGCTGACTCTTATTGTGCCTGCAAGCTCGGCTCCTTCCCCCCATCACAAGCTCATTTGTCTGCCCAGGTGGGGTTTTTCGTCAGACGATACACAGAGTGAGTGACCTCTCTGGGAGTGAGAGCTTTCAGCACAATCCCACCTTACCCACCCCTGAGGAAATTTCCCAAAGTCTCTAGGGGGTCAAACTGGCAAGCAGGGATGTGAAGGCTCAGCTTCTCAACATGTCTGCCATTTTCCAAAGTCTTTCCATCATTGGAGGCAGCTGATAGCACAGTGGGTAGAATGCCACCTGGAATCAGGAGGTCCTGAGTTCAAATGTGGCCTCAGAGACTTGCTATGTGACCCTAGGCAAGTCACTTAACCTCTGCCCCAACTTCCTCAACTACAAAATGGAGATAATAGAATCTCCCTCCTAGGCTGTTGTGAGAATTAGCTGAGTATTTGTTTTAAAAAAAAAGGCACTTAGTGCAGTGCTTGGCACATAGTAGGTGCTTCATAAATATGTGTTTTCCCTTCCCATTCTCTCAAAGAGTCTGGAACCACGTGTGCCTCCCTTGAGGTGGAAACAAAGAATATCTCTTCCCTCCAAAGCTCTCACATGATTTCCATCCTTCACGCAGGCAAAAGAAAGTAATCGTCCCACCGATTCAGAGTCACACCTGAGGAACACCATGTGAATGGATGGAAGAATGGGTGGGTAGATGGATGGATGGATGGATGGATGGATGGATGGATGGATGGATGGATGGATGGATGGATGGATGGATGGATTCAAAGATGAAAGTAAGACAACTTTGAAAGTCTTAACTCTAAAATTTGTATACAATCACAGACACAACTTATGTGTGATGACCAACTATGATAGGACTCTACTCAGCAATGCAGTGATATAAGTCAATCCCAAAAGACTCATGAAGGAAAGAGATGTCTACACCCAGAGAAAGAACTAGAAAGAACTGAGTTTGAATCCTGATTGAAGCAAACTCCTTGATCTTTTTCTTTTTATTGTTTGGTTTTATTTCCTCTTTTACCATTTTTCATTCCATCTAGTACAATCCGCCTTTGTAACCTGACTAATATCTAATGTGAAAGTATTTGCAGATCCTACACTGGATTGTATGCTGTCATAGGGGTGGGGGAGGGAAGGAGGGAAAGAAAATTTGAAACTCAAGGAATTATGGAATTCAATCTTGTAAACTAAAAGTAAACAAACAAATTAATAGACAAAAAAAACAAAACCAAAAGTCTTAACTCTAACTGATGCAGTGATTAACCATATCTCCAGAGGTCCTAGGTCAAAGAAAGTTACCCACCTCCTGACATGCACACACAAGACTAGAGAAATTCAGTATGTCAGTGGATAGGAAGCCAGCCTCAGAGTCAAGACCTAGATTTAAATCCCTCCTCTGACATAATGACTGTGTGACCCTGGGTAAATCACTTTTTCATGCTCGAGGCAGCTCTCTGGGACTCTACAGAACAGTCGATCAGCTTCTAGCCCCACACGGATGCCTGACACACTGGGACCACTCCAAAGGGTGACCCTCCGTGGATAATTGACAACCTACATTCTTCCACCCATCCCAGGGAATCTGAATCCCTGGTTCCTGTTGCTCCAATTCCATTCTCCATCCACCACTAGCCACTCCCTTGTTCCCATTCCCCTCAGCCCAAGATCCCCAAACTCCTGCTCGCAAGCTGCCTGGTCCACTGTGCCCTCTGATGCCTGGTCCATGGGTAGCAAACCCTTTGCATTCTTGCTCTCTGCATCTTGTTGCCCTCTGTGACCCAGGTCCCCCCTGATGTCATAACTTCCCCCTCCAGAACTGCTTACACTTTCATACCCACCCCACCCCAGTTCACAAGTCATGGTGGGGCAGTTGGAGTGCTCGTTGCTCCCCATTACCACTCCTAAACACTACCTCTACCAACATCATTAACCTCTCGACCTTTGAGGTTCATTTAATTCTCATTTATCACCCAATCAATAATCTTGGAGCTGTTGTCCAAAGTATACTCCCTTTCCTTGATCAGTTCAGTGCCTGGCTCAGTCTTTCTCTTTTCCCAAGTCCCCTCATCCTAGGGGACTTCGACATGCATATGGATATTCCCTCAAATACCCAAACCTCCCAAATCCTCCACTTACTCATTGCCCATGACCTACACCATGGCACACACAGAGATGGTTGTAGCCTTCGTCTCCCCATCACCCACACATGTTCCACCTCCATGTTCATGAACTCCAAAATTCTTTTATCTGATTATGATCTTGTCATTCCATTTCTCCCTCTGCAACTCCAAGCTGTTTGTCCTTGCTATAACCTCTAATCCCAACCCCCATACACCCCTCAGTTCTTTCCCAGCCATACCCCCTGCACTGACTATATTCTCTTCCTTTCCCCATCTTGACCCCCTTGTGAAGAACCAGTTCAACTGTGCACTGTGGTTCTCTCAAGTTCTCCCCCCTCCTCCTTGCCCTTATCCCTTTGAAAAATCTTCCAAACCCCAACCCTGGATTACTCCCACTTTCTACTGCCTTCATTTCAACTCACATGCTGCTGGACTAGACTGGACAAAGACACTCAACTGTGCTGACTGAGAGGATCTCAACTGGACCCTCACTGCTGCAAGGCAATACTTTTACACATCCCCAAGCATTTCCTTGGGCAGCTAGGTGGTGCCATAGTGTGTAGAGCACTGGGTTTAGAATCAAGAAGACTCATCAACCTCAGCCACTTACTACCTGTGTGGGTGAGTCACTTCACCCTGTTTGCCTCAGTTCCTCATCTGTCAAACGAGCTGGAGAAGGGAATGGCAAACCACTCCAGTATCTTTGCCAAGAAAACCCCAAATGAAGTCATGAAGAGGCAGTCATCAATGAACAAAACTGAAACAAATGAACAAGGAGTTTCCCTATCTACTCTCCAAGTGAGTCTTCCAAGCCTTTCTGTCCCTCCTCAAGCCTCCCATAGCTGCCTCTCCCCTCACCCTTTAAGCTGAGAACCTTACCTAAGATTTTGCTGAAAGAAATGGGGCCCTTCACTGAGAGCTCCCTCTTCCCACATCACTCAGATATCTTCTGCCACTATCTCTTTCTTCACTTCTGTCTCATACGGAGAGATGGTCCTTCTTGCCAAGACATAATCCCTTTACCTGCATGGGATCCCATTCTATCCTGTTTCCTCCAACAGACTTCTCCCTCTACCATCTCACTTCCTCTTTTCTTCAATCTTTCCCTGTCCATTGATTACTTCCCTATGGCCTATAAACAGGTTCACATCTCCCCCATTCTCAAAAAAAAAAATCCCTCACTTGACCCGTATGTCCACCATAATTATTGTCCTCTATGTCTCCTTACTTTGGTGGCTAAAATCCTTGAGAAAGCTGTCAACACCGGGTTCTTTCATTTCCTCTCATCTCACCCTCATCTTAACTCTTGGCAGTCTGGCTTCATTCAACTCATCATCATTCAACTCATCATTCGACTGATGCTCCTTCTCTCTAAAGCTACCATTATCTCTTCATTGCCCAATCCAGTGGCCTTCCTCTTCCTTCTTGCCCTCTCTGCAGCCTCTAACAATGTTGATCACCCTCTTCTTGATAAATACTGCTCTCTCCTGGTTCTCCCCTGCTCCTCGTCTGGCCACCCCTCTGCCTCCTTTGTCCAATCTTCCTCCAAGTCACACCCACCAGACAACCATGAGTGTCTCACAAGGCTCTGTCCTGACCTCTCTGATCTTCTCCCTCTATGTTTTTTCACATAGTGATCTCATCAGGCCCCAGGGTTTCAATTATCTCTACACAGATGACTCAGATCTACTTAGCCCTAACCTCTCTGTGAACTTCCAGTCTCCCATCTCCAACTGCCTCTTAGGTATCTCAAACTGGATCCCCTCTAGATATCCGAAACTCAAAATCTCCAAAACCTCCTCTTCCCCACTTCCCTTTTACCACTGCGGGCAGCACAGGTCACTCGGACTCACCCTGGGGTACCACCCCCAATTCCTCACTCTCACCTCCCATATCCGGTCAGTGGCCATGTCCTGTCCTTTCCATTCTCACAATACACCGCCTTCTCCAACACCATCACCCTCTTGGCACGGGCTCTCTCCCTCTGCCTGGACTGTTGCAGTGGCTGCTGGGGGTCTTCCTGCCTCAAGCTTCTCCCCACTCTAGCCCATGTTCCACCGAGGGATCTTCCTGAAGAGCAGGTCTGACCATGTTGCCCCCCTGTGCAGTAAGCTCACAGGCCTCATTCTATCATTTCCAGGATCAAATATAAAATCCTCTCTTTGCCTTTCCAAATCCTTCACAACCCAGCCCTTCCTATCTTTCCAGTCTTCCTCTCGCTCACGCCCACCCCATCTCTGTGATTCACAGATGTCTTCCTTCCTGTTGGCTTTTGGGGGTTTGGTTTGGTTTGGGGGGTTGATAGGATACTTCATATCCTAACTCCAAGGATTTCCACTGGCTGTTCTCTAGGTCTGCAATGCTCTCCTTCCTCATACCCACCTCCTTGCCTTTCTGGTTAACTAACTGATTTACTAACTACCTAGCTAACACCCCACCTTCAACCTTTTCCCCTGAGGCAGCTAGGTGGCACTGTAGATAGAGCAATGACCCTGGAGGTCAGGGGGACCTCAGTTCAAATCCATTCTCAAACACTTACTAGCTATGTGACCCTGGGTGAGTCACTTAACCCCACTGCCTCAAAAAGGAAGAACAAACCCCTTTCCCCAGTCCCTGTCAGTCTTAGTGTCTTCCCTCCAAATCTGCCCCTGGCATCCAACTTATTTGAACAGGTGTTTGCATCTTATCTGCCCCCAATAACCCCAGGGCTTAGCACTGTGCCTGGTACACAGCAGGTGTTTAATAAATGCTTGTTGACTGACTAACCGATTCATATTGGAAGAGGGTGATTCATCACAGGGAGTTCCCCATACCTAAGATATCACAATTCTGGACAGAAAGCAGGAAACTCTGGGCAAGTAAATACAGTATCTTATTACTATGGGAGTAAATTATACCCATCCATTAGCGATGAACTCTTGTTCAGTTGTTTTAGTCACATCCAACTCTCTGTGACCCCATTTGGGGTTTTCCTGGCAGAGATCCTGGAGTGGTTTGCCATTTCCTTCTCCAGCTCATTTTACAGATTAGAAGACTGAAGCAAAAATGGTTAAGTGACTTGCCTAGGGTCACACAGCTAGTGTCTAAGGATGAATTTGAACTCAGGTTCTCCTGACTCCAGCCAGGAGCTCTATCCACTACACAACCCAACTTCCCTAGCAATGAACACATTTTTTTTAGTATTTTTTTTCCCAATTACATGAAAAGACAGTTTTTTAACATTCATTTTTTAAAACTTTTGAGTTCTAAATTTTTTCCCTCCTCCCTCCGAGAGAGTAAGCAATTTGATATAGGTCATACCAACACACCTTCTCTTTAAAACCTCTCATGTGAACTGGTCAACACAGTACCTTCCATTACTATGTGAGCAGATCTATCTATGACTGATTCTGTTCATTCCATAGCCACAGGACTGATGCCACCTCTCAGTGAAGAGGCAGTCTGGGCTTGCTCATAGCTCCTTCCACGGAGCCCAGGCTGGTCCAGGTCCTCCCAAGCTGGAAGGGCTTGGAAGCCAGCCCCCACCACAGACAGGCTGGCTCTCCATCATCCAAGGGCTAACCTCACAGAGAAGAGAAACTGGTCCCAAAAGTCTCAGCCTCAGAGAGATGCCTGTTTTGGCCTCATCACTGGACATGGTCTCTGCATCAGGGGAAGGAGGACCATTGGAGATGAGCTTAGGAATCTTTTAATATAGGCAGTAGCCCAGGTGATGATGCATTGATAGCATCAGAGGCAGCATGGCATGGATAGAGGGCCAGCCTGGCTGTAGGGAGATCTGTGTTTGAATCCTACCTTGGGTGACCCTGAGCATCTGGGGTACAGCAGATACAGGCCTGGAGTCAGGAAGACCTGAATTCAAATTCAGCCAAAACCCATAATCTTTCTGTGTCAGTTTTCTCCTCTGTAAAATGGGGGCATGGGAGCACTGACCTCCCAGGGTTGTTTTGAGGGTTAAATGAGATATATTAGTAAAACACTTTGTTAGACTTCAAGTGCTATATAAATGCTAGTTATTATTGTGCTGGTTGTTATTATATCACTTAACCCTTCAGTGATCTGACTATTCTTTAAAATTGATTTGCAGAGAAGGGGGGATGATTTGTATTTGTGGAGTGAATTTTTTCCCCAAGAGCTTCCTACACCAGTGAAATCGGGTCTGAAGCCCCACCCCACCCCCCCAAAAAACACAGACATTACAAATTATATGTTAAGAACTTTATTTTCCTTTTCTCCACTTAATTTTATATATTAAGAGCCCACACCTGTCACTCCTGCCACTGGGGAGGTTGAGGCCAGTGGATTGCTTGAGATCAGTTCAAAGCCCCTCAGGTATCTACCCTAAGTCCAGCACCAACATGGTGAGCTCTGCCCTGAACAGAAAGAGCACAGATCAAAACTTCAGGGCTTGGGGTGGCTAGGTGGCACAATGAATAGAGCATCGGCCCTGGAGTCAGGAAGACCTGAGTTCAAATCCAACTTCAGACACTTGACACTTACTAGCCATGTGACCTTGGGCAAGTCACTTAACCCCAAATGCCCTGCTTTCCCCCCTCCAAAAAAAGCAAAAAAAAGAAAATGTCAGGGCTTCTCAGTGGTGGGGTCTGGCTGTGAGTGGCCAGGGCACTTCCAGTCAGGGTGAGAATGGAGACACAGTTTAAAAAAAAACAACCCATGTATTAGTAAACTACCTCTATAGGTAAAGATAATACTTTTCATGGGTACAGAAAGGGCAGTCGACGTGGTGTCAGCAGAGATCTGCATTCACCTACTGCCCCGTCCCATTTTAGTGATATAACAATAACAACAGCAATAAATACTAATTATGGCAGATAGAGAGCATTTATACAGTGCTTTCAAGCTTACACAGCACTTACGTGTGCTATTCCATTCGACCCTTGTGAGGTAGGTGCTGTTATTATCCCCATCTTACAGATAAGGAAACAGGCAGAAAGAATGAGCATTTCCTCAGTTTCCTTCATGTGTCCAGATAACAATGCCCGCTCATCCTT
This sequence comes from Gymnobelideus leadbeateri, assembly GCA_011680675.1. Classification (NCBI taxonomy): domain Eukaryota; kingdom Metazoa; phylum Chordata; class Mammalia; order Diprotodontia; family Petauridae; genus Gymnobelideus; species Gymnobelideus leadbeateri. The sequence continues at coordinate 722,860 of WOXC01004553.1, forward strand.
GTAGTTGTTGAGTGATTTCAGACTCTTTATGACCCCATTTAGGGTTTACTTGGTAAAGATGCTGGAGTGATTTGTCATTTCCTTCTCCAGCTCATTTTACTGATGAGGAAACTGAGGCAAATATGGTTAAGTGACTTGCCCAGGGTCACACAGCTAGTAACTGCCTGAAGCTGAATTTGAACTCAGGTCTTTCTGACTGCAGGCCTGGTGCTCTATTCACTATGGCGCCACCTAGCTGCCCTCGGTTATCCTTATCCAAGAATATTCTTCTTCACAGCTCCTCTCCAGAGGATCACCTTGACATGCCAAATGGATGACCGTCCTATTAGTCATTCATCTTTTTGTGGATGTCATTGCAGTGCTAAGAGCACCGGGCCTGGAGCCAAGAAGACCTGAGTTCAAATTCAGCCTCAGATACTTGCTAACTGTGTGACCCTGGGAAAGTCACTTGACTTCAGTTCTCTCATCTGCAAAATGAGGATAATAATGGCACCTACTTCCCGGTGCTGTTGTAAGGATCAAAGGGCTCAGCACAGTCCTGGTCACACAGTAGGTGCTCAATAAATGCTGGTCCCCTTTCCCTAGAGAGCGACACAATTAACAGGGAGCCCGTACACAGTGTTTTACGCTGGTCATCTCCTTTGATCCTCCTTCGGCACCCATGCCTGTGGTCCTGTGGTCAGTTACCCAGGCTCTTGCCCCATGACCAGCCCCACCTTTCCCACAAGCTTCTCTTTCTCTGATGAAACAAACCTTCTTCACCACTTCCCTGGGCAATCCTCATCTGATACTGGGTGGTGTTGCAAGCCAGCCTCACCAGCACTTCTTCCGTCCTCTGAGGGACCCCTCCATTGGAATCTCTTCTTGGGTTTCCCATGACACAACCACACAACAGCACCAGAAGACCGTTGTTGTTTCCAGCATGAGCCCGGGGCCATGAACAACACTGCCCAGTTTCCCAGAGACCAGGCAGCCCAGCTTCCTCTTCCTGGTCTGTTCTGGGCCCATGTTCCATGTCTACCAAATGTAAGGATCATCATGGGGGCACCAGAGGAGTTGTCCATGAAAAATCTCATCTCTGACCAACAGGCTTTCTCCTGGTGAGGATCGCCAGATTTCCTTCTGAGTGCCACCAGTGGTCAGCAGTTGGCGTTCCAGGGCCTGATGTCCTCAACCAACACATGCCATGTCCTCCTTTGGGAAATCCCTCTACATGGATGCTGGGTATGGGGAGCAGGCTAGGTGGGTAAGTGGGGGGAGGTTCCAGGCATATGGGCAGCATCCAAAGGGCCACAGAGTAGGGCCAGTCAGACTTGGCCTTCTTGTCTCCTCAGGCTGGGATTGGGGAGTTGACCTTGGCCACACTGTTCTCATTCACATCCTTTGCAGCCTGCCTGATCTGGTGCTTGTAAGCTGGGACGTCCACCATGAAGACCAGGGGGCTGCTGTCCTTAGTCTTTTTCATGGGAGACTCTCGATGACATAATAATCAAGCTTGCTTCTCCTAGAGGACTTGGGCCGTCTTCAAAGCTGAAGAGTCTTGGGTCACTGGAACATGAGGGATTGGGGAATTTTCTTTTTTTTTAATAACAACAATAGCCAGTGTTAATATAGCATCTACTAGGTGCTGTGCTAACATTATCTCATTTGATCCTCTCAACAAACAATCCTGGGAGTAGGTGCTATGATTATCCCTATCTTACAGATGAAGAAACTGGGGCAAACAGGTCACATGACTTGCCCAAGGTCACTCAGCTGGTAAGTGTCTGAGGCTGGATTTGAACTCCTCTTCCTGACTATATACCCAATGCTCCATACACTGAGCTCCCTAAGGCACCCACCCTTCCAACATTGTCTTGGCCTTTGGGCCTTTAACTTGCCTTCTGTCTCAGGGGTTTCTTTCTTCACATTTTCATATCCTCTTGGGGGAAGAGGAATTCCTTTTCCCTTGGGATTCTGGATATCTAAGACAGTGGCCAATACTTTTAGTAAGCATACACCCACACACATCCTTTGTTTCATGCCTCCCTTGATATTAATATTTTAAAATAATTAGCATAGAGTAAAATGAACAGTACCAGGAGAACACTGTACCCAGTAACAGCAACACTGGGCAGTGACCAGCTTTGATAGACTTAGTT